>CM040935.1:4792088-5452088 GCA_023029165.1 Gobiocypris rarus
TTGGCTGTGGAAACCAAATAGCACACACCTTATATCAATACTCATTACATGTGTATCTTATATTTCCAGATTATTTGTTGAAGAGCCAGAGCCAGAGCCTGTGCCTCCTGTGAACCGCCCGCTCAGCCCTCGGCATCGTCCTCCTCCTCCTCCACTCGGCTAAATCCTGCTGAGCCCACCCCATTCTGCCAAGGCCTGCTGCCCACCCACCTCCAGCCAAGGCCTGCTGTGCCCACGTATGGCCCACCCCCTGTGTCGGCAGCACCCATACTGCTGGTTCTCCCCGCACAGCTACAGGCTCCCTCCGTCCTGTTTCGCGGGCCATCGTGCAGCCAGAGCTTTCTACCTCCTGCACCAACAGTCAAGGCATTCATGCCGAACAAGTCCTCGCGGCCATGTGGGGCTTGCCACGTGCCTAATTGTGGTGGACAGCGGAAGAGGTACACACATTCCAAGGACAAAGTGGCTGCAAGCACCCAGAAGATATTTTCCTTCTGTCCATCCACTAGGAAATCCACCACCTCTGGGTTTGACAATGTGGTGTACGGCAGCTTCGAACACTTTAAAAGTGTGGTGGATGCGGAGCTTTGAAAGAGAGGAGAACTCTGTAAATAATTGTAAATAACTGTGTAAATAACTTACCTGTGTGAGGCCACTTCTCCTGTGCCTTCTGTGGGAGAGAGAAAGAGGCTTGTTTGTGTTAGTTTATTTATATAGTTAAATGCACTTACTTAATGTTCTTGTGTTTGTTTTTTATTATTATTTATGTTACTGTTAAAATTCACTTTTTGTATACAAACATGTTCTGGCCTATGTTCAATATCAAGGCCAATCATTTTAACCTTAATCAGTTCCGATCTAAACACAGTTTACATACCCTTTAGTGGTTGTTCATGTTCAGATGATCTGTGTTTTTGTCATGTGTTGTTTGTGTCTCTCGTGTTCTCGCTCGTAGATCTGTACCTTGTCGTGGTGAGCGAGCTTTAAACCAAACAGATCTTGTTTACTTGTGTTTTCATGCATTGCCTTTAAATGAAACACATTCTGGGTGAAAAATAAAAGTTGTAAAAATATTTTGGAGATGTGGTCTCCCATCCAAGTACTAACCAGGCCCGACTCTGCTTAGCTTCCAAGATCAGACGAGATCGGGCATGCTTTTTTAATAATTATTATTTTTTTATTTATTTTTCAATCAAAATTATCAAAAAATACTTTTTACATTCCACAAATAAGCAGTATCATTGCACATTTAAAGTCCAAGTTTTCACATTCGATTCCATTATACTTTACACATAAGTTTTTCCAAATTTCCTTTATATTTAAGCCAGGGAACACTTTGGGCCACACGGTTTCTGAAACCGTAATTTTATCTCCCTTTTCAGAAAAAACCTGTACATCATGTTAGTAGATACCCCTTTAGTGATCTTTTCCCTCACCTCCGTCAAAATACAGTTCTGGCATTCCCCATATCCCAGGTTTAACAGTTTCATTTTCAATACTCTCTACCCAGGCTCTGGGCAGACTGGTTTTGATATTCTCACACATTGAGTCCACTTTTGACATTTCAATTTCATCATCCCACTCGTAACACAATCATATATGGCTCTGTTAGGTAAAACCCTCTTACATATTCATATGCTAAATCCTTCTCCTGTCTTACTCCTGCTTTCATATACAATCTGTCATAAAAAAAAACTCTCTCTTTCATTCTAACTTTTGGATTTAAAAATATTGGTTGTTTTAAAACTTGATTTATGTTTTCACACTCAAACTTTATATTTCCTATGACTTCTGCCCACGCACTAAATACTTCCTGATAAAACAGCGGGATTTTACTGTACATCGGCTTTTTCATTGCCATACAAAGCCCTTCCTCTCCACATCCACTGCATTTATCCAGCACATCCTTCATATATCCTTTCCATCCATACTCCACTTTGTCCATATAAATACTTTTCACTGTTTTTACCCTTATAGCCTTCTTTTTCACTTCTAGATCAATCAATTGTAATCCTCCTTCATTAAACCTTGCACTTAATGTTTTCCTTGGTATTTTAAATGATTTTATGTGGGGAGGTAAAGGCATTGTTATCTCAGTCATCTTAGATATTACCCATTGTGGCAGATCAACTGCACTTATAATGTAGTTGCATTTGGAGATCAACAGAGAATAGAGAACCATAACTTTACCTCTCACCATTAGTTATCTAAACTTCCAGAATTTAAGTACTTGTTTTATTTTATTTAAAATCCCCGTCCATGTGGCATCCCTTGCATTCATCGCATTTTCCCCAATTTCCACCCCTAAAATGTTCACATAATCTTTTGTAGTTTTAAAAGGTATATCACACCCTCTCAAGTCTACACCACCTATACTCATTATTTCAGACTTTCCAATGTTTATTTTTGCCCCGATGCTTTCCCATACATTTCTATATGATTCATTATCGTTTTTAAGCTTTCTACATCCTTAACCGTAAATGTTGTATGGTCTGCATATTGATGTATTACGCTCTCACCACTGTTTGGTATTTGGATACCCTTTATCTTTTTATCTGCTCTAACCATTATTGCCAGTGGTTCAACCGAGATCGAATATAATAAAGCAGACATCGGACATCCTTGTCTCACTGATCTTTCCAGTGGAAATGGGTCTGTCAAAACTCCATTTACTTTAACGCAACTTTCCGCTTTACTGTATAACAAATTTATCCAATCTAGCATTCTCTTTCCGAATCCAAATTTCCTCATTGTTTGTGCCAAATAATTGTGTTCTACCCTATCAAACGCCTCATTTCAATCTACACATAAAATTATCCCACCTTCCCGATCCTCCCCCATGCTCCCCACTATGTCTCTTAGTGTCCGTTATGTCCCTTCCTGGGATGCTATACGCCTGGTTTGGTGCAATTATGGTCCCTATGACCTTTTGAGTCTATTTGCTAAAACTTTCGTTAAAATTTTATAGTCTGTATTAAATGGAGGCAGGACATTAATTTATCTAGAGAACTACAATTAATGTAAGAGAGCAAAAAAAAAAAAACAAGAGGCTGTGAGGCTTTCTGTGTGACTAGGATGGAGATGGAGGACAGTAATATTTTGGATTTCTGCAGAGCAGTGGAAAGGTGTGCCGTAGGTGAGACTGAGGACTTCTCGGTGAAGGTGAGACTGCATTAAGGATCGGCTCTGAGCCCCTTCTTGTTCGCAGTGATGATGGACAGGCTGACAGAGGAGGTCAGACAGGAATCTTCATGGACTATGATGTTTGAGGATAACATTGTGATCTGTAGTGAGAGCAGGTGTACGAAAGTCTAGAGAGGTGAAGGTTTGCTCTGGAGAAAAGAGGAATGAAGGTTAGTCGCAGGAAGACAGAATACATGTGTGCGAATGAGAGGGAACCAAGTGAAACAGTAAGGTTACAGAGAAAAGAGGTGAAGAAGTGTGTGTGTGCAGGCAGGTTGGAATGGGTGGAGAAAAGTGTCAGGTCTGTTGTGTGAGAGTAACAGCAAGAATGATAGGAAAGGTGTGCAGAACAGTAGTGAGAACAGTGATGATGTGCGGTTTAGAGACAGTCACACTGAGGAAAAGACAGGAGGTTTAGAGGAAGACCAAAGAGGAGGTTTATGGATGTAGTGAAGGAGGAACATGAAGGTAGGGAAAGAAGGAAAGAGAAGATTCAAGACATTGAAAGGAAAATGTACTTTAAAATCCTTATTAATTGGAAAGATTTTGATAAAGAATTGGGTATTGAATATGATTAAGCATAATGTCACAAGAGAAAGATGAGTGAACGAGCTGATTGAATGTAATAAATAGATAATGATGTCGTTTTGATGAAAAGTTTTCAACATTAACAAATGTAGGTTTATGTTATAAATGGTTAGATATGATGAGTTAAATTGCAGTTGATGGAAACAGTAATTTTTAACAAAAACAGGGTGGTTTGTAAAAAAATTGTGTTGAAACAACGGACTGGAGGAAGTTTGACAAGAATATGATGTTCAGTGAGAAACTGGGAGCATTTAGATCTGAATATAAACATGAAGTTGAGTTAGAGAGGGCAATGACAACCATGACAGATGCGAAAAGAGAATCAGTGCATGTCAAACATACGGCCTGCATGGGCAGAGGAGTCCTCTGAACTGTGGGCAAAGCACAAACTAAAGGATGTTTATAAGGAGATTTAAAGCGCTTAGATGGATCTTACTTTTTTTTTGTCGTTTAGTTTGAGTTGGACAACATTGGGGTCTGTGATGATTTGGATTTATCAAAAGAATCAATGATTGTTTTTCTTCCTTTACACTAATCATGTATTTGGTCTCTGAGGAGTGACTGAGGGTCTGGCCTAGGGATGTGTGATGTGTCGTGAAAACACTTGAAAGCAACAAGGTGTCATGTGTTTGGATTTTGAAGGTATCACACACCCCTAAATTGACAGGAGTGCAGTAATAGAGCTTACTCATTTCTTGACTGGCCAGGTTGATATCTGTGAATGCGCAGCGCACATTAATAACAGAGATTTTATTTAGTGGGACAGATTCCTGCATGGGCTGGCTGACCGTGTCCAACGGAGATTTACACTTTGGATCTGCCCAAGGACCTGAATGGACTAATGGTCGATTCGAGGTTGGAACAGCGCCACGTGTCAGGAGACAGCCCGAAGCTCATTAGTTCTTCACGGGAGACACGGTCAGCCCACCCAGCGAACATGAGCCCATTCAGGTGGGTAGAGTTCGGCTTTCCCGGGAGGAGAGGAAGCGTCCCAGAGCTGGGGGACTCTGTCTTTACTGCGGCACGGCAGGGCATTTCCTCAATCACTGTCTGCTAAAAGATCAAGCCAGGAGTAGAGAGGAGGCTACTTTCAGGTGGAGCAGCATTAGCGACTCTCCGTCCGGGAAGATTGCAATGGGCTACCGGATCACAGGACTGTCAGGTTTTGGTGGATTCCGGAGCGGATTTTTCTTTGACCTGTCACCTCCGCATCCCCATCACATCACTTCACAAACCCATTGCAGTTCACGCACTCAATGGTCAGACACGACCCACCATCATGCACACCACGGATCCTATTACGTTGTATCGGGTAACCACACAGAGACACTGGAATTATTTATCTTGGACTTTCCCCTCAGTCCCATCGTGCTCGGCCATCGGATGACTGGGGACAAGGTTGTTTCCAAATGGAGTAATCAGTGCTATCTTGTCTTGTGTCTGCTTGTCCATCAGTGTCTAGTTCTGTGTTGCAGGAAGACGGGGGATTTGTCTAACGTGCCCGAGGAGTACTTTGACCTGAAGGAGCTGCTTCACTTCCTCCTCATCGTCCCTATGACTGTGCTATAGATCTTATACCAGGTATGTCTCCGCACAAGGGCAAGTTATATTCACTTTCTAATCCAGAAAGGGAGGCCATGGAGAAATATATTTCTGATTCGCTGGCTTCGAGTTCATCCGCTCTTCAACTTCTCCAGCGGGCGGGGTTCTTTTTGTGGATAAAAAGGATGGATCTCTGCTATGGAGGACCAAACCTGCATAAATTAAAAATAAATTAATTAATAAGTAAATAAATGAATAAATATACAAATATGTAAATAAGCATATACATAGATAAATAAATGTTATAATAGGAAAATAAATAAAATAAACAACTTGATAAAATAAATATGATTAATTTTTAATCAAATACAATTTTGTATTTTTCCTTAATTTATTATTTTCTGCTTTTATACATTTTATAACAAATTGTTAATTAATTTTAATATTTATTTTAATATTTATGTATTTTTATATTTATGCATTCATTTATTTTTACATTTATTTATTCCCACATGTATTTATTTTTACATTTATTCATTGATTGATTGATTGAATTTTACTTTTCCTTGTGCAACATGGAAATTAATTTGGGTGCTTCAGCGCATCATTGGTTGAGAGCTCATAATCATTAGACCAGCTAAGTGATAGAGAAGAGTTTTCAAAGTTAATGGCGGCGGATAGTTCTTACACAGTCACAGACACCAAACAACAATGTTTTCAGCAGTTTGACCCATTGAGAGATAAGTTTCAATGGTACTTATCGGAAGTAAGTACGATGGATGTCACATCCCACCTTAGTGTCATCTGACTCTATGATTTTGAATGTGCTGGGAAATATTTTGCAGAGTGCCTTACAATTCAGTCTGTACTTCCACATTCATATCGGGATATAGCCCCCTAAAACATCGATTAGTACATCTAATATAAACAACAGTCATTTGATGCGTTGTTTTCGACTTCATTCGCTAAATTGCGCAACTCTCTAACGTTAGCTATTTGTAGCGTCCGCCATAGTGTACATGCAAAAGCTACAACCTGTCAAGTTCAAAATCTGTGCGATTCTGCATCAATTGTATGTTTTAGGTCAGCTGCATCAGACAGAGAGTACTTTCAACATCTCTCAATGGGTCAAACTGCTGGAAACATTGATATGTTGTTTGGTGTCTGAAAGAACCAACATTTATAACACCACCAACATTTACAACAATTTAAAACCCACGAAATTTGAGATTGGAGCTCTCAACCAATGATGCGCTGAAGCTACACAAGGACTCCTCATTTCCATGTTGCACACGGAAAAGTAAAAATAAATGAACTGATAAATAAATAAATGTAAAAATAAATACATGTGGAATAAATAAATGTAAAATTAAATGAATGCATAAATAAATGTAAAAATATATATAAATATATATATATAAAATTAATGAACAAATAACAAATAAAAAAAACATTTTTTTAAATGTATAAAAGCAGAAAATAATAAATTATGGGAAATATACAACATTTTATTTGATTAAAAATGAATCATTTATTTTATCAAGTCGTTTATTCTGTTATTTATTTTCCTATTATCACATTTATTTGTCTATTTATCTCTTTATTAATTTACATATTTGTATATTTATTTATTTACTTACTTATTCATTCATTCATTTTTAATTTATGCAGGTTTGGTCCTCCATACTCTGCGACCTTGATTATCGAGGGTTGAACAACATCATGGTAAAGAATACCTATCCTTTGCCGTTGATGTCTTCAGCCTTCAAGAGGTTTCAGGGAGCATCAATATTTACAAAACTGTGTAAATATGAACACAAAATATTTCATGTTTTGTCTGGTCAACTTCATGTAATTTGTAAATATGCATCCTTTCCTGTCATTCAGACCTGCAACACATTTCAAAAAAGTTTGGGAAGCTGCTGCCGCTCCACAAAACTGGGAAAGAGCCCCTGAGTTTCTTACCAGGCACTATTATTCCAGCAGTAGTGAGACAGGCAGTAGAGGTAGAACCAGCAGTACAGGTAAGCCAAGCAGTTGTCACAGCATTCCCAGAGTTTCTCCTTGGAGGATTTGAGTTCTCTACAGGAGGCAGATCCTGATATTGGGAGGGTTTTGCATTTTGGAAGCAGGGCTCTTTCCCAGTGTTGTGGAGCAGCAGCTTCCCAAGCCTGTTCTCACATTGCTGAGTCAATGGGACCATCTGTCGAAAAAGGATGGTGTCCTTTATCGTGTGTCACGCCCTGAAGGAGGTGAGAAAGTGTTACAGTTGATTTTGCACGTGTCTTTAAAGCATGACGTGTTGACTCAGTTGCACCAACACCATGGACACCAGGGTGTTGAGCGCACTACTGAACTGATACAGTCCCAAGAAGTAAGAAGTGGGGCATCTGAACTTATGTGCAGAGGTGGCACAATGGGTTAGGGAATGCGAGAGATGTCAACTGGCTAAAGAACCCCAACCGCTAGCCCGGGGCTTTATGGGTCATGTCCTGGCTTCCAAACCAAAGTAGATACTGGCCATTGATTTTACAATGCTTGAGCCGTCTAGTTCTGGACATGAGAACATTTTAGTTTTGACAGATGTGTTCACTAAATATACACTAGCTGTTCCAACTCGAGACCAGCGGGCTGAGACGGTAGTACAGGTTTTGGTTACAAAGTGGTTCTTTAGGTTTGGGGTCCCAGATCGTATCCACTCTGACCAGGGTCGGAATTTCGAGTCAGCCCTTATGAAGCAACTCTAGGATAAAGCATGACATCAGTCACGGCAACATTAACCACCGGGCCTTGGCTAACCTGAACTACTGCCGTTGAAGACAACCCCAGACATAGAGGGCGTTATAGAGTTGTGTCATCTACAAGCCACACTCTAGTCCAGATGGTGGTGGTAATGCTCCAAAAAGCTGGTTGCCAACCACCATTCAAAAACATAAGAAGAAGAAGAATACCTGATGGCATGATGAGAAGCAGCTGGAAGTGGTGTTTCTTGTTTGGTACAACTTAGCTTAAAAGTAAGTTGTGATGTTCCTTTTAATTTTAGTATAATGTAGATATTTTTAAGATTGTTAGAGTTGAGTGATAATTTATTTTGTTGGCAGAATGCATCACACAAATCTATTTTGTTGTCCTGATACACTAACATTTCAGTGTAAGAAATTAATTTGGGTGTCGAAGAGTTAAAAAAAAAAAAACGTGTAAATGGTCAAATAAAATTCACCAAGTTTATTAATGCACAAAATTGAGAGGTCAAAATGATTTTTTTAACGTTTAAGCAGTGTTGATTGCAAAGCATTTAGTGTTGTACATAAAATAGTCTTATATTGTTGTCTTTTAGAACATTAATGTGGACATGCAAAGATTGTGATGCATCTTTTCAAAGAAGATCTGTGCTCCTAAAACACTACAGACTTGACCATAACCACCATGGAAGAGGTCATTTGTATCCATGCACATATTTGACCTGCCCCTGCTGCTTTAAAACCTGGAATCCTTTAATAAGCCATTTGTCAAGAGGCCATCCATCTAAGCCACAACATCAAGCTGTTGAAGCTGTTCTATACGTATGTCATGTTTGTGGCTGCAATCAGCTTTCATCAGACAGAGAGTACTTTCAACACATTAATGTGCATCTTAAAACTACGAGACAATCAATTGTATGTTTTTAGGTTGCTCTTATAAAACCAACATTTATAACAATTTTAAAACCCACAAATACAGAAAACACAGAAATTTGAGATTGGAAGACTTCAAGCCTGGAGTTGTTGAACAAAGGCCAATTTCAGGCTTGTCAGTAGAAACTGATAATACATCAGAATTTGAGGAACCAACTAAGGGATGTTCAAGTCTGGGCTTTTCCAATGAAGAACAAGACCAGTTGAATGACATTGAAGCAAACCTAGCTTCACTGTTATTAAAGCTAAAGCACATATATCTTTTATCAAGCTCAGTTATTAATGATCTTCTCTGTGAGTTACGGTACTTAGTTGGCTCTCTAAGTGTGCCAGCTACACAGAGCATTGTTAGTCAGGTCTTTCAGCATCACAACTACCAGATAGAGGAGAGTGTACTGCATGAGTTGGCATCAACACTTTGTAAGTCAAATGTGATTCATTGAGCAATTGCAGACAGTGGTCCGCTGTCCACTTCATGGAGATGAAAGGCTTACTTTAAGAATAATTTTAATGTGGTTGAGCCAACTGAATATGTGTTAGACCCAAAGAAAAACAGAACATTCCAGTATGTACCATTATTGAAATCTTTACAGCAGGTGTTAAATTGTCAACCTATCTTGGATAAAGTAATAAACTTTACAGAAGGAACATCAGAAGTACACACTGAAACATCGGTGTATAAATCATATCGTGATGGACTACATTTTAAAGAGAATCCTTTACTTTCAGAAACCTCAGTTATTTCTTTGATACTATATGTGGATGATTTCAAAATCTGCAATCCTCTTAGCACATTAAAGAAAAAGCACAAAGTTTGTGGAGTGTATTGGGTTCTAGGAAGCTTACCCTCATATTGTCAGTCATCTTTGTCATCAATTTATTTGGCTGCTTTAATCAAATCTGAAGATGTTAAGAATTATGGCTACGAGAAGGTGCTGGAGCCACTGATAAATGATCTTGTAACCTTGGAGCAACATGGTGTTTTCATTAGCAAGTTGGATTGGGTTCTAAAAGTTACTGTTCAATTTGTTGTTGCTGATAATCTTGCTGCACATGGTATTGGAGGATTTGTTGAGAACTTTTCTGGAACTTATGTGTGCAGGTTCTGTACCGCTGAAAAGTCAGACATACAGTCCCAAGAAGTAAGAAGTGGGGCATTTTGTTTCAGAACAAAGGGAATTTATGCAGAGCACCTTAAAACAATCAGACAAAAGTCTTTGCCTAGTTACTGTGGTGTGAAGAAAACTTGCATATTGTCAGAAAAACTGTAATTTTTCAATGTAACCTCTGGATTTCCACCTGATATTGTCCATGACATATTTGAAGGAATTGTGCCAGTTGAAATTGCCCTGTGCCTGTCCGTACTTATCTCCAAGAAGTATTTCACTTTGGATGATGTAAATCAGTCAATACACAAATTTCCTTTTACAGTTTTTTACAATCGCTATGACAAATTTTTCAATACTTTAAACACATTTCCTAAACTCTTAACGCACCGACACACATACATTACACAATTGGCAAAACGGTTAATTTCATGCTCAAAAACACACATTGTAAACTAAACTCCAACATTATTTTTCAAAATACAATAATTCACTAACATAATACACTTTGTCTACCAAAACCCGAAAAAATTTTCTCTTCCAACAGGAACATTACGTCAATCATAGCATAAAAACACTAACACTAGATGGAATTACAGAAACTGCATGATTTTATGTGTCAGGTCTGCCCTTATACAATAGGCAGTACATTTTATTTATCATAGATTCTGTGTCTTTTGAAGACTCTACATTTTTGTTTTGTTGGATTTAGTAAATGCCTGCATTTTGTTTCTTTTGCTGCAGAAATTCAAAACAAAACTGAATGACCCATCTCAGAGAAGAAGCGGTGTTTATTCTTACATTGTCTCCAACAGAGTGCAGATTCGGTTTATCATTCTGTAAATATTTTCTTTTTGGAGTAATAAAAAAATCGTATAATATTCTTCCATGAAAATTCTCTCCACTGCCCTGAGCTGGAGTTAGTATACTGTGTTTACAAATGTTTAACCATTCTTCATCAGATAAAATTATGTTTGCTTTTTCTCCCATTTATCTTTTACATATACTGAGTGTTTTTCAGAAGATTGTATACTTGAATATATTCTTGATATCAGTCTCTTGTGAGATCCATTCTTATAGGCATCAATAAAAACATTGATGATATTCATTTCAGATTTTTCATTAATTTTAATATTTTTATTATAATGGTTCCTAAGCTGTAAATATCTGAAGAAATCTTGTTTTTCTAAAACAGGTGTCAGTAAGATGTTGCTCTTTAAACCAGTTTTAGATGAGACTGTACAATATTATGTAATGCCTTTTCACGTCCATTGTTTAAACCTTGAATCCAACTCAGGTTTAAAATCTTTGTCAAAGGCCACCCATCTCAACATCCGTGTTTGTTTCTCAAGTTTAAATTTTTTTAAATTCCTTGAACCAAATATTGAGAGGAATTAATGTCCAAATGGCTCAATTTATTTGAGTACTTAATCTTAATGGCCTTGTCCCCTAATAAGGAGGGGAGAGGAATGTCCAGCTGGCTAAATTCTAATTCTTTCCATCTTGCATCATATTCATTATTACACCAACAAACTAGACATTTCAACTGTGATGCTTTGTAATAATCCTACAAACAGGGATCCTACAAACTCCCTTGATAATTGTAGTGTTTTAAGTCTGACCCTAGGTTTCTGATTTCTCCATATGAATCTAGAGATAATTCTATTCCAGTCATTAAACATTTTTTTTGGAATCTCTACAGGCAGTGATTGGAATAAAAAATAGTAATCGTGGTATTTCATTCTTATAATTTCAATTTGATTATACAAACCAAGGGTTAAGGGCATCCATCTGTCCAAATCTACTTTTAGTTCTTTTGTTATTGATTCATAATTTGCAGTATATGTTTTTGTCAAAATCTTTGGTATGATAAACATTTTATTTTTTTAGTTTTCCATTTAAAATTATATTTATTACATATGTTTTTTTTGTGGTAAATAATTAAAAGAGAGGGTTTGAGTTTTGTCTAAATTTAATCTGTATCCTGAGTACCAACCGAACTGTTCAAGGCATGACATAAATTTAGGTAAACTGGAGTCTGGGTCGGAGATTGTCATAAGAATATCGTCCGCATATAGACATATTTTGTGTTAATTTCTTTTAAACTGGAATCCTTTTATTTCTGCATCCTCTCTAATAGCTTGAGCAAGTGGCTCTATGAATAGTGCAAAAAGCGTGGGACTTAAGGGGCATCCCTGGCGGCATCCCCGTTCCAATGTGATTGAGCTAGAAACATTACCATTTATTTTAATCTGAGCCATCGGTAGATAATATAGTGGTTTAAGACATCTTATAACCTTTTCATTGAAGCCAAAACGTAGCAGTACCAGGTACATAAAAAACTCCCATCGGACAGAGTCAAAAGCCTTTTCGGCATCGAGGCTAATTACTAAATTTTTAGAATTACTTTTATTCATGCTATCAATCAAAAAAAATGCTTGTCTTACATTATCCTGTGTCTGCCTATTTTTCACGAATCCTGTTTGGTCAGTATCAATCAACTCAGGAATTATATTTTCAAATCTTTTTGCTATTATAGAAGCATATAATCTATAATCTATATTCAAAACCGAGATTGGTCTGTATGACCCACATTCTGTCTTATCTTTTCCAACTTTTAGTATTACTGATATGTTAGCTTTGTTTACAGGATAACGGTGTCTCTCCCCTTTTCAGAACGTGGTTAAAACAGTTTAAAAGCATAGGTTTTAATAATTCCCTGAATGTTTTATACCACTCAGCTGGAAACCCATCCCCCCTGGTACTTTATTTGTCTTTAAATTTGATATGCCCCCATCAATTTCTGATTCTTTAATTTTTTTGTGTTACCAGTTTGTTTTGTGTTACCCCTACGGATGGCAAGTCTAGAGAGTCCAAACAGGTTTCAATAATAGATGGATCTGCTGCTTCTGGTTGGGAATACAATCTTTTTTTATAATAGATTTCAAATGACCTTAATATCTCATCATGTTTATAGCATATTGCACTGGTTACTGGATTTTTAATTTTGAAAATTGACCTTTCAGTTTGCTGTTTATGAAGTTTCCATGCTAACATTTTTTAGCTCTAGGTCCATTCTCATAATAATTCTGTTTGATATATTTAAGTTTAATCTCTACTTGATTATCAAGTATCTTATTTATTTGTTGTTTTATTTCTTCTAAGATTTGAGGTTTATTTAATTCAATATGTTTTTGTTCTAATGTTTTTAGTGTGTTTGATAAATCAGTCAGTACCTTCTGTTTTTCTTTTTTCCTGAGGAATTGATTTAAACCATTCAAATTTAAAATATGAATATTTCATGTAATCTTTAATTTCTTTTTTTACATATTCTATACATTTGGGGTCATTTAAGAGACTTGTGTTCAATCTCCAGATGGTGTTCTTTGATTGAACATCCAGCTGGAGTCTCAAATACACCCCCACATATAATTCTATGCCTGTCTGAGTGGAACATGAAAAAATAATCAACCCTTGAATAGACTGTGTGAGGGTGGGAGAAAAAGGTAAACTGTCTCACAACTGGGTGGAGTTCCCTCCATATATCTATCATGCCAGTTTCCTTAAGCATTCTTTTAACATACACTGCTTCAGAATTTATCTTTTTTGTTGGATTTGTGAGAGTCTAGGTATGATGCAACTGTACATTCCAGTCCCCTCCACAAATAAGTGGTTATTAGCTCAAATATTTTTTTAATTAGTAATTTATCCTGTCCTGGTGGTCTGTAAACATTAAATAGTGTTACTTCCTTTGAGTCAAGGATCCCAGAATATATCGTCCTTCTTTGTCAGCTATTTGGCTGGAGACCTGGGAAGTCACCTTATTCGATATCAATATTGTAACTCCTCTAGCATGTCCTTTAGTGTAAGATGAATAAAAAGTATTTCTAAATCCTAACCTTTTCAATTTTTCATGTTCAGTTTGTACTAGGTGAGTCTCTTGCCAAAAAATAATATGTTGGTTCTCTCTTTTCATCTTAGTTATGAATTTACTTCGTTTAACAGGATTTTGCAACCCATTAACATTAAGTGAAATAATTCTATATTCTTGTTGTGACGTTTATCTTGAGGCATACTGTCATAATGTAAATCCCAATTGACCTTAACATTGTAACACAAGTAACACAGAACAAAAAGTAAGGGAAAAGTATAATCGTAAAAACAGCACCTTCCATAATCAAAGTTTATTTGAAAGTAACTTCTATTTGGAAAGGAAAATCTTAGATTAACGAAGGGCCTTCCTGTGCTAACTGATTTGATAACTCAGTGCACGTGTTGTCTTCAGCCCCAGACATAACATTATTCATTTGTGAGTCTGTCAAGCCATAATCTAAATCAAACATTGATGGAACTCCAAAATCAAGTAATTGAGAATGAACATAAAGATATAACCGTACAAAAACTCTTATATTAAACTGCTATATTTTAACAATGTTGATTTTGGATGTGACAGTTTGTCTGAATTTACTCTGCTTAAGAGTCAAACAGTCTCTTCGTGTCCCGGCGGAAATCCTGGAGTATTTTCCGTGCCCTCTCTGATGTCCATCACGCTGTTTCCAGGAACTTTAACACAGCTTATCCATTGAAGCTGATGCAAAGGTGTCATCTTCCGTGTGGCGAAGTAAGGAATCGCCTGGCTGTTGTAAACAATGGGACCATCTTCAAAAATACAGGAAGTTTGGCTGGGGTGGTGTGTGGAAATACATTTTTATCTTTGCTTTCTGGTTATTTTTATATAGAGAGGACTGTGCAGAAGTCTTAGGCACGTTAGTATTTTCACCCCACACAAATGTTTTTAAGCCAGTTATTTATATATTTTGCAATAGTGTGTCAGTAGGTAATATCAGTTTAAATTTTCAAATATTTATTTTGCCATTAATTGTAATAATCCATTCCAGTGAGATTTGTGTTTGCAGAAGGAGTCTGACAACAGCTGTTTGATCCACACAGAGATCTAATCTCACCATCATCGAGTCATCGGGGATTACATAAAGGAACTGAAAAGACAAAATCCACAAGATCTCCCTGAAAAGCTATGAGCAAGTGTACCAGGACAAAAGCCGTTTTAAACGCAAAGGGTGGTCACACCAAACACTGATTTGATTTAGTTATTAGGAGTTAAATGATAAACTAAATCTATTTATGACATTATTTTTGAAAGCATTTTCACTTAACAGCATTTTTACACAAGTGTATAAAACTGTTCACAGTACTGGAGCTTTGCAGGAGGGTTTCTTCAAGCGTCTTGGAGATGTTGTTGCAGTTCTTGTGGATTTTGCCTGTTTTTTCAGTAAAAATACTAACGTGCCTAAGACTTATATATATATATACACACAGATTCATAAAAAATAAAAACTTTCCATTTATTTAAGTAAACTTAAATACAATTATAATAAAGCAACCAACTTCAAAGCATTTTTCAGTTAAAACTTCAGTAGTTTTACAGATACTCAAAGTTTGTTGATTGTTAACCCAAATAATATTTTTTATTTAAATTAACCTTTCCGTGCATATTACTTCACAGTATGTTATCGTTATAATACCAAGGAAGTTCACTTTTCATTTGGGGAAAGGAATTGATTTAACCATTCAAATTTAAAAATGAATATTTATATGGTAGTAGTCCTGGTAATTTATTTTGAAAGTCCACTAAAAAAAAGTATATTAATTAATATAAAATACACTGCAATTAATTAATGTGTAATAAATAAAAACATTTTAGGCCTAATCTAATGTAGTTGATCATTAAAGGTGTGAATCATAAAGTATGAATGTATTCCAGACGTACTCACCATGTCATTATCATGTGACCTACATTCTCAGTTGCATCCCTTCAGCACCATTCACAAATCCTTTCCTATGGCCTCATGGTATAGTAAACTGTCCATCGAATGCACACTTCAGAATCTCACTGAAAGTAGTAGGACTTTTCAACTACTGTTTTTCAAATACTATGTATCCAGAGTTCCAGACATGCTACTCTGTTGGCGTACTGTTTTTCACATACTATATAGTAGGGAAGTACTGATTTAGGACAGAGCGATAGTGCAACTTAGTAATAGTGCTTTATGCTGTTTGCTAATTACAATGAACATTACAAAGCATACAGGTCCTTCTAAAAAAAATTAGCATATTGTGATAAAAGTTTATTATTTTCCATAATGTAATGATACAAATTTAACTTTCATATATTTTAGATTCATTGCACACCAACTGAAATATTTCAGGTCTTTTATTGTTTTAATACTGATTATTTTGGCATACATCCCAAAAAAATTAGCATATCATGAAAAGGTTCTCTAAACGAGCTATTGACCTAATTATCTGAATCAACTAATTAACTCTAAACACCTGCAAAAGATTCCTGAGGCTTTTAAAAACTCCCAGCCTGGTTCATTACTCAAAACCGCAATCATGGGTAAGACTGCCGATCTGACTGCTGTCCAGAAGGCCATCATTGACACCCTCAAGCGAGAGGGTAAGACACAGAAAGACATTTCTGAACGAATAGGCTGTTCCCAGTGTGCTGTATCAAGGCACCTCAGTGGGAAGTCTGTGGGAAGGAAAAAGTGTGGCAAAAATGCTGCACGTGACCGCACCCTGAGGAAGATTGTGGAGAAGGACCGAGTCCAGAACTTGGGGGACCTGCGGAAGCAGTGGACTGAGTCTGGAGTAGAAACATCCAGAGCCACCATGTGCAGGGTGCCGCATTCCCCAGGTCAAGCCTGACCTGGGCTACAGAGAAGCAGCACTGGACTGTCGCTCAAATTTTGCATGTTATTCGAAATCAAGGTGCCAGAGTCTGGAGGAAGACTGGGGAGAAGGAAATGCCAAAATGCCTGAAGTCCAGTGTCAAGTACCCACAATCAGTAATGGTCTGGGGTGCCATGTCAGCTGCTGGTGTTGGTCCACTGTGTTTTATCAAGGGCAGGGTCAATGCAGCTAGCTATCAGGAGATTTTGGAGCACTTCATGCTTCCATCTGCTGAAAAGCTTTATGGAGATGAAGATTTCGTTTTTCAGCACGACCTGGCACCTGCTCACAGTGCCAAAACCATTGGTAAATGGTTTACTGACCATGGTATTACTGTGCTCAATTGGCCAGCCAACTCTCCTGACCTGAACCCCATAGAGAACCTGTGGGATATTGTGGAGAGAAAGTTGAGACGCAAGATCCAACACTCTGGATGAGCTTAAGGCCGCTATCTAAGCATCCTGGGCCTCCATAACACCTCAGCAGTGCCACAGGCTGTTTGCCTCCATGCCACGCTGCATTGAAGCAGTCATTTCCGCAAAAGAATTCCCGACCAAGTATTGAGTGCATAACTGAACATAATTATTTGAAGGTTGACTTTTTTTGTATTAAAAACACTTTTCTTTTATCGGTCGGATGAAATATGCTAATTTTTTGAGATAGGAATTTTGGGTTTTCATGAGCTGTATGCCAAAATCATCAGTATTAAAACAATAAAAGACCTGAAATATTTCAGTTGGTGTGCAATGAATCTAAAGTATATGAAAGTTTAATTTTTATCATTACATTATGGAAAATAATGAACTTTTATCACAATATTAATATAATTTTTGAGAAGGACCTGTAAATACAAATGTACTTCCCTTAGTTTTAAACAGCTTCTTAAATGTGTAATCCCACAATATCAGGGCCTTGAGGGCAGGTGAAAGACCTGTCTATAATCTAAACTCTTATGTGAACCTCAAGGTTGGCTTTGTTTCTGTATATACAACATTTCCAGAGTTATTACATGAACCCTAAGGGTTTTTCTGCCTGCAACTCACATCGGTGATGACATATAAAACCCTTCTCTCATATGTGAATCCTCATGTGGTACTTAAAAGTTACTTTATATCTGAAACTCTTTCCACAGAGATCACAAATGAACGGCTTCTCTCAGTGTGAATTCTCGTGTGCATGTTAAGGATCATTTTTGGTTAAAACTTTTCCACACTGTTGGCAGGTTTTTCTCTCAGTGTGAATTCTCATGTGCATTTTAAGGCTTCCTTTTGGTTAAAACATTTTCCACACTGTTGGCAAATGTAAGGCTTCTCTCAGTGTGAACTCTCATGTGGATGTTAAAGTTTCCTTTTCGGTTGAAACTTTTTCCACATTGTTGGCAGGTGAAAGGCTTCTCTCCAGTGTGAATTCTTATGTGGCCTTCAAAGTGTTGTTTTTGTTTGAAACTCTTTCCACACTGAGGGCAAGTGTAGGGTTTCTCTCAGAGTGAAATCTCATGTGGACTTTAAGGTTTTCATGTTGTTCAAAACTCTTTCCACACTGTCTGCAAGTGTAAAGCTTCTTTCTGGTATGGTTTCTTATGTGTCTGTTAAAGTTTCCTTTTCGGTTGAAACTTATTCCACATTGTTGGCAGGTGTAAGGCGTCTCCAGTGTGAACTCTCATGTGATATTCAAGACTTCCTTTTCGGTTGAAACTTATTCCACATTGTTTACAGGTGAAAGGCTTTTCTCCAGTATGAATGCTCATGTGAGCTTCAAGACTTCCTTTTTGGTTGAAACCTTTTCCACACTGTCGGCAGGTGTAAGGCTTTTCTACAGTGTGAATTCTCATGTGCCTGTTAAGGGTTCCTTTTGTAGTAAAACTTTTTCCACACTGTTTGCAGGTGCATGGTTTCTCTCCAGTGTGAATTCTCAAGTGGTAATTAAGATTTCCTTTTCTGTTGAAACTCTTTCCACACTGCTGACATGTGTAAGGCTTCTCTCCTGTGTGAACTGCCATGTGCGCCTCAAGGTTTCTATGTTGAGTGAAACTCTTTCCGCACTGAGGGCAGGTGCAAATGTTCTCTCCAGTGTGAATTCTCATGTGGTAATTAAGGTTTCCATTTTTATTGAAACTCTTTCCACACCGTTGGCAAGTGTAAGGCTTCTCTCCAGTGTGAATTCTCACATGGACTTTAAGGTTTCCTTTTTTATTGAAACTCTTTCCACACTTTTTGCAGATGAAAGGCCTTATAGTTTCTGTCTTTTGAGCTTGCGAGGAAGTTTTTGAAATCTGTGAGCAACTGTAATAATTTTCTTCATTTATGAAATCATTGCGTTTCTCATACAGATCTTTTTCTTTTATTTCATTCAGATCTTGACTCTCCTCTTTCAGGGCCATCAGGTCTAAGGAAAAAAAGACGAATGAAAGTTGATCCCAGTTTAATAGCACAAAGCAACAGAACCAACATACAACTAGACCCTCTACCCACTTGATGAAAAGGTGTTAAATGTGTAGTGAATGAGACGGATCAGACACAATTTATTTAATATATTAAATAAATATTCCACAATACCCCTAACCAAACCTAACCCTAGCAAAATATGGTTTATTGTTTTTGCCAATGGATTAATTCACACTCTTTTGAAATAATGTTTTAGAATTGCTTATCGTAGTTAACAAAGCTCAAATCTAAAGCATGTTTAGCATCTATGAGCTGCAACTTTAATTTTCTGTAGGCTATGTTTATTTAAATTATATTTTGCTTACTCTCTTATATATTACCTCTAAAAACTCCTGGGTTATTTCTGCAACTTCTGGGTTATTTTTTTATTTGTGTTGGGTTAAAACTATTGGTTATTTTTTCCAGAGAGTAACCCATGTTCTGGGTTCACACCCCCTGCCGTTGTTCTGGAATTGTGTCACAACAGTCGTTTGAAATAACGCTACGTACTCAATCCGTTTTGGACTGGGCATCTTCAGTGCAACTTCATTTGTGTATTCAAGGTAAGCAAGTATTTCCAGTGTCGATGTAACGTAAACTTCTCTGTGTCCATGTTGATAGTTTAGCAGCACTTGCTGAAAAAATGACCATGGCTTAGTTGCTATGTTGAGATTAGCATTAGCCGTGGTTATTCTGTAGTTGGCATGTAGCCAGCCCGCAGCTATCGTGACAACATCTAACTAGTTTAAAATCCGTCTAAAGTCAAAATAAATGTGTTTTGAGTTTGTCAAGACTAAAGAAGTGTTATTAACCACCCAGCCAATTTTTCATAAACTGTGCTATACTTATCTCATTGTTATAATACCGATAATATTACAATAAGTACAGTGCAGCTAGTGGCGATTTCGTGCTGCGTTAAGGGGGTTGAACACCCGAAGAGAAGCACCGCACTGCATCTACAACAACTCAATGTTTTATGGCTAGTAATATTATGTTTAAAGAGCATATTGCAGGTTTGAGACTCCAGTGAGTCAATGTATAGAAAAATATTGTAGGACCTAGATTTTCTTTAAAATATACTTATAAATACACTAATAAGGCTTTTTTGAGTGAAATTGTGCGGCGAAATTTTGTTTTTTGTGCGCGAATGAAAACAATGGATTGCAATGACAGTTCGGACGCTGAGAAAATGATAAATGTGTATTAATACTCATATGGCAGACCACAGCCAAACAATTATGACATACAATAAGGAACAGGCCAGGATTAGACAGAACATTGATTAGAGGGGATATATTGAGTTGTTGTGTGAGGAGGAACAGTGGAAAACAGGGCAGGTGTATGCTATATACGCTAGCATATGAACACTGATCAGATTACAATACTGTACAGATAATTATCAGGCAATCGCAAAGCTGGTATTGGTCATCTAAGAGCAGGCTATTGATAAATACCAATAACAGAAACTAATAAGCTTTGACCATCTGGCATAAATCACGCTCGTTAATATCTGTCCACACTAAACGTTCAAGCCGGGCAGACACTGTGTGATTTTTGCTGTCATACGAGCTCGCAGACGATTTTTTTCTCCTGCGTGGATATTGTGGATGCTTGGATGGTCGTAGCTCGTGTGAGAGGAAATACACGACGAGCCTAGCACATTATGAGCACCTCCCGACTTCACAATATAACATGTTTAAAAATTCGGGAGTCGGCCCAATTTTCACCAGCGTATGGCTGTCCCCTATTGCAAATCATGCACATGATAATTTTTTTCCTGCAATATGCTCTTTAAGGACATTATGGAATTAAGATAATGTCAGTACTATGTTATGATTGTACTGTATAATTAAATACAATCGTTGCTGAGTCTCCAGTCTGAACACTTCAGACCATCTGTTAACTGAATGAATGAAACATCAGCAATTTTCATTCAAGCACCTGATTTCTGTAAATGAATTTAAAACTAAATGTATATTGCAGCACATAGTGAAGTCAGTTATATACTAGTGTTGCATAATATACCGGTAATAGAAAAGTATTGCGATACCCTGCTATTACAAACGGTACGATATGGAATTGTATGAGTACCGGTACTTTAAGGAGGACAGCACGCTAATAAGAGCATTATTTCTTAATTTGCAGGATGTGTGTGGAGAGCTCTGATTCCACCGTTCACTAAACATTGGAAGCAGAAGAGTTATATATATGTGCAGCGCATGACAAAGACAGCAACAAAAAAGCGTAGCACACCTTTCACTCAGACAGCATGCGATCGCGACGTCAGTTTCGCGGTTACTGGGTTTGAATGGTCAAAAATATATAAAATACACGTCGTGGCGAGTTTTCAGGTGAACACAATCAGATATGTCCTTAGTAAACATATACAGTGTTGAGTGAGAAATTGGATCTGTTACAGTGTATTGGGTCTGTGCAGCTCTTAAAGGGCCGGGCATAATATTCTGTGTGTTTAATGTTAATCAAACAAAAACAAAACACCCCATGCTTGAATGAATAACTTTAATATATTTATTAAGAATATTGTATAGTTCATTTATAGAGTGAAGACTAAGCATAAGTATTTTTATTTGATTATTTAATTTTTTTCTTGAATATTTCTTTTAAATAGACCTATAGCTGAAAAACGCTGTTTTAGCCATATTGTTTGTAATTAGCATTTTTGCTTTTTAGAAAACAAATATACAATAAAATTAAATATCTACACTCACCTAAAGGATTATTAGGAACACCTGTTCAATTTCTCATTAATGCAATTATCCAATCAACCAATCACATGGCAGTTGCTTCAATGCATTTAGGGGTGTGGTCTCCTGAACTCCAAACTGAATGTCAGAATGGGAAAGAAAGGTGATTTAAGCAATTTTGAGCGTGGCATGGTTGTTGGTGCCAGACGGGCCGGTCTGAGTATTTCACAATCTGCTCAGTTACTGGGATTTTCACGCACAACCATTTCTAGCGTTTACAAAGAATGGTGTGAAAAGGGAAAAACATCCAGAATGCGGCAGTCCTGTGGGCGAAAATGCCTTGTTGATGCTTGAGGTCAGAGAAGAATGGGCTGACTAATTCAAGCAGATAGAAGAGCAACTTTGACTGAAATAACCACTTGTTACAACCGAGGTATGCAGCAAAACATTTGTGAAGCCACAACACGCACAACCTTGGGGCAGATGGGCTACAACAGCAGAAGACCCCACCGGGTACCACTCATCTCCACTACAAATAGGAAAAAGAGGCTACAATTTGCACGAGCTCACCAAAATTGATCAGTTGAAGACTGGAAAAATGTTGCCTGGTCTGATGAGTCTCGATTTCTGTTGAGACATTCAGATGTTAGAGTCAGAATTTGGCGTAAACAGAATGAGAACATGGATCCATCATGCATTGTTATCACTGTGCAGGCTGGTGGTGGTGGTGTAAGGGTGTGAGGGATGTTTTCTTGGCACACTTTAGGCCCCTTAGTGCCAATTGGGCATCGTTTAAATGCCACGGCCTACCTGAGCATTGTTTCTGACAATGTCCATCCCTTTATGACCACCATGTACCCATCCTCTGATGGCTACTACCAACAGGATAATGCACCATGTCACAAAGCTCAAATCATTTCAAATTGGTTTCTTGAACATGACAATGAGTTCACTGTACTAAAATGGCCCCCACAGTCACCAGATCTCAATCCAATAGAGCAGCTTTGGGATGTGATGGAACGGGAGCTTTGTGCCCTTTGATGTACATCCCATAAATCTCCATCAACTGCAAGATGCTATCCTATCAATATGGGCCAACATTTCTAAGGAATGCTTTCAGCACCTTGTTGAATCAATGCCACGTAGAATTAAGGCAGTTCTGAAGGCGAAAGGGGGTCAAACACAGTATTAGTATGGTGTTCCTAATAATCCTTTAGGTGAGTGTATATTGTATTTATAAAATTAAATTTAAAAAATATTAAATTAATCATGAAACTTTTACGATTATGAAATAAGATTTTGGTCATCCTAACCCAGGGGTAGGCAAGTTCGGTCCTAGAGAGCCACTGTCCTGCAGAGTTTAGATCCAACCCTAATCAAACACACCTGAACAAGCTCATCAGTGTCTTCATGATTACTAAAGCTACAGGCAGGTGAGGATTTTTCAGGGTTGGAGTCAAACTCTGCAGGACAGTGGCTCTAGGACCGAACTTGCCTACCCCTGTCCTAACCTGTTCAGAAAAGTGAAAGATTAGAGAATGTTAACATTACTGATAATGTGATCTCTGTAAGGATGTTCAAACTGGCATGTTTATAATTATTATTATGTTTAAATAGAGGAGGGAATGGTCAAAAACAGGGTAGGATTATGCTGGCTAAGTGAGTAAGTTTATTTATCCATTTATAAAACAATGAATAGTAAGTGCTGTCATTTTATTCAATTACTTTTGAATTACAGAAGTGGTAAAGATGGCGGCGCGCACAGACGCAGCAGCTTTTGGCTCTCTGATACAGTGTTGTTTGATCGTGTATGTTGTGTGTGTGAAGACGTGTTCTCAAGCAGGATATAGTTACTTGACCTTGCTTAATATCAGCCGAGGGAGTCGGATTAATGTTACGAGATCGTTCCATCATGCTCATAACATGCCGCAGGACATAGCGAAGCCACCGGGATCTGTGTATGCACGTCAACATTGGCTGGTGTAAGAACTGTAGGAACATATATACACACTGCTGTCCGGACCAGGACAGCACTGACGGTATTGTGTAGACCCTATTATATGCAAGAGTTTTCAGCAGTGCTCATTACTGCTGTGTACATACCACCAGATGCTAACGCTAGTACAGCTCTCGCTCTGTTACATGACTTGATAAACAGACAGCAACAGGCTTATCCTGAAGGTGTACATATAGTTGCCAGAGATTTTAACAAGGTTTTGTTTAAGGACTGTGCTCCCTAAATTTGTACAGTATGTACAGTGTGTTGTCTGACCATCTCTCACTGCTCTTAATCCCAGCGTATACTCAGCTGATAAGACAAACTAAGCCAGAAAAGAGGACAATAAGAACCTGGCCAGCAGATGCACTCATTCAGCTACAGGACTGTTTTGCACACATGGAGTGGAGTATTTTTGAGTCCCAGGACCTGGAACAATATACAGAGACTGTGTTGTGTTACATTAGGACCTGCACAGAAAATGTAACTGTTGACAGACGCATTCGAGTTTACCCCAATAACAAACCATGGATGAACAGAGAAGTACGGTCTCTGCTTAAAGCACGTAACACTGCTTTCAGGTCCGGGGTCAAGGCCCAGTATAGCGCAGCGAGAGCAAATCTGAGGAGAGGCATTAAGGCAGGGCATTAAACTACAGGGGGAAAATAGAGGACAATCTGCAGCAGAACAACCCACGGCAGGTGTGGCAGGGACTACAACATCTCACCAATTATAAGAGCAGATCATCGGTGGCTGTCGTAGGCGACGCTGAACTGGCAGAGGACCTGAACCGTTTCGGTTTCGTTTCGTTGCCCGGTTTGAGACAACAACATCACCCAGTCACCCTGCCTCCACCATGTTGCACACTCTTGTACTACAATAACACCAAGTGAGATGTGTGCTGAGGGCAGTGAACCCAAACAAGGCTGCTGGACCAGATGGAGTACTCGGTAAAGTACTGAAGGCTTGTGCAGACCAACTATCAGGGGTTTTTACAAGGATTTTTAACACCTCCCTTTAACAAGCATCCATCCCCATTTGCCTAAAATCTGCCATAATTGTCCCTGTTCCCAAAAAACCTGCAGTCAGTAGTCTAAATGACTACAGGCCTGTAGCACTCAAAAAAGGCAATCAAAGTGACATGTTTCATGTAAAATCTAAAGGGTGAATCCTAATTTAAAAAAAAAAAACTACTCCAAGGTTCCTCGCAGTTGTATTTCAGTTTTGGGCGATGCCATCTAAGGTAGCAATCTGACTAGAAAATGAAGTTAAAGATGTTAAGTTATATTACTCAGTGGTTCTCCACCCACATTTTCTTGTACACATTCATGACCCACTCAAAATGAACACACCAATTAAGAACCACAGCTCATTTGGCTTCCTTGTACAGTTAGTATCAGCATTATAACACAAACTGATAGTCTATTATCTTGCTTACAATTCACCTTCTACGCAATATTCACTTTCTTTAGTCTATCTTTCTGTCTCTGTCTGTTTTAGGTTGGAACAAATATGGTGGAATATCTCCAGCAATCAAAGCCATTCCCCTCTGTCCTGGTGCTGGGAGATCCCCAGCAATGTGCTTCTCGGGCATTTGTGATATTAGCTGGTTAGGCACTCCCTCAGAGCACACTGCTTGGGGCAGTTGACGTGTGCTTCAAGGCATTTTATGTTCTTGATATCAACTACCCCAAGCAGTGTGCTCCCGCATGGGAGTTTCTGCAGCAAGTTTTGTATCAGATTGAGGGATCTGAATCAAAACCTGTCAAATATCTTAAGACTGCCTTGCTTAAATGCAGGAATGTTCAATTGTGTTAAGCTGCAGTAAATTACACAACCAATGTATGAAAACTTTAAGCCTCAAGTTCAATCCTGTTATTGAATTTTGTCAAATATTTTAGTTGTTTATTTTTCTGTTTTGTCTTTCCAATGTTATCACAGTCGACCTAAAATAAATAGGAATAATAAAGTGTTTTTATATAGAGTTTAATTAAATTGTATGCAATACAAACATAAATGTGCTTGAAGTGTATGTGCCTGGAGTTTTATTTATTTTTATTTATCTAAATTAAGGCATACTGGCATAGTAACCTAAGTTAGGTTATTTTTTACCTATTTTGACCTTGACCTGGTTAAAAAGGGACCTACTAATTTCTGGGTTATTTCAACCCAAATATTGGAATTGTTCTTCTGACCAGTCAAAAGAATAACCCATTTTCAGTGGCATATGAAATCAGAATTTGTGTCCTTTATAACCCAGGATTTGGGTATAAAAAGTCTTAAGTGTGTATGATTAAATAAAGTTTTCCCTCAACACCCAATCTAATTTTTATGCAGAACAACCACTAGAAGACAAAAAAGGATTGCAAACTTTCCTTCCGAAAGTATAACTCATTCGCTCAATCACCTCCTAAAAGAAGTGACATCATCACCTTTAAAAGATCACAAGATCAAAATTCAGGGAGAAATTCTGAGATGAAGATGCTGGGCTAGAAGTCTTCAAAGAACCCCATATTTTGTGTCAGACTGTGGTCTTGCCTTTACAATCATAAGAGCTGCATTAACCTGAATTCTTATTCTCACTGTGAAGACCAATTGAAGCCTCAAGAACTTGTATTAGGACTTACTTGATGCATTGAGCATCATCTACCTCATTTCACAAAGGCGTTAGAATGAAGAAATTTATGTTTTTTTCTTCAGTCTGTTGGTTTGCTGAATATCAAATACTATGGAATTACCTTTGTCTCAAAAAAATTTACTTAACTTTATAAAACTGAACTTATAAGACTGTGCTTTACTTAACATTTTACTTACATTAAAAAGAACTTATTTCTAATATATGTAGTCTATCAAATAAAAAGCTTAATGAAAATGTAAAATAAATAGGTCACACAAATTTAGAGCCTCTTCAAATATGCTTCATTCTTTGTTAATGTTTTTTTTTCAGATTACGTTTTCAGTTTTTTCGTTGCTGTTTTGACACAAACCTCTCGTGGCGGGCTTAACAGTGATCTACTCTGATTGGATAGTGAGCTTTTGATGGACAGGTGCTGGCCTGAAGTACAGAAATCACTCAGTGGCACATACTGGAAAGCTCTCGCTGATATTTGCGTGCCATACGTGTGCTTTGTATTAAGTATGTATATAATATTTGACCTTGATCGTCTCAGGCTGTAAACATGAGATCTCAGGAGAGACACAGAGCGGCATCATCTTCCTCCGCTTGTCCTTCAAGGCAGCTTAAAGTAAGTTTGTGTTACTGAAGTAACCAATAACATCGATACAATGTTTATTTATGTAAGTTATAGATTTGAACATGAACAAAATTATATGAATTTATAACAACGTGGATACAAGTCATTGACAGTATTTCAAAACAGTTGGAATTTTGAACGTGGTTCCAGAGATCCAGTGCCCTTTATCTGAACAGAGACTGAATTTTCCCCTGACATCACTGAACTACCCAAGAGCTCTATGTCCAGTCACGTGATATTATAAGACTGCTTTACTAACATTTTACTTCTTATATTAAAAAAATAAACTTACTTAACATATGTAGTCACATCAGAAATGTAACATCACATGTAACTTTGTAAGCCACTCTTTTGAAAATAAATGATAAACTGTAGTGTTTTCTTTTTCAAAGAGGTCAAATTAAACAATTAAAAGGACATTAAAGTGTATTTAAAAATGTTCTGTTCTAAACCCTGTAAAAGTAAGCTTGTTGCACTGCATTTAAATGTGCAGTGGGAAATGTGATTGTCTGTGTCCATGCATGCACAGAGTGGCATATTCTGTGGTTTGGCAGATACCGGTGTCCTTGACCAGACTGTTATATAAAGTACTTTTTTTTGGTAACACTCTACAATAAGGTTTGTTAGTAACATTAGTTAACTACATAAGTTAACATGAACTAATAATGAACTGCACTTATAAAGCATTTATTTATCTTTGTAGATGTTAATTTTGACATTTACTAATGCATTATTAACATCTTGATAACAATAGTTGATGCACTGTGAACTAACATGAACAATGAACAGTTGGATTTTTATGAACTCACGTTAACAAAGATTAACTACTGCTGAACAGAGGTGTTGTTAATGGTCAGTTCATGTTAACTAATGTTAACTAATAGGCCCTACAACCTTTTAGGCCCTACAACCTTATTGTAAAGTGTTTCCAGTTTTTTTACTTCAGATGTTTCGTTTGTGCTTGAAAATAACTTATCCATAATTGGTCTTGTTATTTTGTTATTTATTTTAAGCAGAAAGTATGTGTATTCTGCATATGTGTTTGTTGTGAGTGTAATTAGAGGTAAAACTTTACAATAAGGTTGTATTAGTTAACAATTAGTTAACGCATTAGTTAACATAAACTAACCATGAACAACACCTCTGTTCAGCATTAGTTAATCTTTGCTAACGTTAGTTAATAAAAATACAGCTGTTCATGTTAGTTCACAGTGCATTAACTAATGTTAACAAGATTTTATTCATGCATTAGTAAATGTTAAAAATTAACATTAACAAAGATAAATAAATGCTTTATAAGTGCAGTTCATCATTAGTTAAAGTGTTACCTAATTAGGTTATTTTATGAATTCACGATTAGGGATGCAGAATATTCGGCCACGAAAATTTTCGGCGAAAATGGCCCAAAATAGCATTTTGGTTTGGCCGAAAGACTTTTATCACGAAACAATACGGCGAAATGTTGTGATGACGCATACAGAAACGCGACCTGCGCGTGCTTGTCTGAAGCAACATGTCTGCGGTGGGGCGTTTCGGTATATCTGAGAAAGACCCACGGACAGCGATTTGCAAAACATGCAATGCGAAATTTCAAGAGTGCATCTGCAAAAACTTTCTCCACGTCGGGTTTAATTTATCACCTGAAATCCAAACATCCCGATCATCGCTGAATATGAAAGAGCGCACAGAAAGAGCGCCTCGAGCACACCCTCCGTCTGTGGCGGGCGGAAAAGGCAAGGAAGTTTCCCAGTGATGGTGTCAAGGCAATTGGGCATTACACAAAAGATTATGCAGTTAATTGCTTTAGATGATCAGCCATTCTCTGTTGTAGAAGATGTGGGATTTCGTAGGCTGATCGAGCACATTGAGCCCGTTATGTCATGCCGGAGCAGACGACATTTCTCAGAGGTGTGTTTACCTGAGCTGTTTAATGTAGTTGCAACTCACGTCCATGAGCATATAGCTGCAGCAGATATTTCAGCAATCAGCTTCACGACAGACATATGGAGCTCAGGCGTCAGCATTACCAGTATGCTCAGTCTAACCGCACAATGGATCGGCGCTGATTTCCAGCTGCAAAGATTCTGCTCCATTCACAAGAGTGAGGGTCACACACAGCAGCAGCCATTTCTGATGCATTTGCCAATATGTTCGACACCTGGCATATCGCCCAATCTAAAGTGCATGTCATTGTCAGTGACAATGCAAGAAATATGACAAAAGCGATAGAAGACAGCCAGCTGAAGAAAACTGCATGGCCACACACTACATCTGGCTGTGAATGAGGGAGTGTTGACTCGTCTAATGTTTAAATAGATTATTCTTGGTACATTATTCTTGTAATTCTTGGTGCATTTGTTGTTGTTCAAGTTCTACAGTTAACATATGGGCAATGGCAGTCTTTGTTTTGATAAACTATTATGTTGAAAGCCTACAGAGAAAATATTGTTGTATCTTTAAGCAGTTGCACTTGTTCTGAATGCACTTTCTTGTAGTAGTCCTACAGAGAAAAACTTAAAATGCACTTGACTTAAATGCACTTTGTTTTTATGAGTGGACATTTAATTTGAAAACCTTTCTGCAGGTCAGTTGGCCTGAAACCTTATTATTTAGTGTACAAATGAGTGGGGTCAAGTTAAATATTTTAGTTAGAATTTTATTTTATACTGTGCATCGTTTCAATGTGCTAAATAAATATTTGCATCATTTGTAATTGATTTATTCTTTGAAACTTTAATATGAATTTATGCAATTCCAATGCCTTGATTTTAGTAAAGTTAGTACACAGTCATAGCCATAAATGCAATGAAAAAAAATAATTGGCATAATTTATTTCGTGTTTCGGTTTTCGCCATGGTTTCTCTTTTCGGTTTTCGGTTTTCGGTTTCGCCAAGAATTTTCATTTCGTGCATCCCTAGTTACGATATGAATCACTGCTTTGTGACTGCGTAACTTTTGGGGGAAACTGCTGAGGAAACCCTGCTGAGGCTCTGTTATACAGTACATACAGTAGCTATTACTTAAATTTAACATGAATAGTTAGTATATTCTACTCGTTCTTCTTTAGCGGCCAAGTAAAGTCAGCGTATCTCACAGCATCATCTGCTGTTGAAAATAATCACTGATGTGTGTTGATAGGGTGTTTTCTGGCTAAATATCTGCGGTTGTTTTGAATGAGATGTAAACGGGACATTTCCGGGACAGCTCCAGTCGGGACAGAACACCTAAAACCGGGACGTATGGTCACCTTATTTTTACAGCCTGAGACAATCGAAGGTCAAATATTATTTACATACTTAATACAAAGCACGACGTATGGCACACAAATATCAGCGAGCTTTTGCGCGCCACTGAGTGATGTCTATACTTCCAGGCCAGAGAGCACCTGTCCATCAAAAGCTCACTATCCAATCAGAGTAGATCACTGTTAAGCCCGCCCCACGAGAGGTTTGTGTAAACAGCAAATGAAAAACTGAGAAACGTAAGCAAAATCTGTGGCAATGCATTCAGAATTCACGATTTATAAAACGAATCTTTGAAAAACATTAACAAAGTATGAAGCATGGGAAGAGGCTGTTAAATTTGTGAGACTGAGTTCATTTTTCCTTTTCATTGTGTTTTTCTTCTTTTATAAAGGCATTTTTTGATAGTTTCTATAAAAGATATGTTCAGTTTTATACAGTTACGTTCAGTTTTATAAAGTTACGTAAAAATGTTTGAGACCAAGGTAATTCCATAAAATAAATGTCCCCAATCATGCTGATCACAGTTACATGCTCATCAAAAGTGTTGGATAAGTATTAGGATTTATTATTTAGCAATTCGGTCTGGACTTGATCCGTTGTGGAGCAACAATACCTGAACAGCTGCTCGGTCCAATCAAATTGTCAGGGCGGGCTTTATACAATGATTTGGAATAAAAAAATTAATTACAAGCTAATGCAGCCAAGGACAAACTTTAGGAAATGATAAATTCATTTCTTAGCTGGGTCTTCAGGTTATGCAGTCTGTTAGTTAACCTCATCTCCGAACCCGACTCGTTCCTTCTTTGTCACTTCACATTTAATCACGTCTGTTCCTGGAAAGATTAGTAACGTTACACCTCTCCTGACTTTGGGTTTGAGTCGTTAGTTCCGTCATCAGTGTCCGATCTGGACCGTGACAGAACTTTAAGCAATGTGTGCAGTCCCGGAAACAGAACTGATTAGTTCACCTCTCGAATCTTCGGGTTTGAGTCATTCGTTAATCGACTCAAACCCCTTTCGCTGAATGCAGAAGATCCTGTACAGAACCGATGGCCTGTAGCACACGGTCAACACAAAATGAACAAATCGCTCTTTGAGACAACTTGTTGTTCCAAAGTCATATTTAAGATTAGTTCAAAAAGAACTAATCGTTCATGAACAGCACATCACTAACGCACTGTTGTCAACAGATCTCAACTGCACGCACACTGGAAGTAAAAGAAAATTATGAGAGTAACGATCTTTGCCGATGTTGTAAAAACAACATCCCTGACAATTTGAACAGTTTTGTTCGAGCATAGTTACTCCACAACGGATCAAGTCCAGACCAAACTGCTCGACCTCAAATGTTGTGGGTAGGGCTAAGTTTGGCTGGCATCCAGGCTACTTAGATTCACTAAGCATTAGTGTTTGTCTGGTCATGTGATCTCATGTCCGTCCACATGAGGCGAACCGCTCCATGTTAAATAATAGCAGTTTAATTATGACATTCATAAGACATTCAATTCTGTAGAGCTGGAGATTTTAATAATGATCAAATGACTGAGTTCAGCTTTGAGAATGAAACCAACCTGTTTGTTCCTCAGTTTCTTCATGTTTCAAACTGAATACATTTACAATCTTCATTTCTTCACTCTCCTCTTTTTTGTATGTTCCTCAGACTCTTCATCTTTGACTCTGAATGTTTCTTCTATCTTAATTTCTCCACTCTCCTCTTTAATAAACACCATCTTTATGTTTTCACTCCCCTCTTTAATAAATGCCATCTTCATGTAGACGTGGACCTCAGTTGCTTCACCAGGAGTTTTTCAGTGTGTTTGAACACTCTGTCCTGTTTAAGAGGAGAATAATTAAACAGAAAGAAATCTCTGAGTGTGTCTCAATCAGCTCTAGTTCAGTTGTCCAGTTAATGGAACTAATTGACCAGAGGTCGGTTCTTCGATGTAAATAACTCAGTTAGCTTGATTTGATTGTTTAAAATTTGGCATGATCTCAGATTGTTTGGCTCTTTGAAGCTCATCCTGGACTTGCTGTCATAGCAACAGGTCCATAAACTTAAACCTGCTCGGTGCCGCTTATTTCATGGAAACAGGATTGGATATCTTTTTAACCGGAGGTGATACTTAACTTATTGAAGCAGGAGCAATAATCATTTTGAATAATATAAAAATGAATTTGAAAATAATAATTATATAGACCAGTGGTGGTGACAGATATTATGGGAGTGGCTTGATGCAGCACATGAGATGCAGAGAATCTGATCTTGATCCTTAAAGTCCCTGTAAAGTCAAAAATGGTTTTGTAAGTTTTGTTTTTTTTTGTTTTGTAGGCTGTTTTGTAAGTTGTAGGCTGTAGTAACTAACGTTACTGACAGTAACTTTAGGGGTGCACCGATCCAACTTTTTCAGTCCTGATACCGATACATGGGCTTTGTGTATCTGTCGATACCGATACCGATCCGATACTATTGTTGAATTAATTATAAACTGTATACCGTCCACCTTATACCTTCCTTAAAGAGACTGAAGGCACCAGACTTTACTAACTAAAGATAACTTAGACAAAATAACAGATGTATGTAAAGTGTTGAATTCTTATTGAACTAAAATATAGAACATTTATTTAATTGAAAAACAGTTACGGTCTATGGTCACATTTGACCATCAATGAGTATGAGTGTAACCAATTAGTAAGGAATACCTGAGGGCTAAATACAAGAATAACATTAATGTTAACACTCTTGCATCTCTATCAATCTCCATAATAAAACGATCCTGTAAATATGGTTGACATAATAATCAATGCACACTATGCGGTACTGTTCACCAAAACTTGTTGCAATCATCTGTATAGTGAAACTGTTGTGTATTCGCTAAGCCATTCAAATACATTGACACAGCGCTAGAAGTAGTGAACGCTCAAGAACCACGTGACAGTGCGCGCTCGGGAGATGAGATGTCGCAACTCTGTTTTTCAACAACCTCTGGCTTTAACATTAAGCACATTAGCGCCAAAACGCTATTTATGTTTGAAAAATGTAAAAGCTAAGCTTTGTTTAATATCAAAAGCAGGTTTGGCAATTTGGCGTGAGATTAAGTTGGGCAGAGTGAGTGCATGAGATGAGACAGAAATGCGTGAGAGTTGGCAACCCTGCAGCCGAATCTCTGGCTCGCTCCATGTTGCTTCTAGCATGCGACACACACGTGAAGCTGACGAATGACGAGGTTCTGCTGCGAAAAAAAACCTGGATCGGCATGTGGACCTGTTCATTTTTCTGATCCCTGATCCAGCTAACTTGTCAGTATCGCTGCCGATATCCAATCCTTATATCGGATCGTGCACCCCTAAGTAACTCGCAATCTAGCGGGTAAAATGATGCGAAATTGCGAATGTACTCTAGTTATGGGGGAGGGGCCATGTGCTCAGTGGCTCCAGTGCATCATCGAGCCACCGTTTTAACCCCGCCCAAAAAATCCAGAACACAGCAATGGTGAAAAACTTCTTAACGGTTTAACTTCTGAATTCAGTACTACATAGTTCACAGTCTTTGTAAAGTGTTTCAACAATACATTTCTAACATTTATAATGTGTTTAGAAACAAATCTAAGAATTGCCTTTACAGGACTTTAAAGGTGGAGTAACTTCTTGTTGATGTTCGAAGTGTTGTCAAACAAAACAGAGGCTAACCCTCCCTCCTCCTCCCCTCCATGCACCCTGAAATCATGAATGGAAGTAGCTTGCGTGCTAACGATGGCTCAACCAACTACTTCACGCGCATTGTGAGCAAACTGATGTACTTTTAAATAAAAAGGTATGTTTTAATTTGAAGTCTTGATTCATCCCCCCTGCATGTGCATGTGCACTAACCCCATACCTCCACCCCTAAATAGTATTACTCTGCAAATTCAACAAATTCTAGTATTTGTAAACCCTGTACAAATACTAGAAATCGTGAATATATAAAATGATTGGGAATCAAAAAAAAAAAAAAACTGCACATTTAATTTATCTATTATAACTTGTATGTCATGTTGATTGCTTAGCTGTTTTCTTTATGGAGCTCCATCCATAAATGTGTCAAGTTTTTCATAAGGTCTTGACACCAGCCAACCGCTGCACTGCTGATCGTGGTTTCCAGTATCAATGCATCTAACTTCTTCAGTGAACAAAGGAACGCGCAGTAATCTCAGATAACTTAATACAGATATTTTAATCTAATACACAAATTAGTTTGAAGAACCAAATTATCATGATTAGAAGATCTGGCATCTGTCAGTTCATCTAAGATGTAAGCAAGGTACGAAGAACGGACCCCTGATGAGGCAAACATACTCAAAACTAACACTACAAATTAATAAAATAATGCAAATTATGCAGACCCTTGTTATATTAATCAGTTTAGCTATTTAATGATTTGTAGAAATCGAGACAGAAATAGAAATGGAGCTGCAATCACTGAATCATTTGTTGTGGATCAATCAGTTCATTTGACTCGGAGAGTCGAAAAGCTCCGGTTCTCTCGTCACTTTTGGCCCTGTCCACAAGACTGTCGGGTGTCACATTCGTCATTTAAGCTTAAAGAAGGGTGCTCGTGAGCGCCCCCTTTGCGGCTGCTATGCGCCCTCGATACGCACTTACAGAGCCCGCAATTCCAGAGCTACGCAGAGGACTTCTACCCGGCATTCAAAGCGGCATTACGTCGTGAAAGTGCGGACTCAGAGGAAGACCGTGAGGGTTTAGGTTTAGCCATTTGGGACAGGGCCAGAGACTGAATTCACGTTTGAACTGATTCACGATAAAGAGCGAAATGAGAAACTCCTTCTGTTACTCTTGAGTTTCATTATGTTACTTTACTCACAAAACGTTGATAAACGTTAGATGTCACTTTAAACGGTTTCTGTCGCGTTAAACACTTAAAACACAAACCTTTCTCCAGCCGAATCACAACAGATGCGGAAGCGCGGCGCAGCCTTCTGACGTCACACGTATATAACAAAATAAAAGTCCCTTTCAGACACTTGTTTTTAAACACAATTCTTTACAAAACACAATTTACAAAATCTTTCGATGGGAGACTAAAGTGCAGAACATAGTTAAGTAGAACAAAATATAATAATAAAAACTAATAATAATGCAAATAATAAAAAAATAAAAAAATAAGCAAAGGCATTACAGTCCATAAGCCATGTCAAAGTTGTACACATATAAGATACATTGTCTCAGTCTTTAAATATTCTTAAAATAAAATTACATGGAAGCTTAACAAATTATAATGACAAATTATTTGAGACATCTTCGCATAGAGAGTTATCACTGGAATCTGTCAAAGAAGCAAAGTATTTCCTCAGTTCAATTTTAAAACCACTAAGGAAGGATTTTTGTTTTGTATGGATATGGTATTTACCCATAATTGTTATGATATTGTAAATTCTAAAGAGTTCTTTCAGAAGATTTTCATTACCAAAAATAATTTGCTCTAACTTTAATTGTGTGATTCTCTCCATTTTTGTTTCCAGCCAATTCAAAACATCTTGCCAGAATCTTTTTATCACTGGACAAGAGAAAAACAAGTGTTCAATAGTTTAATCTTCCTTGGAACAGAAAACACATGGCTCCACTTCAAAACCAAATCTCTTTTTAAGCATTGCTGCTGCTGAGCCATTTAAAATTTTGAATTGCATTTCTTTGGTTTTAGGAGGTATAGGCCATTTCATGAATTTGATGTACTTTTTTTATATTTTATAATCATAATGGCTTATTTTGATCAAAATCATGAAATAGTTTCCCTTTGCAAATTTTGCTAATACAATTATTGTTGCATTTATTGCTATTGTTGAGAATAAATATTTGTTTGTGCACTATTGCTAATAACGCTTGTAGAAATTAATCATTAACAATAGTACATTTAAGATAATGTTAGCTTATGAAATGATTGTGCTTTAAGACTATGTGTACTTTCTGTTGGACATAAGAGTCACCAGAGCAACAGCCAGAGGTTGTGGTAGGTATAACAGATCCATATGAGAAAGTGTTTTGCTATGCATTTTGCTGTGCTCTTAGAGTACTTTTGTATGTGTTAACAAAGAAGCAGTCTTTTGTCCAGGAAATTGGAGGGGTGATGTTGCGAACGAAGCACAGCTGACCAGAAAATCATCTGACTCCCAAAGAAAGACAACTTATGTATTTTTTGTGTATAAATATTGGGTCAGGGAAAGGCAAGTTTGTCGCAGACTGCCTGTACAAGCCTTGCATAGGATTGTGTAAATCAGGGACAGTTTTTGACCCAGAGCTCTGTATGCTATCTTCATCTGACTTACTTATTCATTAAAAGAGTTAAACTATATTTTGTTCCTGCTCTCCTTCATTCAACGAACACGGACTCGAGGAATTGATGCGAGTCCAACACTATTTAGGGGAATTTGGTTTAACTGTAGTTTTTGGAAAAAAGTAAATAGTTTTGTATCATATTTAATAGGGCTATTGGTATTACTTTGCATACCTTATTATACTCTCTTATAGAACTTTGTATATTGAATTTTGTTTTAAAATCCGTAAACCTAAGACAATTACCTTGATCATCTAATATATCAGTGATGAAAATGATTCCCATATTAAACCAATTTCTAAAACAAACGTGTTTCTACTTATTATCACTCTGTTATTCCACAAGGTGGAGCCATGTGGTGTAAAATTTTGAGTAAATACCATCTTCCAGTAATGAAGAACTTGTTTATGATATTCAGATAGTTTAACAGGCAATTTGGATGCCTCAAAATCGCACTTCAAAAGCAATTCTAAGCCTTCCACTTTATCAAAAATATTTTTGGGAATATGATACCATAAAGAAGCAGGTTCATCTAAAAGCTTTTACCCAGTTAACTCTAAAAACTCCATCCATAGATTCAAAATCAATTGTTCCCTTTCGAGAGGTTCCTCATATTGCGTATGGGTAAACTCCTTTTCTCAAGAATATGAAGCAAAACTTTATTAATAAAGTTATCTATGTAAAGCGCAGTGCAGCTGCACGGCAATAGCCCAGCGCGAGGAGCGCTCTGATTGGCCGGGCCGCGGCAACTGCAGGAACCTATGGTAAGGCGGCTGAGAGGAACGAACCAATGGGGGCTCTCCAGAGAGACCGCCAAGAAAGGGGCTTATATTAGCATACAGGAGGCTATATAAGACCCTGATTCGCCATAGGTGTCAGATTTTATCTCCTTCAGCGACACCGTCGCTGACCTCCGGAATCAAGCAAACCGTTGTCGAAAAGCAACCAGCGGAACATCCCTGCAGCCCTGAGGACGCCGAATTCCCACGGGGTCTCCGCCTTCAGCCACCTGCGTTCCAGCTGCGCCATCCGGCGTGAAATATTCTTTATTCTGTGTGTCTATGTTGTGTGTGTGTTTGTGTGTGTGTGTTGCTGCTGCAACGCCACTTCAAAGAGCTTACAGGCTTGTTCTATGACTCTCGTTCCGCCGGACCGTAGAAGCGCAGTGGAAAGACGGAGTTCTCCTCACTCTCCTCTCTCTCGCTCGTCGTGCTGAAGAAGCGCGGAGAGAGAATGTTAGAGGACATGAGCAAACTCAAGCCGAAGCTCTCTTCACTCTGCCGCCGCCGCGGCTCTTCTTTTCCGCCGCCGCCGCAGTTTTTCCTCACTGTTCTCTTCTCTCGTTCCGTCGCGCTAAGAAGCGCGCGACAGAGAATACTAGAGTAAATTAACTACACGAGCCAAGCTCTCATCACTATGCCGTGCTGAAGAAGCACCGCGGACAGACAGAGTTTTTCCTCACTCTTCCTCTTCTCTGCTTCAGTTGCGCTACCGCGGACAGAGAATACTAGAGTAAATAAACAAATTCGAGCGAAGCTCTCAGCACTATGCTGCGGTGCTAAAGAAGCGCCACGGGCAGATGCAGCTTTCTCACTCTTCCTCTTCTCTCGTTCCGCCGCGCTTTAGAACTGCCGCGGACAGAGAATACTAGAGTAAGTTAGACGAGCGAACTCGGGCTGTTGGATATGTCAAGAACGCGCTTACGCCACAGCCGCTTCACTGCAGCGCGCGCTTACTGCCAGGGAAGTTGTAATGGCTGCTTTGTCATGATGGCAGACACCATTTCCACAGCGCATGCGTTCGCTGACTAGAGCGCGACTTACATCATAGCACACGCTCACTGTCAGAGCATAACGGCGTCGGAATATGGTTGCCAAGCTAAGCCTTTTTTCACTCTCACATCCAGTCCTCTATTCAGGCGGCTGGAGAGGTTTTACACTGTAGACAATGTGTCCACTACACAGTGTGCACCCCTACATAAGCACTGTTAATTCAGCCCCACAAAATCACAAATAAATCCCGCCATGCCTGATTACACCATGGACTTCCTTACATTCTCCCAGTTCCCTTGGTTCAGGTGACTGAAGATGTAGATATTGCAGTCAACTAGCCTGTGGTGAAACACGCTTGTCTGCACACTCGCCAGTCTAGACTAGAGCAGAACGGCATTGTAGAATGGGTTCCATACCACCCGCACTTCCTTACATTCTCCCAGTTCCCTTAGTTAAGTGACTGAAGATGAAATATTGCAGTCAACTAGCCTGTGTCAAACACGCTCGTCTGCACAATAATGCTGTGCGTTTACCCCTGTGGACTCGCTCACTGGCTTGCGCCGTGGGTATTCTATGTAGGTTGCGCCCACTACACAGGGCGCGCCACTGCACATTATTTACAACGACACACAAAAGAGCTTTTTCTATGTAGGAAATGTGCCCACTTTACAGTCTGCACTCCTGCACCCAAGCACTTTTCACAAAGCGCACTCACGCCACGAGCAATATAAATGTGAGGCGTGCGCCCACTGCAAAGCCGGCGCGGCCAAAACCTAAACACTATACCCACAGTGTTACAAGCTCAGTGTTACAGCACAAGCAACCGGGTTAACAGGCCCCTATTACTAAGCGCCCGCCCTGAATCTAATTCACCCTTGCTTCATGAGCCCAGGCCATTCCTGGTATATCAAATTGGGTGTTGAACATATAAAACGAGGTTTCTCGCTACAGTTTTGCTCGCAGACCCCCGCGATTCAAGCCGTGGTCGAGCCCTCAGTGAGAAGCAGGGTCAGTCAAGTGCTTCTCGCTGAGGTGTGAAAATTGTTAAAGGAGAGAGCCCCGAGGATTGGTTTTTCACAATAGATCTGAAAAACGCATACTTTCACGTTCAGATAGCCCCCCACTACAGGCCATTCTTGACATTCGCCTCGTATCTTTTCTGGGCACTGTCATAGACTCAAGACTCATGAACGAGCGGCTTACGTCATAAGAACCACCACGTCTTGGTAACATACATAAAATCGCCAGGGCATCCGAGATCAGACTCTCTTCACCGCATGGCTAAGAATCTTCTTTTATGTGCAGAGCACAATCTGAGCTCCCTAAGGGCGGCTCACGTGCCAGGTATTCTGAATCAGGGTCCAGACATGTTATCCAGAGGACCCATTCCCCCAGGGAGTCTCTTCACCCGCAAACAATTCAGCTCGCGCAACACTCGCTGACCAATATTTTTCTGCAAACGCAGGGACGCCCTGGCCCATGTTTGGCCCAGACTCCCTCTATATGCCCATTCTGCTGAGGAAATACCTCCTCACGCCGGCGAAGGGAAGATCTGGCATACCAGTCCCGGGCTGTGGGCCCTCCACTTATGGTCTATCAACGGGTATCCGGAAACCTCTCTGACAAGTTATGAACACTATTTCGGAAGCTAGAGCCCCCGCTATCAGGCGGCTCAGCTTTGAAGTGGTCAGTGGTTTTCTAATCAGTGTGCTGCATGAAACATCGACGCACACTCATGCGACGTGGCAGATCTGCTCGCTTTTCTCCAAGAGCTAATGGACGCGGGTCCTTCCCCCTCCACGCTCAAAGTTTATGTTGCCGCAATAGCAGTTAACAACGCTCAGATCACGGTTCATTCACTAGGGAAAAGTGATCTTATTGTACGTTTTCTTAAAGGGGCCAGGAGATTAAACCCGCCTCGCCTTCCTCAGTCCCTATTTGGGACTTCGCGGGGTTTAGAAGCCGTGAAGGGTCCCCCCTCATAACCACTGCAGACCACAAGCTTGAAGCACTTATCTCTCAAAACCGCTTTTCTGCTGGCTTTGGCCTCGATTAAGCGAGTGAGTGGCTTACACGCACTCTCCGTGAGCCCTTCCTGTCTTGAGTTCGGGTCCAGAAACTTCAAGGTTGTGCTCAAACCGAGACATGGTTTTATACCCAAAGTGCTATCAACCCCTTTTCAGTATGCAGGTCATTACACTGCTTCCGTTACCCGCGTCTCAGAGAGAATAAGACGCAAGCCTATTCTGCCCAGTCAGAACATTGAGATTGTATCCAGAGCGCTCCGCCCCCTTCAGGCAGTCAGATCAGCTCTTCATTGCTTCGATGGTCGCACTAAAGGTTGTGCTGTCATGAAACAAAGACCTCACACTGGATAGTGGATGCGATCTCACTAGCATATAGGTCTAGAACCTAACCTGTCCTATAGGCATTTAAGCCAACTCCACTAGAGGCATGGCCTCGTCTTGGGCTTGGTCATGTGGCACTTCCATGAAAGATATCTGTGTGGCGGCAGGCTGGGCCTTTCCGCCCACTTTCTATTCTATTCTACAATTTGGAGGTCCCAGCTTTACAAGCAGTGCTTTTCTCCGTCTAAGGGCTCTATCTGCAGCCCTGGCAACACGACAGCTTACATTGCGTTCCGCTTATACGCAATCGTTAATAAGCACCACTACACTCTACCATAGATCCGACTATGTCCGGTCAGGTGTTCAAACGAACCGACTCTTTCGGTTCTTTCATTCTCCTTATGAAGCCCGCCTGTGTCCGGTCTCCTAGAGGTTTTGACTTTCCCTCATTCAGTTGGGGATTTTGGGTCAGTCAGCACGCACAGCGTTTTACATTGTGTTCCCATACGCAATACGAGGAACCTCTCAAAGTGGAGCGCATCGGTTACTTTCAGAACCTCGGTTCCCTGAGCCGCGTGTTCGTGCTTCTCAGGTGTCGCTTCAGTCGATAAAACCTGACACCTATGGAATCAGGGACTTATATAGCCTCCTGTATGCTAATATAAGCCCCTTTTTCGGTGGTCTCTCTGGAGCGCCCCCATTGGTTCGTTTCTCTCAGCTGCCTCAGTGCAGCTGCACTGTGCTTTACATAGATACCTTTATTAATAAAGTTTTGCTTCATATTCTCGAGAAAAGGAGTTTTCCCATATGCAATACTCGTTCCCTCTCTCAGGGAACCGAGGTCGTTTTTAACCCTCCTTTATTATAGTCCTTTACAAGTTGTGATTTTTTGATGATGTAGTGAGTTTTATTACGCCAGATGAATTGGTAAATTATAGTATTCACTTTTCTTATGTTATGTGAACTAATATAAAGAGAATAGCTTGGGTAAATCAATTTTGAAATCCCTTCTGATTTTGATAAAAGGTTACGTCCTAAAATAGTTAAGTCTCTTCTTAACCAATGATTTAAGTTTCTTTTTATTTCTTCAAATTTCTCTGTGATATTTTTGGATTCTCTTATTGCCATATTTTTAGATATATGAATGCCCAAGTATTTTACATCATTCTTAACTGGAATCATCTCCAAGTTAGTCTCAGTGCAATTATACAAAGGTAGAATTTCACATTTTTTAAGGTTAATGCAAAGGCCTGATGCCCTGGAAAAACAGAAATCACATTTAAAGCCTTCTGAAGAATTGATTCATCCTTTAGAAATATCACAGGCTGACTGAAATTTGTCTATTAACTTGTTCAATATATTTTTTTAAATCTGTTAGCATATACCAAAGCTACTAGTTTATAATCATTGTAAAGTTATAGGTCTCCAATTATCTAATAATAATAAATATTTATTGGATTTGGGCAGCAAAGTTATCAGACCAGTTTTCATTGTTGGGGATAACTGACCATTTTTAATGCAATCCAGATACGCATTAAATAATACATTTTTTATATCTCTCCAAAAAGTCTTACAAAATTCTATAAACCATAAATGCCCGGTGATTTACCGTTTTCATTTGTTTAAAAGCAGTTTCAAATTCTGGTAATGTTACATCTTTTTCTAGTATAAATTTGTCCTTATCTGTTATTTTAGTTACATTTGCATTAACACTTTTCATAAAGGTATCACAGTCGTCACACTGATTTTTAAAAAAATATAAATTACTATAAAATTGACATACTTCCTCTATAATTTTTTTTTTTTTTTGTCTTGAATAATAATTCCATTTTGGTTTAATTTTGTTATACATTTTTTGGTCTGTCTCCATTTTTCAAGGCTATAAAAATACGAGGAGTTTTTTTCCCTGTTTAATCCATTTGGCTTTTGATCTTACAAAGGCGCCTTTTTCCTTCTCCAAGTATATATCATCTAATCCGTTCTGAAGTGTGTGTAACTCTTGTGTCTCTTTTACAGTTATGTTAGGTTTATCACACAATAACGTGTCTTTTCAACTATTTCCTTTTGTTTACGTTTACTTTTATCGGCTATTTTCTTTCCGGCTTCAATAGCTTGTTGCTTAACTTGAAATTTAAACCATTCCCATTTACTTATATCTGACATATCCCTGTCATTAGTTTCGAGACATATTATTCTAATCTGTTTACAGAATTCATCATTCAGCAACAAGGTATTGTTAAATTTCCAAATATTGTTTGATTTATGTGTTTTGTTTGACTATTGAGAGTGACAAGCAAATAAGACAATGATTCGTGAGAGGAGATGATTGAATATCACATTTTGGTTCACAAGATTAGTAATTAACTAACTGTAAGATTAGTTTTAACTCTGTTTCTTCCATTTTGTTTTCTTTGAATAAATTCATGTTCATTCATAGTACAGTGACTAGGCTTGGGAATCGAGAGAAATTTTCCGGTTCGGTTCTGGTTCCGATTCCGCCTAATGATTCCGGTTCGATTCCGGTTCCATTAAAATTATAAAAAATAGTGGTAAAGGAAAAGTCATAATACGCAACTCAAACAATCCTTTTTGTGTTTATTACATGATCTCTGATTCATTTACAGGTTGGCAATGTCAAAAAAGTCCTGTACTGTACATATATTACAGTATTAAAAGCATTCTTGAAAAAATATTATATATATATTAGTTATATTTATTAGTTATTTGTATATTAATGTAATAGAAATTCAGTTATTCAGTGAACTTGTAAATAATAAATGGTAATTCAGCATTAATCTAGATTAAAATGGCTCATTTGAATTCTGCGAAGGCATTCAGAATATGTGTGCTACCCAAATAATGACTGGTGCTTTCACACTTGGTTCGATTGCCTGGACCGAACCCGAGTTCGATTGCTCCTGGACCGTGTTCATATTATATTTTCGGTCCGAAACCGAGGTGCGCTTTGCGTCATCAAAGCAGCAGCTGTTTACCCTGCTACTTGGTAACGACGCCGAGCAAGGAGGTGGCAGAATGAATAGCGTTGTTCACCTAACTTTTATATATATATTTTTTTTTGAACCGTTAGTTTTGTTACCAAAGCTTCAGTACGTAATGGCACTTGCGCTCATCTGCCACGGGTGTACTCTAAAGAATGCTGACGACGAGCAGAAATTATATGTACAGCTCTCTGCTTGCAGTATGTCAGTCACGCTCATCAGGACTCGAGAACGGTTCGCGGGTGCGCGGCCGAGTTCGGAAGACAGCATTCACGCTTGATGTGATAATTTCACAGCATACACGCAGGTTCAAGACTCGCTTCGCCTCCCTACAGTGCAATTCGGCTAGGTAGCTATACATCCGCGCTAAAATATCACTGTGAAAGTCATCATAGCTTGCGTAGTATAGACCCAGTTCCCAACCCAACTTTGACAATAGATTAACGGCGATATGTTTTTTATCGCCCGATAAGAGTCTCACGTTTTTTATCGCCCGATAAGAGTCTCACGTTAACGCAGCACGTTAACGCCGATAACGGCCCACCACTAGTTAATTGTTTGCACTTCTGGAAGCGGCAGGCAACGTAATTAATAGTCATGATGAGGTTAGCTGTCGCCCGCTATTAAAGGATATGCTCCCAGCGCTTCGCACACACATTGCACCACAACCGCTTTTGAACCAAACTCAGGAATTTTGCGCGATTCGGTATTTTTCAAAAATAAGTATCGGTTCTGCATAAGAACCGGTTCTCGGTTCCCAACCCTAACAGTAACTAATGTAAGAGAGGACTTAATGTATTAGTAGCCTAAATGTTGATGAACATTACTTTTATCAATCTAGTTAATGTTAAAAAGGACTCTTATTGTAAAATGTTACCATTTCATATAAATCCAAACAGTCATAGCATTGAAATTAGACCAAGTAGTTTATGTATATGTATATTTCACTTTATTTGCTTCTACTTTAGAACACTTGATGGTTATCTAATCAAAATATGTTACAGTACAATAGAAAAAAAAATGAAATCGAATAAGTTTCTGATTTGTTTATACATTGGGAACGGAAAGTATTCAGACCCCCTTAAATTTTTCACTCTTTGTTATATTGCAGCCATTTACTAAAATCATTTTTTTTTGTCTCATTAATGTACACACAGCACCTCATATTGACAGAGAAACACAGAACTGTAGACATTTTTGCAGATTTATTAAAAAGAAAACTGAAACAACTCAGTATTTAGTAGAAGGACCCTTTTGATCTAATACAGCCATAAATCTTTTTGGGAAAGATGCAACAAGTTTTTCACACCTGGATTTGAGGATCCTCTGCCATTCCTCCTTACAGATCCTCTCCAGTTCTGTCAGGTTGGATGGTAAACATTTGTGGACACTAATCTCACAAACTCATGTATTCCATAAGACAGCAATTTAGACAAGTCCAATGGATTCATAGACCCAGAAAACATGTGGTTAGACACCAAGATTACTTGGCTAGGTCAAATAATGAAGGAGTTAGGAGGTTATTGCCCATCTTGGACGCCATCTTGAAAATTACACCTTTCTAGTGGTCAAGCTTTGGTTAACTTTTATTATGTTATAAAGGACACCTAATACTACTAAAAACAGCTGAGAAACCTTTTGTTCAAATTTTTTTAGGGTTAGGTGTTTTTTTTCATATATGCAGCTGCCTATATACATTCAAGTCAAGTCAAGTCAACTTTATTTATATAGCGCTTTTAACTATGCAGATTGTTTCAAAGCAGCTTCACAGTGTTAAACAGAAAAATAATGCAACAGAATATATTTTGATTATCATACAGTAACAATGTGGGCTTTAGATCAGTAATTAGATAAGTAATTTGGTCTATATGGTTAATTTAGTTTAATAATTAGATTTATTTTGAAATATATTTGAAAAATAGTTTTTTCCCCAACTGAGCAAGCCAAGCCAGAGGCGACAGTGGCAAGGAAACCAAAACCCCATCAGGAGACCTAATGGAGAAAATAAACCTTGGGAGAAACCAGGCTCAGTCGGGTGCCAGTTCTCCACTGGCCAATTAACAAACAGCGTATATTATTATTAAAGTTATTATTTTAAAGGTCAGAGGTCATAATCGATCTGAATATTCGAAAGATCTGAGGCAACACGCCAGAGACGGGTTTATTGAGGATGATGTATCGATTAAATAATGATTAAAAATAAAAATTTGAAATATCGGAGTCATTACGCCGAGACAGGTTTTTATTGAGGATGCCGTATTGATTAAACAAGTACTAAAATGTAATATTCGAAAGATCGCGCAACACGCTGGAGACGCTTTTGTTTTGAGGATGACATCGATTTAAAGAATTGTTAACTAGGACTATTCAAACAATCAGAGTCATCACGCCGGAGACAGGGTTATTGAGGATGCCGTGTCGATGAGGCAGCTTAAGGGGGAGTCTAAATGACACGGTCTCTGCAGACACTTCAGGGTCATGTGTTGGTCACCTCTGGGTGCAGGTCCACCGTCTGATCTGGATACAGCCTGGATCCGGCTGACTGCAGTAGACCTCGGATAAAACAGAGACACTAACATTAGCGTAGATGCCATTCTTCTGATGATGTAACGAGTACATCAGGTGTTATGGGAAGTGTTCCCGGTTCCAACTGACCTAGATAATGCAGCCTAATAATCATTTAATTGAAAAAGTGTTTTATGTGTATGCCATAGAAAAGAGATGTGTTTTAAGTCTAGATTTAAACTGACAGAGTGTGTCTGCTTCCCGAACAATGCTAGGAAGACTGTTCCAGAGTTTAGGTGCTAAATAGGAAAAGGATCGACCACCTGCAGTTGATTTTGATATTCTAGGTATTATCAGCAGGTCAGAGTTTAGAGACCGCAGTAGACGTGATGGAGTATAATGTGTTAAGAGCTCACTCAAGTACTGGGAGCTAAACCATTTAGTGCTTTGTAAGTAATAAGCAAGATTTTAAAATGTATGCAATGTTTAATAGGGAGCCAGTGCAGTGTTGACAGAACCGGGCTAATGTGTTCATACTTCCTGGTTCTAGTAAGAACTCGAGCTGCTGCGTTTTGGACCAGCTGGAGTTTGTTTATTAAGCGAGCAGGGCAACCACCCAGTAGAGCATTACAATAATCTAGCCTTGAGCTCATGAACGCATGTATTAACTGTTCAGCATTTTGCATTGAGAGCATGTGCCGTAATTTAGATATATTTTTAAGATGGTAGAATGCAGTTTTACAGATGCTAGAAACATGGCTTTCAAACGAAAGATTGGTATCAAAGAGCACACCCAGGTTCCAAACTGACGACGAGGACTTGACAGAGCAGCCATCGAGGGTTAGACAGTATTCTAGGTTACTACTTGTGGAGCTTTTTTGTCCAATGATTAAAAATTCATTTTTTTCTGAATTAAGTTGCAGGAAATTACTGATCATCCAATTTTTTTATATCATCTATACATTCCGTTAATCTTGTGAATTGGTTAGTTTCTTCAGGGTGTGAAGAAATATAGAGCTGAGTATTATCAGCATAACAATGAAATCTAACGCCATGCTTACTTATAATATCTCCCAGTGGTAGCGTGTACAGGGTGAAGAGCAATGGCCCTAGCACTGAGCCCTGCGGTACTCCATACTGAACTTGTGATCGGTGTGACGTCTCTTCATTTACTGCTACAAATTGATAACGTTCAGATAGGTATGATTTAAACCATGCCAATGCAGGTCCACTAATGCCTACATAATTTTCGAGTCTATTCAAAAGAATGTTGTGGTCGATAGTGTCGAATGCAGCGCTAAGATCGAGTAACACTAACAAAGAGATACAACCACGATCGGATGATAAGAGTAAATCATTTGTAACTCTGATGAGAGCAGTCTCAGTACTATGATACGGTCTAAATCCTGACTGAAAATCCTCACAGATGCCATTTCTTTCTAAAAAGGAACATAATTGTAAAGACACAGCCTTTTCAAGTATTTTTGAAAGAAAGGGTAGATTTGAGATTGGCCTGTAATTGACTAATTCTGTAGGATCAAGTTGCGTTTTTTTAATAAGTGGTTTAATAATAGCCAACTTAAAAGTTTTCGGTACATATCCTAATGACAAAGATGAATTAATGATATTAAGAAGAGGATCCATGACCTCTGGTAGCATCTCTTTTAATAGCCTAGTCGGTATAGGGTCAAGCATACATGTTGTTGATTTAGATGAATTAAAGAGTTTAGCCAATTCTTCCTCTCCATATATATTATGCAAACTATTTTAAACAAGAATCCCAGGTAGCAAACATATGTTGGCCTGTTGTTGTGTTGGGCCAACGTTGGGTGCTGACGTTGGCCCAACGTAATTTTGTCCGTTGGGCAAACCATGTTGTTCTTCTGCCAACCTAAAAACACCTTACCAACCTTCTGCCAACTTAAAAACCACTAAAACAACATTGGGCCAACCATGTCATTGGACAGCCAGCCAACAAATTTAAAAATATAGCCTATTTTAACCATCTGCCAACTTCTTAAATAGTAAATCTGCGAACTTATATAGAATAAATAAATAGGCTTTACCTATACCTTTCACTTAAATTTTAAGATTGTGACATGGCCTATTCATTGTTAGATTGCATTAAGAGAAAGCACAACAGACAAACTGAATTGGTTATAAAAATGAACCTATTTATTGGTAACACAATTAACTTACACAACGTGTTGTGGTGCTGTTATTGGAAAAACTAAAGCAGATAATAGATAAATAACATTTAAAGCGAATTAGAGATTGTGTGTGGCTCTGATGATGAAGACTGAACAGAGGAGAAGTAGCAGCATATACTCCAGTAAAAAAACAACAAAAAAACTTTTTAGAAATGTGTTGTTCTATTTATTAACACAACCTAAAACAGAAAAAAATTAATCATGCTGGGGTAGAACATTTTTTATACATCTTGATGCAGTGTATGCCTAGTAAAGATGAAATACACCTCTGTTTAGTGATGGAGTTAGAGGAAGATAAAAACAATCATTGGAAGACACAAGCAGATTCCAGCAGCTGTGAAAGTGAATGAGACATCTGCTTTTCTGTGTTAAAGAAAAAATATATGAATTATCAAAATGTCAATTACTTACAACTTATATTTGAATATTTATAATAATTAATAACATTTTTGATGAGCCTTAAAAAGGGCTTGTGTACCTTTTTCTGTTGCTCTTTTTTTTCTTCCTCCATTTATGGCTCCACTATACTTATATTTTTATTTTTCCTCGGCTTCCACCACTTTTGTTTTAGAAAATTAAAAAGAGAAAGGGTTAGCAGATTTTGAAGAAGGTGTATTTTGTGGAGCTCTGTATGATTAGTGGATTAATTGACATTCTTTCATTGATTTGCATTGTATTTCATTGTATTTGAAGGGGCTGGGTAGGGGTCCTTATCAATTTTTTTAATGTCTAGAGGAAGTTCTCAAATGGGAAAGCTGCGAAATTATGCAGCACACCAAACTGCCTTTCATCATTGGCTAGATGTGTCAGCCCGTGTATGTTATACACAATGTAATTACCATAAACAGATTGAAATTGCTCAACAAATGAGATCCGTAACTTTTCAGCATAATCACAGTTCTAAAGACACAGTAAGGGGCAGCATAATATTCGAATGGCTACATGCAGAAGCATAAATTGTGGTATAGAACATTCGGCAGATGGTCTTTCAGTAGTACTGGACCAGTGTATAGGAGAAAAGTTCTGAACTCTGTTGCTTTCCACCTATCTAACTCAACCAAGGGATCTACTTTTCCGCGCAAACTCTCTGGGAAGTCTCATGGCAAAGGATATAAGCCACGGCTCTGGATCATCCTTTAGAGGGAGCGGGATGAAAAAATAGCCCCGCGCAGATCTAATTTGTATTTAAAGAAAGTGCAGGAAAAAAAGAAAGAACAGGGAGAGAACTGACAGACTGATTCCTCTTCTTGAGAGAATGGTTGAGAAATACATTTATGCAAGTTAAAATTGGGACATGAAACTTTAAATCGCCAGGTTGCTCAGGGCAGGGAATTGTGTGAATGCCACCACTACAGAATGTTTTGTTCATTTCAAGTTCAAGCGCAGTTGCGCTGTTGTGTCGGAAGCGGTCAGGCTGTTTTCAGACCGCTCACTTCCGTCCAAAGTACACAAGAGTTACTGTCCGCTACCGTCTTTCACTGGGAAACGTAATCCCGCACTGAAAGAAATATGATCGAGTGGCGCAGGGAATGCAGAACAGTCTATACAAATCATGTTGTCACCGGTGTACTATGAATTCTGGGATGGGTAGGCTGCGAAGGGTCCATCTGCTGTACCCTTCCTTTGCCTGAGAAACGGAGGGCATATTTTAAAGTCGCTCGAATTGCGGCAGCCTTCGTTGCGCCGCTGTGACACAATCGCACTTCAAATGTTGCCTTCAGAGGTCCAGCCTTCATAATGCCGCTATGACGCAAATGCACGCCAAATGCCTTCTAAATGCGTGGCCTTCACATTGGGACAACCTTCGTCACGCCATTATGACGCAATCGCACTTCAAATGCACCCTTCGGCGCGCGCTTCACTTTGGGAAACAACTGTAGAATGGTTGCACTCGGCAATCAACTGGCGCTACCCATAGCTATTTTCACCATAACACAACTCGTAAAAATATTTCAGAGTTTACTTTTTTTTTTTATTGCTTTGTAATTGCATCTATAAAACACACCAAAAGATTGGCGGTGCATGTGCGCACACATCTGACAGACTGCTCTGTCTCAATTGAGATGTGTTATGGGCTGCCTCGTTAGTCTCCACGATAGGGCTGAATCGAAATCGCCTCCTAAAACCTCATTCAAGGTTCCTGCATTAGTCCACTAATACAGTTCACTTGATGAGTGAATGAAAACGAAAAGTGAATTCGGAAAGCCATTGACATAGAACGCAAACAAAATGGCGCCGCCCATTATCCAAATCTATAATGGATTTTTTAAATAACGTTAAAAAAGTAAGTTTTCTACAACATATTTCAGTAAGAGGCATCATTTATGTTATATTAAGCCATACAAGTCTTGACACCATGGGATCCCTTTAAGTGTACATTACCAGAAAAACGCCTTGGTTACGTATAAACCCTCGCTTCCCTGAAGGAGGGAACGGAGACATACGCCGGAACTGACCGGCAATTGGGATCTGTTTTCAGAGACCGACCTACTTCGAGTGATTAAAAACGAGCCAATGGACATTGGCATGCGGTTCACGCATTCCACGCACAGCCCCGTTGCGCGGGTATAAATACGGAAGTGGACTTTTCAACTGAGGAGCCGAGATAAGTGACTCGGGCCTTCAGCTGAAGCACAGCACCTGGCGACGGACGACGTCTCGCTCCCTCCTTCAGGGAACGAGGGTTACATACATAACCGAGACGCTCCTTTCAGTCGATCACGCTCAAGCACGCCGGAACTGACCGACAAATTGGGATCCCTACCAACACGCCAGGATGCTGGCCCTTCCAGCGCCCTGTCTGAGCTCGCTGGACCACTCCTATGTTGGAGTGGGAGTCAGGGCTCCCGGCAGGGAAGGACAGTCACTGCTGTTCCTGCAAGACCCACTCAGCGTGACTATTGGATAACGCTGGGAAAGCATGCCTGTCGGGAGATGGCACACTGCGGAGCCACGCCCTTCAATGGAAGGAGAGGTGGTGAATACACATACGGACTAACCTAGCAGGAGTGCAACATATGGCAGTCCCTGGGGTGGTTCCAGCCTGGTTCCAGGGGAAGAGCACCTCCAGGAACGACAGAGGAGCTCTGTCGAGGAAAGACACAGGGCTAGCCAATTAGGGTAGCTGGTACCGTGGAGAATACACATATGGGGTAGCCGTGAGGGGACCGCTACATATGGATACCCAGCCTACACACGCGTTCCACAAGCATACGGGTGCAGGCCTGGCGCAGACGGCCGCCACGCCTGACACCGAAGGGGTGACGGAGGAACTCACAGGGTTAGCCGCTCGGGAACACAACTGGAGCAAAAATAGACGCACGTATCCGGCCCCGAGGGCGGGAGTGGCGTATGCAAGCCGACACTAGAACGGGCACTTAGCGCTACTGGCCACTGGGGCGAGTACGGAGGCTATAGAATCTAGCGAACGTGTTAGGTGTCGCCCAGCCCGCAGCTCTACATCTATCTGTCAGCGAGGCGCCTTGAGCCAGCGCCCAGGAGGAGGCAACACTCCTTGTTGAGTGAGCTCGCAACCCAAACGGGCAAGGCACGTCTTGGGACTGGTAGGCCAAGACGATAGCATCCACTATCCAGTGGGCTAACCTCTGCTTGGAGACAGCCTTTCCCTTCTGCTGGCCTCCGTGACAGATGAAGAGCTGCTGTGAGGATCTGAAGCTCTGAGTCCGGTCAACGTAAGCGTGAAGAGCGCAGACGGGACATTACAAAGCTAGGGCTGGGTCTGCCTCCTCTGAAGGCAGCGCTTGCAGGTTCACAACCTGGTCCCGAAAGGGCGTGGTGGGAACCTTGGGCACGATCCAGGCCGGGTCTCAGGACAACGCGATTTGGCCGGCCCGAACTCTAGGCACGATTCATCGACCGAAAGTGCATGCAGGTGGCCTACCCTCTTGATTGAAGCCAATGCAATCAGGAGAACTGTCTTCATAGACAGAATATTCAACTCCACGGGCTGCAAAGGCTCGAATGGAGGACCCTGAAGTGCTCTGAGCACCAGGGCTAAGTCCCAAGAGGGTATCGAGGTAGGACGAGGAGGATTTAGTCTCCTCGCACCTCTGAGGAACCTGACGATTAAGTCTTACCTAGGATTTACCATCAACTGCATCGTGATACGCCGCTATTGCTGCGACGTATACTTTGAGGGTGGAAGGAGACAGCCTTCAATCCAACCCATCCTGCAGGAAGGAAAGCACAACGTTAACCGAACACCTCGGGGTCTTCCGGCGGGAAGAACACCACTCGACCTAACAGGTTCCACTTCAGAGAGTAGAGGCGCCTCAGAGAGGGGGCTCTAGCTGAAGCGATGGTGTCTACCACTGCTTGTGGTAGGCCACCTAGAACCTCCGCGTCCGCCCAGGGACCAGACATGGAGTTTCCAGAGGTCTGGACGCGGTGCCATAGAGTGCCCCGCCCCTGAAAAGAAGGTCCCTCCTCAGGGAATCGGCCAGGGAGGAGTTGCGAGGAGAGTTCTGGGAACCAGGTCCGGTTGGGCCAGTAGGGCGCAACTAACAAGACCTGCTCCTCGTCCTCCCTGACCTTGCTCAGTGTCTTTGCGAGAAGGCTCACTGGGGAAATGCATACTGCGTGAGGTCCCAGGCCAGCTGTGCGCCAGTGCATCTATGCCTAAGGTACCTCTGTTCAGGAGAAGTACCCTGGCAATGGGTCAAGTCCGGGGAGGCGAACAGGTCTACCTGTGCCTCCCCGAAGTGGTCCCATATCAGCTGGACGCGCCGGGGGTGGAGTCGCCATTCGCCCGGAGGTGTCGACTGGCGAGAGAGCTCGCCGGCTGTCTGGTTCAGCGCACCTGGGATGTGAATGGCACGGCGACATCACAAAATTCTGACTCCACAGGAGGAGATGGCGGGCGAGCTGGAGCATGCAACGGGAGCGTAGACCACCTTGTCGGTTGATGTACGGAACGGCCGCAGTGCTGTCCGAACGGACCAGTACGCGTGCTTGCCCCGGCGGTTTCTTGAACCGGGCCAGGCGAGATGTACTGCCAGTAACTCTAGGCAATTGATATGCCAACGCAGTTGGGGCCCCGCCCACAGACCCGAAACTGCGTGCCCGCTGTACGCGTGGCCCTCCACCCCGTGGACGCAGGCACCCGTGAAGATCACAGCATGCCTGGACACCTGTTCTAAGGGTACTTCCGCCCGTAGAAACGGCGGGTCCAACCACGGGCTGAAGGTTTGGCGGCAGTACGGTGACTGGGACCCGATACCTGCCGCTCTGTCACGCCCATCTCAGGACTCGGCCATGAGGCCAGTGCTGAAGTGGTCTCATATGTAGCAACTGAGCGGCATTACCGCGGCTGCAGATGTCATATGCCCCAGGAGCCTCTGAAAAGTTTTCAGTGGGACCCGTCCCTGCCCTTGAACGTATTCAAGCAGTTCAGCACAGCCTGGACTTGCTCTTCTGTGAGGCGAGCAGTCCGGTTGACCGAATCCAACCCGCACTCCAGATAAGAGATCCTCTGTGTGGACAGAGTTTGCTCTTCTCTTGGTTGACCCGAAGGCCCAACCGGCTGAGGTGACGGAGCACCATGTCCCTGCGTTCAAACAACTGCTCCGAGACTGGACCAGTACCAGCCAGTCGAGGTAGTTGAGAATCCGAACGCGCGTTCTCTGAGCGGAAAAATGGCTGCCTCCGCGACCTTCGTGAAGCCGCGGGGCGACAAGGACAGCCCGAGGGGCAGGGACTTGTACTGATATGCCTTCCCCTCTTTGAGAATGGAAACATGAAAGTACGCGTCCTTCAGGTCGATCGCTGCGGACCAATCTTGGGGACGGATGCACTCGAGGATGCGTTTTTGCGACAACATCCTGAACGGAAGCCTGTGTACGGCCCGATTCAGGACACGCAGGTCCAAGATTGGCCTTAACCCACCGCCTTTCTTGGGCACAATGAAGTAAGTGCTGTAAAACCCTGACTTCATATCGGCTGGAGGAACTGCTCGACCGCGCCCTTCGCCAGTAGGACATCGGTCTCTGATCAAGAAGACATGGGCACCGCTGCGCCCGCACGGAGGCGGAGAGGATGCCCTGAACTTGGGAGGCCGGGCGAGCTAACTGAATCGTAGCCGAGTCTGATGGTACGGAAGAGCCAGCGAGACGGCCCGGGGAGACCTAGCCAGGCCCCCAGGGACCGTACAAGCAGAACCAACGGCACCACAGACGCACCCGGGTGGGGCAGCGAGGCGGAGTGCTCCGCCCGACTCGGGAGGCCCGAGGGCGCCTTGGAGTGTTGCCTGAGCACTCCTGGTTTGGACAGAGGGTGGACGGGAAGGCCTGGTGGCGCCCCCAGTGCCCGGAAGCAGAGGTGGAATATTCAGCCCCGACCGGGAGGCCCGTGGGCGGCACGGAGTGTTGACTGAATATTCCAGGGTGGGGCAGACCGTGGATGAGAAGGCCTGTTGGTGTCCTCGGTGCCCACGGTGCTGCCTGGCGAAAAGAGGGAGGAAAGGAGTGGCAAGGCCTGGGGCGTCGCACACTGCCAACCTGGCCCTCTTGGAGCCCAGCGAGGAGGAAGCTGCTCTGAGAATGTGGGTACACCGCCCCCCGAGCAGTTGCCATCTCGCTGGGCTAGTTGCTCCAGGGCCGCTTGCCCTTGGGCTTGCGGGAGCCTGGGCGGGTTGGGCGCATCCCCGCGCCCGGCCACCTGCTGTCCGGTGAGGCTGCTGCTTGGCTTAGCAGGAGGCGACGGAGGGGGGGCAGCAGCTAGTCGACGGGCAGGACATTTTGCCTCCATCTGCTTCCGCCACCGAGAACTGCTGGGCGAGTTCTCGACAGCGTCGCCGAAGAGGCTAGCAGACAGGGGCGTTGAGGAACCGAACTTTGTCGGGCTCACGCATATCTGCCAAGTTAACCTCAGGTTCCTGGACCACTAATGTGGACATCGCCTGACCCAGGGCGCGCAGCAGCGACTTCCTCACCGTAGAGCAAGGTCCATCACCACACGCAGTTCCTGCATAACCCCTGAGTCGGGACTACCCCGTGCATGCAGGACAGAGGGCAGTGAGAGAGGTATAAATATTTACAGATTATGGCCCCTTCATGCTCCATATTTTGGCACCAAATAGTTCCACACTGCTAAATTTTACCGATGCACATCCCGGCAGCCACCCGAGAAAGCATGGCTGTCAACCCTGAATCTGATTCAGCACGAGCACCCACTATTATAGTGGGACTATTACTCTATTACTCAGCATGATCATCTCCAGCGCATAACAGCCCTCTCTCCGATGCAGCGGTTGACATCTGTCCTCTAACAGAGCCACAAATGAGACATTAGGTCCCCTCTTTTTTCAAAAAAGGACCAGCAGTCCCATCTGAGCTACCAGCAGGCATGAGAGACAGTGGGCGTGGCCGCCAGACTCGACGGCACACGGCGCGCTGAACATTAAAAACCCCTACACAAGGGGAAGGACGAACAACGCGCCAACGTGGCCATGTTCTAATGAGAGCACGTGAACCACCCAACAAAGTCTCAGCATGCTCATGATGCGATAGAGGAGTGGGGGCCCGAGGGGATGTACCCGGCGGGGATGCCCCACTGTAATCCTCAGGTCACCCAGGCTTATTAGCCAAATTAGCCCCTTTCTGGTGCACCAGAAACGAAACTAGATCGGGGAATAAGCAAAGGGACTCAACCCCGTTTGAGGTTTCATAGTCAGACTGGGCATCTAGAGTGCCGACTGACGCTGGGTTGCCGCGACAACCCCGCTGTCAGCCGGCACTGACGGCACACGGCGCGCTGAACGCCGAGCCCTTATGAGAAAGATGAGGCGAACAACGCGCCGGCGTGATCATGCTCTCCTGAGAGAGCATGGATCACCCATTTAAAGCAATCTCACCTGTTTACATGTGAGAGATCGCGGCCGCCACAAATGAGGACAGGAAACAACCGCATCCAGAAACACACGGTTTGAATGACATCTTGAAAAAGACGCAGGGTCAAACCGTGTAGCTCTTTTAGAAGGAAAAGCTCTTTCAGAAGTGCTGAAGCACTCAGGAGATGACCGCGCTCACAGCAGTCCGATGGCAAGCCTGCGTGTGAGCACTCAAGGAAAGCCCAGCCAACCAACACAGGAACAAGTGTATGTTGCAGCAGCCACTCGCTGACTCGCGCCACACCAGCACCCAGGTAAGAGAGCGATCCTTCTTGAGACTCGTCTAAACACTCTTCGCAGAAACAGCTTGGTACAGCAAACTATTCAGGCTCGAAATAAAAGCAAAGATGCGTTATTCCACTTCAGATTTATACCCGCGCAACGGGCGGTGCGTGGAATGCGTGAAGTGATAGGCCAATGTCCATTGGCTCGTTTTAATCACTCGAAGTAGGTCGGTCTCTGAAAACAGATCCCAATTCGTCGGTCAGTTCACGCACGCGTCGAACGTGACCAACTGAAAGGGAACAGGTTGTTTATGTTTAATATACTGTATACCTCGTGCTTACACATGACACAATGTACCCTTGAACATATGCATCAGTGGAAATCAGAGAAATGTGTTGGATGTCTTGTAGAGAACTTATGACTTGTCATTTGAATTAGTAGAAAAACATCATGCTACACAATTCTTCTCTACAGGGAACTTCTGCGTAATTATGTTTTCAAAATATTCTGTCTCTCTCTCTCTCTCTCTCTCAGTGTAATCCTCACACTCCAGTGTTCATGCACACTCTGGCTGAATAATAATTATACGAATGATTTTGAATATTAATACTGAAAATAATAAAATGTTAGTCTTCAAACTTTTTTAGTTCAGTGTGGAAAGAGTTTCACAGACAGGAAACACTATGAGAATCATGTGATAAATCACACCAGAGAGGAGTTCTCATGTCTTCAGTGTATGGGAAAACTTCCTTTTCTCGAAAATATGAAGCAAATATTTTATCCTATAATTTATCTATGTAAAAGCAGTGCTGCACAGCAGATCTGACAGAGCGAGGTTTGCGCTCATTGGCTGTGCAACGGCAACTGCAGGAACCTATGGCAAGGTGGCTGAGTGAATGAACCAATAAGGTCGCTAAGAAATCCTGCCGGAATAGGTCGCTTAAATTAGCATTTAGAAGTTATAAAAGACTGTGTTTAGCCATAGGATTCAGATTTAATCTCTCCTCGGTGGGGCTCGCCACATCATCTGCGCGTGTCTTGGACTGGACCACGCCCAGGTTGCACTCTTCCAAGGTGGCTGCCTGGAGTGCGACGAGACGGCTCTGCAGACCCTGAGGGCTTTGATCTGGGTCCCGCTCTGCCCGCTCTTCCTCTTTGACCACGCAAGAAGAAGTGCCGCGACCAGAGGCCGGCTGAGCGAATAAGCAAGTCCACGCCGGATAATTCCCCATGTGCCTCACCCACACCTGTGATGTTCGCCACAGGTCCGTGTGATCACCAGGGGTGTGGGAGACTTTACGAGTGGTTCAAACCCCAGGAGCCCACACGAAGCAGGCTAGATGAATGGCTCTTGCAAAGCCATCGCCAATCCTCCCCTCAGAAGCCTGTCCCCTTATTTCTGGAGGTACACAACGAGCTTACTAAGTCATGGAAATCACCCTATGCAGCTCGTGCTAAATCCTCCTTTTCCCCAGCGCTCTTGACTGTCGACGGCGCAAAGGAAAAAGGCTATGTAAGCCTTCCCCCTCTCGAAGAAGGTGTCGCTGCTCATCTCTGCCCGCCCTCCTTCAGAGGATGACGGGCCAAGACGTCACATCCTTCGAAACCCTGCCACACCACGTCAGCTCTCACTGGTCGAGCGTATGCCTCCGCCAGCCAAGCTGCCTCATCGCTCCACACCATGGCCGTCCTTCAGGTTTTCCAGGCCAAAATTCTCTGGTCTTTGGATGAGTCTGTTCCTGATCCTGAAAAACTTAAGGACCCGCGTAGCGCCACCAACTTAGCCCTGTGCGTGACCAAGTCCACCGCACAGACTATTGGAAGGAGTAAGGCCAATCTTAGGCGTCTACACACTGCAAGCGTGGCAAATCTGTTGCGTGTCAGCTGTGTGGCGGCTGCGGTGTTTTCAATGTCTTTGCACACCAGAAGCGTGTCTGACGCGCTGCTGCTGCTAGGTGACGACAGGAAGGCCTATTCTTCATGTATACTTCATGTTAAACATAAATATATATCCTACTGATAAGGCAAAGACAACATCAGCAGTATTGACCATACATATCTATTATTGACGGCAAAATAAGCTACAGAATATTTTGTTCTGTATTGACAAGTATTGAAAATCGATAATTATTATTATTTATTTAAATTAGTTATATCTGCATTTATGTCAAAACCTAGAGACTTTCAAACATCCAAATGGACACTCTAACCTGTTAACATGGGAGCTAAAATAAAACGGACACGCCATGCAGCTGAGTCGCTCACGCCACGCTTGCAGTGTGTAGCCGGCGCCACCTTTGGCTGAACCTTACGGAGATGAAAGAATCTGATAAAACCTCCTTTCTGAATGCTCCTATCTTCACCACTGGTCTGTTTGGTCTGGCAGTAGTAGGATTCACCCAACACTTTATTGAGGCACAGAAAGCGTCGCAAGCCATGCAACTTTTTCTTCCTAAATGCTCCAGCTCTTCCTCTGGCCATCAAGCTAAAGCACCGCCTCAGCCTGCAAAGGCGGCACCGCTGACCTTACAGCCTCGCTCATCCAGAACACGGCAGCGTTCATGCTCAGCGAGGCGCAAAAGGCAGTCGCTGTGTTGAACCCTGAGCCACCGAAGCCATCCTAGCCACAGGAAGAAAGAGAAGGTGGTTAGGTGCCGCCTCTCGGCCAGACCACCACCACACTCTCTTGGTCTCACAGTTCCCTGCACTCAGGTGACTGGAGACTTCATTTTCACAGCCAACGAGCCCGTTATCAAATGCACTCGCCTGTACACAAACACTATTTTCACGGCTGACCCAAATAAATCTCAAAAGAGCTTTTCCTCTGTAGGCAGTGTGCCCACCTCACGGCACGCAGCCCTGCACACTGCAAAATCTTCCTCTGCACACGCTGACTCGTGCCATGAGTGCAGTAATAATAATAATATGTAAAATAGGGACTCTGTATAAGGGAATTTTGCAAGAGTCTGTTTTATGGCCGAGCAAATGACTCGTCCAGCGTTCATTTGAACAGGCCGTACCTATCAACTCAGCAGGGGATTTAAAATATCCACACAATAGTGAAACATTATTTAAAAGCCAGGTAACTTAGATCAGCAGTTTCAGACATTAAATTCGTAAGCACATAAAACAAGAACACTTATCTTTAATTACAAACAATGCTTTATTGATTACTCTAACACGTAAAACTAGTATCTAACACACACACATTCACACACATTGCAGAAAGTGAGGAAAGAGTGAGTTTTAAGAGAGAGAAGGATGAAGTCCCAAGTTTCTAGCAATATATGCATTTATAACATATGACCTGAATGAACCACGGATCATTAACTTAACCCTCCTATCGTTGCTTAGGCGGGGTTATTCAATTTGATATCAATGCACCAGTTTCAGTTTAGAATCTGGAGGCTACTTGCGTTTGTAGCACGTGTCCTCTTTGAATGGGGATTCCCTTTTCAGTCCTGGCTGGAGAGGGGTTTCCCGGTTCTTTGTGATTCGCGGAAGGTCTTGTCATGGCTTTGACATCTTGGGAAGCCAGTCACGTGGCGTGTTGGCTGCTGGATGAAAATGTCTTGTGGCTGTTTGAAGCTGAAGCGCTCGCTGGAGATTCAGCAAGAGAAACATTGCGATGAAACTTAACTTAGAACACGAGACTCACGGTAAGAAAATAAACTTAAGTAAAAGAAAGGAAAGTGAAAACATGAGACTCGCGGTAAGAAAATAAACTTAAGTAAAAGAAAGGAAAGTGAGAAGAGAGTTCTAGATGCCTTTAACCCATTTTCTCTGGTCTGCCACGATCGTCAGAGCGTCCAATCCTTGGAGTTCTCCAAAATTCAATCAAACCATCTTCTGAGTTATAAGAATACCAACGTAAAGATACCAAGCAAGGTACAATTTCGATCAGTCATTCAACATTTATACAATAGACTCTATGCACGATCACTTCCGCGTTTTGTCTCAGCCCGCCCATCTACATCCGGTGCTGCGCCAGTGTGAAGTAGTCGGGAGAGATGATGGCAAATTACACTCGCAGTTTACAAGAGCTTCCCGCGATTACCGTGAATGATGTTAATCGTATTGTGAGGCAGTCAGCTGTCACACCTAACAGTAAGAAGGAGAAGGGCTTCAAATTATATATTTCGAGCTACATTGACAACTTTGAGGGTGAGTATTCTCTCATTTCATGCTAAATTTGACTAGCGTCTCCGTTTCTGACCCATCATACCGGTCTTTGTATTATTTATATAGTTAAACGTAAACATATAGTTTGTTGTTTTCCCTTATGCCTAAAGTGCTTGTTTGTGCAGTGTACATACAAATTGTTATTGACTATGAATAATTTCTCAGTTTCTAGTAAGGATCAGTTTACAGGAGAGATCAGCGTGAGGGCGACATGTTTCAGGTCGATGAGGAAGTCAGAGAAACCCCATAGATTGAGAGTAGGAGGACACAAAGACAGCTAAACTATAAATGAAATGCATGTTTTAAACAGAAGTTGTTTGTGGGTTCTACAGATGTACAAAGACCGGCATAGTCAGTAAATGTGTTCATAAGTGCTTTCATTTAATGATAGTAGTAATTATAGTATCTGTATGTTTAGAATCTATTTACATATACCATTAATTCCTAATTCTTGTTTTTGTTTAATTTAATTATATTCACAGATTGCATTAAAGGACTCTCGTCCTGTAATACTGTCACAGAGCAGTTGTTCCTGTGTTGCTGGGACAGCACTGTGCAACCACATTGTTGCGCTGCTCTACCAAGCAGCCCACTACTCACAGCTTGGCATCGGTGCAGTTCCCCCAGTTCAAAGCTGTACTGAAACGGAGCAGCGTTGGCACAAACCTAGAACAATGGTAATTTAACAATGAGCATTATTTAAAAAATTGTTTTAGCTAGTATGTATTATGAATGAATATAATCAATGCTCTTTAGGAAACACATTTTTCTACATGACTTGTCAGTAACAGCATTTCTGTGGACAGTGATTATTTAGAAATATTTGTGTGAATAAGTGCTGAATTGACTGTTGAAAACTGTAATCTAGTATTCCAAATTGTGCTGTAATAATTATATTTATATTATGGCCCATGTGTGTTTTCTAGGGAGTCAAGCCTGGTCCTGTCAATAGAATGGTGGTGCTGTCTGCAAGACCCAAAGAGAGGAAGCTTGCTGAGGGTTAAGGTACAACACAAAAATTCTTCAATGTAGTATTTTACACATTTTATTTTACAGTATTTTAACGAATTTACACTTTAATAAGTGTAAACAATAAGTAAAATTGTTTATTAGAATCAAGTATTGCAGATACCCATAAGGAGCAATATTTGTTTGGAATTGATTTTTAACAGCATTTGAGATCATTGTAAGGACATTTTTAAGGGACGTTTTTTTTAATCTATTCATGTCAAATTCTTCAACTCAAAACAAAGAAGATTACTATAAATTGAAACATTTGACAATTTGATAGACTAAAACTAAGGAAATGTACTTTTTGTTTAATACTTTTATTTTTCATATCAGAGTACCCTTTACAAGGGTGTCACCAGTGAGCTGCCTGACCTCTCAGTCCTACAAGTAGCAGAGGCATATAAGGACTTTGCTAGTGCTGTAGCTCCTTTGGTCACCACTATGGGGATGTTGCGTGATGATCCTTTGGTGGATTCTGCCTTTGGCAAAGTTCAGTATGGAAGTGTGCTGTCATACCAGCAGCCAGTAGCAACAACACGCAACATTATTTACCATCAAGATGCCCCACCACCGCCACCTCTGCCACTAGTTAGCCACAGCCTTGACACATCGGTTTGCATCGGTTTGCATAGTGAACATGGACAACCACACATGAGTTCACTGGCAGTAACTTTGGATATGGCACACAAGATAGAGCATGCCACCAAAGAATGCATCCCTTGATTGGCACTCTGTCCGAAAGCCCCGGGTAACTGCGTCACGTTTTAGGGAAGTTTGCCATGTGCGTGGCCAGAGCTCAGCTGAACACCTGGCTGAAAGAATCTACAAGGGAACTCGCCAGACAGCAGACATGAAGAGAGGTCTTGAGATGGAATCTGCTGCAATTGAGGAATACTGTCTGCTGCGAGAAGTAAACTACTACCCTTGTGGATTCTTAATCCCCCCCGATGCACCTTGGCTGGGGGCCTCTCCTGATGGGATTATTTTTGACCCTAAAGAGCACCATGTCTTTGGTCTTTTAGAAATAAAATGTCCAAATGTCAAAAGTTACGTGGACTGTCCCTACATTAAATTTAACCATGGCACACCAGAACTGAAACAACAACATGCATACTACTGGCAAGTTCAAGGACAAATGCTGATCTCAGGATTGGACTGGTGTGATTTTGTTGTTTATGCACAGGAAGACATGATGGTCCAGCGCATCAACAAAGACAACAAAACGTTTCAGAACATTCGAGAAAAAGCTGATCATTTCTTTTTTTACTTTTACCTGCCAAGATGCCTACAGATGTAAAAAAAAAAAAAAAGAAATAATCATTTAATATTGTTTTAATATGTACAAAGTTTTTAGTATTTACACAACATCACTGTACAGGAAAACAAGTTATTTATATTTACATGTTTACATTCCTGCAGCGCAAGCAACACTGTACAAAAGTTATTTATATTTACATGTTTACATTCCTGCAGCGCAAATGCTCAAAGTTATTTATATTTACATGTTTACATTCCTGCAGCGCAACAACACTGTACAAAGTTATTTATATTTACATGTTTACATTCCTGCAGCCAACACTGTACAAAAGTTATTTATATTTACATGTTTACATTCCTGCAGCGCAAGCAACACTGTACAAAAGTTATTTATATTTACATGTTTACATATCTGCAGCGCAAATGCTCAAAGTTATTTATATTTACATGTTTACATTCCTGCAGCGCAAATGCTCAAAGTTATTTATATTTACATGTTTACATTGTTTATATTTTAACAAAAATAAATCCAAATTTAATCCCCAATCAATGTTATCACGTCTTTAATCCTTTGCCTATGCTTTTACTAAGGGGCCATTCTGGTAATTTACAAGGAGGCAAGCAACTGTGTACAGCTGGTTGATGCTCCCTGTGATGGAAAGAGGGATGACTGTGTCAAATAGCTTGTGTTGCTTCACCCTGGATGAGACGCTCAACGTGGACCCTCAGCCGAGCAATGGACTGTGTCTCCCTCACCTCATCAGCAGACATCTGTTCCCGCTTCGACAGGTAAGCAAGTCTATAGACTTTGCAAGGCATGAGTCATCAACAAGAAAACCTTTGTCGACCATTATCGCCATTCCGGGTTTCAACAGAGACACAATCCCTGACTGCTTAAAAAGCTCTTTGTCACTGACAGATCCTGCATACAGGGATGACACAAAGGTGATTGCACCATGTGGTGCCATGCCGATTAATCCCTTGAAGGTGCAGTGGGACTTGTAAGTGGAGAAGACTTCACTTTGAAGCAGAAGAGAGGATGGTGTTTGACATCGCAGCTCTGTGCAGTCGATCACCACTTGTGTGTCTGGGTAGTGCTGGAACTCATTGGGTAGATGAGCCTTGACTTCCTCCTCAGACATCCAAATGCGGACAGACCCAAGAACGGTGTACAAAAAATTGGCCCAGGTTGTAATAATTCGGCTAACTGTGGACTGATGAATGTTGAATCTGTGGGCCAGATCACGCTGTGTTAGGCCAACTGAGAGGTGGACCATGAAGAGGAAGAACTCATCAATGGGCTGCAGAGACTGACCCTGTAAAAATAACAAGGTTTGCAATTATGTATATATACTGTGCTGGTTAGGCTTCCACTGAAAATGTAATGTTAAGTTTTGTTCTTCTATTTATTTATTTACCCATGCACTGCCCGTTGTTCCAGCTTCACTCCTTATTGTAGTTACTCTAGCTCTTGCTCTTGACACACGGATCATGTTGTGGGATGCAGGTTCAACAAGTTTCCAGAAAGTCATTAAATGGCTGTAAGTCACGAACCTGAATAAGGTGTAGAACATGTTTTAAATGTATGCATAAAATCACAAACTAAAATGAATTAATTGAAAGAACACACACATATATATATATATATATATATATATATATATATATATATATATATATATATATATATATATATATATATATATATATGTATATATATATATATATATATATATATATATATATATATATATATATATATATATATATATATATATATATATATATATATATATATATATATATATATACATACACACACACACACACACACACACACACACACACACACATACATACATACATTTACAGAATATATATAAATATATAGGGCTTTAAATCGTACCTAGTGTAGAACCTTATATCATCATCGGAAGCAGCAAATCGCCCCAAACAAAACCTTTGACTGACCGACAACTCCTCCACCTGTCTCTTCAGTCGGTCCACCTCTTTACGGAGATCATCAGTTTCATTCAGTGCATTATCAACTGCCGCGGGTGCTGGAACTGAACAATAATCATGTTCCAGATGCTGGGCATCCATTGACACAGGATCATCATCCACTGGAGTGTAATCCTCCCTTCTTTGCCATACCCCGGTGCCCCTTGGTTCAGCAACGGAGTAGCCATTCCACTGAAATAAGGTTGGTACAGCTCCTTTCCTCAGCAAGCGGCGCCCTTTAGGGTTCGATGGCTCGATCAGATCATCACTTATAAAGTGACGACTACAGACCCTTGTATGAGATGTGATGTTAAATCGCTCACGTCGAATACTGTGAATCCACTTTCTGCGTGTTTCTTCGTCCACAGGAAAAGTGTGGAAACTCAGTACAGAGTTGAACTTTGAGGAGGCCACACATAACGGGACACAACAATGTTCTGCAGAACTACTGTCTTCACGCCGTTGATATTTAAACTTTCTGGAAGCCATTAGTAATGGCTTAACTATATAATACTATAATATAATATATATAATATAATAATACTTAAATTATAAATCGCTGTCAAATTAATTTTATGAATGACTTTTGCCTGTAGTACACTTCGCTGTAGAATGCGCTATGCGGAAGTAAAGATGCGGTCTGAGATTCTACCGGAAATACGTAAGCAGAGTTCGTGCATAGAGTGCATTACATGAATTGTGAGTGATATATACACAAAATGGTCACGTGTATTGGTTATAGGACATGGTTATAGAATTATGCAGTAGAAGGCTGTTTGAATGCAAGTATGACAATCACCGTTTTAGTGATTTTATGTTTGAATGAATCATCTGGAAGATTAATTTGTGTCTAGGCCCACAATTCCTACAGTGCACTGAATGTGACGTGCAAACCCACTACACAGTGCACGCCGCCAAACATAAACACTATCCCCACAGTGTTACAAGCACAAAACCACCGGGCTATACTAAGTGAGTCACGTGCTTCAGCACCGAGGTATCGAACAGAGAAGGGAGCGGAGGAAACCGGGAAAGCGAGTCAGGCTTATACAGTCGCTACTTCCTCGTCCCAAAAAAGGATGGCAGTCTCAGACCCAAATCCTTGCGCACATTCACCCGGCGGATTGTTTTTTCACAGTGGATCCGAAAGATGCATACTTTCACATTCAGATAGCAGGCCATTCTTGAGATTTACCTTTGAGGGGCAAGCTTATGGCCTCGTCATGGTCATGTGGCATACCTCTGGAAGATATCTGTGCGGCGACAGGCTGGGCTCTCTTCATCCACTTTTATCAGGTTTTATAATTTGGAAGTTATATAATATTTTATAAGTTGGAAGATTTTTCCATATAATAAGGTATTGTCATCTCACTCTGAATACCCTAATTACTTCCGGTCTGATGCCCATTCTACACATATGAATGGTGTACACAAACATATGTTTATACTATAAAGCCCGACTATGTCCGGTCAGGGGTTTTATAACCCATTATGTTTACATATACACTAATCATTCATTAGGCCCGATTCTATCCGGCCTAATTTTATATGCCCTTTTAATGAGGTCCACTTTTGTCTGCCTCGTCGGGGCTCATTGTTACCTATCTCTTTTATGTGCCTCAGGTTTCTCCTCAGGCCATAGTTTGGGTTAGGTTAAGCACACATGGCGTTTTACATTTTGTTCTCAAACGCAATATGAGAGACCTCTCGAAAGGGAACATACTCGGTCATAGCAAAGGGTCTGAATACTTAGGACCATGTGATATTTCAGGTAGTCTTTTTTTAATAAAATTAAATAAATAAATGTCAACAATTCTGTGTTTTTCTGTCAATAGGGGTGCTGTGTGAACATCAATGAGAAAAAAAAGTTAAATGATTTTAGCAAATGGCTGCAATATAACAAAGAGTAAAAAATGTAAGGGGGTCTGAATACTTTCCATACCCTCTGTATATACAGTATCTGGCAGAGAGACCTGGCACACATAAAGCTCTGACTGATGAAGGTAAATCAGCATTATGACATTTTGCTTTTGTTTATTTTTTCTTGTGTCTCTTGCAAACTGTAGTATTCATAATTGGCCTCTTTTTTTGCTTCTGTAAAAAAAGAAAACAAAAGCTTTCAGAATCTTTATTTTGTGTATTTGTTTTTTGTTTTCTGAATCTAAATGTATATAATAAATTAGTACACTTTAATAACAAACTTAATTTTATATTATAAAGTATGTATAAAGTATTTTTTTTAGCAGTTATTATATTTTTTATTATTATTGTAACAGAAGACAGTTCATGTTTAAAGACATCAAAGGTACGTAACCTACGCGTCGATGACGTCATGACGCCACTTCCTCATTACCGATAAACGAAAGTGTTCTTTTGATGTGATTTGAGTTCGGTTAAGCGCCGTGTCGGTCGCAAATCAAAGATGTCTAAACCGAAATTAATAGTGTTCGACCTCGGTAAGTTTCTACAGTTAATGTTTAGCAGTTTACTTAAGACGGTATGGTTTTATAAGCCTCAGTAAATTAAAAGATAAACACACTTCCTTATGTAATATTTCATAATGTAGACACCACAGAATATTTTTAAGGACATGGTGACAGTTTTACTGTAGTAACAATAGCTGCAGTAACTATGGTATGTTTTAATCTATGTGTGGTGTTAATAAAAATAATTTATAAATAAAATGTATGGTCAAAACTGTTTACCTTTTGTAAAAATGGTGATTTTATATATAACTACTAGAATAATATTCGAAATTAAATTAAGCATAATTGTGACAAATTTTGTGGTGATCGATAGTGAATAATAATATATAATGTATAATAATGAATGGTAACAATGTTGCGCTGTTAACGCTCTCGCAGCCGTGTCAATGAATCGACTCGATATATTTTCTTATTTGTATATTTAAAAAAAAATATTTAAAACAATCTCATAACATTATTTAATGCACTTGTTTTTTTAATTATAAAAATTATTTAATTTGATTGGTAACCACCCTATAGTGTTATATCTGAAATCGCCTAGTCTTATTCTGCATCGCTATTTGTATTTGTTGTGAATACGCAGGCCACAAGAAGTAATTAGGTGGCGGGGTTTTTGGATCACTTTTACTCGGGACATGCTAGCTGGCAACATAGGATTCCATTCATTATGATAAACTAAGCTAGCGACGACCCTGCCAACCTAAAACAATGCATGCACTGAGACAAAAATGCATTTGCCCACATATCTAAATGTAGGAAAGATGTTGAATAAGCCCTATTTCTAAAAACTGTGGAGTGCTCCTTTAAAATTTATTTTATTAACTTTTTTTCCCTTTCTGTTTCAGATTTCACCCTCTGGCCATTATTTTCTGACGCTCATGTTGATCCACCTTTTCACATCGATGACAGGTTGGTCTATAATTAGTCCAGCTATAGCGTTCATTCATTGTTTGTTCTTTTGATTTAAAGATGTTTGTCCACCCAGTTGTTTTTGCTGTTGTTTCTTTGGTGACACACTGACTCGTCTCCAGTGGGACAGTGCGGGATTCAAGATTTGCAGAAGTTCCCATTTGCCAAGATACTGAAAAGATCTTGAGCTCACTCCATAGTCAAGGGTTCAAGATCGGCATTGCATCACGGTAAGACTTTAAATCAGAAAAATATATACTTATATATAGTCTGATCTATATATACTATATATACTGTGGTCTTTCTCTGTTTTTCAAAAGATCCACTGATCCAGAAGGAGCCAATCAGCTGCTGTCACTCTATAATTTAAACCAATACATCTCCTTCAAAGAGATCTACCCTGGGTCAAAGGTCACTCACTTTAAAAGGTATAGGATGGACTCTTTTGAATTTGGCCAGTAATCAACACCCTGGCAACCACCCAGAATACCCTTGCAACCACATAGCAATGCTGAAAAACAATCAGAACACGAGTAACCCATAATAATGCCTTTTGTGGCATCACTCACATTTTCTTCAGAATATATAAAAAATGTATTTGTCATTTCTTTAAATATATATATATATATATATATATATACACAGTATTGTTCAAAATAATAGCAGTACAATGTGACTAACCAGAATAATCAAGGTTTTTAGTATATTTTTTTATTGGCAAACAAGTTACCAGTAGGTTCAGTAGATTCTCAGAAAACAAATGAGACCCAGCATTCAGCAGACCCAGATCTCACCCGTGGGGTCAAAATGATCAGAACCAAACGGGGATACCTAGTGAATGACCTGCAGAGAACTGGGACCAAAGTAACAAAGGCTACCATCAGTAACACACTACACCGCCAGGGACTTAAATCCTGCAGTGCCAGATGTGTCCCCCTGTTTAAGCCAGTACATGTCCGGGCCCGTCTGAAGTTTTCTAGAGAGCATTTGGATGATCCAGAAGAGGGTTGGGAGAATGTCATATGGTCAGATGAAACCAAAATAGAAGTTTGGAGGAGAAAGAATGCTGAGTTGCATCCAAAATAACACCATACCTTGTGTGAAGCATGGGGGTGGAAACATCATGCTTTGGGGCCATTTTATTGCAAAGGGACCAGGATGACTGATTTGTGTAAAGGAACACAAAATTACTTATTTCCAATATAAAATGTTATTGTTGACTGGATTTTTTTAACCTTTTATCACAGTCTTGGACATATCAAAGATCAGAAACAACATTGGCTTTGATGCATTGTTAGTTTTTGTTTAGCATCAGATTTTAATTTTTTCTCCCTCATTTACTCCTCGTGACTGTTTTTGCCCCACTGACTACCATTATTACCACATTTTTTGATTGCAAAACCATGACACCATATACTCATGCATTTTTGATTATTGATGGTTTTCCCTGTATGGAAAAGGTAAAATTTTTACAGTTGATAACCAGGTGGCACCATTAACCCTTTAGATAGGACTCGCTTAGTGTCTGGCTTTTCTATGGTGAAGCAGATGGAAACTTGTGTGAAAAACCGCCATTGATGTTCAGCAGGGTTTGTTTTGGGTCACGCGGCCGCAGCTTCTTGGGGTCCTCCATTAGCATTACCTTGTTTGGGTGGTGATGTTTTAGGTGGGCTCGTAGAATGGTGGTATTTCCAGAGAATTTCTCGTTTGTGTCACACAGCTTGCAACGTCACAACGTGCAGAAACATCAAAATAGACACAGACAACTTTTTAAAATCAGGTAATAGTTAAAATGTTATTAAGGTAATAGTATAAATGTATACTATTTTAGCCCAAAGTATGAGCTTATTTTCTGATTTGTATTCATTCTTGGCAATATAAATAAATATATTAAAAGTTTTTAAAAAAAGATTTGAAGAAAAGTTTTGGGTGGGCCTGTTGAAAAGTAACGCCATGCCAGGACCATCTGATTACTGTCGTTCTGTCTGCAGGTTGAAAGCTGACAGTGGCGTCCAGTTTTCTGACATGATGTTCTTTGATGATGAGAATAGGAACATCAAGGAAGTTGGCAGGCTGGGTAGGTCTTGGCTTATTCTCCACCACAAACCTTTATAGCTACTTCAGAGATCTGCTGGAACCATACCTGTCAACACGAATTTCACACACATCTCCTGCCCCCCTCCCCTGCCGTTTTGTTATTTCTCCTGGGAATCTCCCGTAATTTGTATGGCCCAAACCTTGTTATATGAATAATCACATCAATATATTATTCCAAGGTTGTTCAGTTGCCATATCTTGTATGAAACGCATCCTACTCGTAGAATCGACACATCCATAGATTCATACAAATTTCAACCCATTTGTGACCCTGACCTGGCAACCTAGTTGCGCTGTTGATATCACCGCAGGATGAGGGAAGTTGAATTAAGCATCACTAGTAGAAACAGGAGGAGAAGACTCAGCTGGTAAATATTTAAATTCAAATTCAAATATATTTGTATAGCGCTTTTCACAATACACATTGTTTCAAAGCAGCTTTACAGAAAGTGCATTTTATAAATGTACATTGAAAAATGTTAGAAAAAGTTAATCAATCATGTATTATTTTAGGCCATAACAGCGCTGGCGTTGAATCGTCTCTTCACAGGCGAGTCGTCTCATCACAGGTGTTGGGGCATCTGAAGTCTCCATGAGAGGCTGGATACAAACTGGAGCTGACAAACTATTTACCTAGTGTCCCGAGATGATAACAGAAAAGCAGATGGGAAATAATTAGCATAGCTGCTGTACAGAATATTAATGTTTTTGATCCCATTTAACTGTAGTATAAAAGGTAATTATAATGTGAATGCTTGGCTAAAGAGATGCGTCTTTAATCTAGTTTTAAACTGGGACAGCGAGTCTGAACCTCGAACAATATCAGGAAGACTATTCCAGAGTTTAGGAGCTAAATGTGAAAATGCCCTCCCTCCTTTAGTGGACTTAGATATCCTAGGAACGACCAGAAGCCTCGAGTTTAGTGATCTTAAAGAGCGCGATGGATTGTAGGGCGATAGAAGATCCGTTAAATACACTGGAGCTAAACCATTTAGGGCTTTATAGGTCAGTAGCAATACTTTGTAATTGATACGAAACTTAATAGGTAACCAGTGTAGAGATGATAAAATTGGTGTTATATGATCATATTTTCTTGACCTAGTAAGAACTCTAGCAGCTGCGTTTTGGACTAACTGTAGCTTGTTTGTTGAGGATTCAGGACAACCAGCTAATAAAGCATTACAGTAATCTAGTCTCGAGGTCATGAATGCATCAGAAATAGATAGCATGTTACGTAGCTTAGCAATGTTTCTAAGGTGGAAAAATGCCGTTCTTGTAACATATGAAATATGATTTTCGGTCTAAGTTGCGGTCTAATATAACACCCAGGTCTTTGACTGTAGTGGATAAAGTGACAGGACGTCCTTCCAAGTTAAAGTTGTATTGTGAGAGGTTTTGTGGGCAGTTTTTTGGACCAATAAGTAATACCTCTGTTTTATCTGAATTTAATAGCAGAAAATTACCGTCATCCAGTATTTAATATCTTCAACACACGCTGTCAGTTTAGATAATTTAGCGTTTTCATCTGGTCGTGATGAAATATATAATTGAGTGTCATCAGCATAACAGTGGAAATTAATTCCATGTTTTCTTATAATATTACCAAGTGGCAGCATATATTGAGAATAGCAGAGGGCCTAACACAGATCCTTGCGGCACCCCATAGTCTACTGACGTTATCTTTGATTTTTCCCCATTTAGACAGACAAAATGGTAGCGGTCTGATAAGTACGATCTAAACCAGTTTAATGCCTGTCCCTGAACACCAGTGTAATTTTGAAGTCGATCTAAGAGTATTTTATGATCTATAGTTTCGAACGCAGCACTAAGATCGAGTAGAACTAGTATTGAGATACATCCTTGGTCAGAAGCTAGAAGTAAATCATTTGTGATTTTAACGAGTGCAGTTTCTGTGCTATGATGCGGCCTGAATCCTGATAGAAATTTTTCATAGATATCATTTTCTTGCAAGAAAGAGCACAATTGAGCAGACACAACTTTTTCTAGTATTTTAGACATAAATGGAAGATTTGAAATGGGTCTGTAATTTGCTAGGTAATTATGATCTAATTGTGGCTTCTTAATGAGAGGTTTTATGACTGCCAACTTGAATATTCTTGGAACATGACCTAAAGATAAAGACGAGTTAATAATATTGAGAAGAGGCTCTTCCACTACAGGTAACAGCTCTTTCAGTAGTTTAGTGGGTATTGGATCTAATAAACATGTTGTTGGTTTAGATGCAATGATAAGTTTATTTAGCTCTTCCTGTCCTATAGTTGTAAAGCGGTGTAGTAGTTCTTGAGGGCGATAATTGAGGTTGAATCATAAGACATCATTAAAAGTTGTACATTTACAACTCTGTTTCTGATGCTTTCTATTTTCTCAGTGAAGAAATTCATAAAATCATTACTACTAAACTGTAATGGAATATTTTGCTCAGGCGATGCTTGTTTATTTGTTAATCTAGCCACGGTGTTAAATAAAACCTTGGATTATTTTGGTTATTTTCTATTCGTTATGGAGATGCTCAGCCCTGGCTGTTTTAGGCCTTTTATAACGTGCCATACTATCTTTCCACGCGATTCTAAAGACCTCTAAATTAGTTTGTTTCCATTTACGCTCTAAGTTACGAGTTTCTCTCTTGATAACATGTGTAGCACTGTTGTACCACGGTGCTTTAGTTTTCTCTCTAACCTTTTTTAATCTAATTGGTGCAACATTTTCTAATGTACTAGAGAAAATGGTGTTCATACTGCTAGTCATTTCCACAAGTTCATCTGTTAGTTTGGGTTCACTGAGCAGCTGAGACAGATCAGGTAAGCTATTTGAGAATCTATCTATAGTGGTTGGAAGGATTGTTCTGCCTGGTCGATAACGTGGCGCAACATGACAGATTTCAGCAGTACGCAGTATGCAAGTTACCATGTAATGGTCAGTGACATCATCACTTTGTGGTATAATATCTATATCGGTTGGGTTGGTTCCATGTGATATAATTAAATCTAGTGTGTGATTAAGACGATGAGTGGGACCAGTGACGTTTGCTTGACCCCAAAGGAGTTTAATAGATCTGTAAACGCAGCCCCTAACGCATCATTTGTGTTATCTACGTGTATGTTAAAATCTCCAACAATTAATGCTTTATCGACATTGACCAATAGATCTGATAGAAAGTCTGCAAACTCTTTTAGGAAATCAGCATAGGGCCCTGGACGTCTATATACAGTAGCCAAGGCTAGAGATAAAACGGTTTTCTTTCTTACATCTAAGAGCGTAACATTTAGCACTAGTACTAACGAATTAAACCTGTGACCTGTTTTCTGAGTAACATTAAGAATATCTCTATAGATTGTTGCAACACCGCCGCCTCGACCAATCAGACGGGGCTCATGCTTATAACAGTATCCTGGTGGAGTAGACTCATTTAGACCGAAATAATCATTTGGCTTAAGCCAGGTTTCAGTAAGGCAAAGTACATCAAAACTATTATCTGTGACCATTTCATTTACAATAACTTTAGGTGTGAGCGATCTAATGTTTAGAAGACCTAGTTTTAGAAATTGTTTTTGTTCACTAATATTGAGATTTTCTGGTTTAATCACAATTAGATTTTTCCTAGATCTTACAGTAGATTTAAAGTTTGACCTTACTAAACGAGGAATAGAGACAGTTTCTATATAATGTTCTACATTGGTACTTATGTCAATTAAGTTAGGACAGCAAAGACTGTGATTTGAACTTTGACCTACTAGTCATATGGTGGTGTGTAACGCCCTGGAGATGTTGTCCGACAGAAGAGCCGCTCCGATTCTGCTGGGGTGAAGGCCATCAGGACGGAAGAGCCTAGGTCGCTCCCAAAACAGATTCCAATTATTTACAAAGAGCAGCTTCTGTTCATTACACCATGACATTAACCATTCATTTAGAGCAAGTAATCTACTAAACCTTTCATGTCCTAGTCGATGCGTGGGAAGGGGTCCAGACACGATGATCGTTGCTTCAGGCGATGTTTTGCGCACCGTCTCGACCAGACTCCTGTAGTCCTTCTTCAGTACCTCCGTCTGCCGCAGCCTGATGTCGTTTGTTTCGCGTGCAGCACGACAGCTCCGAGCGCGCTCGTCACTGTTCAGGATCTCGGGAACCTGCGCAGCGACATCGAGAACACGAGCACCAGCTTTAAGTAGCGCGGACATGCCAGACGATGGAAGTACCGATGACCACTGCATCGCGTTCCATCTGCGAAGAGGGGAGAAGCGGTTCCTAGTGTAGATCTCAAGACCGGGAGGGGCGGAGAGGTCCTTGCTCTGGTCCTGGCTCGCGTCTTCCGCTGTGGAAACACCCAGGGTCCATGGTGCTGTGTCGGTGCCGGAGTGAACGAAACCAGGGATGATCGTGTCCTGGGTGCTTGGGTCCTGTGCAGAGAAACACGGAGTAGACGAGGTCGGAGTCAAGGTTACTAACCACGGACTTGTGAGCATCGGCGCTGATGTTTCCAGCGCTGAACGCCGCTCTCTCAGCACGGCTCGCCTGTCTTGTAGGTCGCGAATCTGCTTGTCCAACGACTCCAACTCCAACTGCACGAATGCAGCTCGAACGTGTCCTCACCTGCACTCAAAGGTAACATTAGACACACATCGAGTTATTCGCCATTGTAGTAGATGTGCTACAATGGCGAATTGTAGGTTTCAGTGGTTACGGTGTAAATGTCAGCCATGCAAGCGCATTCCAGCTCGTCGGGAGCAGCTGGGGTTAGGTGTCTTGCTCATGGACACCTCGACACTTGGACAGGTGGAACCGGGATCGAACCACCAACCTTCCGGTTTGTAGACAATCTACATGAACCACTGAGCCACTGCCGCCCCTACTGAGCCACTGCCGCCCCATTATATGACTACGCTTTGATTCATGCAAATGCTTTTAAACCATTCAAGCGCTGTCTGTGACACAAAACGCATAGAAAGCTCGCGCCAGATTCAAGTTCTCTTTTGCGCTTGAATGAACAATAACACACACAATTATGCCAAAATGCCATTTTTTTGAGTATCCTCATAAGAGCAGCCTTAAATAACGTCTTAAATGAACTTAAAGAGGTGTGAGAGAATGAGATGCGTGTGAGATGCGAAAAGTTATTTTTTAGAGCTTAATAAATGTTAATGGGTTATTTCATTGAAGTATCAATGAAATTATATTTCATAGAGAGCATTAGTGAAACTGGCCTTCATTCATAAAAAAATATATATATATATATATATATATATATATATATGGTTTGGTTGAATCAGCAGCTGTTTCCTGCTCTTTCAGGTGTTCACTGCATGTTGGTTCATGAAGAGATCACCTCTGATCTAGTCAGTAAAGCACTGGAGCAGTTCAGTAAGAATCAGTGATGGCATGTGGTACCGCTGGGATACAGCTGCTGCAAATCAAGAAGAATCCAATCGCTGTGCAAAAAACTGATGTGTAGGAGTGTCAAGTTCAGTGTTTTTTTCTGTGTAATCAAATGTCCAGTGATAGTTCTGAACTTGATTGACAAATGTAATTGGCAAAAGGTTACAATGCAATTTTAGCATTCAAATAATTACATTATTTAGCTCTGTTTGGAAAATGTTGGTCAATTTGTAATGCGGTTTATATTTTTATATTTCAATGTATAAATTGATTTATTAATTTTTAAGTGGCACCTAGTCCTCCATATAAACATGTGCTTATTTTGTATCTAATAAAGGCCCGGTTTCACAGACAGGGCTAAGACTAAGCCAGGATTAGGCCTTAGTTCAATAAGGGCATTTAAGTAACTTTTTTAAACATGCCTTATGCCATGTTTACTGTGGGACTAGCTTGAGTCTTTTTTGTGAAGCCAGGGGGAAGTTAAAACTAAGTTAAACTTTTAACAATACAGTACATACAAATTGCTGAAAGGACAATGTTTTAATTGTTAATGTATCTGACATTTAAAGTTTACATGTTCTGTACAGAATTATTTTATATTTATAAAACAAACATGTCCCTATTTTCTGTTGGTCTTTCTTTTTATTTTAATGTTCTTCCTGTGTGTATTTTTGAGATCCGTCTTTTCACACTGAGGATGATTGAGGACTCAAACACAACTATTAAAAAAGATTCACACATTCACTGAAGCCCCAGAAGGAAACATGAAGCATTAAGAGCTGGAGGTGAAAACCAAGATATTGAATTTGAAAATCAAGATAAATTGTACTGTAAGGCTAGGAAAACTAGCAAATGCCGGAGTGTCTGATTGAGGAAAGAGGACTCCCTGAGAAAATAAAGGAAATTAACATCTGAACTCACTCATACGCATTTAGCGTCCCTATCTGAGATGACTTCATGCTGAGTGAATCATCTAAGAAAGACTTTAATTTACATGCCTTTCCTTTCACTGCCTCTTCCCGATCTCTCCTCCAGAATTCACCCAAAATCTATATGGTTTAATGTGAATTCTCATCATACAGTATTATACATGTTTGATATAATTTGAAATGTATCAGTGTCACTGGTAAAACGGTCTCATCCCCACAGAAGTAAACCAAAAGGTAACAAAGGTTTTAAGAGTTTAGAGATATTTTGCTTAACCCTACGGTCTTCGTTGGGAATTACACTCTGTAAAATTCACTTTATAAAAGACCCAAATGTCTAAATTTCATTCGTGGGGATAACATGGATAATTTGACATGGTTTAGTGTAAGATTTTTACCCATCTTTTGGAAAATACAGTTATAAAACATACAGAATAAAACATTTTTTTTAAAAGAGACTTTTACCAGTAAATGGCTGCAGAGCTCCACTATTTGCAATGTGCCATTTGACTGAGAGAGTACAACCCCAAATCAGAAAAAGTTGGGACAGTATGGAAAACGCAAAAAAAAGAAAAGAAGTGATTTCTAAATTTACTTTGACTTGTATTTCATTGCAGACAATATGAACAAAAAATATTTCATGTTTTGTCTGGTCAACTTCATGTCATTTGTAAATATGCATCCTTTCCTGTCATTCAAACCTGCGACACATTTAAAAAAAAAGTTGGGACAGTAAAGCATGTACCACTTTTAAGTGTTGTGAAAAGGAATGTTTAGGGACTGAAGACACCAAGTGATGAAGTGTTTCAGGTGTAATTTTGTCCCATACTTCCTGTAAACAAGTCTCAAGGTGGGCAACAGTATGGGGTCTTCGTTGTCGCATTTTGCGCTTCAAAATGCGCCACACATTCTCTATTGGAGACAGGTAGGGACTGCAGGCAGGCCAGTCAAGTACCCGTACCCTCTTCCTCCGCAGCCAGGACTTTGTAATGTGTGCAGAATGTGGTTATGCATTGTCTTGTTGAAATATGCATGGACGTCCCTGGAAAAGATGTCTTCTTGAAGGCAGCATATTATGCTCCAAAATCTCTATGTACTTTTCAGCATTAATGTTGCCTTCACAGAAGTGTAAGTTACCTTTGCCAAGGGCACTGACACAACCCCATACCATTTCTTCTTTGGTCCGGAGCACCCTGGCTTCCTCCCAAAAAATACCTGAAATACTGATTCATCTGACCACAGAACACGTGATGGTACATCCCAGATGCCGCCGAGCCCAGAGAAGTCGACGGCGCTTCTGGACACTGTTAACATAGGGCTTCCTTTTGGCACAGTACAGTACAGTACAGTACAGTACTGCTTGACAAAGGTTTGCCAAAGTAGTCCTGAGCCCATGGGGTGATATCGGTTATAGATGAATGACGATTCTTGATGCAGTGCCGCCTGAGGGATCGGAGATCACGGTTGTTCAGCTTAGGCTTGCGCCCTCATCCTTTATGCACTGAAATTCCTCCAGATTCAATTAATCTTTTTATTATGTTATGCACTGTTGAATGTGAAATATCCAAATCTCTTCCTATCTTTCTTTGAGGAACATTGTTTTTAAACATTTCAATAATATTCTCACATATTTGTTGGCAAACTGGCGATCCTCGGCCCATCTTTGCTCCTAAAGAGCAATTTAAACTTTTCTTGATGCTGCTTTTGTACCAAATCATAATTACAATCACCTGTTTCAAATCACATCATTATTTAACCATTTTACCTCATTACTAGCCCTAAATTTCTCCTGTCCCAACTTTTTGATATGTGTTGCAGGTCTGAATGACAGGAAAGGATGCATATTTACAAATGACATGAAGTTGACCAGACAAAACATGAAATATATTTTGTGTTCATATTGTCTGCAATGAAATACAAGTCAAAGTACATTTAGAAATCACTACTTTCGTTTTTTATTTGCGTTTTCCATACTGTGCCAACTTTTTATGATTTGGGGTTGTATTTTTCAGTTGGATTCAAATCTAAATGTTATGAAATCACTATTTTTTTCAATGATTTCATCTAATCATTATGATTAGAATCAAACCTGAACAAGAGAAAAGTCTTTAAAGTTTATCATTTATTTCAAACATCTGATTTTCTTATAATTCTACAAATTGAATCTACACTTAAGTTACTAACTGTAGCAGAACAAAAGTTAACAGAAATGAATTATATTACATATTGAGTAAAAAATACACAACATGAACATCAAAATGCAATGAACTGAACAGCAATAACAAATAATAAGAAAAATGTATTCCTGTGTGTGTGTGTGTGTGTGTGTGTGTGTGTGTGTGTGTGTGTGTGTGTGTGTGTGGACTGGTAATCCCTACGGTATGGGGACAAAATGTCCCCACAAAGATGGCAATATCCAAAATCCTTGTCCTTGTGGGGACATTTTTTGGTCCCCATGAGGAAAACATTTTATAATTCCCACTAAGTGATGTTTTTTGAAAATGTAAAAATGCAGCATGTCTCCTGTGATGGGTAGGTTTAGGGGCAGGGGCAGTGTAGGGGGATAGAAAATACGGTTTGTACAGTATAAAATGCATTACGCCTATGGAATGTCCCCATAAAACATGGAAACACAACATGTGTGTGTGTGTGTGTGTGTGTGTGTGTGTGTGTGTGTGTGTGTGTGTGTGTGTGTGTGTGTGTGTGTGTGTGTGTGTGTGTGTGTGTGTGTGTGTGTGTGTGTGTGTGTGTGAGCATGATCATTTTGCATTGTGGATGTTTTATGCATTGTTGGAACTGTGCCACTTCATTTTTGGTATGCGTGTTCTGTGCTGTTTCTGTTTTTGAAGATGAATTTTGTCCATTTTCTAAACAGGGTCTCCAGAAAACCCTGAGTGTGAGTTTTGTTACATGAACATAAAAACAGATACCAATCCAATTTTTTTTTATTTTATTTGCAGATCTAGAGAGTGTTGACAACTGTACAACGTCTCATGCCATTTGCACAAAGGGAACAATTTTTTTTATTTGAGCAAATGTGCTTTGGGGTCAGAAAAGACACAAGACCCTAGGAAGTTGTGTGAATGGGTGTCTTGGGCCAATTGGTCTTTACCTCCTGTCGTCAATACAAGTTTCAGGACTTGATTAATGCTAATTCCCATTGTTAACACATGTTTACATTTGAAGGAATTTAGCATCTTGGATCAGCGTGTCTGGACTCTGTTGCACAAAACTAGGATAAGGGATTAAACCGGGATATCTTGGTGATCTTGGCTCAATTTATCTGCTAATATACAGTTATCTTTCGTTATCGTTCTTGGTGTGAGTGTGCCTTCAGGTGCCGACAGCGGTGTACAAAATTTTGCATACAGATGACAAGAAATCCATTTCATAAGCATGCATGTTTATTTAAGCACTTCTGTCAGTGAAACAACACACTGCAGCCTGTAAATTAAATTGAGAGTATAACTAAAGCATATATGCTATTTTAAATGATGGTAACATAAAGATTAAGACAATTAAATATTAGTTTAAATTTTTTTTTTTTTTATTTCCCCACAAAGATGCGTCATGCTTGAGATGAATGAACACGAGCTGGAGACACCTTCTCGAATATCTTTGTCTTAATGTTTTCTCCTGGTGTTGCAAAGCAACACATGTTGTAAAACGTCTGAAGAGCAAATTTTATCTTCCACAGGGTCAAGACATAGGCTATGTTTGATTATGCACTGCCAGAGAAAACAAAATTAAAATCGGCGGTGTGTGTGCGTGAATTGCGCTATTCAAATAAACTTGACCCGCCAAGTCTAATAAGAACAAACTGTGTTAAATAAAATTGGAAGTAAAAAGGTATTCGTCCAACATTGTTTTTTTCTACTTCACCACAGTAAAGCATGTGAATGGGTAGGCTATAATAGACTTAATTATAAGCAAACGAAAGGAAGAAACGTTTACAATTCCCTGCGAAAATGAGTGTGACGCGAGTGAAGATTTATGAAAAGCGTATGTCCAGTGGGATAAAATAACTGTTAGCCTTTTGGTTATGCCTATTGTTAAAGTTCGCGGAAGGGTACAAACATATTTAAAAAGCTGGCAAATCTTTAATTGGGCTCAGCCTCCCTCTCTCATTCGGCATGAATCCATATGTTTTCATGGCTGCGATGTAACTGCGAATTTCTTTCCTTTGAAAACAAAGCTTTGTGCTTCTGTCCTGTGGTAATATATTCTCGTAAAACAGAATTCACATACAAAACAGGGGGATAATAACGAAATTATAGTTTTAAATAGAAAATAGTATTTCTGTAAGGAGGTATATTAAAATAAAAAGTGCACAACTCTTTACTTTGTTTCCCCTCACGTGCAACCTAGCGCAGGTGAGTCCTTATTTAGTTAGCAAAATAACGAAATAGAAAATAGTATTCATGTAAAGCGATAGTAAAATACAGATAGGCCTATAGTAAATTATATATTTTTATTAAAAAAAAAAAAAAAAAACGACGATATCATCGTCCATCGCGATGTTTTACTGTAAACATCGTCAACTGCCAATTTAGGGGACATCGCCCAACCCTAATCCCTTATCCTAGTTTTGCGCAGTATCCGGTCACTGAAACCGGACTTTTTTGAAAACTCCGGCCAGGGTGAAGATTTTTAGAAACTCCGGTTACAGCGTTATCGTGTAGATGGTGAAACCGAAGATTTTGGCTTTGTAAGTCGAAGTGTGCGCCGTTCTCTCCTTTGTTTGACGTCAGATTTTGCAATGTTATTTCTTTTGATTTACATGAGTCGAGTCTATGCGGCGGACTCTGCTAACAGCGCTTATCACATGTATAGCCTACAGATACATGTTCAGTTATTTCATTGTATTGCAGAACAAAGACACCAGAATCCAATAAATCAAAATAGTAAGGCAAGTGTGTGAAGCTATTACAGTCCACTTCAGTCCTGCACCTGTGTATATATATATGGTGCCGTGGATGGGACCCATGTGGAAATCAGGCAGCCAATCATAGCGTGGCTTTGCGTTCTCATGTGGACTAAGATTTTTTTAAACCGTGCTTGTGTGGATGCGATTGTTTTTTAAAACGGAGGAGGAAAAACTCTGGTAATAAAAGTACCTGTGTACGTGTGGACTAGGTCTAAGAAGATGTTGCAAAGAGGTCGGGCGCAAACCTTTACATCGGTCAGCCTGTAACGCTGAGCGTCTCCTAGATTTTTCAGAAGTCAGGTATCCATATTTTATGTTGTACTTCAGAGTATTTGTTTTAGTTTCAGTTTTTTTTTCAGGGACTTTAATACAATATATAAACAAACTGAAAGTAAACCCCGGCAAGCCCCTCACACACATAACAAAACATAACGTAAATTCTAGGACTGGTCCTCTCTCGTCCTTCACTGGTGTCGCTCATCCTTATATGCCTCCAAGCTCCCTCATGAGAGGATCTCCTCTAGCTACTCACACGTCTCTCGCTCGTCTACCTCGCCATACACCCCAATCGCTCCCCTCGTTGGCCAGAGGGTTTACCTGTGACAGCGCCTACTTCACTGACATATTCATCCTGTTCAAAAGTTTTCATACAAACCTTTATGTATATATATATATATATATATATATATATATATATATATATATATATATATATATATATATATATATATATTAAAAAAATTAATCTAATTAATTAGAGGCTTTGTAATTAATTAATCGAAATTAATCGCATTTTAATTGCATATAAATATTTGACCTGAGAACAGTGAGAAGTAATTTTTTTTCACATGGATTTTTAGTATACCATTTAATAATGACTAATACATAAGCTTAATCAACAAAATTTTGTTTATTTATTTATGTCCAGCGTTTTGCGTTGAGGTGATATTTGAGGCTCGATGTGCTGCGTTGATCATAAATTCCTTGTTGCATAGCTTCCACACAACCATGCTCTTGTCGACGCTTCCATCCTTTCGTTTTTTAAAACAAAATTTCCCATCCACGGGGCCAAGCAAAGCAGTCTCGTCAGCTTCTTCGTTCATGGTCACTGTGGTTTGTTCAGAAGTCAAGAACGCTAGTTGGTGTTCCAGGATAATCGGTCCTTCGAAAATCATTCATTAAAAAAACGTTCCGCGGTGCAAAAATAAGTTAAAATTGTTATCTATTTTTTTCGTAATTAATCTTAATTAACGCGTTAAAGTCACGCAATTAATTAATCTTAATTAACGCGTTAAAGTCCCGGCCCTAATATATATATATACATATACATATATACAGTGGGTATGGAAAGTATTCAGACCCCCTTACATTTTTCACTCTGTTATATTGCAGCCATTTGCTAAAATCCTTTAAGTTGTAGCAATTGTGGCCGCGCAGACACAAATGAATCTTACAGATGATTCATTCAAACATAAGTCCACACAAAACTAACTCAACATTCCAGGGCCATTTATGGCCTGGGCTCCTCTCTGCACATAACAGCGGGACAAAGATTTACTACACTTGTGTTACCAAGCCCAGGAAGGAAGGGACTTCTCATTGGTCCACAGGCAGTTTCTTCCCTTCCCCCATCGACAAATTAACTTCTAATGTCCAGCTAGGTGAACACCATAAATTCCTCCAGATCCAGCACTGGGGAGAAAACCAAGGAAACTCACAGAAACCATGATACCATAAACTGCATCAAATCACTAAACCAGTGAATGTCGAACTGATGGCGACTCATATATATTAAATATATATATTTTGTTGATTTAATGTCTTTATACGATGTATTAAAATATCTGGTGTTTATTTTATGTAAATCAAACTCTGTATTCTAGTAACTGTGGAATTCTTGTATCTCTGTACTCTCAACTTTTAAGATTATAGTTTTTGGTACCGCCCCAGTCAGAAAAACTTGATAGTGCCGAATCTTGTAAAAGAATTTACAGAAAATGCATTATTACAAGAATACCAGCTTTGTAAGGATAAAATGCCTCCTCCGTATATCAGCCAGGAGGCGTAACCGAACTGAACAAAGAACTTCTGCGCGCCAAAAACCTCGCAGACATGATTGGATCAACCAGAGAAAATGGGTGTCGCTCGATCCCATCTTTAAAAACTAACGTGAGCAGAGCAGAGTGGGCTTGTTCTTCTATTCGCTAGCATTGCATTGTGTATTCCACCTCGAAGAAGGAGTTGGAGAACTCCAAAGGTGGCAGACCAGAGAAAATGGGTTAAATTCATTTAAGCCATCTAGAACTCTCACTTTCCTTTCTTTTACTTAAGTTTATTTTATTTCCCCGAGTCTTGTGTTCTAAGTTAAGTTTCGCCGCAAAGCTTCTCTCAACGAATCTCCAGCGAGCGCACTTCAACCTCAAACAGCCGAGACCTTCTAATTCACCAGCCAACACGCCACGTGGTTGGCTTCCCAAGACGCCCATCAAAGACACAAGACCTTCCAATCCCAAAGAACTGGGAAACCCTCTCCAGCCAGGACCGAAAGGGAATCCCCTGCTCAATGATGACATGCGCAAGTAACCTCCAGATTCTAAACTGAACTGGTGCATTGATATCAATTATGTTATAAATGCAGATACTGCTAGAAAACTTGGGACATCCTCTCTCTCTTAAAACTCACTCTTTCCTTACCTTCCTCCTTTCTGCAACGCGTGAATGTGTGTATGTTTGTTTTGCTAGCAAATAATTAATTAATTAATTAATTACTTTGAGCTAAATAGACCTGTTCCCATATCATATGTACTACAAAGTTCATTCTTTTTCTCATTAATGTAAACAAAGATCAAAATTCCTAAGATTATTTAATATACCATGTTGAAAATGCCAATTTTGGGATTGAAGAAAAATGAGCTGTTCAGTGTGTTTCCCCTTAAATGCAAATGCCCTGCTCCCCACCCAGATCATGAACACCAGAACACGAATGAAAACTGAAACATGATATCTGTGTGTTTTGATGATCATATCTATCGCAGACATGTTCATGTGACATAGCAGTTCTTCATCATCATGAAATATATCTGCATGCGTTTTAAAGCCTTTTCACTCTCAACTTAAACTCACACACATGCTCCTGTCATATGCACACAGAGCTTGATGTCAGCACATCTGTGAGTAGTCATTAAACTAGTTCTCTTGCATATGTTATTGCAATTAAACTGCCAAATGCTCACAAGGTCATGAAAACAGTTGGTTGTGCCTGTGCATGTATGCAGTTACATAAATCTTGTGTGTATATTAGATCCAGCTGTCGTTACTAAAGTGAAAGCAGTTTAATACAGTATGTATTGCTCTATCTGCTGTTAATATGAACCGAACAACAGAAAATCACTCACTGCTCTTGACTGACTGAACTGACTAGCTTTCATAAGAACACATCTCTTACTTGAATACTGCTGTTAATGCTCTGGTGAGGAGATAAACTGGAGGACTGTGTATGAAGGAACTGTAGGGTAATGGGAATGCTTCAGGTAGAGTGAGAGTATGGTGCACAAACAGTGTCTTGGTCAGAAGACGTCAGGTAATATGGAGTGATGAATTAAGCAGGGAGAAGGCAAGGGTTGTAACAACACCAGTAGCATTTATTTCAGGTGGACTTTGGTTCAATGCATTTTCTGTGTGCTGCAGAAGTGAATAAAGAAATAATACAATTAATGACAGTGGTCAATCAACACAAATTACACAACTATACAAATGAACATAGGAAATGTGAGTTTACAAATCACAACTGAACTGGCTTGAAACAATGCAAACAGACTTCCCACGTGGCTCATGGCACATGTCTGGCAAACAAAGAAATCAATCAACAGTGCACATGTTCACAGAGGAACAGTAAATCATAAAAAGGTATTAAAAAAAGACAAATCAAAATGATAGATTGACTCACGTTAATTCAGAAAGATGCACACAGTATGCATCAGAGTGGTGGTAGAGAGTGCAAAGAATGAGCCAAAGGGTTCACAATCAATTTATAAGCAACAGGTAAGGCAGGCGTGTTCAGGTGGCAGGTGGCAAAGTATTCTTAAAAGAGTGAAATGGACTAAAAAGGGAATGGAATGACAAGAGTCTGTTCAGTGTACAGCTCTCTGAGGGCGGGATCTACGCTAAAACGGCAGTGTCTATCAACACTCGCGGGCGGGGCCTTTGCAATGTGACATCACACTGCAGGAATCTGAAAACAGCTTGTGCTTATTTTTTATGGGGATTAAAAAAATGAGTGGGTGGATTTTTACCATTATAGGGTGGTTGTGTACACACACTGCCAACACACATTTAAGTTCAAACACCTTATAAAAGTGGAACGGTTCAAGTTCAAGCGAGTACCTGAAAAAAAGGGGATTCACAAGAATGGCAGATCAATGTCGTGTGAAGGAAAAAAAAACTGCGAAAGCAATATCTGAAAATACGTGGCAGCCTCTGAAAGACTGGAAACTCAACGGAAGAGTAGGTGAAGTTTCCGTGGTTTGATGCCATTGACAACATTATTGGTTCTAGGCCCACAAGTGACCCTCAACACGTAATCAAATCACATCCACCTACACCAGGGGTGGCGAACTCCGGTCCTGGAGAGCCACAGTCCTACAGAGCTTTGCTTCACCTCCTGATTAAACTCACTTGAACAAGTTTACAAGTCTTGTCACACTGACGACCGCCGCTGTAAAGTGCCATCCCACCAGCACAAAGAACACTCCTCTTGACTCGTTGAGAAAACGGACTGTTCACAGGAACACTGACTCGCAATGTTTGGCTCCAAAGTAGAAAGTGAGGATGCGGTATTCCACTTCCGTATTTATACCCACGCTGTGGGTGGAGTGTGTACCGCATGCCAATGTCGATTGACTCGTTTAGAAACACTCGAAGCAGATTGGTCTCTGAAAATAGATCCCAATTCGTCGGTCAGTTCTGACGTACGTTGAAAGTGACCAACTGAAAGGGAACTGATATTTTCTACTTTGAAACAATTATTAAAATAACTCATAAACCTGATTTTTTTTCTCTGTTTGATTGGAAGAGGGTAAGATGGATCTAATGCCTTTGTGTAAGCTTAGAATTCTTTGTTTGTTACAGTGGAAAAGGGTTGGAAGTCAAGAGCAATCATTTTTATGAGCTCTTCATCCACTTTACCCTGTATGACAAGGTCTCACATAGTGCTGAACAGAACATCTGTCCCTGTTACAGATCTGGGAAGAGGTTGAACTGTGGCAGCAGTCTCAGTGCTGTCACCACTCCCTGGAACTGGGAGTGCTAATGACTCATCTGGACTTACTTGCCTTACTTGTGTGAGCAGGGCAGTTGGGTGTTTTGTTTGTAGGTGACGATATAATTTGATGTGGATCCTCCTGAGCCAGAAAATACATTATTGCACAGTTTGCATTTTACTTTGCTTTGTCCTATTTCGTCAAAGTGATGGGATGCTGGGAAATGAAGTCTTTGATGGAATGAAAAAAAGTCTGGGGTGGAGGCCCTCTGGTGGCTATCAAGGGCACTCCAGCTGGTGACAGTAACAGCTACACTTATATTTAGCCTATTGCAAGACATTATCTTCCATTATTTCATGCAGTGACGAAAGGCGTACGTCAGTAACTTACTAAGAAAAATAGAACAAGATAGCATAACTGTTCTGATATTTACCCTGGCTTTTGGAATTAAACTATTAATAAAATTAATACTGCAAAAAAAAAGAGTTATGCATAGGGTACAACCAGGGCCGTCGCTAGTGGGGTGAAAGGTTGTGACAATTATAGGGGCCCCCACCACCCAGTTGACCCCACTAAATCCAGTAGTCATGCTGTATATTTCCCTATCCTTTTTATGATATAAATCATTATATTATTTACATTTGTCTGCCTGAGAGTTAAATGAAAATCACAAAAACATGCAATTTAGTTAAAGAAGTTTGCCAAATTTCCTCTCTCTCCCCCTTCTTAAAAATGGTTTAGTCCGATGGTTATTAGGCTATTTCAGCAGAGAGACCCAATAAAATCGCAATCACCCCAGCTAGTGAACAGAACCAATCAGAACCAATCAGAGTTGAGGCTGCTCCAAGAACAGTTACAGTGGAAGTGAAACTGACTGAAATGTCGGTAAAAAATCTCTGAAAAGGAGAGGGACCCAGGAGTACTGTTTAATCAGTCTATCAAAACGTTCTTAAGCAAGACAGGTCAGTGCACTGTAGCCAGGGAGTCAATTTGATGGGGTGCTGTGTCCCGCTCATTTTGCTGCCCGATTTGTTTTCGCCGGAATAGTACACTTAGAGCCGCCGCGCGTGTACTCCGGGACTGTCATATCTCTGTAATAAAGCAACGTGGCCGAACGATTACGCGCTCGAAGTCCTTGGGTTTTTTGCGCTATGTTGTTTGTTGGTTTGTATAACATCATGCATATGCGTGTCACAAGGATTACTTGCCAGCTGTTGATGTGATATTTTTAACAATACTATCAAGAAAATGCAAATAACATTCATTGCTATTGATGGATACATGTATTAGCTTTATTTAATTAAATAGCACATTATCTTCATCAAAAACGAAGACAGTGAGAAACTTAAGTGGTTTTATTTCAGACATAAGACTGACTGGAAATAAGTTTTATAGGCCTATTTATATTAGTGGTAGGCCTACTTTTTAAAAAGTTTATTTTATAATTTTACAAATTTCTTGTCTTCTGTTATTTTATTTGTTTTTCTTGCCACATAAAATACGAGGCAAACGCGGTAAGTGGTGAAAAGTCCAAACTCAATGTTGTTTCACCATGGGAAGTGTTCTTTTGATAACTATTTTTTCCAGCATTACATATGGTTTTACAGTAACAAAAAGCACATTTTATTCCACCTATAATTGATTGAAAAAATCCTAACATAAAAGCCTGGTGGTGACCACATTATGCAAGAGAATCCCTGACAGATGCCACCAGAAGACAGATGATTAAAGGGGTCATGAATTGAGAAATCAACTTTCCCTTGAGCTTTTGATATATTAAAGGTCATGGTAATATAAAAATATCCTGTAAGTTTCAGAGCTGAAAACTTCCTTGTTATTCAAAGAAAAGCTCTTATTGACACCAGGCCCAGAAAACGATAAATCTCAGAATATGCCACTACTTGACGTCGTGTGGTGAAACACTGCCTCACCCCACCCACCGACCTGTGCCACTGACATGACACAGGCCTAACGTTATAGACCTACACCGGATCCAACTCTTTAAGCAATAAACATAATGCATAAGCAATAATGCATGGATGAACTTTATTTTTAATGAATATTCAGCTCATGTGTGCGTTTGTTCCTTAATTTCTGATCACGGATTCGTTTGTAAACAAGAGACTGGATTTGCAGACAGGATGAGATTACATTACGTGAGTAAAATGTTTATTTTTATTTTTATATGTGATAGTATTACATTGTTACAGGTTGTTTGATATAGATATACTGATTATACGTGTCTTAAAGAACATAATAGTCAAAGGCTGGAGAATCCTTTATTTGTGGTGGTCATGTATGGGCCAGGGCTCGTAAAGCCCAATGTCCCGGGGCTATTTGTTTGTCCAAAACGTAAGCCCGGCCTGCCGACAGGCTATCTTAAATAGTGAAATAACATTCCTTTCTTGATGTGCGTTGTTCACTCTCTAGATATTTGAAGGAAAAATACAATTGCGGAAGTTTTGATCATACTGTCTGAAACGTAGGCTACTTTTTTGGCACACTTGTGTCTGTATGTGTGTGTGTGAGATGCATGGTTCACGCTTATATCCACCGATATCCAATCAATCGCAGGTGGCTGAGATAAATCACTGTGTTTGTTTGATAAAGATGTTTTGCGAGCCCTGTGGGATGAATCATTCCAGTTGCCGTTTTCCCAGATGCTTCAAAACAATTTCCACATGCACTGACGAGGGAGCAGAAGCTCATTAAATATGCAAAGCTTATCCAATCCTAGCCGTGGGCATTTACTTCCAAGTCTTAAGTGTGGCACGCCCATAAAATCTGAGCGTTGCAGGACAGAGCCTCAAAACCAGAGTAGAAAATAGCCTATTACTTATTCATTATGATGTTTTTGAATGTAAAAACCACACCAACGTCAAGTTGACCTCAGACAACAGTATGAAAATATAAAAAAAGCCAGTTCATGACACCTTTAACACTTGCTGCTGAGATGACAGAAACACATGAGTAAGCATTAAGCATGTAGATGGGCTGTAAAGAAACATACTTATTATTTTACAGTTATTAATTATGTAAATTGTGTTGTGCAATGTCATTTGAGTGTGACGTTAACTTCGAATTCATATGCTAGGACATCTCCCCCCTCACTCTCAGAAAAAGGTAGAGTGGAGGTACAATTTTGTTCCTTGGGGAACAAAACGTATAAATGTACCTTTTAAAGTTACACAATTGGTCCTTAGGGTTCATTTATACCATTGTTTTCCTCTACTTAGAGCAGGGGTAGGCAAGTTTGTTCCTAGTGAGTCGCTGTCCTGGAGAGTTTGGCTCCAACCCTGAAAAACATATATGGAAGCTCTTATTGACAATCAACAGAGGTTTAGATGCTGATGTTTCATTGAGGTTCCATTATGGTGAACAGTGTTTCCTTTAGTTGGGCAGTTTGACTCTGCACGAATGTCACTACGGGAATCAGAAACTGTTTGACTTCACATCTCCGTTTGCAGCTCTTCCCCACCTGCACACGGCCACTCTCGGCGATCGGATGCATCCAGCCATAGACGATGTCCAAACACACCTATATTCTCCATGTGTTTGCTGTCCTGTGCTGGATCGTTGTCTTCTGCTTCCTGTCTTTGTTTCTATCCTTGATTTATGTTCTTGGTTTCATATATTTGGTATGTTCTAGTTTCCCCCCTCGTGGGTTGTTTTTGTCTGTATTTGTTTTATTTTTTATCACTTAATAAAACCTCATTCTTCCTGCACTTGAGTGCTTGCTCTTTTTCAATCACACCCACTGTGACATAGCATTTATCCATGCTGTGGCACATCTCAGGATGTGACAGAAAGATTAACTGAACTACATAATGCAATCCAGAATCAAAGACACGCACATATTTCACATTCAAAGTGCACAAGACAAAGTGGGCGACTAAGGAGATTGTAGTGCCTACAGATCACATTGCCTATCTTCTGGATATTGGACTCCCTGTTACAACTATTTCACATTTGCTGGGAGTTTCCCGAGCTACACACTTGAGGCGAAAACAATAGATTGGTTAGGGGACTGTACAGTACTTGCACTGATGAAGAAGTTGATAGACTTGTTTCCCAGGTCAAATAAAGAATACCACATGCAGCTACATATTGATTAAAGGAACACTGAAGACACAAGGTCATCGACGGCAGTGGAACAGAGTAAAAGTAGTAATTCACCGGGTGGATAGTCTTGGGATTCTCGAACATACTCAGTGCCATACCCAAAGTATTTATTAGACACAAACCATAAGCTCTTCAGGTAACCTGATTATTTCTTATACCAATAAATGTAATATGCTGTTTTAATGATATTTCAAATGTTATTCATGAGTTTACAGTTCAAAAGCTATACATTTTTCTACAGGTACAATATAGTGATCTTTGCAGGGATTGATGGTTTTTCAAGGTGAGAAAACCTTAGAAAGCCAAAGCTATTTTAAGCACACATTTTTGGCTCCTTATTATATGTTATATTATTGTGTAGAGTGTGAGCTGATCAGAAAAGAGAGAACGTTGGCATGGCTCACCCAATGTTTCTTCTGTATGTGGGCCAGACGCTAGCCGCATTTCCATTACCCTTTAAATTGCGTATTGAAAATACACCAATGGAAACACGACAATTTCACAAAAACTCCCATATATCGCAAAACAAGTTTTCAGGCAATTCAAAAAAGGAATTATTTGCAAAACTGCACTAGGAACAGTTTTCACATTTACAAGGTCACCTAGCTTATGTAAGGGTTGATAATTCTTTAAAGATGATGCGGTATGTTTGGACAGAAGATCACGAGATGTCTTTTATGAGTTATTTTATGAGTTCTTATGAGTTTTTATTAAACTCATGAAAGACAAAATAATTATAGAAATAATCGACTCCCAAACAACAAAGAAATGCCACAAATTGGAGCAGATATGAGGGAGAAACTCATACCTCAGACGCTCAAGTATAAGGGGCTTTCCTTGCAATTAATGCTTGGATAACACGGCACCATCAACTTCCATTAAAAATAATGGCTAGTGCGGTGGCTGGGATATACATAAACCTACCAACATACGTGGCATGACTTGTGACTTATCGCAAGAGGACTTTAGTCGCATAACATAAGTTAATTGAAAAGCCGTCATTTTGCAAGCGTTTTTTTAATTAATATTTACAAAATATTGCTAAAATGTTTTGCACAAATCTGTAATTGAAACGCGGCTAGTAACTGCTTTATAGCAGGCAAAAGTGTGCACAATCATAGGCAAGACAGATTCATATACAGTTATTTAAATGTCCAATAGACCTTTCAAGGGGACCTATTATGCCCATTTTTACAAGATGTTTCAGGAGTCCCCAGAATGTGTCTGTGAAGTTTCAGGTTAAAATACCACACAAATCATTTATAAATGCATGTTGTAAATACCCATTTCTGACTACAGTCAAGAACAGGCTGTTTTCGTGCATGTGCCTTTAAATGCAAATGAGCTGCTGCGTGCCCCAACCCCTCGCCACACAATTCCTGCCTTAATCTCTGCCAAATACTAATAAGACATCTGCTCGGATTTGATTATCATCTATTTCACGATCACTCCCACGGATAGCATAATTCTTCTTTCATCCTTAAAGTATTATTTCCAAGCATTTTAAGCTATATAAGTTTAAACTTCTAATGGATGGTTCCCTTTCGAGGGAACTCACACTGCGTCGGAACAACGAATTTGGGGATGCTCCCTAAGCATCAGCGAATCTGAAGTCTGAATAAACACTAGTCCAATCCGATTGGCGTGCGTGATGACGTCACTGTGACGGCGTACCCGGAAGTATAAAAGGGGAGCCGGCGCAACATGGCGGCAGTTATTGCTCTTCAGCATAGCGCTCTCTGTGATTGTCTGTCTATTTACTGTTGTATTGTCCAGTTGCGAAAGTGTGTGAAAGAGTATGGAGAAAGTGAGTATAAGCAGTGTGTGCATCCGTGTCCCCGCTACATTTCGGGCTCGGATACACACCTGCTGTGTGTGCAATGCCTGGGTGTTCAGCATGCTCGGGCGGCTCTCGAGGGAGCCGCTTGTGAGCATTGCGAGAAGCTGACACTCAGGCTGCTCCGCTCTCGGCTGGCCGTGTTTGATGAGGCCGGCCAGCCTCGTGAGCCCCATGGTTCTGGGCTCGCGGTCGCTGAGGTGGCGCGGCGTCGCAGATCATGGGGTTCACAGCGGGACTTGTCAGAGGGTTTTGGGACTGCTGCGGCACCGAGGTGTGCAGATCGTGGAAGAAGCCCTACTCTTCGCGTGATTCCAATCACCCGGTATTGGATTATTCCAATGTTCTGGGGGCACGCGGCGGCTGTAGAGGCGATGCCTCGGGTAGAGGAGCTCTCAGGAGCTATCTTTCGCCCGAGTCGGCATCGTCCCTGAAAGCCCGGTGCCCACCAAACCCTGTCGGGATACCTCATCATTGGTGGGCAAAGCTTATATAGCGGCTGGGCGGGCTGGTAGTTCCCTGCACACACTCTCCATCTTGCAGGCCTACCAGGCTGACCTCCTAAAAGAGCTTGATGAGGGCGAGGTCCTCTCCGGAGGATGTGCTGGAGCTCCGGAAGGCCGCAGATTTGTCTCTCCGCATCACCAAGGAGACGGCCCGTGCCATCGGCCGCTCCATGGCTGCTATGGTGACTGTGGAGAGACATCTCTGGCTGAATTTGTCGGGGATAAAGGAGAGGGATAGAGCTTTCCTCCTGGACTCCCCGATCTCGCCTTCTGGGTTGTTTGGAGACGCGGTTAATACCGTCGTCTCCAGGCACCAGGAGGCGAAGAATCAGTCCGCGGCCTTCCACCAGTACCTCCCTCGCCGCTCAAAGCCCGGGAAGGCTGGCCCTAGTGGGCAGCCTCAGCCGTCCACCAGCTCCTTGCACCGGCAACTGAGGTTGCTGAGGTTGCTTCTTCCGGCGCTCTGGGGAAATCGATGTGGTAATCCCGCCGTCTATGGCGCCGGGCCACATCGATTTCCGCGAACGCTGCGTTGCTCCAGCCGCCTCTGAAAAGACCTGCGGCTGGGCAGCTCGCGCGTCCGCACACAGAGGCTCGTTCCCAACTACTCCCTGCCGGTCAGCCGCTTCAGGGGTTGGGAGCGAGGCTCGTGTAACACCCGACGCCAGCCTCGAGAGGCTGGTTCCCTTAGTAGATTATCTCGGCGAATATTTCTACATGGGTCCTGCGTACTGTAGAAAACGGTTACAGACTGCAGTTCGGTCATCCTCCTCCAGGGTTCAGGGGGTTGAACTGGACTGTAGTGATACCAGAGCGGGTTCGGGTAAAGGAACTAGAAGTAAAAACCTTACTGGCGAAGGAAGCCATAGAGCGTGTTCCTCCGCTGGAGAGGGAGTCCGGGTTCTACAGCCGGTACTTTATAGTTCCCAAAAAGGATGGAGGGTTGCGTCCGATTATAGATCTGAGGTATTTGAATCGGTCTCTGAGGAGATTCAGACTCAAAATGCTCACTATTCCCATAATCGTGAGTCAGATCCAGTCCGAGGACTGGTTCGTCACGATAGATCTAAAGGACGCATATTTCCATATCTCCATCCTTCCATGTCACAGGAAGTTCTTGAGGTTCGCTTTCGGGGGCGAGGCGTACCAATATCGAGTGCTTCCTTTCGGCCTAGCCCTCTCCCCACGCACATTCACGAAGTGCATGGATGCAGCTCTGGCTCAAATGAGGCTTCAGGGCATCCGTGTGCTGAATTACATCGACGACTGGCTCATATTGGCCCAGTCGTACGAAATGGCAGTTCGGCATCGAAATGTCGTTCTGGCCCACATAAAGTGCTTGGGGCTGAGACTCAACACGAAAAAGAGTGTGTTGATGCCGTCCCAGAGGACTACGTTCCTGGGAATTGTATGGGACTCAACAACGATGCGGGCACAATTGTCTCCGTGAGTCGAGACCATACTGGCGATGGTCTCAGGAATAAGGCTAGGCCACAGCATCACTGTGAGGCACTTTCAGAGAGTGCTGGGGCACATGGCAGCAGCGTCCAGCGTGATACCTTTTGGCCTGCTATACATGAGACCCCTCCAGTGGTGGCTGAAAACCAAGGGGTTTTCCCCCAGAGGGAATCCTTTCCGTATGATCAGGGTAACGCGCAGATGCCTTCGTTCCCTAGTCATATGGAAGAAACCTTGGTTTCTGTCCCAGGGCCAGTGTTGGGAGCGTCCTGTTGCCGGAAATCCGTTTCAACAGACGCCTCCCTTACTGGTTGGGGCGCGGTCATGGGCGGCCGCTGCGAGAGGTCTGTGGGAGGCCCGGCATTCCTCCTGGCACATAAATTGCCTGGAGATGCTGGCGGTCTACAAAGCTCTCAGGAGCTTTTTCCCGGACCTCCGCGGCCAACATGTCCTGGTGCGGACAGACAATACGGCTGTCATAGCGTACCTCAATCATCAGGGAGGGTTGAGGTCGCGCCCTCTGTGCAGACTGGCGCATCTAATCCTCCTGTGGTCCCAGGGAAACTGTTGTCCATCAGGGCAATGTATGTCCCGGGGTCCAAAATCAGGAGCAGACATCCTGTCGAGGCAGGGGCTGAGGCCCGGGGAGTGGCGGCTCCACCCAGAGGTGGTGGAGGCCATATGCAAGAGGTTCGGCCCAGTGGAAGTGGACCTATTTGCGTCTAGAGACGTCCCACTGTCCACTGTGGTTCTCCCTCACGCATCCAGCCCGCTGGTTGGATGCCATGGTTCAGGCGTGGCGGAGGCTGCGTCTGTACGCATTTCCCCCGATTGCTCTGCTCCCGGGAGTCCTGGAGAGGGTCTGTCAACAAGGGGTCAGCCTACTTCTGGTAGCACCCGTTGGCCGACTCAGTATGGTTCTCGGATATCATAGCTCTGCTGGCAGGTCATCCGTGGCAGATTCCTCTGAGGAGGGATCTCCTGTCTCAGGCGGCGGGCACAATATTTTACCCCCGGCCCGAGATTTGGAACCTTTGGGTCTGGCCCCTGAGGGGCCAGGTACCTAGAGGCTGGCCTGTCGGCAGAGGTGGTAGAGACGTTACTCAGTTCCAGGGCTCCGTCTACAGGAGACTGTACAGCCTCAAGTGGAATGTATTTTCCACTTGGTGCAGGGAGCGAGAGGTGGACCCAGTTAACTGCCCGGTGGCTTCAGTGCTGGAGTTCCTCCAAGATCGCTTCTCTGCGGGTCTAACCCCGTCCACACTCAAGGTGTACGTGGCTGCCATTGCGGCTTTCCACACTCCTACGGGTGATGGGCCTTTGGGTAGGCACCAGTTGGTTGTACAGTTCCTCCGTGGGGTTCGAAGGATGAGGCCTGTGGCTCAATCCAGAGTTCCAACTTGGGATCTGGCAGTGGTTCTCGGAGGGCTGGCTGAGGCCCCCTTCGAGCCATTGGAGTCGGCTGAACCAAAGAACCTGACCCTTAAGGTGGCTTTTCTCCTCGCCATTACCTCTCTGAGGAGAGTGGGTGATCTCCAGGCCTTGGCAGTAACGCCGACTTGCCTGGAGTTTGCCCCGGTTGGAGTAAAGCCATCTTACACCCTAGGCCAGGCTACGTGCCTAAGGTCCCATCAAAAGGTTCCCTGAGAAAGGGAATGAGCACTGCGTCGCGTCGCCACACCTCGGCACGCCTGGAGCGCATGCTTCAGAGCAATAGCTGCCGCCATGTTGCACCGGCTCCCCTTTTATACTTCCGGCACGCGTCACAGTGACGCGTCATCACGCACGCCAATCGGATTGGACTAGTGTTTATTCAGACTTCAGATTCGCTGATGCTTAGGTAGCATCCCCAAATTGGTCGTTCCGACACAGTGCTCGTTCCCTTTCTCAGGGAACAAGGGTTATATACATAACCCGAGCCGTTTTCTGAGTGCACTTATCTGAAGCACACGCACACAGACAACTGGTTGTCAGACGTCAAGTCTCGTGAGTAACTTCTCTTTCACATTTTTAGTTGTGTTCAAACTGTCAAATACACACAAGAGTTCACCGCTGTCGCTTGCGGAAACAAAATAGTGCTTACATGGGTGGAAATGTGCAGATTAAGGAGGTAATATTATAATGCGATCCCAGCATCAGAAGGAGAGAAATCTGAGCAGCTCGTTTTTTCACATGCTTGCAGAGAAAAGCTTACCAAAACTGTTACTGGGTTGTCCTCTTTCACCTTTTCTGTGTTGCACCGGGGACCGATTATAGCACTTAAACATGGAAAGGTCAGATTTTCATATGTGCCCTTTAATGACTACTTGAAAGCCTTGTAATATAATTGTTTTTTGTAAATTATGTGAGGCTCAGGCGTGATCTCTGGATGGGAGTTACCAGAGTGTTCTACCAAATCTTGCACACACTGACTAGAGGAACAGGAAATGCTGGATTCGAGCAGCACTCTTCACCTGTTTTTCTGCCATTCAACGTGTTCCCTGAGGGATGGGACAACAACCCATTGAGAATAGAGCAAAAACCTCTCACCAAGCCAACTGTGGGAGATTGGTCAGATGGAAAATCTCAACCCAGGTACTGAAGCAGTTAACGCTATCTCACGACCAATTCGTACGTATTTGTACAATTTGTAAAATGTACAGCCTTCGACTCTCTGGTTACATTATTTAAAATATCTTCTTTTGTATTCAACAGAAGAAAGAAACACATACAGGTTTGGAGCAACATGAGTGTGAGTAAATGATGACAACATTTACATTTTTGGGTAACTATCCCTTTAATCCAAATGTTACAGACCAAGATGATTTTTAAGATGATTGTAATAATTACATTAACTGTTATTAATATAATCTTTAGCAATAAAACATTGAATCTTTCCCTGTTGTTTTATTTCAGGAGATGAACATTCTTTACATCTACTGGGAGGACAGTGGGTGTTTTGTGGATCCACACAGTTTGACAGCCCTCTAACTCCTGAACAAGTGGAGCAGCTCAGAGAACATATTAATTCTCTTCAACCCACTAAGTGGAGATCCATACGAAGGACACGAGACCCGACCGGGCCCCGTACTGGTCGGGTCTCTCTATATATATAAATATATAAAAAAAAAAAAATATATATATATATATATATATATATATATAAATATATATATATATATATATATATATATATATATATATATATATATATATATATATATATATATATATATAAATATATAAATATAAATATATATAAATAAAATATATATAAATTATGTATTAATTGCCATGTGCACCAGGAAAGACCCAATATAATTATACTAAAGTAGTATGCCTGTCATTCATTAATGTTAATGATAAGTAGTTCGATAAAAAATATAATTTTATAAATAGCATCTGAGAAATAGCATAAAATTGCTCTGCGAATAATGAGCTGGTGAGTTAATGGTGAGATATGGTGCGGACTGCGTTTTATTTTTATGGACCGCTTTGTGTCAGAAAGTTCAGGGCCACTTTTTGGCCCCAGTCCGCTCCTGGCCGGTTGTGCCACAAACTGGAATAACATGTGAACAATTGTTCAGGGTATGTTTTAACATAAAAAGAATAAACAGATGCAGAATGCCATAACATCTCTGGAGTTTCATGATTGATTTACAGTAGTAGACCTCACTGAGGACAAAGATGGAAGTAAAGACTCTCAGAAGTTGACAATAGCAATATTGCTTTAACATTCATTCACCAGTTCACACTTGTGTGCAGTGACAAAAAGGGGAAAATTCATCCTTTATTTGGTAGAAATAAACGCAATGTTAGTACAGTTATGCAAATCATTATATAGTAGTATTTAGAACATTAGTATTAGACTGGGTAAACCCAGCCTGATCTGCCTGGGACATTCATTTCTACTGCTTCTGTTACACTTTTGCAGGAACCAATCACAGACTGGCTTATCCACCTGGCACGCTATTGGCGGGTTTAACCATAAGGGTTTAACACGATGACAGATAGAGAAGCGATGGGTCGTTGCCTGTTGATCACGCCTCTTGTGGTCTGACTGGTTAAAGGACTATCCAATTGCATACAGAGTCATTCGAATAATGCTAATTTATCAGAAAATACAGAGCAGACTCCCCAGACCAATGTACAATTTTAAAAAATGAGTTTGGTCTGGTGATAGCCAGACAAAATTAGTATACCAGCATAAACAAATAAATTATATTATAAGATTCATATCATGTTTTTAAATATGGTGATTATCTCTAAGGTGGATACCCAGTCTAATATATGATATTTGCATAATGTCATGTCAACAAATGGAAAAGTTATCATCATGATAATTATTGTGGCTTTTGCCACAAATTACTCTACTTTTACATATTGCTCATTCATAGTTGCTTTAATTACCTTGAAAATCATTAACAAGACCTTCTTCTCGATCATTATAGTTATTCGTATTTTCTACATAACAACATTTTTAAAAGTGTCAAATATTAGATCAAATTAGCACAGAATCAATTCTCAATGTGCATCTTGAAATGCTCTGTGGGGCGTTTATGTGCCATCTAATGGTTTAGAGGAGAATAAAATCAAAGGCGCCTTTAAAATCAGTGTGCCTTTAGCCCCATTGTACACAGACTTCTTGGAAAGTTTAAGAAAAAATCGACTTCATACAGTCAAATTTGCAGCAATAATCCCACTTTCCATCAGTAGTGTAGCACCACAGGTATTTTTCACCATGGTAGCCACAGGGGTGATCAGGCTTGCAGGTTTTACCATTCACAGCTGAGAAGCAGTCATCAGAAGCACAGCACTTGTTTTTCTTGCCATCATCTGTATAGCACCATGGCTGGCTTTCACCATATTTGGCACAGGCATGGTCGCTGCGGCAGTACTTCCCGTTTTTAGCTTTACTACTCCACAGCGGAGGACTGCAGTAGCCCCAGTCATCTTTAATGTAACCATGACCAGTCTTACACCAGTAGTAGTCGTAGCCGTATGTAGCGCAGGGGTGATCATCCAAACATCTCTCTCCTTTAACCGTGATGAGTGAGTACCGGGGTGAGCACTCTATCCGTTTCTGACCGGAGTAACACCAGTAGCCCTTGAGTTTGTGCTGGTACCGGCAGGCGAGAAGCAGCAGGGCTTTGTTTTTCCTCCTGATGTGCATTCACATTTGTCATTCGAGTAAGTTACACTTGAGCAGGGCGATCCATCAGCTGCAGTCTGCTTCTCTGGGACCAACAGGCATTCAACAGCATCCGACCTGGATAAATCCCTTTTTCTTAGGTCAACTTCACCATAACTTACAGACTTTCTGGCATTAATTATAAGACAATCACTTTTAGAAAAAGTCTTCAGCTCGTCTGCCATAGAGAAATAAATGCTCAAACTGTCAAAGACAAATTTTGCTATCAGCTCGCTCAGCCTGACGTTATTTGCAGGTACACTGTTACTGCTGACGACCCTTGTCAGTGTGTTAAATTTGTTACGACAGTGGTCATCGCAACTTTCACTGGGAGACTCTTTAATCTCTTAAACCAGTTCTCATCTTCATCTAAATCATTGTCCCCAAAACAGTCATCTGCAAAAATGTTAATTGATCGACTATAGAGCTCACTGAGCCGATCGTTCAGAGTTGAGACTCTCATCCGGCTTATTCCAGGGTCTTCTGGCTGATTTTTTCCTATAAAGCCGAAGGAGAATGACTTTGTGTCATCATGCCAATGTTTATAACAGACAGCCGTCCAGATGTGAGAGGGCACTGTCACCCTGTCAGAGTCCTCAGGTTTTTCCCTGTCTGGTATACGTTCAAGTGCATCAGGTACTGTACCGGTGACAATGAAGGCTGTAGCTAAACCCTTATCACTGGCAAGCTTGGCTAATAAACTACTCTTCAAAAGGACCTCAATATTCTTCCAGTGGATACGGTTGAAGCATGCATCCATAGGTGCTGCATTGGTCAGCGTAAATGTTGCCATACGGCCTTCTTCACTGCATGAGAAGGAGCTGGGGTTCAGGTGTCCACGATCATATCCGGTGTCTCTGTAGTCGCTGCTGGTGGCTTGATTTATTTTATAAGTGTTTTGATTATTTATATTTTCACGGACCATATGATCAGTTTGGGATTGAGGTTGTGAAATCTACAGAAGAAAATGAATGTTAGATGGTTAGTTTGATGTTTTTTATTATTTATTATTTGTGTGTTGTTTTTCAAATTTTGTGTGGAAAAAAAAGGTTCTGTTCTTTCTACATTATGGGTAATTGTGTTTATATTACAATACAAGAACGTCCCATAAAAGCCATTCATTTAATGTATTTTATATATTTTATGTAGAATGGAATGGAACTGCTAATGAAAGTATTTTGTTACCTGTGGCTCTAAATGCCAGATGTTTGTCTTTCCACCAGTGGTTAATCTTGCACGGTCAAATGTGTAGGCGCTGTAGAGGGGAATCCTGTGCTGAACTGAGTACAGCGTAGCGTAATAAGAGCCTCCTTTTTCGTACTTCTGACAGATTTTCTTGGCATTCTGATCCATTCCTCCCGGTTCTGTGCCTTTGTAGAAAAACTCTTTACACTCATAAAAGCTTGTGACCACTTTTGCCTGAGCGCTGAATGCTCTCAGCACAATACAGGTGAGCAGACCCAGAACAAACATGGTCTGAAGCTGGTCTTGTGTTATAGAGCAGAGACACCAGAGGCAGAGCTGCTTAAAGAACACAGTCAGAGTCAGTAATGCTGGTGTGGGTGTGACTGAAATTAACAAATGAGGAATATAATGGGACCTGCACTTCATCATGCCTGTGGGACTAATTTTAGAGTGGTCACATGTACAGAAAGAAACTCTGATTTGACCGTTAGAGAACTTTCCATTTCTGCACAGTAGAGCAAATGCAGTGCTTTTCACTTCAGTTTTCTAATGCATGTTGTTTCACTTCTTCATCTGGAGCAAGGAGAAGGTTTTTTGAAAGCTGTTTTCTCTCACTTCCATGATCACTCAAGAGTGTCTTTCATGATGATGCCGTACCCAACAAACACAGAACATTTCCCCAATGTTTCCATATGCTAGTTGGTTATTTTTTGGGGGTAACTCTTTAGATTACGGCTCAGAATGTACTACTTAATCAAAACAAATTTACACATTTTACTTGTATAATGGAACAATATGTAACTTTTGGAGAACATTTGAGCTCGGGCAGTTCGGTCTGGACTCAATCCAGTAATTATGCCCGAACAGAAACTGTTCTGACCAATCAAATTGTCAGGGCGGCTTTATACGATGATGGACAGATGATAAACAGTTACGAAGCCATTTACGTCATCAAAGAGCGCTTGGGTTGAATTTGTTCTAATCCTAAACTGAGAACTATTATCTCAAATATGATGATTGTGTTAGTAAATGCTCCGTGTATCCTTAAATAATTTTTTACAACACCGGCAAAGATCGTTTCCACTCATTTTTCTTCTACTTCTTCCAGAGCGTGTGCAGTAGAGTTCTGTTGCGTTAGTGATGTGTCGTTCATGAACGATTCGTTCTTTTGTAAAGTCCCTGTAAAGTCAAAATTAAACATGTGTTCTGAGTTTCTTACACCACAGATAAATGTGTTATTAAGCACCTAGCCAAATTTGAATCATAAAAAAATCCGCTAAGTACATAAAATATCTTATCGAAATCTTGAAAAAATAAGCAGCATTCTCTGCTCTCAAATGCTGGGGGCGTGTCCGCTGTCAGTGCCGAAACCACGCCCACTCGCGGGAAAGCTGCCGTAAACACAAAAGACAACAACAACACTCAAGTGCAGCTCACGAGTCACGACGGCACCAGATGTCGGCGGGACGGGAGGATGAAGGCCGGGGCGAGAGATAGTCGTTTCGGCCCCATTCTGCAGCGGATTATCAGTGAATCCCAGTTGTTGCCGATGAAAGTTTGTAAAACTATCCGGTGTAAAGACACTGCAGAGGCAGGTGTTGGTGGTGATCCTCAGCACTCCATCAAGGTAGCTGTTCACAAATTAATCCACCTCTTCTTGAGATCGTCTTTTTTGTTTTGTAGGCTGTTTTGTAAGTTGTAGGCTGTAGTAACTAACGGTACTGACAGTAACTAGTACTGACTAACGCAATCTAGCGGGTGAACTGATGCGAAATTGCGAATGTACTCTAGTTATGGGGGAAGGGCCATGTGCTCAGTGGCTCCAGTGCGTCATCGGTTTTAACCCCGCCCAAAAAATCCGGAACACAGCAATGGTGAAAAACTTCTGAATTCAGTACTAAATAGTTCACAGTCTTTGTAATGTGTTTCAACAGTACATTTCTAACATTTCTAATGTGTTTATATACAAATCTCAGAATTGCCTTTACAGGGACTTTAACTTATCTTAAATATTACTCTGGAACAACGAGTTGTCTCAGAGAGTGATTTGTTCATTTTGTGTTGACCGTGCATATGCTACAGGATCTTCTGGACTCAGCCTATGGGACTGTGAGAATGAATGACTCGAGCCCGAAGCCTCCAGAAGTGAACTAATCAATTCTGTTTTCGGGACTGCATGCAGAGCAGACACTGATGACGGAACTAACGACTCAATCCCGAAGACAGGAGGACACTGTAACGTTACTAATCAATTCAGGGAACAGATGTGATTAAATGGTTTGGCCTTGGCTGCATTATAATTTATTTTTTATTCCAAATGTGATTAACGTTTTCATAAGTACTAGATGTGTAGGGGAATTTAACATTTTAATTATATTCTGCTGAAATTAACAAAATTACTTGAAAAAAAATGTGTTCATTTGGCTGAACGCGATTTGATGTTTCACAAACACATTTCGGGAGAAGCGCATGCAGACAATTAAAACTAATTAAACACAAGTGGAGCAGAATCCGATAATTAAAACTATAATTGAACACAAAATAGGAGCACATTAAAATCAACGATAGGAGATGTATATAGACAGCCGATTTACCTTCCTGTCATTGACAGTTTCTTAGCATCCCCCCACCACCCCTTCTCCTCACTTACTTAATTAAACTCCTTTAAGACATCAACACAATCATAATACATGCTGTCTAATTCTAGACTATCTTCATCACGGGGGGGATACTCTGGATTCGGGCAAATTCCGAGCCCGGAGCCCTCCCCGGACAGCACGCCAAATACGCATAATCTATACTCTATTTAATTGATGTAAGTGTGAACTCGTGAAAGATCTAAGTCCGTAAAATCCGAACTTCCCACTACTATGTGTCGCTCAACATACGTCACTTACTCCGTTGCTCTGATTGGTTGTAGGTCTATCCAATTGAGGTCTTTCCTGGTTCGGTTGAAACATGCCCCATAATTACAGCCCAATGGAGGAGTATCAGTCTCATATTCTGACTAGAATTGAGTATGACCACATCAGGCTAACTTTTACATGCTCACGCATTAGAATTTCCGGTGTATGTATAGGCTACTTTAACCAATTTCAATTGTGCGTCATGAAGAAAGTGACAGTATGAATGCACATCAATTAATAAAACTGTATTTGCTCAAAATGTGGCTTTTGTTAGGGCAGTATGGGCTCTCTCTAATGTCACAGCCCTATATGCCCGTACTAACCATAGACTGTATAAAAATATGGAGATAGTGTCCGTGACATCACCCATAGGATTCTGCAGAGCAGGTTTGAAGCGTAAAGTAGGGTCGAGCTGGCCGTTGCCATTTTAGCAGCACGTCATCAATCGTCACCCCGGATAACAGAAAATGGGCAAAGAGGCGGGACAGGGGCGGAGCTGAGGTGACACGATGACTAACAGACAGCAGATAAATGTCTACCCACCAGCCACTCAAAGTGGCCACACCCTTAATTATGCAGAACTTTAAGGCTTTTGTTGAGAATAAAATCTTTTGTTTGTGCATTACTGCTAACAACGCTTGTAGAAATTAATAATTAACAATAGTAAATTTAAGATAATATTAGCTTATGAAATGATTTTGCATTAAGACTATATGTACTTTCTGTTAGGCATAAGAGTCACCAGTGCAACAGCCAGAGGGTGTTGGTATTTATAACAGATCCATATGAGAAGTTGTTTTGCTATGCATTTTGCTGTGCTCTTAGAGTACTTTTGTATGTGTTAATAAAGAAGCAGTCTTTTGTCCAGGAAATTGGAGGGGTGATGTTGCGAACGAAGCACAGCCGACCAGAAAATCATCTGACTCCCAAAGAAACACAACTTATGTATTTTTTGTGTATAAATATTGGGTCAGGGAAAGGCAAGTTTGTCACAGACTGCCTGGACAAACCTTGCATAGGATTGTGTAAATCAGGGACAGTTTGACCCAGAGCTCTGTATGCTATCTTCATCTGACTTACTTATTCATTAAAAGAGTTAAACTATATTTTTTCCTGCTCTCCTCATTCAACTTCGAGAAATTGATGCGAGTCCAACAATTGGTGACCCCGATCATGTGAGGGGAGTCCGAGGAGGAGTGGACAATCTCTGATCTTCTCTTGACATCAGGCCGGCCTGAACCAAAAAGAAAGGTAAGCAGACACCTGTTTTCTATATCAAAGTCTGCAATTGGCTATTTTCTAAATTATGATGTCAAGAGTGGTGAAGTGATTGAAACATTGTGTTATGTGTGGATAAGTCATATGAAGAAAGTATAAAATATAAAAACTTGCGTCAGGGACGCAGTGTCTGGGACACAAAGTAATTGCGTCAGGGACGCGTGTCTGGGACACAAAGATTTGGGCCAGGACCCAAGGGCTGGGGGCCTATGTCACTGACGAGTGAATAAAGGTACCTGGGGGAAGGTCCCAGGGAGTGGGGTGAGAAATCTACCACACGGTCCGACCCTGAAGACCGCATTCAGAAAAGTACAGTAGTACAAACTAAAAATAGAAAAGATAAAATATGATAAAAAGTGTGTGCGTGAGTATAGTCGAATAAAAGATTATAGGAGGAAGGTGAAAGTTTAGAAAAAAAGTTAGGAAGGATTTTTAAAAAAAAGAGATAAATAAATAATATAATAGATATATAATAAATAATATAATAAATAAAACATTTAAATTAATTAGATATATATAGATATAATAAAAATAATAAAGTGATAAAGTAATAATAAAAATAAAAGGATAAATTGTTATATACAAAGGAAGAAATATTATATGACAGGGAGGGTGCTGTGTGTGACTGGTTAAAAGAAGGCACAAAATTACGGGTGATCCGAGTAACCTTGGTGGTATATCCGCTGGGGGGACGAGGTGAGAACCCACATAGGAAAGTGCCCACTAAAAGAAGGTGTTCTAGGGGCGATCAGGAAACTTGTGAGAGCCCACATGAGGAAAACACCCACATCAGTCACATACGGAACTATAAAAATAAATAAATAAAATAAAATCAACAGAATACTATACAAGGGAGTCAGAATGGAGGATTTGATATAGAGTGTGAGAAATATGGTCCATTAAAAACCCAGTGGGAAGATATTTCAGCACAAGTGATAAGTGGAATTGAATCAAAAGGAGGGATAAAAGATAAAAGAAATTAACATTCTGTATGAGGAGTTCAAAAGATAAATAATTTAGAGGATAGTAGTAAAATAGATTTGGCAGTTCTTTTAAAAAAAACAGAGAAAGTCAGTCATGACAAATTGAATGCGCACAGGCAGCAAGAGAAAAAAGGAGTGTTAACAAAAAGAAAGTGGAAGAATGAGGAAGAAACACTGCAGAACAATTTTGCTAAGTGGCATAATTTGACCTTAGCAGCTGCAGCTCTAGATAATTTAGAAAAGAGGAAGACGGCGCAAAAGCAGAACAAAAAATCTGCAGAGGAAAGCAGAAAACAGACAGAGTGTAAGTCAATATATACAGTTTTACCTACAGCGCCACCACTCTATCAGGAGGGAGGAGTTCACTGTCAGGTTCCAGTATATGATGTAGATGGAGGAATGCTGGATGTTACTAAGGATGGAGGAGCAAGACAATAGCAGGTGAAAGGAGGACACTTAGAAGTCAGAAAAAGGGAGACAGAGAGGGATTCTCCAGAACTAGGTGAGGAAGTAATTTGACAGACTGTGAACCACTACAATACAAACCATACTATGACAAACTAACGTCTCTTGTCTCAAGTTTCTCAAAACAGATTGCTGACAGATCACAGGCACCAGATCCTAAGGCTGGACTTGGTCAGGCCGCAGAGTGGGTCCTCCTGAAAGTCTTCAAGAGGAAGTGGAATCAACCAAGGTGGACTGGTCCTCATAAGGTAACGGAGAGAACATCACACAGTGTAAGGTTAGAAGGCAAAGGGGACACATGGTACCATTGGACGTGTTGTGCACCGGCAGAACCACCATCGAGGACATTGGAGGACACAAGAGTGGCCCAGCAGGAACTGCAGGACCAAAAGGGGGAGGATACAGGGACACTTGATACAGAACAAACAGACTAAAAACAGGGACACTTGATACAGAACAAACAGACTAAAAACTCACAGACAGAACATTCTAATTTTGAGAGTAATATTACCTTGTACTAAACTATTGTTTATGCTTATCATTTGGTTATTTAGAGGTGTAAACGAGTGTAAAAATGGTGTTGTGGGAAAATAAGAAAGTATTAGGAATAGTAGTGGGATTGACATTAATCATTATGGGTGTCATATTTCTGATGGAGTATCTGAGAGAAAGAGGGCATAACAGAGGAAAAAGGGCACCACAAGAGTATAAGATTCTGCGTAAAGGGAAAAATTTTTGCCTGGAAAGATACAGGGCATAGAACTAAATTATGAGAAGGGGTCAACTACATCATTCACTTTCGACTTATGTCAAGTAATTAATTGTGGAGGAAAAAATGGGTCATGGAGGGTATGATGTGTATTTTTGTGCTCCCCCAGCATTCATAGATAAGTGTGAGCAAGGAGATTGGCCATCTCATCCAGGACCCTATATTACAGGAGCCTGTGAGAACTGGGGGCAAGTGACTAAATTCACAGGGGCTTGGACGCCAGACTTACGTTATTTGAGTAAAGAACATAGAGACTGGTGGGGAAAAATAGGATTCCAAAGAGATTTTCATGCATCACAGAACCCACTGACATTGTCCCTGAACAGAATAGACAGATCATCTTTCAAAAAAGATGTTGCATATTTCATTATAGGGGTGGACATGTCAGACAGGGATATCGGAGCATTGATTAAGATAAATTTTATAAATCGGCCAAGAATAACACAACCAATACCTCCAAATGTGACACAGTCAGGAGAACATTTTGTAATTACTGTTGATTATACCAAATTAAAGCCTGAAGACATAATTGAAAAAGCAACAGGATATGGGGAAATAAATTTGTGGTTAGAATGGATAATTAACACAGCTAGAGAGCAGAATATGGAAAATTGTGTAGGATGTGCTAGGGCTAGACCGACTCTGTTTATAGAACCTGCTCCACTATATCCTGAAGATGGATGGGGTTACCAATGCATGTTACAATTGACCAATGAGGCAACCCCTTCAAACTGTACCACTCTAGCATCAGTCTTTCCATTGATAAATAATGAGACACGGACAGGTCCATTTACACCTCAACCGGGGAACTATACATGTTTTAACTTCACCAGGAGAAATGTAATGATCAATTTAGGGAAAATAGACCCCACTTGGTGTAAAATTGTGGTTCAGGATCCAGGGAATGTAATAGGACCTATTGTGGTGTTAGAAGGTTGTTTGTAAGGATACCAAAGAAGGCCAAAGGGATGTGTGCGATGGTAAGGCTGGGAGCACCACTAGTACTGATTGGAGAAGTGACTAAGAGACTGGAAGGTAAGGCAAGTATAGTAGAGCTTAACAGACGCAGACAGAGACATGTGTTAAGTAAGAGGGACCTAGGAGCATTTGACTTGACTAAAGACAGCACCACCTACATAGATGCAGTTGGAATACCGAGGGGAGTCCCAAATGAATATAAATTAGCAGATCAGATAGGAGCAGGATTTGAAAACATTCCAATCATTGCAGCTCTATTTCCAGTGACACCTAATAAAAATGTGGATAGAATAAACTATGTGCATTACAATGTGTTAAGGTTATCTAATTTGACCAGAGATGCTGTAGAGGGATTAGCGGGACAGTTAGCTCCAACGTCACTGATGGCAGTTCAAAACAGGATGGCTTTAGATATGCTGTTGGCTGAAAAAGGGGGTGTGTGTGCAATGTTTGGAGATTCATGCTGTACGTTCATTCCCAATAACACAGCTCCAGATAGGTCCGTCACCAGAGCCCTAGAAGGATTGAGGGCCCTATCTAAGACTATGCATGAGCATTCAGGTATAGACAATCCACTGGAAGAATGGATGACGAATATATTTGGAAAATGGAAAGCAATTATGATGTCTTTGCTCGTCTCCGCAGCAACCTTCATAGGAATATTGGTTGCCTGTGGTTGTTGTTGTGTACCATGTATTAGATCTCTCTGTAACAGGCTCATCGTAACAGCAGTGGAGGGCAAGGAGGCTTCCCCAAAATATATGATGCCACTGCTGATGGAAAGCAATGAAGAGGATGAGGAAGAGGATACTTTGTAAGAGGTCGATCTCCTGTTTCAGGAGATCGAAAGATTGTTGAGAATAAATATTTGTTTGTGCATTATTGCTAACAACGCTTGTAGAAATTAATAATTAACAATAGTAAATTTAAGATAATATTAGCTTATGAAATGATTTTGCATTAAGACTATATGTACTTTTTGTTAGGCATAAGAGTCACCAGTGCAACAGCCAGAGAGTGTTGGTATTTATAACAGATCCATATGAGTTGTTTTGCTATGCATTTTGCTGTGCTCTTAGAGTGCTTTTGTATGTGTTAATAAAGAAGCAGTCTTTTGTCCAGGAAATTGGAGGGGTGATGTTGCGAACGAAGCACAGCTGACCAGAAAATCATCTGACTCCCAAAGAAAGACAACTTATGTATTTTTTGTGTATAAATATTGGGTCAGGGAAAGGCAAGTTTGTCACAGACTGCCTGGACAAGCCTTGCATAGGATTGTGTAAATCAGGGACAGTTGAGACCCAGAGCTCTGTATGCTATCTTCATCTGACTTACTTATTCATTAAAAGAGTTAAACTATATTTTTTTCCTGCTCTCCTCATTCAACGAACACGCGGACTCGAGAAATTGATGCAGAGTCCAACACTTTATATAATGTAAACAAATAAGTAAAAAATTCACCCACTCACAATTGTTATGAATGGCAAAACAAGCCGTTTAGACCAAAACTAGAATTAGGTCCAGGCTGTATCATATTTTATTCTGCTGTAAAGTTGGGCATTTTAACATGGGCATTTTAACATGGGGCTCAATGAGATTCTGCTCCCTTCTGGAGCCTGTAGTTTAAGTCACTTCCTTATTTCCTTCAAGAGTTGCCGCTTGGTTTTAACGCATTCTCTGATGGCGCAGTGAAATGCGCCGATGGCACAATACAGCATTGTGTGCATTGGGCTGATAAAATAGGATCAAATTAGCATTTTCATTAAAGCAGTTTGTCTAGCATGGGTGCACATGAATTAATAAAGATATTTCGTCAGGGCAATCTTAATAACTGTAAACTATAGGCTGCTAAAAAAAAATTATTTTGCAAGATCAAAACCCCCTTTTCAGATTTAAAGCATCCTTAAGCCTTGTTTATTCTCGACGCGTACACACAAGCACGAGGGTGCGCGTGGCAAAAATGACGTCAACGCGGAGTGGGAGGTTGTGCGCGTTGAGAGCGCGAGACCCCATTTCACCTGGCGGTGGGCACGTCAAACTTTGTAACTTTGCGCGCCGCTCCACAACCAAAAATGCACGAGTTTGAGGCGATTCTCGCCGAACACGTCTAAATCAGTTGCTTATACTTATATTTACAAAATGAGCCAAGAATAGCAAAAATAAGCCATAATGAAAATTATGATCCATGTTTAACAAAAATTTTCACGAAACTAATTGAAAATGTTTAGAGAAATTAGAAAATGTTTAAGAGATTGTTTATTTAATTGTTTACACGTGTACATAAATTTATCTAATGTCCAAATAAATCATATCAAAGTTTTCTCAGTTTTACACGATTCTTTTGTAGTGTGGTTTTTGATGAAGTGTACTGAAAAACATATTGTTTCCTCAGTGCCGTCACCTGTGTACATTACTTCTTCTCAACATTGTTTCCTGATGGTCAATTACTCCGAGTGGCCCTCTGTCGGTTCAGAGAAAAGTACAACAGCGAGCACGTCGAGTTTAAACGCCTCGTCCGTTTGTGGAGGAGCGCGTGTAGTCAGTGGAGGCTCGAGCTCGAGGCTTTAGAGTTGGTATACAAACGAATAAGTAGCTGATTCATCCTCGTACTAGATTAACTGCTCTAATGAAATGTAAATTTGATCCCATTTTATCAGCCCAATGCACACAGCTGTATTGAGCCATCAGCGCATGAGAATGCGGTAAAACGGGCATACGGCTGTGACCCAAACTAAAGCCACATTTTGAGCAAACACAACTTTATTAATTGATGTGTCACTTTCTTCATGGTGCACAATTGAAATTGGTTGTAGTTGTCCCGATACACAAAGGAAAACTGAAGTGAGGACTCAAATGCAAGGGAAAGGTGGATTTATTGACAAAAAATAAACACAAAACAAAAACCCATGAGGGGGAAAAGTTCTAAAACCTTGCCTACGGTGGATATATCGTTACACAGACAACTCCTCATGTACCAAATATTATAATAAAATATCTGTCCTTTCTGAGGTGACGCAATAACTTACATGGTACATCTAGTAAACTTCAAAGGCCTGTTTAAAACTCTTGGCTTATCTTAACTTTAAAGATCCCATTTTTCCTGTGTTTTCAAAGCTTTGATTGTGTTTACAGTGTGCAATATAACATGTGTTCATGTTTCCCGTGTAAAAAAAACAGTATTTTTCACACAATTTACTTATCTGTATACCACTGTTTTCACTGTCCTAAAAACAGCCTGATGATTTCCTTGTTCTTTGAAGTCCCTCCTTCAGAAATACGTAACAAGTTCTGATTGTGCCAGCGGTTCCCGTGTTGTGATTCGACAGCAGCTTAGCCCACGTTGCCCGGAAAGGTCACGCCTCTTACCATAGCGGGGAGATGCATGCGTCTCGATGACATGGCGACAAACACACTCTACAAACGCAACACTTCCTCTTCTCCATGTGGGAGCGCAATAAGATCACGCCCCCTTTTTTTGCATATTCTTGTGGGCGGAGGTTAATCAACAAACGTAATTAAAGCAGGAAGTACAGGGATGTAGTACAAACCGGCCATTCGCTGTAGGCTTTGAAAGGGAACTTCTGTTAAATAAAATATCTCGCTTGGCATTGAATTTTACAGGTATTATTTATGCTCTAACAGCAACATTACACACTAACTAAAGTTTGAAAAATGGGATCACGAAGAACAGGACCTTTAAGGTTACTTTTATCATGTAAACTACCTATACCGCATGTTATATGCATATGTGTTTGGGAAAGGGGAACACGGTCGCATTAGCAGCAGATATATGCTGCCCATAATAAATCAAAGCACGAGACAAACAGGGGTCGGTGGAGAAAACCAGAAAAGTGACAGAATGGACAGAATCGTCTGTATTTGCATTACGCAAGCCGAGGTTCAGCTGCGCAACACAAATGCTGCCTGTGTGAAACCATTAAGGGTGCACGTAAGTCCCGCTCTCCATACGCATTGCTTCTGCCCTGCCAACGCACTGCTTGCGCATGTGGTGTGAAGCTGCCGTAAGCTGTTACTTAAATCAGCATATTTATATATGGATATATTACTTTTATAGAGGCATTTTCCCTTGTTTAACATAGCCAATTAGAATCATTAGTCACTATAGGGCTTTTCCAACCAAATGAAAACAGTATCATCAAAATCATTTAATTTCCACTGCAGAGGAAAAACAGTATTCAGCATCAGAAGTGGCATTTCATAAGTTATCACAAATAATCAGATATTTATCAGAGGGGAGGTCTCCAAGCTCGGTATTTTGGCCTGAACTCAACTCCCCCCATATCTCTAATTAGGATAGTTAACCAAACAAGTGAGAGGAGACACCAGAAGTGGAATTTAGATGTATTTACACAGACCATTTGAAATGTATATTTAGAATACTTTTGATAAATGAAACTAAACTGCCACTGTCTTTATGAGTGAGCAAATGAGGCATTTATTCAACTGAATTGTTCAAGCAGCTGATTCAGTCAAGAATGAAGCAAGTTTGAATCTGCATCTCAATTCAGAGGCTGCATCCTTCGAAGGTTGATTGCATCACCGCTGACGAAACGAAGGCTATCCGAATTATTTCTATCGTTTTCCAAGAAATTAAGGATACAACGGATGGATCATTTACAGCCCTAGAATTCGTGGCACGCTGGTAACAACAGGATTTTTTGAGAAAACGTCCAATACTAACGTTGCTGTCACAATTGCTAGGTTTCAAGAACAATAGGCTAGGCCGTCCCATTTAAAAACAATCAGTCTGACCTTCAAGTCCTTTGCAGGATGCAGCCTCAGAACTGGTACACAGCCAATCTCTTAAATGGGTATTGAGTCATTGAATTAGTCGATTCATTTAAAAACGCTGAATCAATAACAAAACAAAATGTATGTTGTTTTGAGAAAGGTTCTGATTAGGGATGGGTGTATCGATATGAAAAACCAAAAAACCGCCCCCAGAAACCAATCGTCCAGCCTTGAGCGGTCAGGTCAGGGTGGAGGGTTCGACATCTCTTTGTCGGAGCCGGTCCCGATGTACTCGCTTAAGTGGGTGGTGGGATTGGTGCATTAGACGGGGGTGTGGGCTGATGCATGAGCGTCGGAGCTTTATTCCACACCGTCACCCTCAAATCACCCTTGCCACCAGCCAAAGTGCCGCCTCTCGTGGAGACCGCAGATTGGGGTGTGGCAGAGGGGACTCTCACTCCAGTGTTTGCACAGAGTCTTGACCACATCACGGTCATGTTCTGGCAGTGGGAACATGAGTTTTCCACAAGCACTGCCTGTGCGTGCTGAAAGCCCAAACACGACAGAGAGTAATTGTGCCAATCCGAAGGCGGAAGAGACCGACCGCACCCAGAAGCACACGGGCGAGACATCCTGAAAAGGACGTGCCACGTGTGAGCTCTTTTAATGAGAGGAAACCTCGCAATCAATGCCGAAGCGCCCAGTGGATGCAGACCACTGCACAGAGCAGGAAGTATACGCTTGCTGGAATGTGCCATCACACCAAAATCGATTGGAGGGCTGCTCGTCTCGAAGAAGCTGACAGAATCTCAGAAGGCTTTGTGGAGTGAAGAGTACATGCTCTTTGCTCCGAAGCAGAGACATAATGTGATCTTGCAAGCGTACTTCCTTATATACCCACGCGATGGGGCGGAGTCCACTATGGAAATTCCGCATGCCCATGGCACTGGCACTGCCATTGGGCGTTTTCTAGATCTCGAAGTGAAACCCCCATTCGTCAGTCACTGACGTTATTCGGAGTGACTGAACGAATGGGAACCTATGTTACTGAATAGTTGTGTAGTATAGGACTATTTCCTGCTCATCTCAATCACAGAGAGTGCGTTCACTCAATGCTGACACTGTATTCAAACAGCGTTTAAAGCTGCGTTTCCCAAAACTATCATAAGAAACCATTGATGCTTTTGAACACACAGCCCAGAATAAACCTCATCAGAAGAAAAAACAAAACAAAATATGGTTGAGTTATTTAACAATAAACAAAAATAAATAGTAGCCTATATAGTGCAATTACCATCATTAAATGTAATGTTAAACGTTGATATTGATCATGTTCTATTCTGTAAGTAATGTTAATATAAATCATACACTATCCGAATAAAAAGGATGCAGTTTATGGGTGGAACGTCCCGTCACTGGAAGTCCCTTATGAAAATGAACCATGGTTTATTTTTTACTACAGTGACCGTAGGTGACTAGTATTTGTAGATTTCCATGGTTACCACTACAAGTAAACATTTTAACCATGTGTAAACAAACATATGATCTAATAAGTTGCAATTAAGCCATATTGAATGTTAAAATACCTTCCAAATATGTTGACGGAATATCGTTGCCAATTTTACTCTTAGTAAATTTAATAATTAAAAAGTTCCGTTTAGAAGTATCGATATCAATCATACTGGCCTTGAAAGTATCTGTATCGTATGGAAATAAAATAAGTGGTATCGCCCATCCCTAGTTCTGATCTTTGGTTGGAACCATTTTAGTTTTCAACAGGCAATATTGTTTTAAAAGTAAGTCACTTACTACATGTTATATGTAGTATATTAACTACATGTTTCTTAAAATGTTGAATAAAATCAGTTTCACATTTGCAATTGTGTTGTTGTCTTGGTCATGTGATGATGCTCAATTAACTATCATATAATCTGTTGCCGTTGTTATTGATTTTTCAATCAGGCACATGTCCAATTTATACCTATTAACATGAGCACTTGAAGAGATTTATGTGTTCAATTCTCAATCATTGTCATCACAATTACTTTTAATTATATTCTTTAATAATCTTTATTTTATGTAGAGCAATCCTAGTCTACTTTACCAATTTAATATCACATATTTTCCCCCTTTTGTTTTTCTAGCTACCAGACTTATCCATTTATCTGTTCAACTGTTACTAAATGACCAAACACTCAAAACCTGCAGCTACAGCTGAACATCATACAAATGATGAGGTCTATTTCCTCTCATCTGGCGGTGAGAAGGAATGAGTCTCGTCAAATATGTAATTCCATTGATTTCTCTCAGCCATCAACCTCCAGATCAGATCAGATTTTGTGCAGGCTAACCTTTCAATACTGTTCCAGCCTAATCACTCAGTCCCGCAGACCATTATTTGTTTTGTCTATCTGACAAGTGCAGTGTGTTGCAAAATGCTGGGCTGGGAAGACAGAAATTCACTTTCCCCAACAATAGCAGGGCTTCTCACACTGAATTCAGTGTTTATCCTTTACTGAGACAGGCAGGAGGCTTTAAAGGACACCTATTATGCAAAATTCCCTTTTATAAGGTGTTTGAACATAAATGTGTGTTTTGTCAGTGTGCGTACACAACCACCCTATAATGGTAAAAATCCTCCCACTAATTTTTTTTTAATCCCCATAAATCATAAGCAGTGTCTCAGCTCAAGCTGTTTCCAGTGACGTCACACTACAAAGGCACCGCCCGCGAGTGTTGATGGACACTCCCGTTTTAGCGTAGACCCCGCCGTCAGAGAGCTATACACAGTCATCCATGTTTATCTCCTCACCAGAGCATTAACAGCAGCATTCAAGTAAGAGATGTGTTCTAATTAAAGCTACTAAAGATCAGTCAGTCAAGAGTAATTTTCTGTTGTTAGGTTCATATTAACAGCAGATAGAGCAATTCATACTGTATTAAACTGCTTTCACTTTAGTAACAATAGATCAATCTAATATACACACGAGAATTCTGTAACTGCATACGTGCATAGGCACAACCGTTTTCATCTGAACTTTGTGTGTTTCTGGCTTTACCTTATGAGCATTTGGCAGTTTAATCGCAATAACATATGCAAGAGAACTAGTTTAATGACTTCTCACGGATTTGCAGATATGCAGCTCTCTGTGCGCATGCGTCAGGGACATGTGCGTGTCAAGTCAAGTCCAGTCAACTTTATTTATAAAGCGCTTTTAACAATGCAGATTGTTTCAAAGCAGCTTCACAGTGTTAAACAGGAAAACAATGCAACAGAATATATTTTGATTATCATACAGTGACAATGTGGGCTTTAGATCAGTAATTAGATCAGTAATTTAGTTTATATGGTTAATTTAGTTTAATAATTGAGTTCATGCGACGAACAACCGTATAAGTCCAAAAAACAAAAACTGAGATAACCATGTGACTTGAATGTACGAGTGCCACTTTGTATACAGAATCACTTTGGGGGGATGTTCGCGTGACCAAAACTCTGTATTTCAAACTTTAAAATAGTCTCACGCGGAAAAACCGTTTATGTCCACTAACGAAAAATGGAGACGCCGGTTGCTTTCATGTCCGCTGCGGACATTAATAGGCAAAACCTCGACAAAAAAAGGAGAGCGAACATGAATGAATGGAAGGACAGAGCAAGGAAGTATTTGAGGGATGCTGGGAAACCATATGTGAACCGGACAGGAGAGCAAAAACGAGGAAAAGATCCACCAAAAGAGGTGAGTGAAAACCGTATACTAAGTATCTACGTAAAGTTAGCGTCTACAGTCAGAGGGGCGTGTAGGCTACTGGGCGTCGTCTACTACGGTTCATATAGATTACGCTGTTTAAAGGATCAAGTCATGAATAAGTCGAAATGAAAGCTAAGAAAATTAGGATTCAGGGGACGTTTTAAACATGTCTCTACTCCTTATAACCACGGAGAAATGAATCTAAACGCTTTAGGCGCGTCTCTAACACCAGCCCAGCTGCGTCACGTCTACGTCATTAAAACTAAGATAAAGGAATCAAATCTCCAGTTGTTTAAAGTGATATGATGAATTGGACTTATACTGTTATTCCACATTAACTGGACATATACTGTTCTTCCACATTCCAGATATGTAAATGACCCTAACTTTTTATTTTTAAGATTGATACAAAAAAATCTTATCTCATCAGAATTGGGAAGCCTTTGTTGTATATCTTCAAGTAAAAATAAAAAAAAGTAATATAATATTCAGAGTCCAAATAAAAAAAAATGCTATTATTCAAAATTTGAAAATATGGACTTATATGGTTCTTCGTCTCAAGCCCTCAATTATTTGAATTATATTTGATTATAAAAATGTAGTGTCCCCAACTGAGCATCAGGTGACCTAATGGAGAAAAGTAAACCTTGGGAGAAACCAGGCTCAGTTGGGGTGCCAGTTCTCCTCTGGCCAATTAACAAACAGTGTATTATTATTATTCTGGCAATTTACAGGTCAGAGGTCATAATAGATCAGACTATTCGAAAGATCGAAGGCAACACGCCGGAGATGGGTCTATTGAGGATGATGTATCAATAAAATAATTATTCAATATAAATAATTTGAAATATGTCAGTCATTACGCCTGAGACAGGTTTATTGAGGATGCCGTATTGATTAAAAATATCTAAAGTGTTATATTCGAAAGATTGGCGACAACACGCTGGAGACGGGTTGTTTTGAGGATGACAAATCGATTTAAATAATTATTTGTTAGGAATATTCAAACAATCGGAGTCATCACGCCAGAGACAGGTTTATTGAGGATCCCATGTCGATGAGGCAGCTTAAGGGGGAGTCTAAATATCACAGTCTCTGCAGACACTTCAGGGTCATGTGTTGGTCACGTCTGGGTGCAGGTCCACCGTCTGATCTGGATACAGCCTGGATCCGGTTGACTGCAGTAGACCTCGGGATAAAACAGAGAGACTAACATTAGCGTAGATGCCATTCTTGTGATGATGTAACGAGTACATCAGGTGTTATGGGAAGTGTTCCCGGCTCCGGCTGATCTAGTTAATGCAGCCTAATAATAATTTAATTGAAAAAGTGTTTTATGTGCATGCCATAGAAAAGAGATGTGTTTTTAGTCTAGATTTAAACTGACAGAGTGTGTCTGCTACCCGAACAATGCTAGGAAGACTAGAGTTTAGGTGCTAAATAGGAAAAGGATCGACCGCCTGCAGGTGATTTTGATATTCTAGGTATTATCAGCTGGTCAGAGTTTAGAGACCGCAGTAGACGTGATGGAGTATAATGTGTTAAGAGCTCGCTCAAGTACTGGGGAGCTAAACCATTTAGTGCTTTGTAAGTAATAAGCAAGATTTTAAAATGTATGCGATGTTTAATAGGGAGCCAGTGCAGTGTTGACAGAACCGGGCTAATGTGTTCATACTTCCTGGTTCTAGTAAGAACTCGAGCTGCTGCGTTTTGGACCAGCTGGAGTTTGTTTATTAAGCGAGCAGGGCAACCACCCAGTAGAGCATTACAATAATCTAGCCTTGAGGTCATGAACGCATGTACTAACTGTTCAGCATTTTGCATTCAGAGCATGTGCTGTAATTTAGATATATTTTTTAAGATGGTAGAATTCAGTTTTACAGATGCTAGAAACGTGGCTTTCAAACAAAAGATTGGTATCAAAGAGCACACCCAGGTTCCAAACTGACGACGAGGACTTGACAGAGCAGCCATCGAGGGTTAGACAGTATTCTAGGTCACTACTTGTGGAGCTTTTTTGTCCAATGATTAAAAATTCTGTTTTTTCTGAATTAAATAGCAGGAAATTACTGATCATCCAATTTTTTATAACAGCTATACATTCCGTTAATCTTGTGAATTGGTAAGTTTCTTCAGGGCTTGAAGAAATATAGAGCTGAGTATCATCAGCATAACAATGAAAACTAACGCCATGCTTCCTAATGATATGTCCCAGTGGTAGCATGTACACAGTGAAGAGCAACGGCCCATACACTGAGCCCTGCGGTACTCCATACTGAACTTGTGATCGGTGTGACATCTCTTCATTTACTGCTACAAACTGATAACAGTCAGATAGGTATGATTTAAACCATGCCAATGCAGGTCCACTAATGCCTACATAATTTTTGAGTCTGTTCAAAAGAATTTTGTGGTCGATAGTGTCGAATGCAGCGCTAAGATCAAGTTACACTAACAGAGATACAACCACAATCGGTTGATAAGAGTAAATCATTTGTAACTCTGATGAGAGCAGTCTCAGTACTATGATACGGTCTAAATCCTGACTGAAAATCCTCACAGATACCATTTCTTTCTAAAAAGACACTGCCTTTTTTAGTATTTTTGAAAGAAAGGGTAGATTTAAGATTGGCCTGTAATTGACTAATTCTGTAGGATCAAGTTGCGTATTTTTAATAAGTGGTTTAATAATAGCCAATTTAAAAGTTTGCGGTACATATCCTAATGACAAAGATGAATTAATGATATTAAGAAGAGGATCCATGACCTCTGGTAGCATCTCTTTTAATAGCCTTGTCGGTATAGGGTCGAGCATACATGTTGTTGACATACAAGTTGTTCCTCTCCAATAGCAGTGAATGAGTGTAATGTTTCCTTAGTGACACTACAATTCTGTGACACTGTAGTATTTTCTTCCTAATATTGTCAATCTTACACGTAAAGAAGTTCATAAAGTCATTACTGCTGTGCTGTTTACAAACATCAGAAGTTTAAGCTTTATTCGTGGCGTGTGTTTAAGTTGAGAGCGTTAAGGTTTTAAAACGCATGCAGATGATAATATTTCATGATGATGAAGAACTGCTATGTTACATGAACTTGTCTGCGATAGATATCATCAAAACACAGATATCTTTTCAGTTTTCATTCGTGTTCTGGTTTTCATGAGCTGTGAAGGCTCCGCCCTCTGGGTGGGGAGCAGCAGCTCATTTGCATTTAAGGGGAAACACACTGAACAGCTCATTTTTATTCAACCCCAAAATTGGCATTTTCAAAATGGTATATTAAATAATCTTAGGAATTTTGATCTAAAACTTCACAGGCACACTTTGGGGACACCTGAGACTTATATTACATATTGTAAAAAGGGGCATAGTAGGTGCCCTTTAAAATAATGAGATGTGGAAGGAATCGGGCATCGACACAGATACCAGTGCTACATTCTGGCTACATTGTGAAGTTCCTTCAATGTGAGAGTGGTCTCATCAAGGCGTTGGCTTATATTGTGCCACTGAGGCAAGTTCTTTACATAGAGCCTGAGGTAAAGGTGTTAAACCCTTTCTTGAGCATTTACATTTCATGCTGTAAAAATGTGAATACAAAGCAAAAATCATCTGTCCTATGTAGGGATGCTCATAATTAACTGCGTAACCACTAAACAACAATAAGCATTTTGAACGATTAATACTGTCAGTTTAAAGGTCATTTTTTAAGTTTGCTACAATGTTAAAATAACATGATGCATATAAAATACATTATACACACATGCTAATGAGGGGAAAATCACTTGTTAGATGCTGTGGTCCACCAAAGCGTTTAGCCTACATTAGCAAATTTGATGTTAGCTTCACTGTGGAGGCAAAAAGATTCACCTTTTAAGTTGGCCTTAAGAACTGAGTAAAGCTAAGATATTTTGAAAGCAAAAAGCTAACATATAGATTACACAAATGTTAACTGACACCAGTGCAGTTTCACTGGTGTCAATTAACATTTGGATTTCAACGTTCTAAGATCAAATCTGTGCGTACGCCGTTTTTTTAAATGAGGCCCCTGGTGTTTACTGCATCATCTACCCATTATGTTTGGTGATATTGTGCATCCTAATGATCAGCATTGTTCATTCTATTGCTTCAGATAGTCAAAATAGTGTTTTCTTCGAGTTATGAAGAAAACACTATTTTGATAAATGGTGATACACTGGTATCACAATTTATTTGAAACATCTGATTGCAGAGCACCAGTTTGTTTAGGCATTTGTTTCCTGATAAGAACTTGTTGCCAAAGCATAATTTTATGGTGCATGCGTTATGAAGCAAAGTGTAACTTTAAAAAAGCTTGAAAAACAACAAAAACAGCAAATAAACACCCGTGCCAAATGGCTTACATTTGGCAAACATTTGATCCAAATGACATGAAATTCGGTCCTGGAAAAATTGTATTCAATGTTGGTGCTGAGAAACTTAGAAATCTTATTTGGATCTTTTGAACAGGTGTGAATACAACACTCACCCTGGACTGTCACTCCATCAAGAACTACATTACCCATAATCCTTTGCCCGGACTCATCAGCACTCATTGTTAACACCTGTCTCATTTACCTCACTATTTCTGTCTATAGCTGTGTCCCAAAATGAAGGGTGCGCACTTCGAAGACCAGAAATGGGCCTTCGAAATGCACAAAGGGTGAACTGAGGGACAGGGTTACCTGGGGCCTGTACCATGATGGTAGCTCAACAAACTCAGGGTTACAGGATTAGTTTCGAGTTGACAAAAAAGTTTAGGAGTTTAGCTGTTACATCAGTCGTGAAAAGCCAATCACATGCTGTGGATCAGTGGAACTGATATCTACTTCTTACGAGAGAAGCAGCACAATTCACTTCTTTCTTCAGCAGAATATTACATGATTGATAAATATTAAGAATTTAAACAAATTTACACAGCAAGAAGAAAAGAGCTGTCTATGAAAGAGGACAACTTTAAGAAAAGTCTTACTACATCAATGCAAGTAAAAGTTATGAAGTTAGTTTAGTTGATATAGAGAGAATTGAACATTTAAGCTCACATATAGTATTTTATAGCTTTATTTATTGATTTTAAAGCTTATTTGTATGACCTTTATATATTCTGTATATATTAATTTTAACTAAGTGCCTACTAATGATTTATTAACTAAAATGATACAGTGTAATTGATTAAGGGTATAATAGTTACATAAATGATATCTAAATAATTTAAAATCACTATTATTATTGTAAATAAACATTGTTAAAAGCCAGACACTTTAGTCTTTAAAAACCATTTGCTCTGTCATGACCTTTAATTTGCAGTAGAAACAGGGGGAGTGGCTTTGTTGCATCAGAGGTGTGTCTCTTTGCTCACAGCTGATTGGTCTAAGTTCAATTTGAGATCTCTTATCCAGAACATAACCTGCTCTGGAGCAGGCTAGCCGTAGAGGGTTAGTTACTATGGAGATGAATACTGCTAAAAGCCGAGCCACTTTCATGGTACCTAAAACCCAGGATTGGCACAAACTAAGCTTAAACATATCTGGCTAGCCTGCTAAACCGGCTTCATGGTATAGGCCCCAGGTCTGCACAACAAAACCCCTCCAAGTGCTAATCAAAAGTAGCAGAATCATGGCTAAAATGCGCCAAAACGCGGGGGGTAGGCAATAGCCCTTTTGCTAAAGTAAAGACAACTTAAACCTGTGTAAATGTAGCCCGATTCCAGACTTGGCAACACTGAACCGAGCGTCGTTAAATGGCCTATAGCAGGTGTGACAACAGCCCATCACGATCCAGCAACACCAGCGTCTCCCGCTCAGCTCAATGAAAGTATACATACAATGGTTTTCTTCTGTTTTAGCTGTTAATTTACATTTCTGTTGTTTCTGATGTTAAAGTTCACCCAAAAATGACAATGCTGTCATAATTTACTCACCCTCAAGTTGTTCCAAACCTGTATGAGTTTCTTTGTTCTGCTGAACACAAAAGATATTTTGAAGAATGTTTGTAACCAAGCAGATAGAGCAACCATTGACTACCATCAGGGCCGTAGCTAGGGAAATCTGGGTCCCCTGAAAAAATATTGATGTGGGCCCCCAACACCTTCCACTCCTACAATATACTGTGGGCCTGTAAGATATGGAGGCCCGCATCTGGTGCCATGCACCTAATAAGGATGTCTTACAAAATAACAAAACAGACAAGTAAATTAATTCAAATAAAGGTTATTGCTTTTACTTGCACAGTGCACTGACCTGTCTTGTTTAAGAACGTTTGATAGACTGATTAAACAGTTCTCCTGGCCCTCTCCTTTTCATGACGTTATTATTCATGACGTTATTATTATTTGTACCCAGATTTTTTACAGACATTTCGGTCAGTTTCACTTCCACTGTAACTGTTCTTGGAGCAGCCTCATCTCTGATTGGTTCTGTTCACTAGCTGGGGTGATTGCGATTTTATTGGGTCTCTCTGCTGAAATAGCCGAATAACCATCGGACTAAACCATTTTTAGGAGGGGAGAGAGACAAACTTAAACTAAATTGCATGTTTTTGTGATTTTCATTTAACTGTCAGGCAGACGAATGTAAATAATATAATGATTTATATGAGTAAGGAAATATACAGCATGACTACTGGATTTACCACCCCTGGGCGGTGGGGGCCCCTATAATTGTCATTACCTTTCACCCCACTAGCGACGGCCCTGAAAAAAAAATACTATGGTAGTCAATGATTGCTCTGTCTGCTTTGTTACAAACATTCTTCCTAATATCTTCTTTTGTATTTAACAGAACAAAGAAACTCATGCAGGTTTGGAACAACTTAAGGGTGAGTAAGTGATGACAGAATTTTCAAGTTATATTGTATAAAAAGTTGTAAAAGTACTTTGAGTAATGTACCAATTTATTTTCATTTACACATTTTAATTTGCATTACAAAATAAATGTATAGAAGAATTTGTTTCATGTACAAATTATAACTTGCATTACAAAAATAAACTAAGTACAGAACAATCACTTCTCTTTAGGCCTATAACCTACATTACAAAAAAAATAACAATGGAGCAGTTAGGCCTAGCCTACTTTGTTACATTTTCTGTAGGGGAAATTTAAATGAAAGATTCTGGAAATGAAATCTAAATAAAGTGGGATCTGTTGGGAATAAAATCACTCTAACGTGTGAACACAGAGTTAATTTTAAGCGCGAGCGTGAGGGAGTGGAATAGACCATCCCAGAGCCACGGCTCTGGATCATCCTATAGTCGGAGCAGGATGAAAAAATAGCCCCGTGCAGATCTAGCTTGTATTTAAAGAAAGTGCAGAAAAAAGAAAGAAAGACCAGGGAGAGAACTGACAGACTGAATCCTCTTCTTGAGAGAATGGTTGAGAAATACATTTATGCAAGTTAAAATTGGGAAATTAAACTTCATATTGTAGGGTGACCAAACCTCCTGTTTTCCCAGGACATGTCCTGTTTTCACCTTCCTGAAATGACTTTTTGCATTGCTGGGCCGAGTGTCCTGGTTTTCGGTAATCAAAATATGGTCACCCTATTATATCGCCAGGTTGCTCAGGGCAGGGAACTGTGTGAATGCCACCACTTCAGAACGTTTTGTTCACTTAAAGTTCAAGCGCGGTTGCGCTGTTGCGTCGGGAGCGACCAGGCTATTTTCAGACCGCTCACTGTCGTCCAAAGTACACAAGAGTTACCAACCGCTGCCGTCTTTCACTGGGAAATGTAATCCCGCACTGCAAGAAATCTGATCACGTTCCGTGGGAATGCAGAACAGTCTATACAAATCTTGTTGTCACCGGTGTGCTATGAATTCTGGGATAGGTGAGCTGCGAAGGGTCTGTCAGGTCCAATCGTTGTACCCTTCCTTTGCCTGAGAAGTGGAGGGCACACTTTGAAGTCGCTCATGAATTGCGGCAGCCTTCGTCACACTGCTGTGACGCAATCGCACTTCAAATGTGGCCTTCAGAGTGGCAGCCTTCACATTGGGACAGCCTTCATAATGCCGCTAGACTGTTCACCCTGTCATTCAATGAAAGGTTTTGTATGTTGTTGCACTGCATCTCTGAGCATTTCCCTGGTTCTTGTCTCTTGGTTTTTGTATTTCTTGCCTCTTCTTGGATTACCCTTTTGCCTGTGTCCTCTGCCTTGTTTGCTTGTTTGGATAGCCTGCCTGGACATTTGAACCTGGACCTATTGCTTGTACTCTGGATAACGTGTCTGGATTGTCCCTCTAATAAAAGCTGCATTTGGATCTCCAACCTTTTAAAGTTTTGGAGCAGTAGGTAACATCAATAAGCCAGGATTTTCACATTATATCACAATGGCATTATGTAGTATGGGGTCCGGGCCCTCTGCTTAGGGCTGTTCGGTCCCTGTATGACCGGAGCAGGAGCTTGGTCCGCATTGCCGGCAGAAAGACAGACTTGTTCCCAGTGCATGTTGGACTCCAGCAGGGCTGCCCTTTGTCAACGGTTCTGTTCATAATTTCTATCATTCAGAACATTTACTATATCTTTGTACATAGATCAGATATCCCACCCATGGTTACCATCACTACACCTTATTGCATCCTTTAGGTAAATAAATATTGAGAATAGCAGAGGGCCTAACACAGATCCTTGCGGCACTCCATAGTCTACTGACGTTATCTTTGATTTTTCCCCATTTAGACAGACAAAATGGTAGCGGTCTGATAAGTACGATCTAAACCAGTTTAATGCCTGTCCCTGAACACCAGTGTAATTTTGAAGTCGATCTAAGAGTATTTTATTATCTATAGTATCGAACGCAGCACTAAGATCGAGTGGAACTAGTATTAAGATACAGCCTTGGTCAGAAGCTAGAAGTAAATCATTTGTGATTTTAACGAGTGCAGTTTCTGTGCTATGATGCGGCCTGAATCCTGATTTAAATTTTTCATATATATCATTTTCTTGCAAGAAAGAGCACAATTGAGCGGACACAACTTTTTCTAGTATTTTAGACATAAATTGAAGATTTGAAATGGGTCTGTAATTTGCTAGGTTATTGTGATCTAATTGTGGGTTCTTAATGAGAGGTTTTATGACTGCCAACTTGAATATTCTTGGAACATGACCTAAAGATAAAGACGAGTTAATAATATTGAGAAGAGGCTCTTCCACTACAGGTAACAGCTCTTTCAGTAGTTTAGTGGGTATTGGATCTAGTAAACATGTTGTTGGTTTAGATGCAATGATAATTTTATTTAGCTCTTCCTGTCCTATAGTTGTAAAGCGGTGTAGTAGTTCTTGAGGGGCGATAATTGAGGTTGAATCATAAGACATCATTAAAGGTTGTACATTTACAATTCTGTTTCTGATGCTTTCTATTTTCTCAGTGAAGAAATTCATATCATTACTACTAAACTGTAATGGAATATTTTGCTCAGGCGATGCTTGTTTATTTGTTAATCTAGCCACGGTGTTAAATAAAAACCTTGGATTATTTCGGTTAATTTCTATTCGTTTGCGGAGATGCTCAGCCCTGGCTGTTTTTAGGGCCTTTTTATAACGTGACATACTATCTTTCCACGCGATTCTAAAGACCTCTAAATTAGTTTGTTTCCATTTACGCTCTAAGTTACGAGTTTCTCTCTTGATAACATGTGTAGCACTGTTGTACCCTGTTGTACCATGGTGCTTTAGTTTTCTCTCTAACCTTTTTTTAATCTAATTGGTGCAACAATTTCTAATGTACTAGAGAAAATGGTGCTCATACTGCTAGTCATTTCCTCTAGTTCATCTGTTTGTTTGGGTTCACTGAGCAGCTGAGACAGATCAGGTAAGCTATTTGAGAATCTATCTATAGTGGTTGGAAGGATTGTTCTGCCTGGTCGATAACGTGGCGCAACATGACAGATTTCAGCAGTACGCAGTATGCAAATTACCATGTAATTGTCAGTGACATCATCACTTTGTGGTATAATATCTATATCAGTTGGGTTGGTTCCATGTGATTTAATTAAATATAGTGTGTGATTAAGACGATGAGTGGGACCAGTGACGTTTTGCTTGACCCCAAAGGAGTTTAATAGATCTGTAAACGCAGCCCCTAACGCATCATTTCTGTTATCTATGTGTATGTTAAAATCTCCAACAATTAATGCTTTATCGACGTTGACCAATAGACCTGAGAGAAAGTCTGCAAACTCTTTTAGGAAATCAGCATTGGGCCCTGGAGGTCTATATACAGTAGCCAAGGCTAGAGATAATACGGTTTTCTTTCTTACATCTAAGAGCGTAACATTTAGCACTAGTACTTCAAATGAACTAAACCTGTGACCTGTTTTCTGAGTAACATTAAGAATATCTCTATAGATTTGCGCTATACAACATTAGGAAGATTAGACCCTTCCTATCAGAGCAGCCCACTCAACTCCTGTTCCAAGCTCTTGTACTCTCCAGACTGGACTACTGTAATTCTCTTCTAGCGGGCCTTCCAGCATCCACTGTTAAACCCTTGCAGCTGATCCAGAATGCAGCAGCGAGAGTGGTCTTCAACGAGCCTAAGAGAGCACACGCCACGCCTCTTCATCAGTCTTCACTGGCTGCCGATAGCACGCAAATCAAATTCAAGGCTTTGGTGCTCGCCTACAAAGCAACCGCAGGCTCTGCACCAGTATACAAACTCGCTTGCTCAGACTTACACACCCTCCAGAAGCTTGCGTTCTGCAAGTGAACGACGCCTAGTGGTGCCATCTCAAAGAGGCATGAAATCCCTCAATAGGACCCTTTCTTGGACCGTTCCCACCTGGTGGAATGACCTGGCTGTCTCAGTTCGAGCAGCCGAGTCTGTAGCCATTTTCAAAAAACATCTCAAGACACTTATTTTCCAGCAGCACTTGACCAATAAAGAATAGCACTTATCACTCGCTTGCATATTGTTGCCCTTGACTGGTCTTGGTTGCTTCTATTACTCTAATTTGTAAGTCGCTTTGGATAAAAGCGTCTGCTAAATGACTAAATGTAAATGTATCCATCCATCCATCCATCCATCCATTATCTTCTGCTTATCCGGGGCCGGGTCGTGGGGGCAACAGTCTAAGCAGAGACGCCCAGACTTCCCCCTCCCTAGCCACTTCCTCCAGCTCTTCTGGGGGAACCCCGAGGCGTTCCCAGGCCAGCCGGGAGACATAATCCCTCCAGCGTGTCCTAGGTCTTCCCCGGGGCCTCCTCCCGGTGGGACGTGCCTGGAACACCTCCCTGGGAAGGCATCCGAAATAGAACTCTCCACCAACCTGAAGTGGGCAATCCACCCTTTTCCGACTGAGAACCATGGCCTCGGACTTGGAGGTGCTGTAAATGTAAATGTAGATTGTTGCAACACCGCCACCACGACCAATCAGACGGGGCTCATGCTTATAACAGTATCCTGGTGGAGTAGACTCATTAAGACCGAAATAATCATTTGGCTTAAGCCAGGTTTCAGTAAGGCAAAGTACATCGAAACTATTATCTGTGACCATTTCATTTACAATAACCGCCTTAGGTGTGAGCGATCTAATGTTTAGAAGACCTAGTTTTAGAAATTGTTTTTGTTCACTAATATTGAGATTTTCTGGTTTAATCACAATTAGATTTTTCCTAGATCTTACAGTAGATTTAAAGTTTGACCTCACTAAACGAGGAATAGACACAGTTTCTATATAATGTTCTACATTGGTACTTATGTCAATTAAGCTAGGACAGCAAAGACTGTGAGTTGGACTTTGACTTACTAGTCATTTGGTGGTGTATAACTATAAGTATAACTGCTTTCCAATAAAAAGAATGAATGAAGGCTAATCTGTTTAAATACTTCATTATGATGACATTCATAAAGTCTATATCCATTTAGACTAGTAAATTCCTTGTCCTGGAAAGAAATTTGTATTGCAGTACCCCAGCTGACACAAAGTCTAACCATCTTTAACCATCTTTAAAATTTTGTCCAACTTTTTATTCCACAAAATAGCCACTTTTCTACCTCTAATTATACCCACACCAATATCTGTTGTGGATTCACCAGCACCATGAAAATGAACATTAAAAAAAGAGTTTTTTCAACTGATGTGCCGATGAAAATGTAATTTGCGAACACAAAATACCAGTTCTCCAAAAGTCTGTCACCAACGTTCAACACACAAATCAAGACAGTTGTATGACACGACCCGTATTTTCATGGGGGCCACTAATTAATGATCATATTACCCGAAGGCACAAGCTCCAGGAACTGGTGCAGTGAGGCCCGATAACTCCTGGCCTGTGCCGCTCATAATAGCGTCTAACAAATGCCCCTTCAGGCCAGAACTCCGGGTCAACATTTCACTGACTTCACACTGCAAAAAATGCTCTTCTTACTTAGCATTTTTTTCTCTTTTCCAGTCTAAATATCTACAAATTCTTAAATCAAGTAAAATGATACTGAATGAAAAGATATGTTTTCTTGAAAATAAAATCTAAATAAAGTGAGTTTTAGCTTAAAACAAGCAAAATGATCTGCCAATGGGGAGAGAAAAATAATCTTGTTTTAAAATAATCTTCAAATACTCAGACGGGGTCAAAGCATCTAAATCAGGTGTAAGCAAAAACCCTCACCAGCTTAGTTTTACCCATTCTGATGTTGCCCATAGATCCAGTGACAACAACAGAGCATTGCCAGACTTCTTATTCTGCCTGAGAATCTTAATTGTGTAGCAGCATTCTCGAAACCTTGACGGCAAGACTTTTTCACCGCACGACTCCGCTTTTGCGTTTGAGGAGGACGTTAATCCACTAACTTACAGAACTGTCCACACTCCAAACATTTAAAAGCACAGGTCTTCGCTGCAGCACCCTCGCTGGTGCCCACATCCAAGGCCTCCACCGGTGCATCCCCCTGCACAGAGCCCTCCAGACTTGTAATGTTAGCTCTCTCCATCACCGCCGACACCTCTGGACCATCGCCTCGGGTGAAATCCGTAGAACGCTCCAAAGCAGACACTCTACGATTAATATACACTATGATAGATCTGTTACTACACACTTCAGTGTCACATGATCCTTCAGAACTCTGCTCAAGAAACATTTATCTGAAAATGGTTGTGCTGCTTCTTGGTTTTCGTAATGCTTATATAAGCTGCTGCCACCAACCTGGATGAGCTCACAAATACTGTAACTTCTAGTGATTGACCGATATTGATTTTTTTATAACCGATACCGATTATTTGCATGTTTGTGTCAATAACCGATAAATAGAACCGATATTAATTTATTGTTTTATTTGGTTTTTTTTTACAATTATAGCAACAGCACTGAACTGAACTTTTTAAACACTGTAATTTTTGCAATCTCACTCCCTTACATACAGAACAAAACACACTTCTACATCAATACATAGTCTGAAAGAGTGTATTTTTTTAACACAAGTCTTTTTAACATTAATGCTGTTGCATCTTTATTGACATATTATCATATAAGGTTCCTGGGCCATCATCACTTAAGACCTGAAGTGGGACATCAACATTGCCTCCATTGGGGAAAAGGCCCAAAAGAGGTTGTATTTCCTCCGCCAACTGAGGAAGTTCAACCTGCCACAGGAACGGCTGAAACAGTTCTACTCTGCCATCATTGAATCCATCCTATGCACTTCATTTACCGTCTGGTACAGCTCAGCTACCAAATCTGATCTCAGAAGACAACAGAGGGTAGTCCGGTCTGCTGAGCGAATCATTGGTACAACCATCTCCACTCTCCAAGATCTCTGCAGAGTGTGCAAAAGGGCTGGGAAAATCAATCTGGACCCCTCTCATCCAGCACATTCCCTCTTCGAAGTGTTACCGCCTGGTGGACGCTACAGAGCACCAGAACGACAAGGCACAGGCAGTTTATACCCTCAGGCAATCCATCTCATGAACACTTGACAATAAATGAGAAACACACACACACACACACACACACACACACACACACACACACACATAATCGTACATTCCTTTATTCACTTATTTAACACATACTCATTTGCATTTCTAACTTAATATACACAGGGGTTAAAGTGGAAAAAAAATCCTGTGCCTGAACTTTTCACATTTCTGAAGTTCTTAGAACTAGTAAATAACAATTTCGTGATTTCAATCGGTTTCATCAACTAATTGCATGTTTATTTAATAAATAAGAAGCAAACCAGGAACGCAGGGAATTAATTGACATGCATAACAAACCCACTGAAACTATAGTGTCTTTCTGTTTTTTAATACATTTGTTGAATATATGGCTTAATTACAGTATTATAGATAGTTATGATTTTTGTGGCTGCACCGGGGTCCATTATTTACTAGTTCTAAGAACTTCAGAAATGTGAAACGTTATTAAATAGCTGTAAATTTTATTCTTTCTTTTTTATATACTTTTCTTATTATCAATAAAAAAGGGGTATGATCATTCATGCTTTTATACTGTAACTGTATACTGCGACATTTCAATGGGGTAAAGTGCTAAAACCCTTTAATACTTTAATGGAATAAATATTAACTATTAAAAACTGACAAAGAATGACAACAAAAAGCTTACACAACAACTCTTGCTTACTGATAAGAACAAGTGATTTATCTTTCATCCAAAGCCACATGAAGGAATTTAGAATCATAGTTACATCTATTTAATGGACACTTTTCATATTTCTGAAGTGATATAATTGGGTAAACAACTTAGATTTAGTGGAAGTATAGTGGTAACTATAGTGTAGCGGTGAACTACAGCAATATGTATTCTCATTTTTCCCAGTACCTACAGCTCCATAAAAATAATAAATAAAGTTAATGTAGTATCTGGTATGGACATATTATATTAATAATGCAAACAGTCAGTAAATAACTCTCTTGCATCTGGTCTGTCGATGAAGCCATGTCTTTTGCACGTTTTACAAAAGGCATCCATTCACAACTGACTTCCATTTCAGGTAACAATGAAATAAGTAAAGTCCTGCCCCACGACTGACAAAACGTGTGGGCGGCAGTGGCTCAGTGGTTCATGTAGATTGTCTGCAAACCGGAAGGTTGGTGGTTCGATCCCTGGTTCCACCTGACCAAGTGTCGAGGTGTCCATGAGCAAGACACCTAACCCCAGCTGCTCCCGACGAGCTGGATGGCGCCTTGCATGGCTGACACCGCCGTCGGTGTATGAATGAGTGAGTGAATGGGTGAATGTGAGGCAATGTGTAAAGCGCTTTGGATGGCCATTGGTCTGTTAAAAGCGCTATATAAATGCAGTCCATTTACCATTTACCACAAAAAGAAAACGTTTTCACGCGAGCAAAACAGAAGCCCGAGCGCAAGTGTGGGGAATGATGACGCACGTGCTGCGAGTCGTGTCCATTAAATTGCTTATCTAATTTATTTTAATTTGTAAAGCTTCTGTCACTACAACAAATTCCTAGTATGTGTAAACATACCTGACAATAAAGCTCATTCTGATTCACAGTTTTGTTCAAATGCGCTGAAAGTGTTCAAAATGAACAAATGCACACACTGGAAACATTTCAACAAGTTCTTTATTTGAAAATCAACAAACAACAAATAAAACAAGCATCTCACTCGCTATTCCCTACTTTAGTTCACTAATATAGTTAACTTGAAGGAGTGAATGAAAACGAGTGTGTGAAGTCAGACAGCTGTTGAGCATGTTGGCTGTAGACTCGTTTTTGAGGTGCAATGTGTGATAGAATGAGTGCAATCGAACATATCCACTATGGTTTCGGGCTCCACTACAAATGGCTGTCCCCTTCAAATAGTGCCCTATTTAAGGGTATAGGGGGCGATTTTGGATTCAGCCCCTGTCGTGGAGACTGACGAGGACAGCCCATAACACCTCAATTGAGACGGAGCAGTCTGTCAGGTGTGTGCACACGCATGCACCGATCTGTTTGAATGAGTGAGTTTGTGTGCACGTGTGTTTGAGTGTGTTTTAAGTGCAATTACAAAGCAATTAATTTGTTTTGTTTAACTCTGAAACATTTTTCGAGTTGTGTTGTGGTAAAAATAACTATGGATAGCGCCAGTTGATTGCCAAGTGCAACCATTCTACGTCATCAACCTAGAACACAAACAAAATGGTGCTGCCCATTGTCCAAATACGTTTTTTTAAATAACGTAGATCTTTCATGGGTTTTCTACTACATATTTCTGTAAGATATATTAAGCTATACAGATATCTTCAGTAAGATATATTAAGCCATACAAGTCTTAACACCAGGGGATCCCTTTAAAACAACTTAAGCAAAGTCTCCTCTGTTGTCTTGTAAATAGTTGTGTAAGCTGTAAATAAATGTTTATATTTATTTAACAAATTTATGTGCACTCTTGTGATTTCTAACTCTAGAAATCCACCTAAAGAAACAACCGTCTACTGCGTGCCGCATCTATAACAACACCATGTTTCACCTTTTACAGCGACTTTCTTTTGTCATATTCTGTAGACAGGGTGACCCTGTTTTTCAGAAGTTTCCCTCAGGACTTTTGTAAAAGCCAAAATATGACACCTTAGATTTGGTCCTCTAGGAAGTCTGAACAATGTCCTCTCACTGCCTTCTGCCATTTGTTCTCATTCAGAAAACAACTCTCGCACTGTGCCTGCACCAGACTGACACTGACTGGACAGGATTTACAGCGAGTTTTCAAAATCGAGATAATCAAACACGGTTATATTGATAATTAGGTTTTAAACTATATTATTAACCAGTCAGTACATTTTATTTTATGACATAAAACCATTCTCTCATAAGTGAATCCTCATGTGGTGCTTAAAGGTGACTCTATATCTGAAACTCTCTCCACAGAGATCACAAATGAACGGATTGTCTCCAGTGTGAATTCTCATGTGGGAATCAAGACTTCCTTTTTGGTTGAAATCTTTTCCACACTGTTGGCAGGAGAATGGCTTCTCCCCAGTGTGGATTCTCATGTGCATTTTAAGGATTCCTTTCTGTGTGAAACTCTTTCCACACTGTGGGCAGGTGTAAGGCTTCTCTCCAGTATGAGCTCTCATGTGACGACGAAGACTTCCTTTTAGTTTGTAATCTTTTCCACACTGTTGGCAAGTGTAAGGCTTCTCTCCAGTGTGAACGCTCATGTGACGATCAAGACATCCTTTTAATTTAAAATCTTTTCCACACTGGTGGCAGATGAAAGGGCACTCTACTGTGTGAATTGTTAAGTGGTCTTGAAAGTGTCCTTTTTGATTGAAACTCTTTCCACACTGAGGGCACATGTAGGCTTTCTCTCTTAAGTGAATTCTCAAGTGGACTTTAAGGTTTTCATGTTGATCAAAACTCATTTCACACTGTTGGCAGGTGTAAGGCTTCTCTCCAGTGTGAACTCTCATGTGTCTGTTAAGGTTTACTTTTAGAGCAAAACTTTTTCCACATTGTTTGCAGGTGAAAGGCTTCTCTCCAGTGTGAATTCTTAAGTGGTCTTGAAAGTGTCCTTTTTGTTTGAAACTCTTTCCACACTGAGGGCACATGTAGGGTTTATCTCCAGAGTGAAGTCTCATGTGGACTTTAAGGTTTATATGTCGATCAAAACTCTTTCCACACCGTCGGCAGGTGTAGTTTTTCTCTCCAGTATGAATTCTCATATAGTCTGTAAGATTTCCTTGTTGATTGAAACCCTTTCTACCCTGAAAACGGGTGAAATAATGTCTAGTTTCTTTCTTTTCAGTCTTATCAGTCTGCGAGCAACTAAAATATTTTTCTTCAGTTATGAAGTCATGATCATTCTCATATTGATCTTTTTCTTCCATTTCCTTTAGTACTTCACACTCTTTCAACAGCATCAGGTCTAAGGCAAAAAAAGACAAAAGTTAACCCCAGTTTAATAGCACAACACAACAGGCATAAAAACATTTATTCATGTGCGGGATTACAAATTTAGAATACGTTGTATTTAGTATTTAAGGACATTGGATTAATTATTCTGTTATGCAAAGTGTCCAGGCCATTTCTCTTGATTGTAAATCAAATGAGCCTGTTTACTGAGATTCTCACCTTCTGTCTTTAATGGCTCTCAGAGCCCCTGTAATCGTTAGGCTGATGGGATTAGGATGGGGAGTCTGGGCAGGTCTCTTTACATATACTATATTTGCATTCTTTTGTTTAGATTGTCTCCACCTCATTGGATAAGTAATCCCTCCCCCAGAAATGTGGATAAATTACAGTGTAAACTGTTTTTGTCAGACTTGATGACTACAGCCACTAACCACACATGCTCTCAATAAAGAGTCACATGTTATATCCAAGCTCTCCTGGTCTTCACTTCTGAGTTTCCAACACATGTAAAGCATTAACCCCTAAAGGTCTGGCATGACCAACTCGCTTTTTTCATATCAGTGTTAAAGAGACTCAAAATGCTCCATTGATTTTAGTCATACAGCCAAGTGTTATACATCAATATAATCTATTAAGTTTCTACTTACATTTTTCTGCACTCACAATAAAAACTAAATGTTTTGCTATTAGCAAAACAATGAAAACAAACATGATGTGTGATACTCTTCCAAAAATGAACTGCAACTTAGTGAATACTTGTCACACAAACATGAAACAAGTTTAAAGAAACTAATTGTCAGTTTTTAAATAACGTAAATCAAATCAAACTCAAATATTCTGTTTATGTAATTTTCATTTTCAGCTCATTTCAAGATCAGAGACTGCAATGCCAGACAGTGGATTCAGCACTAGTGATATAATTTAGTCTTGTTATTTTTAAATGAAGACAACTGCGTGTTGAGCTTCAGGACGCGATGCTGAACATTTCAGTTTCATTTGCAACAAATAGCAGAACAAGATGTATCTGTTGTGTGCGCGTAATGCACAGCGCTCCTGCTTTCAGAGCTGCAAGCTTTCCTTAATTTGCGTAATTTAAATCTCACACTTTAATCATATTTATAGCTCCTAATTTAATAAAACAAGCTGTGTTACTATGATGAATGATTGGCTCAAAATATATATCTGTTGACTCATTATCATGTTCAAGAAACAAATTTGAAATTATTCAAGCTTTGTTACATGGTGCATTATCCTGCTGGAAGTAGCCATCAGAGGATGGGTACATGATGGTCATAAAGGGATGGACATGGCCAGAAACAATGCTCAGGTAGGCCGTGGCATTTAAACAATGCTCAATTGGCAATAAGGGGCCTAAAATGTGCCAAGAAAACATCCCCCACACCATTACACCACCACCACCAGCCTGCACAGTGGTAAAAAGGCATGATGGATCCATGTTCTCATTCTGTTTACGCCAAATTCTGACTCTACCATCTAAATGTCTCAACAGAAATCGAGACTCATCAGACCAGGCAACATTTTTCCAGTCTTCAACTGTCCAATTTTGGTGAGCTTGTAGCCTCTTTTTCCTATTTGTAGTGGAGATGAGTGGTACCCGGTGGGTACCCATCCGCCTCAAGGTTGTGCGTGTTGTAGCTTCACAAATGCTTTGCTGCATACTGCATGCATTTATCTCCTCGCCAGAGCATTAACAGCAGCATTCAAGTAAGAAATGTGTTCTTATTAAAGCTATTAAAGTTCAGTCTGTCAAGAGCAGTGATTGAATTTCTGTTTATCTTCTATTGTTTGATAGATAACTAGTCTAGTTTAATAGACTACTCACGGATGTGCTGACATCCAGCTCTCTACGAATGCGACAGGAGCATGTGTGTGTGTTCCAGTTGAGAGCGATATGGCTTTAAAACGCATGCAGATGATAATATTTCATGATGATGAAGAACTGCAATGTCACAAACGTGTCTATGATAGAGATGATCATTAAAACACAGATATCATGTTTCAGTTTTCATTCGTGTGTTCACTGCTGTGAATGAGATGTGTAGGCTCCGCCCTCTCGGGTGGGGAGCAGCAGCTCATTTGCATTAAAGGAGCCATTCACAGAACACCAAATTTTTCTTCAAATCCAAAATTGCCATTTTCAAGATGGTATATTAAATGTTAGGAATTTTGATCTGAAACTTTACAGGCACACGCTGGGGAGACCTGAGACTTATATTACATCTTGTAAAAAAGGGGCATAATAGGTGCCCTTTAAATCACCTTTCTTCTGGTGACATTCTGACATTCAGTCTGGAGTTCAGGAGATTGTCTTGACCAGGACCACACGCCTAAATGCATTGAAGCAACTGCCATGTGATTGGTTGATTAGATAATTGCATTAATGAGCAATTGAACAGGTGTTCCTAATAATCCTTTAGTTGAGTGTATATCTAATTTGCATAGTAATGTGTTTTTAGGACAATATGTAATGTAAAAAGATGTATAATAATGGGTGTAATAAAAATAATTATTTTCATAAGAATATTATTTCATAAGAATATCCAGTCAAAACTGTGCGTTGTCAGAGAAATTCACTTAAATACAATGTGCTCTACAGAGGCAAAACCTCTATTGTGGGTCTCAGGGGGATATTTCTGTCTCGTGCAGAGTGAATCCAGCATTTATATTATTTCAATGGATTTTATAGACTGTATAGCCTCAAGTTTCGCAAGCCTGCATTAACTCAGCACTGAATAAAAAACTCAGATCAAGAGATCTGGCTACATTACTCACCGCTGCAAACACACGTTGTAAATAGACGGAGCTCTCCAGAGCGCAAACACAAATGTGCAAATCTGCCCAATTTGTTTCTCCAGTATATTATTACAGTATATCAGCTGAAGGTGCTTTTGCTTGCGTTTGAGGGTGCTTCAACCTTGATTATACTTTCCGCGCGCCGCGTTGATATAATTTTTGCCACGTGCACTCTCGCTTGTGCGGATGCATTGAGTATAAACAAAGTTTGCCTGTCATACACTGTTCTGGGCTTCTCCAGGAGTGAATACAGCTGTGTGCTCCGAGCACGGTACTGTCTGTGTGCGGGGTGGAGTAACGTAGCCCTCGCCGTCAATCCCACTCCAGTGTTTGTGAGAGCTGCTGCTTTCTCCACTACACATACAGAGTGAAATTCTCTGACTCCGATACAGGAAAAATAAAACTTAAAACATTGGGTCTAATATGTTAGTAAACAAGCTGCTGATAGTTTTTGACTATAGTCCTTAAAGCTTTCTGCAAGCATTGTAGCATCATGCCAGTTTATTATGCTCACGGACGTGCCTGACTTTAAATCGGCGCTACTAAACACGGATATCGATCGATGCCGATATATATAAAAAAAAAGCCAAATATCAGCCTGATGTATTGGTCGACCTCTAATCTCTACTCTTGTTCTTTTTCCAAGTTTCCTTCCTGTCCAATATTTTTTGCTTCTTACAAAAGCCGCAAAGCCTTCAGAAGACAGTAAACTGAAACTTGAAAGTTAAGATGCACAACATAAATGCAATGTTCAGATAGTATTATTATTTGATTTATAGGTTGTAGGTTTATTTTTACGTTGTTCTATGTTTACCCTTTTAAAGTAATTAGAAATGAATTTTTATATTTTATGATTTTTTATTTATATTTGTATTTGCATTTTGAATATAATATTGCAATTGAATGCACTAAATTGGTTTTCACAGATATGAATGTATGCCATTCCAGCAAAAGAAGTTCATTTTAAGAGACCGGTCTTATTTTGAGGATGAAAAAATCCCTTATGGACAACATGTGTAAAGCTAATCAGTCACATTTAATGCTTTACTTTCTGCAAAATAAAGATTTTGTTAGATACTGTTATATAATTAAATGATAAATGAATGGTTTTCATGTCACATTGTAAAAAGCTACATCTGTATTATTTTTCCTAACTTGAAGGTAGCATTAGTATTTAGCTGGTCATGTGATCTTAACATGTCTGACCTGCTTTGTGTCATATAATAGCACTTTAATCTAAACACGCTCCAAAATACCCTTCATTTCTGTAGAGCTGGAGATTTAAATAAGGATCAAATGACTCAGCTTTGAGAATGAAACCAACCTGTTTGTTCCTCATGTTTCACTCTGACTGTGTCTTCAATCTTCATGTCTTCACTCTCCTCTTTAAACTCCATCTTTATAACGGTGTGTCACATGGATCTCAGTCACTTCAACAGGAGTTTTTCTGTGTTTGTCCTGTTTAAGATGAGAATAATTAACATGCTATTTTAACAATGTGTCTACTACCTTTCTGAACCTTGAATGTGTTAACTAAATAGCTCTCTTTGGAGGGGTCAGAGAGCTCTCGGATTTCATTGAAAATATCTTATTTGTGTTCCGAAGATGAACAAAGGTTTCACAGGTTTGTGTTTTAATATATATAATAGAAACTGGAGCAGGTGTGAATTGAGTCTCTGGTCACTCATTAGCAGGCCTGGATTGGCTAATCGAGAACACTGGGAAAATTCCTGGTGGGCTGGTCTGTTTTTTTGACTGCGAGGGCCGTTGTTGTCATGGAAATGTCGATGCTGTCCCTAGGCTGCCTGCACTCACAGCACCCCCACCTTTTTTATTTACTATTTTACCGCAGTCCAGTTTTATTGCAAAGGTTTGCATAGAAGGTTGTGCTCACGTTTCATAATCAACATATGAAATTAAAAAAATTATATTATAGGTTAATAGTTAAACATAGTCTAACTACGAAACAATAGGCTACGTTTTCTATAACCCTCTGTCTGACGAAAGTGCCGGCACGACGCGTCCTGATGTATTTTTTCCTTTATGACAGCGGAAACAACTCACAGTACTCATTTTTATCCATCCAATGCAAGACATAATTATAAACTACAAACTGTTACCAACATGCAAATTCAAACATTTTGCTTTTTTAATTTTAATTAATGCTTGAAAAATACGCCTATGTCTCCTTCCATTAAATAATGGCTATTGTGGTGGCTGGGATATACATAAATCTACCAACTTACGTGTGGCATAATTTTTTGAGTGACTTATCACAACAACAAAAAAGACGCATAACATCAGTAAACGGAAACACGATCATTTCACAATAGTTTTTTAATCGACATATTGAATATATTTCAAAAGTTTTGCCCAAATGCAGGTATTGGAAACGCAGCTAGTGAAGAGCAAGGCCCAGTAACGTTACCAAGCTCCAGTCACCAGACACACACACACACACCAGAATGGGCAGATAGGATTGTCATTCAGAAGAACTAATAGTAATGAAGAGCCCTGCTCAATGAAAAATGCCCTGAGATAATTAATGATAATTAATTGAAAACTTTGTAAAAAGGGGATATTTGTGGTGAGAAATAAATGTAACATTTCATTTAGTGTCAGAAAGAGAGCCAGGACCCAGTTGTGAAGAGACTTATGCTCTAAGACACAGGTAAGCTGCTATTGTACCATAGTGTGTGAATAAGCAAACATTAGATCATATCACTGAAAAAATATATATATTTTCTTACTTAGTATCTTACTTGTTTCCAATTCAAACATCTACATATTCTTAATTCAAGATACATGTACTAGACAAGTGAAATGGCATAAGGAATTATGTCTTGTTTTTTGAAAAAAAGTTTTTTTTTGTTGTTGCTTAAAACAAGCTATATCTAAACCAATTATTTTTCTTACCCTATCTGCAGATAATATAGCTTGTTTTAAGCACAAAAAAATCACTTAATTTTGAGGTGTTTTTTCCATACTTGTTTAGTAAATGCATCTTGATGTAAGATAGGTATATAGTATATATATAATAGTATATGTATATATATAATATATATAATAAACTACATAAATTATTCTTAAATGACCAAAGTAATACAAATGTGAGAAGGATACATAAAAGCAGGTATTTTAAAGTTAGACTTTAAATGTTGATATTAATTAAACTTTTGTTTAATATATAATTGTGTTTAGTATTTGGTTTAATTACATCAGAAATTACTGTAATTACATTACAGGAAAAATAAGGGTAATTCCTTAATTTACTTTTTCAAAGGAAACACTACTCGCCAGTGACTGAACTCGTGTTTATAATGAACTGATTTACGATAGAGGGAGAGAAACGAGAGCTTTTCTGTTACTGTGTGGATGTGATTTACTCACATACAAATATCCTTCATTAAAGTTTGTTAAACCATTATAATGTTATATTCAATAGTGAATAAACTATTTTCACGTTGCTTGTAAAAACTGAATCATTAAACGGTTTATATCGACTTTAACAGATTCATTTCTTAAAACAAACCTTTCTCCAGCTGAATCACAACAGACGCAGGAGCGCGGCGCAGCTTTATGACGTCACATCACCACACCAAAATAAAAGTCCTGTTCACACTCAGCTGTCTAAAATCACAGAACTGAGAGAAAAGTCTGTCTGCAATTTTTTTTTTACCAGATAATCCCAGTATTAAACTTAAAACAGTGACAAATTATAGAAAAACAAAGATATTAAAAAGAGTGTATGAGTTCATAAAGCAGAGTTCATACATGTGTCCGAATTGAAACGCAGTCAGTGTGTTTTGACAATATTAATAATGTGGACAAACAAAGTAAATTTGAGTCTAAAAATGTGGTAAATTTTTTTATATTGTAACATATAAATTTCAAGAATCAATAAGTAAAAGAAGCAATAAAATGTTATAAATGTAAATGTAATTTCTTAAATACCAACTATTATTGCTAAAAGGTTCAGCCCAAATAAAAAATATATTTCACAGAATTTTTATCAAAAGTAAGTCATGTCTTCAATGTCAAGGGTCATTTGTGTGATTAGCTGCCTACGTAGTGATTGAAATCACTCACTAATGATTGAACACAGACCCCATTCACACCTGCTCCAGATTCTATTATATATATATTAAAATCTGCCAGTTCAATAAATGTCCTGTTTATAAATTATACACAAATAATTATTTATTCATATTGTATTGTATTAACGTGTTTCCCTGAAAGTATATTTTAAGATTAATTAATAAAGTGGCAAACACAAGAATAATAATTATTGCTTACCTCTGGTTGTTGCCGATTTTATAAGACTACATTAACATATGCAGTCCTAATAATTGATACTACACAGACATTTAGTCACTCATTGTATTTACTCACAAAAAAATGAAAATCTGTAATTTCTTTATCCTCACATTATTCCAATCTAAATCAGACTTTCTTTCCTCTCTTGAACACAAAGTGAGGTGTTCATTTTAACCTTAGTCTTTCTTTTGGGTCAAAAGTCATACAAATTTGAAATAACAAAAATGTGTTAAATGATAACAGCTTTTTCATTGTTCGTAGAGATAATGTCAAATAAAATTCCAGGACTTGCAAGGACTTTTCAAGATAATTTTTAAGGTCTACAATTAGATATCTTATTAATAATAATAATAAAACATTCTAAACAAGGTAAACATATTAATACAAATATGCCAATAAAACAAAATGGTACAAATAAAGTACAGCACATGCCAATCATGCAATGACAATGATTAAATATAAGAATAACAAATCCCAAGGAATTTCAGTGCACAGATGTTATAATAGAATAAAAAAAACAGCATTTAACTTGTAAAATGTACTTTATTTTTCATTTAAAGGAACACTCCACTTTTTTTGAAAATAGGCTCATTTTCCAAGTCCCTTAGAGTTAAAAAGTTGAGTTTTACAGTTTTTGAATCCATTCTGCCGACCTTTGTATCTGGCGATAGCACTTTTAGCATAGCTTAGCATACATCATTGAATCGGATTAGACAATTAGCATTGCACTCAAAAATGATGACCAAACACTTTCAATATTTTTCCCATTTAAAACTTGACGCTTCTAAAGTGACATTGTGTAGTAAGACCATCGGAAAATGAAAAGTTGTGATTTTTTTTCGACCGATATGAGTAGGAACTATTCTCTCATTCCTGCGTAATGATCAGGGAACTTTGCGGCCGTCCCACGGGTGAACCGGCGCAGTGATATTACACAGCACCTGAAAATTCTGTCAACATAGCCAACATGACAGCCTCACAGAGAGAGCGTGCCTTGTAACCATGGAGACGTTTGTGAGTGACGATTCAGAAGATATTTACTTTGGTGCAGATCTTGAACCGTATCTATTCGACTGGAATAACAGTCACACTGAAGATGAGCTTTTGAAACGTGAAAGGCAAGAAAATTTGGATTATTTTGAAGACAGAGATGTGGGACGGCCGCGATGTGCTCGCTGTCACTCAGTTAACATGCGCCCTGTCACAAGCGCAGTCTTCTATATCACTCATTGATAGGTTCTTAGTCCTTTGTATAATGCCTCATCCCAATCCTGAATTGGAAGTTGAATAAACAAGTCTCAGCGCTGAGGGAGAGTATCTCAAAGAATCTCATAGAATCTCAAAGAATCTAATTTTATTAAGGCCAGGGATGCAGAATATATACACAGGATGTAGAGGGGGGTAGAAAAGTTTTAACCAATCACAGAGAGAATACATCATCTAGCTCATGATAAAGGAATGTGAGATCTATACATAAACAAGGCTAATATGGTTGCCATCTGGTCAGCTATCCATTTGACCTAGAGGCCCCGCAAGACTTCTTCATACGTTTAACAGAAAAACCAGGGACCTTTTCTCCCTTCAATCCCAGCAGAACCTGTTTCTATAGGTGGGAGTGCTTCCATAATGAAAACCATATGTTACAGCATGGACTGCAGCCTCACAGAGAACAAAAAACTACCTATGTCTATTTTTTACTCTATGCTTAAATCAACACAAAATCTATCAATTGCCCCTTTGGCAATAAAATTGCCACACCCAGATCTCAGCATTACTTACATACACATACAATCACTTTCTTTACCTTCATTAACATTTCAGCAAACATTTCCTGAATTCTTCTTCATTCACTTTAAAATTCTATTTGTCAAAGCATGTGGTTCATCGTTATGATGTACCCAAGTTTCATTACCAGTGCTAACAGCAGCTTGTATATTAATAAGTACATTCGCCAGCACCACCAGATAAAATATAACTTTAGCAATCATAGCTGGAGAGCTCCAATGATAATTGCTGGTTCTATATATCTAGCACTTTCTTTCTTCTTCTCCTTTTCAACGTCTTGGTTCTCCTTCCATCAAATCTTTCCTTGGCACACTGGTTTCCACCTCCGCGTCGATCAGAACATTCCCCTGGGATGGAGCTGTTTTCAGTCGACTGGCATGGATCCACTGTGGCTGGAAGTCCGTCAGCACTCCTGTTCTCGTCACAGCAATCACCGTGGCAGGCTTCAGACACTTTATCAGCACCTGCTGTCCTGGAACGAAAGGATGAGTATGCTTTTCTGCAGGTAGAGGGAGAGAGAGAGAGACATCAGCATTGATGCTATTCAAAGTTTTGACTAGGGAATCCACATAATCCGTGATGATCACCTCCGTGTCACCTGTGGAAAAATTGCCAGCACAACCTTTGACCCATGGGGTCGGGAAAGGTCTACCCATTAAGATTTCAAATGGAGACATCTTTGTTGTTGCTGATGGTGACATTCTTATTTCTGTCAATACGGCAGTTAGCAAATAAACCCAATTTCTGCCTGTATCAAGACATTATTAAGACGATCTTTGATAATCCGATTAAGATTTTCAACTTGTCCACTTGATCTTGGATTATATGGTATGTGAAATTTCCAAGTAATATTAAGCTCTTTGGCTAACAATTGTGTGACTTTAGAAGCGAACGGAGTTCCGTTCACTATCACTATCTATAACCGATGGTATGCCAAAACGCTAGCGTTCTTTAGCTAGAGCTTTAACTACCGTCTGTGCGTTTTCTCTTCCACATGGAAAAGCTTCCGGCCATTTCGAAAATCTGTCAACAATCACAAGCAAATATTTCTTATTTCCGCAAGGAGGCATGTGCGTAAAATCAATTTGCAAGTGTTGGAATGGTAGCTCAGGGTGTGGTAAAGAGTCAGGTTTAATTGCCTTGTGCTTGTTGGTTTGAGCACACACCAGGCAAGCATCCAAAATCAAAAGAGTATTTCATTGAACATTTGCTATGCAGTAAGATCGATTCAGCATTTGTATCACCTTCCTTTTTGACACGTGATACACCATGATAATGTCTACATAGCATTAAAATCTTAGATTTAGGTAGTGGTGCGAGTCTACCTTGTTTATCTCGTAAAATTCCAGCTTGATCTGGTTTTACTTCATTGTCTGACCAATAATTCAAATCATTTTGCGTAGGGTTAGCTTGTAATATTCTAATGTCCAAATCAGCAGTCAATGATGAATTCATCATAGGCACATCTGTGCCCCTTTCACTTACATGAGGACTTAATATCACTTCTTTCGCAGCCCATTTTGCTATTTCATCTCCAAATCTGTTTCCTTTGGCTTCATCTGTTTCTCCTGACACATGTCCTGCTATTTTAATAACAGCGAGTTTTGATGGTTGCTGAGCTGTGTTAATGAGCTCAGCTACAATGCTATGGTGAGCAATTGGCTTTCCATCTGAGGTTTTAAAATTTCTCTCTTCCCATAATTTAACAAAATCATGGACTATGCTATATGCATATTTGGAGTCAGTGTATATATTGACACACTGATATTTTGCCAATTGACAAGCTCTCGTCAAAGCAATTAATTCTGCAACTTGTGCTGACCTATATGGCAAAGAGTATGCCTCAATTACACGATCAGGTAATTCAACAATGGCATATCCACACAAATATTCGTTATCATTCGGCTTGAAACAGGATCCATCAATGTACCAGTCCCGTCCCTCCTCCAGGACAGATGTAGAAACATCTGGCCTGCAGGCAGTCGAAATTTGGATTCTGGTCAGGCAATCATGGTCGTCACTCTCAAATTCACCTTAAGGCCAGCAACCTGTGCAAATGTACAGTAGGGCCATGAATAACAGAAGTTGGTTTCAGAATCAAATTAGCAGTAGCTAACAATATAGCCTCATAGCGAGAACGGTGTTGAGCAGAAATTTGAGTAGAAATATTGCTCATAATGACTCCTACCTGATGTGACGTGTGCACTATCAATTTATTAAATCACAATTCGTTCAGCATCCTGTACCATGATCGCTGTGGCAGCCACTGCACGCAAACAAGCAGGGAGTCCCCTTGAGTTTTAGACAAATACGCAATTGGACGAAAATTACCTCCGTGGTTCTGCGCCAGGATTCCCGCGGCTTTGCCTCCGCCTTCATGCACGTACAGGTGAAAGTCTTGTGTGTAACTCGGGAGGCAGAGTGCAGGAGGTCTTGTGAGGGAGGATTTCAAATGTCTGAATGCTTTGTCCATCTCCGCTGTCCATGTAATTTCCTCTGTGTCCCCCAGAGTAGCAGTGCGCAGGATTCTGTCATGAATCGAACAGCTGGGCATCCATAATCTGCAGTAATTAATTTGTCCCAGGAAGCATTGCATTTGCTTCCTTGTTGTTGGGTGTTTGAAGGTAGCAATAGCTTTCACTCTGTCAGCAGACAATTGCACCTTGCCCTGTGACAGTTCATGTCCAAGGTATTCAACCCTCCTCTGAACCCATTGCAGTTACTCTCTGGATGCCTTGAAACCAGCCTCTGCCAAAATGTTACAGACAATTCTAGAGGCAGCACACATGTCCTCAGATGCACCAGTGATGAGGATGTCATCTGCATATTGAAGCAGACAGGTGTTTGGAGGAAGCTTGGCATCTGTCAGTGTTGCGTGCACTACAGCAGAGAAAACAGCCGGAGAATTCCTGAACTCTTGTGGAAGTCGTGTCCATGTTAGCTGTGAGTTTTCTAGGGTAAAATCAAACAATGGCTGAGTCCGGCGATCAACAGGAATGCTGAAGAAGGCACTAGAAATATCTACAACAGTATACAATGAATGTTCAAAAGGTATAGAATTAATTACAGTTTGCACATCAGGTACAATTGGAGACAAAGGAGTCACTAACTCATTAACTTTTCTCAAATCTTGAGTTAGATGCCAAGAACCATTTGCTTTCTTAATTGGATTAATTGGTGTATTATAAGGTGAATAAGTGTGCACCAGAATGCCTTGAGCCAGTAACTTATCAATAACAGGGATAATACCATCCACTCTTTTGCTTGTCTGTTATTAGCTTAGCGACATAGGGCTGTACTTCGATGAATCCTGCATCATCCTTATGGGCCGCCCACAACTTGGGGTTGACGCCTTCAATTTCCTGTTTGAGCTCAGTTGCAGTCTCGTCCTCAAGGAGCACACTTCCTGTATCAACAGTGAGAGAGTAGGCTGCAGGAAACATAATTTGCAGAGAATCAGCATCAAAGTGAATTTGAATACCCAATTCATGCATCAAATCTCTACCCAAAAGGCAGAATGGAGAATCGGGTACTATTGCAAAAGCATTCATTTTAAACAATGAAGGGATGTCATTAGAAGTAACCGTCAAGCTTACTTGAAATCCCTCCACGACAGTTCCGGTGGAGACAAGTCCAATGGATTATGTTCCGTGGACTCTTTCCCGGTGGTTCGATCTGGTGGATTATGTTCCTGAGGAGTATGTTCCTAAGGAGTATGTTCCAATGGACCCAGTTTCGGTGGTCCCAGAGCCAGTGGATCGTGTTCCGGTGGTCCCAGTTCCGTGGTCCCAGTTCCGTGGATCGGGTTCGGTGGATCTGGTTCCGGTGGTCCCAGTTCCGGTGGATCGTGTACCGGTGGTCCCAGTGCCGGTGATCCCAGTTCCGGTGGATCGTGTTCCGGTGTATCGTGTTCCGTTGGTCCCAGTTCCGGTGGATCGTGTTCCGGTGATTCCTGATCCGGTGGTCCCGAGTCCGGACACGGCCTGGAGGGCTGTGATAGGATATTTTATGGTGGCCGTCTGGAGGGCTTGGGAGAAGCACAGGACTTTCTCCGAGCCCCCAGAGGCAGTTCCGGTGGTCCCAGTTCCGGTGGTCCCTGTTCCAGTGGATCGTGTTCCGGTGGTCCCAGTTCCGGTGGATCGTGTTCCGGTGGCCCCAGTTCCGGTGGATCGAGTTCCGGTGGTCCCTGTGCAGGTGGATTGTGTTCCGGTGGTCCAAGTTCCGGTTTGTCCCTGTTCCGGTGGATCGTGTTCCGGTGGTCCCTTTTCCGGTGGTCCCAGTTCCGGTGGATCGAGTTCCGGTGGTCCCAGTTCCGGTGGATCATATTCCGGTGATCCCTGTTCCGGTGGTCCCCGGTCCGATGGTCCCTGTGCCAGTGAATCGTGTTCTGGTGGTCCCTGTTCCGGTGGGCTCTGTGCAGGTGGATTGTGTTCCGGTGGTCCCTGTTCTGGTGGATCGAGTTCAGGTGGTCCCTGTGCAGGTGGATCGTGTTCCGGTGGACTCTGTGCCGGTGGTCCCGTTTCCGATGGACTCTGTGCCGGCTGAACTTTTTGTTTTCCCCGTCCCTCCCTTGTTTTCCCCTTCCTTGTCTGTTCCTCCCTGGTCTGTCCCCCCGTCCCGCCCTGGTCGGTCCCTCCCATCCCTAGTGGAGCGTCTGGTAGCCGCTCCTTAAGGAGGGGGTAATGTCACATGCCTGTCCTGTCTTGTGTGCACATGTCGGTTTTGTTATTGTGGCCATGTGCTCCTGTCATTGTTTGATCCCTCCCCCCTTATCTCATTATTGGTTTCATTTGCCCCACCTGTGTTCCCTCATTCCCAGTTTGATTTCTCCCCTTTATATACTCCTTGTGTTTGTCAGTGTTGGCGGATCATTGTATTGTCTACCGTCTCCTGTTTTCCCCGGTTTGGTATGTTTAAGTTTGTGTTCTGATTGTGTTTTTCCCCCTTGTGGGTTTTTGTTTTGAGTTTTTTGTTATTTTGTAAATAAATCCTGCACAATTCTGCACTTGAGTCCTCGCACCAGTTTTCCTTTGTGTTATACGTGACAGTCCTGACTGTAAACACAGGAAATCTTGCAAAATCTTGCGAGACTTCAGAATAAGCATGGCGGATGATATGCAGGAAGACATTGCAACGATAGCTTTAAGAAGTTTGGAGTACTGGGTTTTTAAAGTTGTGGCCCTTATCTTTACTTCTTCCACTGCAATTATTCACCAGCAAATTTAGTGAACTTCTCAGATAAAGGTTGATGCAATGCACACACGCTGACCCTGTCTCTAAAACGTACAATGGTTTTACTACAAATAAAAAATAAAACGTAGATATTGTAGTTAAGCCATGATAACCACAAATTAACCATGGTTTTGCTAACAAAAAAAAAAGACTAATATCTGTTAATGATCTAAACAATGACTGCGTTTGTTATGCTTCCGTATTCTCTATGCTTTCTGATTGGATATTATTTCAATGCACGAGTGTGCGCGCATTTGTCCTCTGGGTTCCCCCCACACATAAGGATTTCTGATCATAAATATTCAACGTTGAATATTTACGATTCGCGATCAGGATGGCTCAGACGTTCTTTCGAGCAGGTTCGGACACTCTTAACACACTGCACACCACAGGAAAATCTGATAAGATAATCTTTAGAACCATCAAGATAATCGGAACATAGCTAGGATTGTTGGAAGGGGGGAAATCGGCCCAAAATCAGCCTGATTATCTTTTGGTGTGTACCCAGCATTAGCTAAAATGAAAATCAGTGGGAACATCATCTGATTCTTACTCCACCAGCTAAGAGGGTCCCCAGAGAGGGGGAGTGATGGAGCACTACAGCACTTGGTCACTTCCTCCTCAGCTCTGGCATAGGCGGACATGGGCTGCTGGACTCTAGCATCAGTAAAGGTCTGCCCCAACATATTCTCTAGCAGAGAAGATGATGACTTTCTTTGTTAGAAGGGCTTTGGTGCTGCTCCTTCTCAGTGGACGGGTGTCTTCTTCCCTCATGTATTGTGCTCTGGGGTTTCCTCCTCTTCTACTCTCATCAGTTGCTGTAGTTAAACACAATGGGAAAAACCGATAAACACAAAAGCCTTACGTTGTTAAATCAAGATATTTTTCAATCCAGACAACATTTTATTTTTTACTTGTTCTATTCAATATAAAAAACCTTGTATTATTATGAAATATTTGTTATTATTATAATAATAATTAAATGTTTTAAGCCCAGAATTACATTTTACATTAAGTAAAATGGCAGAATTACTCTTGTGATGCAGCCTCAGCAATCACTCTTCCATACGTCTCCACTCTCTTCTCCTCAGAAAGAAAAGGCAGGCCCTTGAACCTCTAGAGCAGAGGCGGTGAAAAGAGTGTTTCTCTCCTGCTCGCTATTGTATCTCTTGCTGAGGTCCCCACTGATGGCCTGCTTTATCTTGCGGACCATTGCTGACTCTCCAAAACTGTCCTTATTGTCCTGGATGAGTTGAGCTTGCAAACAGGCAATCAAACAAATGGTGGGGCTTTTCTCCTCTGACATGAGAATAGTCGCATCATTCATTGACTGCCACTCATCAGTGATAAAATGTGCGGTTACAGTGATGTAGGATTCTGTGGCAATGGATGTCCATGCATCACGTTACAGCTATCCTACCTGCTTTCCTCAGTGATTCCATGACTTCTGTTTTGGTCTCGTTGTAGATTGTGGGGATTGCTGTGTCAGTAAAATATCTTCAAGATGGATCGTTATATTGGCTCCAAAGTGTGCAACAAAGCGCAACGACTGAATACGGACGCAAATCCTTGACAATAAAATTTACGATAGCGTTTGTAATCCGCTTTGCCATTTCCAAGCCGGTTGCAATTTTCCAAGCCGGAACACCATCGCTTGCTCAATGGTCCTCTGGTTGGCAGCAACTGCCGGTACAACTGATCGTTTTCCCCCTCAGGGTGGAAACGTAATGTGGTTCCTCATTTTTGTTGTGTTTCTAAAATATTTCAGTTTCGTTTTACACAACTTGCATATGGCGTGACTCTTGTCAAGGTCATTTTGCCCTTCATTGAAGCCAAAGTGCTTCCATACACTTGCTTTTAGTGCTGAGGGTGCCGATCGGATTTCGCGCTCCGCCATCATGCATCTCTTTTATGTACACGCCACAAACTGTCCGGGCGATGCACTTCCCGTGATTCAGAGTTCCACCTTTTGCATTCCGTCAACATTATGTTGTCAACATTTAGAAAATGTTTTTAATTTGTGAATTGGTTCAGAATCGCCCATGTCCACATCGCGATGCATTTAAGAATAAAATGTTTCCCCCACCCCTAGTGTCCATCTGTTTGTCTGTGGATGTCCCCTCATATAACTTAAAATATATTGATATAGACCCCTTAAAAGGTTGTAAACATTGCAACTTTTTATGGTGGGCGGGGCTTAGCAGGAGGCAAAAAAGACGCTGGACGCAATGTTGACAAGCACGTTTTTGGAGGGATTTTTTTAAACATAGATGCAGAAGAAGGTTCGGAACTGTCCGAATATGTACAGTCACTGACTCTGTGAGACCGTGACAGCTATTTTTGTAAATTAGCTAAGCCTGGTGTAGGTCTTGTATCTTGTTCTCATTAGAAACAATTTAACCAGGCTTTTGGATATTTCCAAGACAACATATGAATTACCTTCGGGTGGTTTGGGGAATTTTGTCAAGGCTTATTGTCTAATGTAACCTATCGCTGTGCTAACTATGATTAGCAATGTGGATTATTTTAAGAGACCATCCAAAGGATGGCACACTCATCTATCGCTGTATGTTTGTTTAACATTTAAGCTAGCTAACGTTAGTGCGCTGAAGGTTGACTTTTCACCTATAAAACAGAAACTTGCTGATTTGTACTAGATAAAACCAACACACCAGTACATATGCATAGATTATTTTGCCTGATATGAAGTGTGCACGGCAAACAGAAGCATTATTTATGACCGTCTCCATCCAGCCTGTATGCCATATTGCATTCTTGATTTCTGTGAAGGAATGTCTGCCGGAGTATGGTAAAACTTTAGTTTTTAACCAAAAGTGCTGTTCCTTCTATTTTGACAGCCAAAAACACAACAAGGCGACATTTTAAAGTCAAAACCTCAAACTTTTAGCGCGCCTGCTATGAGTTCTTCCTTATGTTTTGTCTTCAGCTAGAGTGGTGACGTCACAGTGACGTAGGCGATTAAGGGGTCTATACCGACACCAGGGAAATGTTATGTGAATTTTATGAAAGCATAGAACTCAATTGAAGCTGTTTGAATAGCCATGGTATTAGTGAGATGAAAAGAAGTTAAGTTGTGTTGTTGTTTATATTTTTGTTCTTAATTTCCTTAGCAAATTCTGTCATGCCACGAAGAACTACTCCCCTTCAGGATACCATTAATCACATCCTTGCAGAAAGAGACAAGAATTCAAAGTTAGAAATCAAATAAATGGTAACACTTTATTTTGATGGTCCCTTTTGAACATGCTGTTGAATATAAGTAATGTTGCACCAACATGTCAACTAACTCTTATTAGAGTATTAGTAGACTGTCTGCTTAATATCTACTAACACTTTATTCTAATGGACTCTCAACAGACATCCTACTGACTATTAGTAACTTTGCAACTACATGTCAACTTATTCTAACCCTAACCCTACCAGTCTACTAACATTCTACTAACACTCTAATGATATTTAGTGGACATGTAGGTGCAACGCTACTTATAGTCAACAGAATATGTTAAAGGGACCATCAAAATAAAGTGAAACCAAATAAATTGCCTCATAAATTAATCCAGTTAAAGGTGAGTGTCAAACCCCTCAGTCTAGCCTACACGTCACTGGTTCTTGAATTGAGATTATGACCAGTGGTTTTCTGTCCATGACTATTAATTGCACAAACATCAATATAAATTAAAGCTGTTAATATTATTTTAATAACATTTTAGTTAATAGTGGGCCTGTATGTCGCTGTATTCTACACTTGGACATGTATTTATTCTTCATGTAGAATTGAAAATAAATAAATAAATCACAATGTTGCATAGTAGCAATTTTTAGGAATAATTAAAGGGTTACTTCAGCGATTAGCACTAAGCTTTGTATCAGTAGAAACCCAGGAGTATATTCAAATTATCGTACTTTCCCCCCTCATATGACCCTAAGAGGAGAGAATTATGTATTTTATTTCTAGAAAAAAATCCTCCGATGACGCAAATATCGTCATTTTGCGTCATCGGATGAGTTTTTGGCCAGAGGCTGAAGACTACAGCCAGCAGAGGGCGCTGTTTCCGCATGTTTTCAACATCGAACTCACAGCACTCGGCTCGGGAGCTGCGGAGATTCATGTAAACGGAGCGGTGGAGAGCAAAGTGAGTGTTTTAACTTTTAAAATGAACTTCCTATGACAGTTAAGCTTCCAAAGACATGAACCGAACACGTGCCAGACTGATCACGCGCTGTGAATGCAGCCGCGAATCCCGCGGATACCTCAGTTCATGTGATGAATGTAATCCGATCCTGCTGCGTTTGTGCCGTGACGCTCAATCGGCTCACTCCCATTAGCCTAGAGTAGGGCAGTGAAGCAGTGCGTTCTGGGAATTGTTGTCTTTCATCCCCATGAGACAAAAATACATTTTCTGTGTTTTCTCACCCTAGAAGGCACCACATTCAAAAATTATTTCACATTTCTACTACATTAATGACCCAGTTTAAATACAGATTCATCTTCCCAGCGCTGAAGTACCCCTTTAAATTGTATGTGATTATTTGCAGTGCTGAGTTGTATCCAGTGGATAGTCTGCTACCCCTTTGTCTCTAATAAGGTTGTGTCTGCAGGTCATGATATCTTCACTTTAGCTGTTTTCAATCAAGGAGACTTTGTGGTGGAGTATAGAGGGGAGCTCATTGATGCAGCTGCAGCTGAACTCATTGATGCAGCTGCAGCTGAACAGTTGATGTCTGTTCATCTTTGCATATCAGGGCCGTAACCACCATAGACAATGTGGGTCCCCCCTAATAATTAGAAATGGCCAAATAGTCCGCCCCAATATTTAAAATTATTGCACTGCTCTGCTGCACGTCACTATGGAGTGCTCTGTATGTTAGGATGACAAAAAAGGTTTAAAAGTAAAAAAATGTCTGGTTTGCCTCAGTCAGTGTACCCAGATGGGTTGACGATTTCCAGGCCAAAAGCTCACTTAAACCCGCCCAATCCAAAGAATAAAACGCCCAAAATTTGAACTGCCACAATATAATGTGATACAATGGTGCTAATCAACCTTAATTGACCTGGCAATACAATTATATCTCCTTAAAACAAAATAATGATGACAAAATACAAATAAATACATTTCCCAGGAAAATGGATCAAAAAAGGGCAAATACATTCAAAATATAATCATGCATGACTAAAATGTCCAAGTGGAAAATGTCAAAATCACGAAATTAACTGATGACTTTAACCCATGCACAGGCATCATTTTCAAATTTCAACAGCATGATTAAACAAATTTAAGTGCAAAGTGTCCAATATAAGTGATCAGAATTAATATAAGAATCAGAACCCCCCGGAAAGTTATTGTTTTGGGCTATAGTTTTGAGTAACAATTGTGCGCGACATTGCAAAAAAACGTGGCAACCCGCCTCTGCACGCCGCTGGATTAAGTAACGTTACAAGAAAAAGATGAGTGTAAACGATCTTTGCCAGTATTGTAATAAAAGAATGTAAGGATACACAGAGTACTTACCTACACGATCATCGTTTCTGAGAGAAATAGTGAAGGTGAATGCATATACGAACAAGTTCTCCGTTTAGGATAAGAGCAAATTCAACCCAAAGCGCCTTTGATGACGTGGATGATTACGTTACTGTTGATCATCTGTCCATCATCGTCTAAAGCCCGCCCTGACAATTTCATTAGTCCGAACAGTTTCTGTTCGGGCACAATAACTCCTCTATGGAGCGAGGCCAGAGCGAATTGCCCGAGCAAAAATTTTTGTGGGCGGGGCTAAATTGGGCTGGCATCCAGGCTAAAGATATACATCATTACAGCAGTTAATCTGCAAATAAACAACATTTCAACTTATTTAACTCCATGTTTATTTAACATTAACACATTCAAATTGCATAGACATGCTAAGAGAACTTTTCAAATGAAGCGCTAGGCCTCATCTGCGTCACGATCGGCCATTTCTCATAGCTCGAATACACGACAGAAACGCTTAAATTAACACTTGATTTATTTCACTAATTCCATAATATTCAAGTGAAACTTGTGTATTATATTCATTCATGACACAGACTGATATATTTCAAATGTTTATTTCTTTTAATTTTGATGATTATAACTGACAACTAAGGAAAATCCCAAAATTTGAATATTGTGAAAAGGTTCAGTTTTGAAGACACCTGGTGCCAGCTAATTAACTCAAAATGCCTGTAAAGGTCTTTAAAGACCTCATGAAATCAAAATTGACCCTATTTACCTTTTTAGCACATATTACAGGTCTTAGGGTGAACAATTAATCTGTGCAAGTTAATACACAGAAAAAATAGTTTGACACTGTAATCTTTAATCAAAGTCTGAAAAGTTACTTCCGGTCTGGAAACGGCATTCCTTCTCAGATGACGCCAGCTTGACGGCTTAGGTTTGAAAATGCATAACCACTCCACCTCCAACCGTTAGTCTGTAATGAGCGAGAGATGGAGAGGAGGAGCGCTGAAGTAAAACCCTGCCTGCTATTCAATATTCAGTTTTACTTGGAAATACATCACAGCACTAAAGAAAACTCACTTGCTACTTCCGGTTCAGTGGGACTTTAAATGGTCTCTCAGTCTAGTTCTGTAGGCTACACAATCATGGGGAAGGCTGCTTGACAGTGGTCCAAAAGACAACCATTGACACCTTGCACAAAGAGGGCAAGACACCAGTATTGCCAGATTGGGTTGAGGATTTCCAGCCCAGAAGCTAACTAAAACACCCAAAATGTTAACTGATAAAATAATGTGATATAATTGTATTGCCATGTCAATCAAGATTGATTAGCACCATTTTATTTCCTTAAAACAAAATAATGATGACAAAATAAAAATAAATAAATTTCCCAGGAAAACTGATCAAAACAGGGCAAAATCACGAAATTAACCAATGACTTGATTTAACTCATGGAAAAACACATGTATCATTTTCAAACATCAGTAAGAATAAACTAATTTAAGTGCAAAAAAGTGCCCAATATAAGTGATTGGAATAAACTACATAATTAGCAGACATTAAAACACACATTAATGCACACACCACAGCCAAAATGTGTCATTCACTGATACATACTGTATGATAATCCTACAACCAAAAATGAACAAGAATGCGGTTATCATTGTGTTGTGCTTTAACTTCAGACAACATTATGTATTTGTGAAGTACATATTTATAGAACATAACGCAGAATTTAACACAGTCCAAATTGATTAATCATTGATTCAAACCTCTTTCAGCAGCTGTCGGGACGAGTATAGTGCAGTCTAAACGGTTTAAAAAGATGCATGTCCTGATCAGGCCAGTGTGCACATGATGATGGACAGGTCATAGGCTATTTTTGAGTAATTAAACTGTGCTCTTAGAGTTAGTTAAAGAATCTTCGAGTCACAGGTGTAATCCACGTTTTGAGAGTTGGTTCAATCTCCCACTCATTACTGTATATTTATGCCACTTTGGCATAGCGATCACTTGAATATCCAGTGACAATTTCACGCTAAAAACCTGTCTTGAATGAGCGCGCGTCTCCCTGCTGATTGGCTAAAAGTACGTGCTTGTTGGCGACGTCAACACCTGCGCCAGCTGACTCTACGCTGGGCCTGTGTGTGTCATGATGACTGATTTTATGGAGTAAATGCACATTTGAGTTTGTTATTAACCCATTAAACTATAACATTTAAATGTTTGAAAACCGCCAAACTGGTCCCTAACCAGCCCAAATTTTGTCCACCCGCCCAAACCCATTTTTACCCGCACAATCAAATTCAAAACCGCCCAATTGACCCACCCAATCCGGCAACACTGTAAGACACACAAAGATGGAAAAGAGGCTGGTTGTTCACAGCTGGTTGTTCACTCTGTGTCCAAACACGTTAATAGAGAGGCGAAGGGAAGGAAAAGATGTGGTAGAAAAAAAGTGTACAAGCAATAGGGATAACGACACCCAAGAGAGGATTGTGAAACAAAACCCATTCAAAAATGTGGGGGAGATTCACAAAGAGTGGACTGCAGCTGGAGTTAGTGATTCAAGAAACACTACGCACAGACATATGGAAGACATGGGTTTCATTCCTTGTGTCAAGCCACTCTTGAACAAAAAGAAATCAGTACCTGGTTTAAGGACCATGGTATCCCTGTTCTTAATTGGCCAGCAAACTCGCCTGACCTTAACCCCATAGAAAACCAGACCCAACAATGCAGAAAAGCTGAAGGCCACTATCAGAGCAACCTGGGCTCTCATTATACCTGAGCAGTGCCACGGACTGATCGACTCCATGCCACGCCGCATTGCTGCCGTAATTCAGGCAAAAGGAGCCCCAACTAAGTATTGAGTGCTGTACATGCTCATACTTTTCATGTTTTCAGTTGGGCAAGATTTCTAAAAATCCTTTCTTTGTATTGGCCTTAAATAATATTAAATTTTTTGAGATACTGAATTTAGGATTTTCGGTAACACTTTATTTTGATGGTCCCTTTTGAACATTCTGTTGACTATAAGTAACGTTGCACCTACATGTCAACTAACTCTCATTAGAGTGTTAGTAGACTTTCTGCTTAATATCTGCTAACACTTTATTCTAATGGACTCTCAACAGACATCCTACTGACTATTAGTAACTTTGCAACTACATGTCAACTTATTCTTACCCTAACCCTACCAGTCTACTAACATTCTACTAACACTCTAATGATATTTAGTGGACATGTAGGTGCAACGCTACTTATAGTCAACAGAATATGTTAAAGGGACCATCAAAATAAAGTGAAACCGGATTTTCCTTAGTTGTCAGTTCTAATCATCAAAATTAATATAAATAAACATTTGAAATATATCAGTCTGTGTTTAATGAATTAATGTAATATACAAGTTTCACTTTTTGAATGGAATTAGTTAAATAAATCAACCTTTTGATGATATTCTAATTATATGACCAGCACCTGTATACTACTACACATAATACAACTGCATTTGATGGTTAAACACCATTTACAGAACATTAATACAAAACAATCTCTGTAGTTGAGGATTTAATCACTTCACTTACTAAGAGAATTAGAATTTTCTAGAAAACTCCAACCTCTGGAAGTTTCTCTCCCCTCTGTAACAGTTTGCGCTAACATCATCCTTGATAATCGACTGATGATGTTCAACTGACTAGGTGCACAAGATGGCGTCAATCAACTTCCTGGATTAGAGTGTGCACATCAGTACTTCCCGCGCTGCTAGTTTTGACATCTTCACTACGATCAAGCGAGTAAAATGTGTGTATTCAGGGTTAAAGAAAGGCAATTGACCTTCCAACGGGTGAAAAAGTCTGCATTACATTGCTGTGTACCTCTTTGTAGTAATTCGTCACAATATAACTCAAAGTTTTCTCTCGTTTCCCTTAGACAATATGGTACGGGCTCAGTGGCTAATAAAGACCGCATCAGCCCTACGGTACGGGCTCAGTGGCTAATAAAGACCGTTTCAGCCCTACGAAAATCACTCGTGTGTTTAGCAGGCATTTTCAGTCGGGAGACATTGTAGTGACTTTTGGGGGGTTGAAAAGATAAAAAAAGGTGATATACCGGTTCTCTTTTCGTGGAATGACTAAGCGCTACCATATTGATAGGATAGCATCTTGTAGTTGATGGAGATTTGTGGGATGCACATCCAGGGCACGAAGCTCCCGTTCCACCACATCCCAAAGATGCTCTATTGGGTTGAGATCTGGTGACTGTGGGGGCCATTTTAGTACAGTGAACTCATTGTCATGTTCAAGAAACCAATTTGAAATGATTCGAGCTTTGTGACATGGTGCATTATCCTGCTGGAAGTAGCCATCAGAGGATGGGTACATGGTGGTCATAAAGGGATGGACATGGTCAGAAACAATGCTCAGGTAGGCCGTGGCATTTAAACGATGCCCAATTGGCACTAAGGGGCCTAAAGTGTGCCAAGAGAACATCCCCCACACCATTACACCACCACCTGCACAGTGGTAACAAGGCATGATGGATCCATGTTCTCATTCTCTTTACGCCAAATTCTGACTTTACCATCTGAATGTCTCAAAAGAAATCGAGACCAGGCAACAATTTTCAAGTCTTCAACTGTCCAATTTTGGTGAGCTTGTGCAAATTGTTGCCTCTTTTTCCTTTTTTTAGTGGAGATGAGTGGTATCCGGTGGGGTCTTCTGCTGTTGTAAACCATCCGCCTCAAAGTTGTGCATGTTGTGGCTTCACAAATGCTTTGCTGCATACCTCGGTTGTAACGAGTGGTTATTTCAGTCAAAGTTGCTCCTCTATCAGCTTGAATCAGTCGGCCCATTCTCCTCTGATCTCTAGCATCAACAAGGCATTTGTGCCCACAGGACTGCCGCATACTGGATGTTTTTCCCTTTTTTACACCATTTTTTGTAAACCCTAGAAATGGTTGTGCGTGAAAATCCCAGTAACTGAGCACATTGTGAAATACTCAGACCGGCCTGACTGGCACCAACAACCATGCCACGCTCAAAATTGCTTAAATCACCTTTCTTTTCCATTCTGACATTAAGTTTGGAGTCCAGGAGATTGTCTTGACCAGGACCACACCCCTAAATGCATTGAAGCAACTGCCATGTGATTGTTTGATTGGATAATTGCATTAATGAGAAATTGAGCAGGTGTTCCTAATAATCTTATATATATATATATATATATATATATATATATATATATATAGATAGATAGATAGATAGATAGATATAGATAGATATAGATAGATGATAGATAGATAGATAGATAGATAGATAGATAGATAGATAGATAGATAGATAGATAGATAGATGATAGATAGATAGATAGATAGAACACAAATACCTTGTGCGTTTGTATATTCATTGAACGCATAACTTGAGGCTAAAGGTCTAATAACAAAAAATCAAGTCAGGAATCTTGGTGTGATTTTGGAATCAGACCTGAGTTTCAATAGTCATGTCAAAGCGATAAATAAATCGGCTTACTATCATCTGAAAAATATATCAAGAATCAGATGCTTTGTTTCCAGGCAAGACTTAAAGAAACTCGTTCATGCTTTCATCACCAGCGTGGTGGACTATTGAAATGGTCTTCTCACCGGCCTTCCCAAAAAGACCATTAGACAGCTGCAGCTCATAACGCTGCGGCCAGGATTCTGTGTAGAAACAGAAAATATGACCATATCACACCAGTCCTTAGGTCTTTACACTGGCTTCCAGTTACATTTAGGATCGATTTAAAAGTACTACATGTACATCACTCAATAACCTTAAATACATTGCAGACATGCTGGTTAAATATAAACCCAACAGATCACTCAGATCATCACGATCAAGTCAGTTATAAATACCAAGAGTTCACTCAAAGCAAGGAGAGCCTGCTTTTAGCTAATATCCCAGCCGCAGCTGGAACCAGCTTCCTGAACAGATCAGATGTGCTCCAACAGAAGTCACATTTAAATCCAGACTCAAAACACATCTGTTCAGCTGTGCATTTACTAAATGAGCACTGTGCCACTGGACGTCCCACTGATTGCACCTTATCTAATCTATGCATCATCTTTTTATTCTTTCTATAACTGTTTTAGTTTACCTTCAGTGTTTTATCTATATATCATCTTTACAACTGTATATCTATCACCATTTTATATAACTGTCTTAATTAACATTGTTTTTTATTTTAAAATCTTATACATGGTACTCTTATTTCTAATGTAAAGCACTTTGAAGTGTCATAACTAAGTCTCTGACGTTTATAACTGTCATATCTTTTCCTCTTAGCGAAGCAATAATGACCACTGACGACTTGAATCAAGACAAAACGAACTGTTTACTTAAGTTTGGGAACAGAATTACACATTGTCAGCGCACACACTCAGTCTCATCTTCTCTTCTATTCGGCATGCGCGCTCTCTACCCCTAAGCTTTATGGGTAGACTTTTCTTAAAGCTGAACAACCTAATAAACAGCAATTCAAACTTTTTCTGTTATTATTGAAGACAATCAATTAAACATTATATTACTACTCAAATTAATTTACAACATCCTCCCCCCATGAACAACTGTTCATCAACTCTCTAATGCATCAAATCTCTAATGCATAAAGCAACTGAATGGGTCTCTTCAACACAGTCCCTGTGGATGTGCGTACAGCACAGGATCTGATTTTGCCATCTCGGCCTGAAAACAGCTGTTAAATTTTTCCCAATTTCCAGATTTGTCTCGGTGTATTGGCATCTCCGATGAGAACAATGCCACCCATCTTCAACTCGGTACATTTCTGGGTCTTACAAGAATGTGCGGATTTCAGGTCCAGCAAATGGTCCTTTCTCCATCGATTCCACAGGTTGGTCATGAGTCGGTTCCTGTATCTCCACCTTCTTGTCATATCCTTGTCAGTGGGATGGTGATAGTCCGCAGGAAATGGTTTTGGAGGAAGTGAGGTGAGTCGTTCACCAACCAAGAAGTGTGCAGGTGTTAATGGCTGTGGCTCGTCAAGCTCATTGTGGACAAAGGTAAGGGGTCTGGAATTCAGTGTGGCCTCTACTTCGGCAAGGAGCATAGACATTTCTTCAAAGGTGAGCGATGCTCTTCCTAGCACCTTCCTCAGGCTCGTTTTCACAGACCTCAAGCCTCTCCCAAAATCCAACCCACCAGGCTGCTCGTTCTACAATGAAACGCCAAGTGATGCCTTTCCCTGTGAAGTATTCTAGAATTTGTGGATCTTTGATGGCTTTCCACAGCTCACTGAGGTCTTGGTTCGCTCTCTTAAAAGTTTTGGCATTGTCTGAATAGATGACTTTACACAGCCCTCTTCTGGAAACAAACCGCTTGAGGGCTAACAGGAAACTTTCAGTTGACTGACTGGAAACCAGCTCCAAATGCACTGCTCTAGTGACGGCACATGTGAACAGAGCAATATAAGCCTTGCATAGCACACAATCTTTCTTCACATACAGCGGACCTGCAAAGTCTTGCTTGCAGGTCCGCTGCATCACAAAACACGTGAAGCTGTTGTGCATCGTGTCTGTGCTCAGATTTCATTCCATACCAACGAGGAATGCTTAAGTGGTGGATCTGTGGAAGTTCTGAACACCATTCTTGCCATTCTTGTGCAAGATCTGTGGGCAGCTCCTCGTCCCATCCAAGGCCTCGTATCCACATCTCTTGGAAGAGCCATTTCACACGCACAGTGAATGGGGCAAGAAAGCCTATTGGGTCGAATATGCGAGCAGAGAGCTTTAGAACACTTCTTTTAGTATTCTGTCTTTTAGCTACAGCATCCAGCAATGCAGTCAGATCAAAGACGAAATCATCTGTTTTAGTTCTCCACACTAAGCCTAGTACCTTCAGCACAGATCCATGCATTTCTGTCTCCTCTGCAAGTTCACTCATTGTTGTCTTCCATTTCTACTTCAATCCAGCACAGTTGGTTGTCCACTTGCAAAGGTCCATGCTAGCTGCAGATATAATCTCTCTTGCACCAGATGATATGGTGAAAGCATTTTCAACGTTACTTGCACTTGAGATGAAGTCATCAACATAAAGTGATTCTTTTATTGTCTTCACTACCTCAGGAAGTTGGGCTTCATATCCCTTTAGATGCTTTCTCACTTTAGCTGCCAGGAGGAATGGGCTGGGGGACACTCCAAACACCACTCTTGTCATCCGTAGCACACGCTGCTTCTCGACTGCATCTTCATGGGGTGGTGCAGTGAGCCAATGGAATCGCACAGCATCTCTGTCATTCTCAGCAAGAGAAATCTGCAAGAAAGCCTTCTTGATGTCTGCAGTAAATGCAATCTCATTCAGTCTGAATTTGATTAGTATGCCGAGCTGATCTGGATTCAGGTTAGGGCCAGTTAGTAAACAGTCATTTAGTGATGGAGAGCCAGTGTCATGTGATGAGGCGTCAAACACCACTCTCAGCTTTGTTGTTACCTTGTCGTCGCGGAGAACAGCATGATGAGGCATGTAGTACTTCACAGTGGTTGGAGATGAGCTGTCCTCCACCACGTCTTCGACGATGCCCTGCTCAAGGTAATCATTCACAACTTCATTATATCTGTGATACAGCACTACATCTGACTGCAACTTTCTCTTAAGTCCTTCAAATCTTTTCTTTGCAATTCTGTAGTTATCTGAGAGTTCTGGTTTGTCAGGTCGCCATGGCAGCTCAACTTCATATTGCCCGTTTTTGTACCGAGGTGTTTTTTCAAACATGTGAAGAGCTTTCTCTTCTTCAGCCTGCTGCATGGTAATGCCAAGGGACTCTATTTCCCAGAAGGTTTTCAGACGTTCTGAGACCAGTGTGTCTTCATTAATCTGTATGTGCATGCATGCTGCATCAGAAACACTGGACATTGTGACTGGGCCCTGGACTGACCATCCAAAAATGCTCTCAATGGCCACAAGAGCATCTGTAATTCGTTCTACATGGCCTGACACTATACTCAAATAATAATCTGCACCAATCAGCATTGACAACTCTGTGTCACAAGTGCTAGGGTCTGGGTAGTCTGCCAGCTGCAAGCCTTTTCGTTTCAGCTCTGCTTGGATGTGCTCACCTGGGATCTTCATCACTGCAGTGCATACTTGTGGGGTCTCGAGCGCTTCTACTTCAACCTTCTGCTCTTTGTTCCAGATGTTCTGCAGAATTACCTTCACTGTGTTGCGTCTCGATGTTACTGGTGCTGCAGAGCCAAACGTATGAAGTGTGAACGTTTCTTGCTTCATCACAGGTAACTTTAAAGCTCTTACTGTATTCTCGCTGATGAAGCTTCTCTAACTGCCTCCATCCAGTAAACAGCGAATGTTTTTACGTCCACCAGGTCCTTCTGCCCATGCTCTCACAGTCTGAAGCAGCACAGTTTTGTTCTGTTTAGAGGGCTGTATCTTTACCGAATGTGAAGCGAATTAAGAAACTACATGGTCACTGTTGTCAGTGTCTGATGTGTGTGTTTCTCCTTTCTCACACATAGCACCATGATGTCTGCCTCCACATATGTTACAACTCACTTTGGCCTTACAGAATCTTGCAATGTGCTTTGGGCCAAGACAGACAAAGCATCGTCCCATTTTCATCAGTTTTTCTTTCCATGCAGAAATATCAGTTTCTGGACACAGGTATGTTTTGTGTGCTGCACTGTCACAGAAAAGGCAGTTCTGTATTCTTTGACTGCTGGTTTGCAGCACTGCAGCTGATGGCATGTGATGCCTTTTCTGCTTCATTTCAATTGATGTGTCTGGTCTTTTAAATGGTTTGTGATAACTCTGGATGTCTTTGGAATTACCTGGCTTAATCAGTTGCATGGCTCTTTCTCTGCTCAAAATCTCCTTTTGCAGGAATTCCATAACTTCTGAGACCTTTCATTCATCACTGGTTCCTCTTTGACGACTGTACTGGAGAGCAATGCCATTTGGAATCATCTGTAGCATAACAGGGCATAACAGACTGCCATATGCCTCTGATGCAACACCCAGCTATTCTAAATTACGGATCTGAACTTCACACTCATCGTAAAGTTGTCTCAGAGCGCTGACATCGTGTGATTTCTTTACTGGGCAGAGATTTAGCAATTTTGTCATATGTGCATTGATGAGAAGATCCGTCCTTCCGAACCGGTTCTGCAGCAGATCGATCACGTGATCGTAATTGCTGTCTGTCATCATCAGTCCCGCTATTGCCTTTGAAGCAGCGCCAATCAGATATGTCTTCAAGCCTGTTGGCTCGTTTTTGAATACTATAAATTACAGGTTACTGATTCCAAAGTCTTGCCACAAGCTAATGTCACCATTGAACTTGCTGATAATTAACTTGGGTAACTTAACTGTTTGTCCGCACGGCGACCGATCTGTGTCACTCGGTCTGCTGCTTTCTCGGTCTCTCTGTATCATGCGCTGCACGCGAGCTTTCGCGCCGATGATTCGGTCTTTATCCTCCTCAACATCAATAACTTCATTTTCCAAATCATCCATTTCTGTTTGTTCCTCTATTTCGTAATCTAACTCCAGCAGTGTTCCCTCTTTTGCAGATAACAGGGCTAACAGTTCACATAATCGGTCAATGACCAGATCTTCTTTACCAACCTCTGTTTCTATGTCTTGCAAAAGTGTCGTGGTGGTACTGCGTACAGCTCTCTGTTTTCTGTGTAGTCTTTCAAGTCGCTCCGCCATTTCGGATGTTGCTTGCTAGTTATCCCGGTTTTCAGCACCAAAATTACTGTCGTATCTTTTCCTCTTAGCGAAGCAATAATGACCACTGACGACTTGAACCAAGACAAAGCGAACTGTTTATTTAAGTTTGGGAACAGAATTACACATTGTCAGCGCACACACTCAGTCTCATCTTCTCTTCTATTCGGCATGCACGCTCTCTACCCCTAAGCTTTATGGGTAGACTTTTCTTAAAGCTGAACAACTTAATAAACAGCAATTCAAACTTTTTCTGTTATTATTGAAGACAATCAATTAAACATTATATTACTACTCAAATTAATTTACAACAATAACAAACCAAGCAGGTTGAAAATCGGTAGAAAATTGAGCAAGTTATGGTTACTTAAAAAGTACATGCACCATTAAACAATGTTACAAGTGAGCGAGCAGACTGTGAAAAGATGGCCGCCAGGTGCGGACGTCGACCTCCATTGGCCAGCAGCGCAGACGAGACATCTAGCCTTTATTATGTATATCTATGATGCAACCTGTTACAAAACGTCAGTTAGCTTAATTTGAATACTATAAATTACAGGTTACCTCCCAGATCAAAACCACAGAACATGAACTTGATTGAGGCTTTGAACTGATGAACACTTCTTATTTCTACCTCCTACTGTGAGGTTGTGAGTTTTTTGCTCTTTCTCATCGACCTGTAACAGATAGCTCTGATGAATCAGATAGCCCGCTTACCCTCCCCGATGAATCTTTGTCTGAAACTGTGGGGCATTGGACATCATTCATGTTATGCATACACTTAATAGTACATCATTAAAACACTTCACACTGGATAAAATAGCCTCTCAAGTTGTCAAAGTTAGCTAGTGACCAATAACAGAAACTAAGCTTTGTTCATCAGGCGAATGTCACACTCGTTAATATCAGTCCATACTAACCTTACGTGATATAATATTAACGGTTTCTTATCACGACTGATTTGGTAGTTAGCAAATGTTTAAAAAACAAGACTCAAGGTGTACAGTACACGTTTTCTTCGAGCTGCATCTCTGACGGATCTGTGACCGTCACGTATCCCGGCGTTGCCGAACCACAGACAGTATAACGTTAGTGTTATTGTGTGTTTCATGTTAACCTTTATTCATTAATTCTGTGTTAATTTTGTGTCTATTCACCAATAATCTGAGGATGTATACAGGTCCTTCTCAAAAAATGTGAATATTGTGATAAAAGTTCATTATTTCCCATAATGTAATGATAAAAATTAAACTTTCATATATTTTAGATTCATTGCACCCAAACTGAAATATTTCAGGTCTTTCATTGTTTTAATACTGATGATTTTGGCATACAGCTCATGAAAACGCATTTCCATTTTTCTAAACTGTTTGTCTTCTTTACCACATCCGTGTCTGCCATAAAATAGTGTGCGTCATTTATTATCTGATGGGGGATAGGACCAGACAGAATAAACCCGCAAAAAAATCACCATAAATTTACTTACATTTACCATCAATTTACTGTGCAACTTAATTACACAGTGTACATTTACATTTACATTTAGGCATTTAGCAGACGCTTTTATCCAAAGCGACTTACAACATAGGAGTACAGGAAGCGATCGGTCATGAATAGGCGCAAAACGCAAAAAGTGCCTTAAATACCAAGCTTTGGATATCACATAGAATAAGCTTAAGCTAGAATAGGGAAGGAATAAAAGAGAAGAATAAAAGAGAAGAGGTTTTTTTTTTTTTTTTTTTTTATGATAAGTGTTCACGGAAGAGATGAGTTTTTAGCTGTCTTTTGAATGATGACAGTGATTCTGCCATCCGGATGGAGGTAGGAAGATTGTTCCACCAGCCAGGAACGGTGAATGAAAAGTTCTGGAGAGGGATTTCATGCCTCTCTGTGATGGTACCATAAGCCTCACGCTCCTTACCTGAGCGAAGGCTTCTGGTAGGGGTGTAGACTCGTAGGAGCGAGTCGAAATATGCTGGTGCCGAGCCTGTGGTGGATCCATAAGCGAGTGTCAAGGCCTTGAACTTGATGCGGCATCAAGTGGCAGCCAGTGCAGAGAGATGAAGAGAGGTGTGACATGGGCCCTTTTGGGCTCATTGAATACAAGACGTGCTGCAGCATTCTGAATCAATTGAAGAGTTTTGATTGCACACGATGGAAGACCAGCCAGAAGCGCATTGCAGTAGTCAAGCCTAGAAATGACAAGGGCCTGACGAGAAGTTGTGTTGCATGCTCTGTAAGGAACGGTCTGATCTTCCTGATGTTGTGCAGAGCAAACCTGCATGATCGAGCTGTCTTTGAAATGTGGTCTTTGAAGGACAGCTGGTCGTCAAAGATTACTCCAAGATTTCTGACCGACCCTGAGGGGTAATCAGAGATGAACCTTGCTGGATGGTGAAGTTGTGTTGTAGAGTCGGATTGGCAGGGAAGACGAGAAACTCAGTCTTAGCCAGGTTGAGCTGGAGGTGGTGTTCTTTCATCCATGCCGAGATGTCTGCCAGACAGCTTGAGATGCGCCCATTTACTGTCGGGTCATCTGGTTTAAATGAAAGATAGAGTTGAGTGTCATCAGCATAGCAATGGTATGAGAAGCCATGTGCCTGTATGATGGGTCCCAGTGACGAGTGTAAATGGAGAAGAGTAGAGGTCCCAGCACTGAGCCCTGAGGAACCCCGTGGTCAATTGATGTGCTTTGGATACCTCACCTCTCTCAGGCAACCTTGAAAGACCTACCTGTGAGGTAAGACTCAAACCAGTGGAGTGGAGTCCCAGTGATGCCCAGTGATGAGAGGGTGGACAGAAGAATCTGGTGATTCACTGTGTCAAATGCAGCAGATAGATCGAGGAGGATTAGGACTGATGATCTGGAAGCAGCTTTTGCCATCCAGGGCTTCAGTGACTGACAGTAATGCAGTCTCTGTTGAGTGGGCCTTTTGAAACCTGACTGGTTAACGCCCAGCTGATTTGACTGTGAGAGGAAAATGAAACCTGGTTGAGAACAACCCGCTCAAGTGTTTTTGCTATGTAAGGCAGGAGAGAAATAGGTCTGTAGTTCTCTAGAAGTGATGTGTCTTGAGTGGGTTTCTTAAGCAGTGGGGTGACCTGGGCCTGCTTGAATGTGGTAGGGAAAAAGCCAGTGCTGAGAGATGTGTTGATGATGTGTGTGAGTGCTGGTAGAAGTGTGGGAGAGATGGCTTGTAGAAGGTGTGAGGGGATAGGATCTAGAGGGCAGGTGGTGGGATGGCTGGAGAGGAGAAGTTTAGATACTTCTGCCTCAGTGAGTGTAGAGAAGGAGGAGAGAAGATGTTTGGCTGTGGGTGTGGCTGATCTAAAATCCTGTGTGTGCGGGGTGGGAACTGACTGCTGATGGTTGTAGTTTTAGTTGTGAAGAAGTGGGCAAAGTCGTCTGCAGATAAGGAGGTGGTGGGAGGTGGTGGAGGAGGACAGAGGAGAGAGTTGAATGTTCTGAAGAGTGTGCGTGTGTTAGAGGTGGTGTTGATTTTGTTGTGGAAATATGAGGATTTAGCCACATGGACATCATCTGAAAATGATGAGAGCAGAGATTGATATTTACCCAGGTCAGACGGGTCATTAGATTTTCGCCATTTTCTCTCTGCTGCCCTTAGTTTTGTCCGGTGTTCACGAAGAACATCAGATAACCATGGGTTAGCAGGAGTGGGGCGTGCTGGCCTAAGTGTAATATCGTATATTACTATGTAGTGTTTACTTTAGTGGAGAATGTGTACTTGTGTAATGTTACTCCAGATATAACTGGTCAGCGGCGTAATTAAAGGTACAGTGGTTTGAATTGGTACTGAAGTACTCAATTCTCACACGGGATGAGAACAGGAAGGAGCACGACGAGCCTACACATGACGCGACAAAAGACACGGGGTGTCAATCAGCTCCCTAGTTCAACAGTCAGGGCTCTGATCAGGGAGTCAAACGCGTCTCTGTGTGGACGTGGCCTGGCTGAGACACACCCATTATAATCAGTGATATATTGTTTACAGCAGATGGGTCGCGACGCCACACGATTCCCCAGTCTGTTTCTAACAAGTTTCCAACGAAGTGTTCGCAACAGTCGCTTTGTCACGTTTGAGGTAGTGTCACAATGGACCAGTGTGAGTGCCCGCGTTCACCAGAGGGCACTCCAACCCAGACTGTCATTCTACCATAGACTACATCTCCCATAATCCTTTGCCCGGACTCATCATCACTCATTGATTACATCCACCTGCACCCCATTACCTTGTTAGCTCACACTTTAAAAACCATGTTCACTCTGTCTGTCACTGCGAAGTCTTGTTTTGTGTTTCACTGCATTTCTGAGCGTTTACCCTGGTTTCATTTCTCTTGGTCTTGGATTTCTCGCCTTCTCCGTGGATTACCCTTTTGCCTGTCTCCTCTGTTTTGTTTGCTTGATTGGACTGATTGCTTGTGTATGACCTTCTGCCTGTTTTCTGACTACGATTGTGGATTACCCTCTAATAAAGCTGCATTTGGATCTTCAACCCTCTGTCTCAGAGCAGTCGTAACAGGTAGACAGCTAAAAGAGTGACCTTCCATAGAGCATTTTACTAGCTAATATTTTTTGTAAAGTGCAGGAAGTTTGTGCATGTAGTCAAATTAGGATTGTAACTTATTTGGAAACTCATCACAGTATGCAATGTAAGTCGCATTTATTCTCTCTTTTCTCTTTTTTTGAGTTCTGGCCACAGTTTTTAAAAATAGAAAAGAGTACTTAAAGAAAATGTATACTATACACAGTAGTGAACACCTCATAAATCAAACGTCAGAGCAAGGTTTTTCATTTGACAAAGTTCAGAAATACAATGCTGATTTCCAAGAATCTGTAGACATCGAAAGAAATGTAGAAATCAAGAGCTTGGACAGATTTCGGATCTACATGTCAATCACAGAAGACCTACCCCACACAAATTCTGAAGAGACCCATCAAATCCAGGTATTTTGTCAACTCTAGGGCTATGTTACGGCTGAACGATCATATTACGGTGTATTGTCACATGTACCATTAATTGATAATTAATTTTTAAACTGTAGAGCACAGGTAAAACATTCTCTGTCTTTCTAAATGTGATTGGATGTTTTATACTCTGATATAAAAGAGCACAAAAAAGATTCACGAAAGAGCAGCTGTGGGCCATTTGCAAGTTGAATGTGTCTGGCTTCTTAGCATACTATTGTGATGTACTGTGTTATTTATAAATACAATATGCATTGCAACCAGTTTTACCATTTACCTCACTTTAATATTCTTGTTATTTCCCAATAGAGTCTAACAAATCGGAAATATCTCCCTATACGTCTTTGAATGTAGCATGTTCCAGTGCAAAATGAACAGGGATGACTGCTGTCTCTGCTTGAGAGCAAAGCATCACAGATACTTGAAGAATACAAGAAAACTGGAACATTTAAAATAGAGTCAAGGAGGCTTCTTGTTAAATTATGCATCTGTGACTTGGTGGAGAAACACGGATTGTAAGTAAAATTATAAAATACAGCTTTGACACTAGTTACATTTCAGGTCTGGTTGTAGTTCAGTGTCTAGATTTTGCTCTTCTGTCACCCCAGTTACCCATCAAGTGATGAAAAGCTAATTTTAGCAATGCGTATCATCACCACGTTTCCTTCCTTAAGAGTTCAGGTTGAAGGAAAAGGAGGTGGATTTGTAAAGTAACATATAATTATTCCTATGAATTACCTGAAAAACAGCCACATGCTTTTTTGTTTTTTTTAGCTGAATATATTGTGAACATTTTACAATAAGGTTTATTAGTTGAATACTTTACATCATGATCAAAGAATGATCAATATTTCTTCCGCAATTATTAATATTAGTTAATTAGTTAACATGGACAAACAATGAACAGCTGTATTTTATTGGCTAACATTAACAAAGATTAATAAACTCTGTAACACATGTATTGCTCATTGTTTGTTCATGTTAGTTAATACATTAACTAATGTTATCAAATAACTTATTGTAAAATTTAAGCAATATATTTTTTTGTTTGTTAAATTTCTTTACTGGTGTCAGATGGGCTTTTGTCTTGATACATTTACTGCTTGTTACATCTGACTTTTAGATACATATTAGGAACAACACTAAAACACTTACTCTAATATCAGTATTAAGGTTATTTAAAAAAAAAAAAGATTGTTAAGAATTGTTTGTATAATTTCAGGAGCATATTTATGATCATGATCATCACATTCTGGATTTTTGGAATTGAGGCTGCGTAACATCCGCCGAAAGCTAGCAGGTCAGTGTCAATACACGAAGCGCAAGATAAGCTGTGACACTGGGCCAAGATCAGAACAGGACCAGGGGGATAACGCAGAGACTTTTGAGTGGATCACCCAGATGAAACGGCTCAGGCCCATTTCAGAGAATATTCCTTCAATCAAATCACCAATGGAGAAGACATATTCCAGGCGTAGATCATGGATATCGAAGGGGACTCCCACAATAGCTGAAATCTTTAATGAATACCCACGCTTCTTGGATATGCCAAGTCTGGTAGGTCTTTCTGTTTTAATAGACAATCCTAAAGTTCTGAGATTATTACTGACATTGTTGATTTAGAGTATATTCTGAAAATATCTCCCTATTTAGCTGGATGTCGAGTTTGGCAAAATGACGGCTGGAAAGACGGATCTGTTCATCAGGCGATGGGAGGCCAGCATAATTCCAAAACAGTTGGTGATCTTGTTGACAAGAGAAGTCAACACTGGCATCTATTCATTCCACTGAGGGAAATATGCTGCATTGTTTTTGCTCCGGTTGTTACTCATGGGCTTGCTATATATCTGAAAGAACTTATTATAGAGCACCACACGCTATTCAAGAAGTTCAATGATGGAAATCTGATCCCCAAACATTTCATGTCCACTACCCAAGGATGATGGTTATGTTCAGACCTCTTTCTCAGCTATGGTGTATGAGATATTAGGAGCATAATCCATTAAAGGGGTACTTCAGCGCTGGGAAGATGAATCTGTATTTAAACTGGGTCATTAATGTTGGAGAAATGTGAAATTATTTTTGAATTTGGTGCCTTCTAGACTGAGAAAACACAGAAAATTTATTTTTATCTCATGGGGATGAAAGACTACAATTCCCAGAACGCACTGCTTCACTGCCCTACTCTAGGCACAGCTAGTCTGCTACTGGATTACTGGATCACTTGCCTACCACGTTCATTTTCAGAAAATCAGTTCAGTTAGAGACACTACAATTAAAAACTGAACGTGTCTGTTCGATATCATGCGAGTGAGCCGATTGAGCGTCACGGCACAAACCCAGCAGGATCGGATTACATTCATCACATGAACTGAGGTAATTGCAGGATTTGCGGCTGCATTCACAGCACGTGATCAGTCTGGCACGTGTTCAGTTCATGTCTTTGGAAAGCTTAACTGTCAAAGGAAGTTCATTTTAAAAGTTAAAACACTCACTTTGCTCTCCACCGCTCCGTTTACATGAATCTCCGCAGCTCTGCGAGCCGAGTGCTGTGAGTGTGATGTTGAAAACTTGGAAATAGCGCCCTCTGCTGGCTGTAGTCTTCAGCCTCTGGCCAAAAACTCCTCCGATGACGCAAAATGATGATATTTGCATCATCGGAGGAATTTTTCCAGAAAAAAAATACATAATTCTCTCGTCTCAGGGTCATATGAGGGGGGAAAGTACGATAATTTGAATATACTCCTGGGTTTCTACTGATACAAAGCTTAATGCTAATCGCTGAAGTAACCCTTTAAAAAGACATGCTCATGTTGTTGGAAACTTAAAAAACATTTCTAAAACACTGAGTTACAAACATCAAGTTCAGCAAATGTCTAGCTTCAAGTTAGGTGACCCTTTTTCTGTGAAAATGAGTGTTACAAATGCATACCCTGTTACCATTAGCTCTTTGAAGCAAGCTGATGTTGTCCTGGGATCAACCTCCGATAACTTGACTTTGAACAGCACCATCTATGTCACTCATGTTAGTGTTCTTGGCCATACTTACAGAACTGGCTCTGCTGCCTCTTGAAATAGACTCTAAAGGAGAGCCTGTGTTTGGTGAAATTATTCACATTATCCCACAGGCTGATAATGTATCAATACTGATGTTTTTAAGAATTCTTACAATTAAGTACTTTGATGATCATTATGCTTTTGCAGTACAACAAACTAAAAAGTATAAAATGATCACCCTGTCCAATGCTGCAGATGCCAGATCTTTGGACATAATGTTGGGTTTCAATACAGATGAACTATAGTTAAACCGAAGGTACAAGTTTTAGTTTCCAAAGAATGCAAACTGCCAGACTTGAGATTGTCTTAACTTTTAAAGGGATGGCTCACTTAAAAGTTTAAGTTATGTCATCATTTACTCACCCTAATGCTGTCACAAACCTGAATGAGTTTTTATTCTTCTGTTGAACACAAATGTCGACATTCTGAAGAATGTTGGTATCCAGAGAGTTGATGGTACCCACTGACTTGCATGATATTTTTTGGAAGTGGATTTTGAATGGAAGTCAGTGGATGGATGATGCATAGATTAGATTAGGCGCAATCAGTCGGGTGTACAGTGGCACAGTGCTAATTTTAGTCTGGAGTTGAATGTGGCTACTGTTGGAGCACATCTGATCTGTTCAGGAAGCTGGTTCCAGCTGCAGCTGGCATAATAGCTAAATGCAGACTCTCCTTGCTTTAAGTGAACTCTTGGTAGAGGTAGAGTCTCAAATAATTATATTAGAAATATACTTTTTCTGGTCTTCTTTGTTTGTAAAAGAAGTCTCTTTTAAAATAATGCATAGAATATATCCAGTAAAACATGTGCTGGAACGCTTTAAATTAGATATTGATTAATTTCTGTAATGGTGAAAAGCAGAGCCTTAGAGAGTGAGAGTCGCGACAACTCCATAGACTCCAATGGAACTATTTTTTTACAGCAATGGTGGCTCGTGGAGACTCTCAATAGTTCCCGGAAGTAGCAGGCGCGCCATAGAGTTACAGCAGAACAGACCGTTTGTGATGCACTTTTAAAAGGTAAGACGTCTAATCAGTAAGATTTTAAATTATCAGCAGATCTTAATCAAAATAACTTGTACATTAAAGCCTCCTTGTGTTGATTATTCATCATTAAATTAGATTAGTGTTATCAGATTAGTCTTGGATCGGCTACTGGATAAAGTTATTATCGAACACCGTATTAATAGTTAAATCTGTTATTTTAATTCCGTTTCATCCATCGTTATGGAATTAGAGAAAATTATTCTAATTTTTGTTTTTTTGCAAGGTATGGAATATTAGTTAATTATAACGTTTGGGCGCGTGTGACAGCGGGTGTGTGTAAAGTGGTGAAATGAGGATACCAAGTTTGTTCCTTATTACACGTGTATTAAGAATACATTTCTTTAATGGTAAATGGTAAATGGACTGCATTTATATAGCGCTTTTAACAGACCAATGGCCATCCAAAGCGCTTTACATATTGCCTCACATTCACTCACTCATTCATACACCGACGGCGGTGTCAGCCATGCAAGGCGCCATCCAGGTCGTCGGGAGCAGCTGGGGTTAGGTGTCTTGCTCATGGACACCACGACATTTCGTCAGGTGGAACCGGGGATCGAACCACCAACCTTCAGGTTTGCAGACAATCTACATGAACCACTGAGCCACTGCCGCCCATTTTAATGATAAAATGCATCCGATATACATTCAGTGTTTTAGGCATTGTGATTCAATTAACTTTACCTTTACCAGCATTTATTAATCTTTGTTAATGTTAATTTCAACATTTACTAATACATTATTAAAATCTTGTTAACATTAGTTAATGCACTGTGAACTAACATGAACAAACAATGAACAACTGTATTATGTTAACGAAGATTAACATTACAGTAACCAATGTATTGTTCATGGTTAGTTCATGTTAGTTAATCCATTAACTAATGTTTAACTACTGAACCGTATTGTAAAGTGTTACCAGAGTTTGTACTTTATATATATATATATATATATATATATATATATATATATATATATATATATATATATATATATATATATATATATATATATGAGCCCGATCTCACGAAAATGCGTATAAATAGTAAGAGTGTGGAATCTCGTAGAATGTATACGCCAAAACTCATTTTGGTGTGCATATGGTACGCCCGTTTTTGGCGTGCATATGATACGCACTTTATGGCGTATTATATGTACGAGCCCCCACACCCCACCCTCACCCTACCCAAAAGCGTTTCATATACACGCCATAAAGTGCGTATCATATGCACGCCAAAAACGGGCGTACCATATGCACGCTAAAACTCATTTTGGCATATACATTGTACGAGATTGCACACTCATACTATTTATATGCATTGTCATGAGATCGTGTTGATATATATATATATATATATATATATATATATATATATATATATATATATATATATATATATATATATATATATATATATATGTCACCTGTAACTCTATAGCTGTGATCATCAGCTATGTGCTGTATGTTTACAGGTCTAGGGGTGTGTTGTGGTGCAGGGGCCCTCCTCTTTTTGAGCACAGGACAATGCACAAAGATGGTGGGAATAGCATCTGGTCTCAGCCTACTCTTAGACTTTTTGGTCATGACAAATTGGTCTGCCTCAAAATGTGCCTGCAGAGTGACTTGAGGTTAGTTCCCACACACTACTCATTTTTGTCCACCCACATACTGTACATATCACATGGTCGTTAAAGGCACAGTAATAGGGAACACTATAGATAATTAAAATGCAAACAAGAACATGAGACAACTTGTATGAATTTATTCCTATATGAATTCATATCAAATCAGTAACTGATGAGTTGTCATACATTTTAAACATCAGCTGTTAATTATCATAACTAATGAAGTTCAACAACAAGTTTAATTTCCTATATGTAGGTCTCTAAGCATTTCTTTTACTCCTCTTTTATTTCTCTTTCAGCACAAGAACCACATACTCCCTTTCAAGGTCTGCCAATCTATCTACCTTTAAGAAATCAATGACCTCTGTCAATACACAAGAACCACAACGGGATTCAATTGAACTGATGACTTCCTGCAATGAGACCACACACTCACCATGAGTCTCCGCTCCCTGGGTTTTGCAAGCATTTGCTTGTTCCTTATTTCTAGTAAATACCAAACCTAACAAAATTTCCCAATGGATGGTCTATGTAAAAAAGTTTAAATACAGTGTAATTACATCACAAATTTTTTTGTTGTTGAAATTTGTATTTATATTCAGATTGCTCCTGCTGATTTGAGCCAGCCATTTTTTTCTCCACTCCATGCCAGTGGGGAAGCCAAACATCCGCACTCCTTTCTCCGAGCGATTGGAGCATCCCCATGCAGCACAGCAAACCACGGCAGAGATCATGCAAGGACAACTTGGAGGAAAGACGCTTGGCATGCTATTCAGTTTATTAGAAATGTATTCATAAATTAGTTGCAAATAGTTAAAACACATAAAATATGCATTTATAAGTGTACAAACAGATACATTTTTATTTTAATGTTTGTATCCCAGTATAATAAAATGTCATGATAATTAAATTTTTATTTTAATACTTGTATCTCCAGCATACGTTGCTCCTTTGTCGGTATGAATTAATTGGGAAAAAAATTATAAAAAAATGCTTGTTTGGCAAAACAATTGGCAAGCCAGATTTTTAAAACATTTATTCTCTCATAACTTAAAGCAAACATTTTTTGAAAATTTCTGTTGAACAGTAAGTATAATGCTTATTTATTAATAAATTTGCCTACTGTATCATATTTCTTATGCAAAATTCTAGGGCAAATAAATTATCAATATGAACAAAACTTTGCTGAAAACCGTTGTACACAATCATCTTCATGCCTTCTATACTCCGATTGATAGTTCATACTTTTAAAGTAAATGTAAGGAATACAATTACTGTACTACAGCAACTTGATTATTCATAAGAAGCATTAAAGTAGATTGTGTACGATAGGTTTTTCAGCAGTGTTGGCCATATTGATAAATTATAGACCCTAGAAATTTGCATATTAAATATGTTAAATATTAAATACAATTTTTGCAAATGTCAAAAAACAGAACAAGCACAGTTCTGCATTATTAAGCACTACAGCATTATATATATAAGACTTATGAATTATATATTACTATATATAATAAGAATTGTAAACATTAAGATTAATTTCACTTAATTCAATTTTTCACGTATTGGCAATGGATGAAGACATTACACTTGACATCATGCTGTTGCTGCTAGTTCAGTGTCTCATTGTGTGGTGGGAGCACCTGTAACCTGTCTATCTGAAAGTCATAGAGATGACATTAGTTACCATGAGATTAGTGAAAACAATGAACATGACGTAACATAAAAAACAACAGCAACCCGTCTCAATCCAAGTTAACGTTAGCCTAAATTATGTTAACGAGGCAAAGGTTATGGTAATTGAGCACACTAATTCTCAAATATTAGCGGATTTTATCTTTTAAAAATAACATCGCTGTAACCACATACTCATGCTACATACACATGTTGTTGTGTAATAAAATAATGAAAATCAATGCATTTATTGACTATTAATTACCAAAAATCACAGTTCTGTCACTGTGACTATCAATTTGAATTGCCCGCCAAAGCACTTCCTGGAACTATTCGAGGTCTACATGAGTCACGTGACTTTCCATTGTCGCAACTCTCTCTCTCTCTCTGGCTCTGGTGAAAAGGAAACAATTTTTAATTTATTTTTCCATTGCATATATACAAATATATTTTGGATTGATGTGGAGCGTTTAAGGGTGATTCTTCAACTACGGGCACTTTTGGGGCTGTGAACTTGAGGGAAAAAAAAGTTTTCAAATCAAAATTGTCATAGTCTAACAGTTAACTATAACTAGTCTAGTTTAATGATCCATAAGAGAACGCACTTACATAATAAGACAAATTGGTGTTTTTTGACATATTTTCCGATCCGCACTGAACAAATGTCATTTCCATCACATATACATATTCAATTATTATTTTAAATTATTATGATATACATAATTTCTTAACAGTGTAAGACCACTTTCACACATAGTTTTACCAATTTATACCTATATTGCAATTACCATGGATTTGTGGATTAAGTAAATTAATTGTCATAAGGCCAAAACACAAAGCTTACATCCACCACAACTTTAAATATAATATTGCATTGGTTAAATACATTTCAGAAAAATAACTACTTGTGTTATTACATTAAGTGGAACATTATCCCATAAACTATGCTGATATTTTTAATGACTGATTAGAATTTTGTACATATTTAAAAAAAAAATGATGAGGTGGTGGAAATGACTGGGTGTTGTGGAAATGACAATGAATGGATGTCCATGTAGAAAAACAGAAAAAAAATATTTGAAACCCATTTAACAAATTATTAGTCATTAGTCTGTTTGGTTCCATAACCAGATGAACAGTTACAGTCTTACTGTAAACAACTTTAACCACAAATAGTCAAATGAAAAATGTAAGTTACGCATAAGTTACGCATAAATTGTAATTGTACAATTTTAACATTATTATTGGTTAGATGAACACTGTTTTGAATTCTAGAATACTTAAAAAACACCTAAACTTTATTCATGTCAATGCATTGTAACATGAACTATGAAGCATCTTGAGCATGCACACGCTGAATGTGAGTTAGTTTGGTATTGCAAAATTCTAATCTGTCTCTTAGATGAACACTGTTTTAAAAAACCCTTAAACTAACCTAACCGTAACCCTATTTCTCCCTGCCTCGCTCGCTTCAGTCGCTCTTCATATTTGACAGGGTCCTCTTTTTGTCTGTCCATATGGGACTAAGACCTTTCTCCAGTTGACTTCCGTGGCATCTTATAAAAAGATGAAAAAGCATTTAAACAAATATACAGTGGGTACAGAAAGTATTCAGACCCCCTTAAATTTTTCACTCTTTATTATATTGCAGCCATTTGCAAAACTAATTTAAGTTCTTTTTTATCTTTAATGTACATACAGCACCCCATATTGACAGTAAAACACAGAATTGTTGACATTTTTGCAGATTTATAAAAATAAAACAACTGAAATATCACATGGTCCTAAGTATTCAGACTCTTTGCTGTGACACTCATATATTTAACTCAGGTGCTGTCCATTTTTTCTTGATCACACCTTCATTTGAGTCCAGCTGTGTTTGATTATACTGATTGGACTTGATTAGGAAAGCCACACACCTGTCTATATAAGACCTTACAGCTCACAGTGCATGTCAGAGCAAATGAAAATCATGAGGTCAAAGGAACTGCATGAAGAGCTCAGAGACAGAATTGTGGCAAGGCACAGATCTGGCCAAGGTTACAAAAATGTCTGCTGCACTTAAGGTTCCTAAGAGCACAGTGGCCTCCATAATCCTTAAATGAAAGACATTCGGGACAACCAGAACCCTCCCTAGAGCTGGCTGTCCGGTCAAACTGAGCTATCAGGGGAGAAGAGCCTTAGTGAGAGAGGTAAAGAGGAACCCAAAGATCACTGTGGCTGAGCCACAGTGCATCCAGAGATGCAGTCGGGAGATGGGAGAAATTTGTAGAAAGTCAACCATCACTGCAGCCCTCCACCAGTCGAGGCTTTATGGCATGAGTGGCCCGACGGAAGCCTCTCCTCAGTGCAAGACACATGAAAGCCTGCATGGAGTTTGCTAAAAAACACCTGAAGGACTTCAAGATGGTGAGAAATAAGAGTCTCTGGTCTGATGGGACCAAAATAGAACTCTTTGGCCTCAATTCTAAGCGGTATGTGTGGAGAAAACCAGGCACTGCTCATCACCTGTCCAATACAGTCCCAACAGTGAAGCATGGTGGTGGCAGCATCATGCTGTGGGGGTGTTTTTCAGCTGCAGAGACAGGACGACTGGTTGCAATCGAGGGAAAGATGAATGCGGCCAAGTATAGGGATATCCTGGACGAAAACCTTCTCCAGAGTGCTCAAGACCTCAGACTGGGCCAAAGGTTCACCTTCCAATAAGACAATGACCCTAAGCACAGCTAAAATAATGAAGGAGTGGCTTCACAACAACTCTGTGACTGTTCTTGAATGGCCCAGTAGAGCCCTGAATTAAACCCAACTGAGCATCTCTGGAGAGACCTGAAAATGGCGGTCCACCAACGTTTACCATCCAACCTGACAGAACTGGAGAGGATCTGCAAGGAGGAATGGCAGAGGATTCCCAAATCCAGGTGTGAAAAACTTGTTGCATTTTTCCCAAAAGACTCATGGCTGTATTAGATCAAAAGGGTGCTTCTACTAAATACTGAGCAAAGGGTCTGAATACTTCGGACCATGCGATTAATTCAGTTTTTCTTTTTTAATAAATCTGCAAAAATGTCAACAATTCTGTGTTTTTCTGTCAATATTGGGTGCTGTGTGTACATTAATGAGGAAAAAAATGAACTTAAATGATTTTAGTAAATGGCTGCAAAATAACAAACAGTGAAAAATACTTTCCATGCCCACTGTATATTGGGATAAATACATTAGCGTTGTACATTTCAATAAATAAAATATTCATATGTAGCCACTCAATCTATGAATTTCACCTTGTAAGATAAATGTCATTTCCACTCACCTTTGTCATTTCCACCGAGAAGGTAATGTGGTGGAAATGACGGTGGTGGAAATGACAATCCTACAGTATTTTGTAAAAAAATCCAAGCTAGTATTACAGATTAGCTATGAATTGGTAGCAAGCATTGCATGCATGCATAATACATCTATCTGTGTTAAAAAAAATCTGATTATTTACAAACTCATTTGATGTTACGCCATGTTTGGAAATGACATACAATAAAAATATTTTCATTTCAAGCTATGTTTACCTTAAGTTTTCTTCTCCAAGTTGCTGAAGAAATTTAAAATCTCCTCCATGTCAGACATGTGCTGTGATGTCATTATTCATCTCCATAGAAACTACCCAAACAATCTTTCAAAAAAACTTTTTAAAGGGACATTACAGCATTGTGGTGGAAATGACGGCAATACTGTGGGACAACTACATTTTGCATATTAAATCACATTAATAGTTGTCTGACCTTAAAAACCTCAATTATGTTTTGATTCTTTTACTGATACTTTATTCAGTCATATATAAAAAAAAAAGATAAATCTTTTTTTTACACTTCTTTTTCATTGTTGAAGATCAGAAGTCTGGGTGTGGGACAAGCACAAAACAGCAATATTTGCCTGTATAATTATGTTTAAAAAGGTGAAAAAATCATTATAGACTACCGGTAAAAAGTTTCTAAAGTACTTTCATTGTAAATTTAACTATGAAAGTGTTAATTTTTCAAAATTAAATGTTTTCTATAAAATATGATCAAAGGACATGAAAGTGCCCGTAGTCTAAGAATTGCCCTTAATTAAAAAAATGCTGCTTTGCAGCTGAGTGGATTTGACATATTAATATACTTAAATGATTATGGGATTGAGAAAGCTAAGGCATACTTCATACAATTATTAATATTAATGTGGAAATGTTATATTCATAAAATGAAATGGTCGGACTCCAAACCTAAACTTTCTTGTTTTAAAAATGAATTCAAGTTTTATTGGTCGATTTTGTGTAATTGCACAAGTAAAAACCTTTTGTTTGTTATAATTTTGTTCTTGTCCTCTGGCACTGTTTTTGTATTTTATTTTACTTTATTTACTCTGTATTTTTTATTTACTTTGAATTAATATGTCTCATTGTATTGTTCTGGTTATGGCATTAATAAAAAATAAAATTCATAAAGAGCCACTGGACTGTCAAGAAAATCCTCAAAGCTAGCTCCGCCCCTCCTCTTCCCGCAGGCAGCCGGCACACACACACAGCGCAACGCAGAGCTGAACGTAATCAGTGATCTTGTAAGGGTAAGTTAAATAAAAAACTGTTTTTAAAATAAGTACAGCGTTTTCGTTACTCACGAAACACATGTCTGTAAAGGTTAATAATTATAAGTCTGAGACGTGGGACGGTGAAGAGGCAAAATGGAGTGCTATTTACGTAAGTAACCTAAGATCGAGTGGTTGAGTAGCCTGCTTTAACCCATGCTGCATCACGCTCTTTGATTCTAGAAGATATGAACTCAGTAAACCAGGGATTATCTCTACCTATTACCCTACTATTTTAAAAGGAGCACGTTTATAACATATAACTACTCAAAAAAGTGAATTTAAAATACTCCCATGCTAAATCAACAGCAGGAATCAATGAAACCACATATATAAATCACTATCATAAATATCTTGTAAAAAGGATTGCTCATTAAAAAATTTAAACTGACATCTCAAAATAATATGTGGTTTACTTTTTGAAATCCTACATATTCTCACACATACTAGGCTATAGCACAATAATGGTCACTTACATGATGTGAAAACAAAAAATCGTTCTCATGAACAACTCGACAACACGAGCACGACAGACCAACTAACTAGCATATTACAATTATGACCAGATTAGAGGGTTATATAGATCATGAAAAGAGGAAACAAACATGTATTAGGAGTATAGTATCTTACTTTTCAGACACATTTTGTGAGCTGACACTTGAAACACACAGTGAGGAGGCTTATATGGTGTTGAAATGAATGGGTCGTTATCATCGCTGAAGTGAATGACAGCACGCCGCAAATGGACAATCAAGTGAACGTGATGACACACGAGCATATTCAAGCAAAAGACAGCATATTAGTTCTGTGAAACAAAACATAACCAATGTTTCCCCTTTTTTCTTTTATCTGCCATTTCTCTCTTCCTGTCATTGCTTGGCTACTGTCCGTTGGTGCCTTTTGAATAATGATGTGTACTTAGCGCTCTCTTCTCCCAGTCATAAGTAGACTCACACACCCTTACTGCTGATTGGCTACACTTTTGTTTATGTACTAGGCCTAAGCTGTTTTGAAATAACACTTACCCCATCTTTAACCGTGTTGGAGAGTTTATCAGTTGCTCCAAATAAAGCGAGTCACAGAAATCTTTGAATGGATCAGACATTTTTGATGACCAGTCCCAGTTTAAGTTTCCAGTAAGAAGATCAGTGTATGAAGTGATAGCTTGGTGATGATAACATCCAGTGACAATGTCAGTACCATTTATAAAAAAAAGTAGTTTAATTGCCTGCAGTTCAAATTTGACTTAAACGTAATCTGCAACTCAACCACCTTTTTTTAGTGCGATCTGATCTAAAGATATTATACCCCTCAAAGTGTATTATGGAGTTTGTAATGGATTTATATAGCCATGTCTCAGAAAGAACCATGATGTCAGAGTTCGTTGATTCTTATTAAATCTATTTTTTATTTTATTTTTTATCAGACTACGGACATTAGGATGAAAGAAACGCAGACCATCTCTAAACTTAAACTCATCAGGAGTTTGAAGCTGCACACGATCTGGGCATGGATTAGGGTCAGGGCTTGACATTAACTTTTTTGCTTACCAGCCACTGTGGCTAGTGGTTTTCCACTCAGCTTTTTTCCACTAGCCACTAAGCATTTTCACTGGCCACAATTTTGCTGTTTGGAAATTACATTTTAAATGATTAAAGTTGACTTTGGGATGCTTAAATTACTTGATTTTGAGTAATTTTACTTGATTTAGAATATTTAAAACCCTTTCAAATGCAGCGTGACCACCCAAATCAAGACTGCATTGTATATCAGCTGGGATGTGCAGGTGGGCAATATGAGCATAGGCTAATGTGTATATGTGTATTTGAGTATTTAGGCGCGAGCAGAACTGATCATGCGTGCGACAGAGAGAGAGAGCATGTGGGAGAGAGCGCTTCTTTTGTGTGTCATTCATCGTGATTCCGCCTTCACTAACTGCAAGTTAATCGATAAAGAATTGTAATTGAATTGCAATTTTGTGATACGACGGTCTTGGCATTTCATTTGGCTGTAGGCTGAAATTATATTCAACCCACCAAAGTGGCTAGTGGGAGTGGCTGCCTACCCGCCACAGCTGAAATCTACCCACATTTGGCGGGTGTTAATGTCAAGCCCTGATTAGGGTGGATATTGCCCGAAATTAAAAGCAAAAGAAGGACAAACCACTTTTTTTTCTCACAAAGCCTGCCATTGAACGTTCACTGCAAATGGACGTTCCATAAGGAGACAGCTTTCCGTTTCCATAGACATCATAGTCCTCTCGTTCCATCTCACAAAATGAAGAGCACCCAACGAATGAGACAATTATCAAACACCCAGGTCCTCATGACAATATCTCTGTCAACTGACTCCGAGGAAGTCACAGTGTTTGTAATAAGCCAAAAACCTGGCACATTGCCAGCTCTCCTTCCAGGGCTCAGAAGCAGACGATCTGTTAAAATCCACAATACCAGACAACCGAGCAGGCAAACCGTGCAGACAAACGAGTATAGAGTATTTCCTAATTTTTGCAATAGTTTAAATCGATTTAAAATAAGAATGCAAGAATGCCTTGCACAATCAAACATTTTTTAGATTATTCTAGAGTAAAAGAAACTGGACAAAACTAAAAACAACAACAAGAAACCAACACGCCACTGCATATAAGCCGCCATTTTGGAAGCGTCTCTAATGCTTCGTTGAGTCACAGGTGTAATCCACGTTTTGAGAGTTGGTTCACTCTCCCACTCATTACTGTAGATAACTTACTGTACATTTATGCCACTTTGGCATAGTGATCACTTGATATCCAGCTACGATTTCACGCTGAAAACTTTTGAGCGCGTCTCCCTGCTGATTGCTGATTTGCTAAAAGTGCGTGCTCGGCGACGTCAACACAAATGCCAGCTGACTCTACGCTGGGCCAGTGATGACTGATTTTAGGAGTACATGCACACTTGAGTTTGTTATTAACCAATTAGACTATAACATTTAGATGTTTGAAAACCTCCAAACTGACCCCAAAACAATTATTTTAATTGCCCTTTTGCCCTGTATAAGTTTGATGAAGAAATAAATTACACATTGTAATTAAATTACACATGGCAATTAAGGTAACACTTTAGTTTACAGTGTCATTGTTACATGTTACATATAGTTACTATAGTAATAACAGTAAATTATGCATAATTACATGCAACTAACCCTAAACCAAACCCCAATCCTACCCTAATCCTATAGTAAGTACATGTTGTTAATTAATATTACTCAGTACTTGCGTGTTTAATTAAACTGTAGAAATGACACCTTAAAATAAAGTGTAATCATAACTAATCACTGTCATGTGAGGTTTTTTCAAGCTGAAGTTATAAGGTGAAACTTAAGCTTTAATGCACATAGTTTTGGTTGCAGAAATAAAAATATGCATAAGAAGAGCTGAGATTGATCTATTTGTCTTTAGTGGAATCTATTGATCTTTTAACTATTCATCTTTAGTGTAAAAGTTTTTGAAACTTTAGGTTTAGAAACTAGGACAATTTCCTTGACATCAATCAAATGTAATATTTCGGTAACACTTTCTTTGAAGCCTATATATAATGCATTATAAAAGCATTACTAATGCATTCATTATATAACACACACACACACACACACACACACACACACATTTATATATATATATAATGTAAACATGACAAACAATCAATTTAAGGTGTACCAAGGAATCAATAAATGTTATAATGCATTTTAACTTTGGTTACAATTGTTTTTGAAAATGTACAATGCACTATAATGTACATAATGAATACCTTTTATAATGCCATATATATAAAGGCTTTCAGTGTTCCTGTGGGGTCCTGACATGCACAAGTACATCCATTGGGGAACTGTTGGGTAAAGTGCGTCCAGTGGGGACTTGGTAGACATGGGTGCTACCTGTAAGGAAGAGGCTTGAGGATTCTGCAGCTGCTCCTTCTTTAGCAACTGAGGATCTTCAGAGTTTTCATCTCTGGGATTTTGACAGGGACACCCTGAGCATCCTGTGTGCAACAGAGACGTGCACCATTTAGAGAAGTGGCTAGAGGCTGCCTCAGTGGCTCAGACATGTTAAGCTTTTTCTTCTTTGGCATGTTGTTGGGCACAGGTGCTCCCTGAAGAGAGTAGGCATAAGATGTCTGCTCCAGCAGCTCCTTTCTCAGCGGCTCAGGGATCTTTAGTTTTTGACTGCATTGTCCTGTTGAAGGAACAGACATAATCATGTAATACTGACTAGATTTAATGAGTAATTTTTGGAGAAAATCTAAAGACATATTGCTTCCACTATTTCAATATGATAGTTCAGTAATTGAAAATTATATGTTACTCATCCCAGATTAAATTATTAGTGTTTAATTGATTAAATCTAAGTAAAATTGAAAGAAATGAGGACTAACCAATGCTCTCTTTTGGTCAGCTGGGATCTGGGGTACATCTGAGGTCCCAGAATGCTCAGACACACCTTTAGCAATCCTGGAGGGCATGGGTGCTCCCTGTGTGAAAGAGACAGGCACTGGTGCATTTTGCAAATTCTCCCTCAGATTCTCAGCAAGCCTCCGTCTCACTATTTTCCGGGCATGCAATGCTCCTGACATGCACATTGGGGATTTGTTGGTTAAAGGTGCGTCCAGTGGGGACTTGGTAGACATGGGTGCTACCTGTAAGGAAGAGGCTTGAGGATTCTGCTGCAGCTGCTCCTTCTTCAGCAACTCAGGGATCTTCAGAGTTTTCATCTCTGGGATCTTGTCAGGGACACCCTGAGCATCCTGTGTGCAACAGAGACGTGCACCCTTAAGAGAAGAGGCTAGAGGCTGCCTCAGTGCCTCAGGAGTGTTAAGCTTTTCTTCTCTGGGATGTTGTTGGGCACAGGTGTTCCCTGGAGAGAATAGGCATAAAGCTTCTGCTGCAGCAGCTCCTGTCTCAGCGGCTCAGGGATCTTTAGTTGTTGCCTCTTTCAGATCTGTTCAGGCAAGGGTGTTCCATGTGGTGAAAGCAGGTACAGGTAGCCTGACGTGGTCATACTCAATTCTAGTCAGAATATGAGTCTGAAACCGCTCCATTGGGCTTTGATTATGGGGCGTGTTTCAACCTAACCAGGAAAGACCTCAATTGGATAGACCTACAACCAATCAGAGCAACGGAGCGACGCGTAACGTTAGTTGTCAAATGTCAACAGAACTCAACTGCACTGTTGCCAAATCCGTGTTTTTCCCGCAGGTTGAAGCGACCCCAATTATGTGATACATAGACCCAGGAATGCGAATTTTAGCAGGCAACTGTGCCAAAATAACATATTTTGCCAACCAAACGCAATTTTATTCCGGAGAACCCCCTGGAAAGGTATTGTTTTGGGCTATAGTTTTGAGTAGCAATTGCGCGACATTGCAAAAAAACATGGCAACCCTGTCTTCACGCACGCTGGATTAAGAAATGTTAGAGGAAAAAGATGAGTGTAAACGATCTTTGCCAGTGTTGTAAAAAAAGAATTTAAGGATACACAGAGTACTGACCAACACGATTATCATTTCTGAGAGAAATAGTGAAGGTAAATGCATATACGAACAAGTTCTCCGTTTAGGATAATAGCAAATTTCCTCTTTTCTGGGACACAGCAGGCACAAGTGTTCCTTGTGTGGACCTGGCAGCCATAGGTGGTTCCTGTTGATTTTTCTGGCTCTGCTTTCTTTGCTGATCCCTGGTCTTAATTGATGTACCTGGGAAGCTGGAGTCCATGGCCTTCAAAGAAACATCACTGAAGACCTGGGATGGGGTGAGTTTCCCCATCTCGGAACTAACAGGCACAGGTGCTCCCTGTTGGAACCTGGTTGGCACTGGTGCTCCTTTTGTGGACCTGTCAGACATAGGTGCTCCCTGTGTCCTCTCACTCCACTGTTTCTTAGTCTTCAGTGTCGAAGAATCCTGAGTGCGGGGTCTTCTCAGATGCATCACTGAAGACCGGAGATGAGGTGAGGTCTCTCTCCTTAACTTTTTCAGACACAGCAACCACAGGTGCTCTCTGCTTCTGCCTGCACTGCTTTGTGGACTTCAAAGTTGCATCTGAGAAGCCTGAGTGAGGAGACTGGACATTCTCAGATGAATAACTGAAGACCAGAGATGTGGGGCATGAAGTTTCTCCTTCCTCCACTGTTCCACACCACTGCCATAAGGTAGGGTCCCCATATGCATGCTCCTCAGATATGGGGTAGGAAACCTCCATTATAGCCCACCACTGCCCCGCAGCAAGGGCCTTTGATGAGCTCATCTGATAGTTCAGGAGATGAGGACTGCTCTATGCTCTCATGAAAATAAGTAGGCAAGGTTGAAGATGGTCAAAAGATCACATCACAAGTGAACAATACTGCCTTTGTGCAATCTTTTTATGTGAAACACTGTTAAAGAAAGATAAATTTAAGTGATACAGTTGACTAAACATATATGGTAACATATAGGATAAAAGAGGCAAGGGAGGATGAAAGTCTCTTTAAAATGTATTCAAAATTAACAATGAAGCTGAAAAAGTTTAGTTTTGATCAATTTATCTATTAATGTGGATAACTCGGATGCATATAAAGTATATATCAATTATTATATATCAGGTTGCTAGTCAAAGTGTAATTTACTGACTGCAAAAATTGAAGAAAATTATAACAATATACTGTAGGCTCCACTCATTAAACTGGCCAATAAGAATAGATGTAAATAAATGTTGTTTGCTTCTGTCAAAAATGTGGCTTTTAAAGACATAAGAAAGGCTAAATGAAAAGCTTCTTTTGACATTCTTCTGTTGCATCACCATACACAGTTTATTGGCTCCACAAACACCACTGTGCATAATCCAATTGAATATTCCACACATTCATCAAAGGAAAGTTTACATACGTTCAAAACCTTTTTACCCTTCCAGATCAAAACACCCTCCCTACAGCATAAGGAAGGGTACCTATATACATTGATATCTTGGTAATGTTCACAGTGCCACTCAGTGGTCAAAATGAGAATAACCACACATTTTCAAACACATTTTGGCTCCTACAGTCAGGGCGCGCTAGGAATTTTGGGGCCCCATGACAAAAAAATCTAATTGGGCCCTTCTGCACAGCTGTTGTGGATATACATATATACTGTGATATATACAGTATACTGTATATATTTAAATAGTCCATATACCAATAAATGGCACTAATAATACAGAACATTGACCCAAGTTACCTATAGTTCTGTATTACCACTACTTGATTACATACATTAGATATGATTAAGCTTCTTAAATAAATTGACCTTCATGATGGGAAGAATAAAGTCTGGGGTTTTTTTAGCTAATAGTAACCACTGTAAAAAAGTTTACACTATAGAAATTATTATTATTATTTTACTTTAAATGTTTTATGTTTGTGCTTGAAAATAACTCTTACTATCCTTAATGGGTCTTGTTATTTTGCATTTTAGGCTTATTTTAAGCAGGAAGTATGTGTATTTTGCACATGTTTTTGTTGCAAGTGTAATTTTTACGTTTTTTTATAGTTCAGATGCATGGTAATCACTGCTTTGTGACTTCTGGAGGCTCTGTTATAAATCACATACAAACAGTATTACTTAAATTGAACATGAATAGTAGGTTACTACCTCATAATGATCATGGCGCCTGATCTGTTACCAAGTAGAGTCAGTGTATCTCACAGCGCCATCTGCTGGTGAAATAATCACTAAACGATTGCTGCTATAACGTTGGGAGCTTTTTTGCAATTTATCTGCGGGTTGTTTGTACGAACTGTAAAACTGGGACATTTCCAGTCTGGGACAGAACACCAAAAACCGGGACTGTCGCCTGGAAACGGGTTGTCTGCTCACCCTACTCTGTGTTTATGGCGCGTCGGACTGACTTTCTGCAACTAAACACCGTCACTGATGAGTGCGCTAAGGCAGGACCAAAGCATTTCATGCAGATACAAGGGGGCGGTTGATCAATATAGATGTTTATTCCATTCAATTGGGGATATTTAACTTTTATTGCCAAAATAAGTAGAATCAAAGATCATTCATTTTATTATTAATTGAAAAATACTCAATGATGATGGTTTATGTAGTGTATAATATAATAACATTTTTAAATTAGTTTTTACCTATTTTTTGGGAAATAGAATTGTCCTAAACCCCATATAAGGCGCCCATGCCTACAGTAACCATCAGTAATGGTCAGACTCAGAGGTAACATTAAGGCCAATCAGCTTACAGTATCACTTCAGTTACACTTCAGCTAGTGTTGGTGAATAATGAGAGAGATTGAATGACAGGTCCATATAAACATTTATCATAATAAAGGAGTGGTTGATGGAGTTTCTCGACAAGATGTGTGTGTGCATAATTATCAACAATTAGGCTATATAAAAAAATAAAATAATAATAATTAGTTTGATCATTATTGATGTACATATCAAACATCTCACCGTACACTGCATCGTGTCAATAACATTCCACTGTTTAAGCAGATTCTTAGAGTTGTGAAAATTTAATTAAAATTCTGATCCCCAAAACCCTGTGTAAAAAGAGTACTTATGATCAGTGCACTGTACGTTGGCAAGGAACATTGGGAATAAATGTGACAATGGATCAAACGGACCACATTGTCAAGAATGTCTGTGAATGATGGGAGACATAGGCTGCTTCGTTTAATTAAAACTTAACTTGCAATACAACTACAAAGAGTGACTAACCATGTTTAATTCATAATTCTTCATATACATACATCTGTTGTGCTTTTGTACTGATGTTCATCACAAACTACTTTTTATTATTTATAGATTTTTTTTCATTTTTATTTATAGCTGCTTAAACAGGAGTTAGCGAAGCTGCAGATCATAGCATAGTGGGATATACAACTTATTATAAAGTATAACAGACCATTCAACCAAACTAAGTCAACAAATATTACAACAAAAGCATATTTTTATATTAGAAATATGCTTTTCTGATGCATGTAAAGTTTTTATTATTATTATTATTGTTATTATTGACGAATGACTCATTAGCAGAACACAAAGACTAATGACATAAAGTATTACATTCATTGTATAAAATCAAAAGAAACATCCTTGATTTTATTTTGTAAAGTGACTTTTTTAAACAGAAAGTTTCTGTCTAATGTGCTATCAGTCTGATTTGTCGCAAGAGCTTTTTCAAGGGTCATATAAAGTCTGAGTAACTTAGTCCGGGAGAAAATGTCTAAAATGTCTCATATATATATGTATGCTTGGTTTCATCATATTCATCTTCTGTAGTTGGCAATGTACTGATGTTACTGATAAGTGTCAATACACTTTGAGAATAACTTCTTTTCTCCATATTTCCTCTGCCTTACAACTAGTATAATGTATTTCAATAATACAATCAACTCTTTAGTAATATATTTTTTTATGTACATTTTTATGCGTTTTGTGATTTTAGACTCTTATTTTGGTCTTTGGTTATGACTTCATAAGCCCGCGCCCACCGCGCTCCTTCCTCAGTTGTGATTCGGCTGAAGAAAGGTTTGTGTTTTAAGCGTTTAAAGCGGAGCAGAATGAATGATGTATTATTGAATGTGAAACTGCATTGCTTTATCAGCGTTGTGTGAGTAAAGTAACATAATGAAACTCAAGAGTAACAGAAGGAGCGTCTCATTTCGCACTTTATGTTTCCTAGGTAAACATTGCACATGAACGCTAAGTGAACGGGGACATTTCCTATTTGAGTGGTGAAAATATCACACACACAAACACACACACACACAAAAAACACATTACAAAAATAATACAGCATAAATATGATTAAGCTATTAAGAAATATTTGTATTCAATATTTACATTTTCTCAAGTTTATACTATAAATTACTTCAAATGTTTTGTTAACTCTTCCTTAATTGGTCTTATTTTGATTTTTAGGCTTATTTTAAGCAGGAAGTGTATTCTGCACATGTATTATTGCAAGTGTAATTGTTTAGGGTTTTTTATAGTTCAGATGTGTGGTAATCAATCACTGCTTTGTGACTGCGGAACTTTTGGGAACAAAACAATCCCATTGAGGCTCTGTTATAAAGCATATGCAAACAGTATTACTTTAATTTAACATGAATAGTTAGTGTCTTACTACCTTAAACAATAATGATGTTTCTTTTGATATTTGATGATGATGGCTTTCAGCACGCGCAAGACCAAGTAGAGTCCGCGTATCGCACAGTGCCGTCTGCTGGTGAACATAATCACTACACGATTGCTCTTACAACCAGCAGCTTCTGTATGTTGGTTGGGCGCTTTTTTTTGTTGCAATATATCTGTGGGTTGTTTTGAACAAGCTGTAAAACAGGGACATTTCTGGGGACAGTTCCAGTTGAGGACAGAACACCAAAAACCTGGACTGTCCCCGGAAAACAGGGATGTCTGGTCACCCTAATGATGCCCACCACTTTCAAAATTTGAATGCGATGAGCTTGTAATCACGACTTCAGAAGTCGGAATTATTAAATTTCTGATAGCACTTGAAGGTGGCATCAGTCTCTGGCGAGTGACGAGGGAACCGGAGCTTTTCGACTCTCCGAATCAAATGAACCGATTGATTCATTACACATGATTCAGTGATTCGAAGCGCTATATTTCTATTTCTCAATTTCTACAAATCATTATACTTCAGCGCTGGAAAGAGGAATCTGTATTTAAACTCGGTCATTAATGTAGTCGAAATGTGAAATTATTTTTGAATTTGGTGCATTCTAGACTGAGAAAACAGAAAAAAACAGTAGGAGTCAGATTACATTCATCACATGAACTGAGGTAATCGCGGGATTCGCGGCTGCATTCACAGCGCGTGATCAGTCTGGCGCATTTTCAGTTCATGTCTTTGGAAGCTTAACTTTAATAGGAAGATCATTTGAAAAGTTGAAACACTCACTTTGCTCTCCACCGCTCCGCTATATGAATCTCCGAGTTCTATGTTGAAAACATGTGGAAATAGCGCCCTCTGCTGGTCGTAGTCTTCAGCCTCTGGCCAAAAACTCATCCGATGACGCAAAATGACGATATTTGCATCATCGGAGGAATTTTTACATAAATAAAATACATAATTCTCTCATCTCATATGAGGGGGGAAAGTACGATAATTTGAATATAATCCCGGGTTTCTACTGATACAAAGCTTAATGCTAATCGCTGAAGTAACCCTTTAAATAGCTAAACTAATATATTAAGGGTCTGTATAATTTGCATTCTTTTATTAACTTAATGTGTTACTTTTAAGTGTTTTTGTCTCATCAGGTAATTTAAGTCCATTAACTGAACTACTGAACTAGAGCTGATTGAGACACACTTAGAGATTTGGTGTGGATTTGTTTCTGCTAATTATTCTACAGTTTTCAAACACAGAAAAACTCCTGGTGAAGTGACAGATCCATGTCTACATGAAGATGCCGTTTATTAAAGATGAGAGTGGAGACATGAAGATTGAAGAAACATTCAAAGTGAATGATGAAACTGAGGAACAAAGAAAGAAAGGAGATTGAAGAGATGAAGATTGTGTTTATTAAAGATGAGAGTGGAGACATATAGATTGAAGAAACATTCATAGTGAATGATGAAGAAACTGAGGAACAAACAGGTTGGTTTCATTCTTAAAGCTGAACTCAGTCATTTGATCCATATTCAAATCTCCAGCTCTACAGAAATTAATGATATTTTTAAAGACTGTCATACGAGTGTCCTGATTAAAGTGCTATTATTTGACATTTAGTCATTTAGCAGATGCCTCTATCCAAAGTGACTTGCAAATGAGGAGAGCAAAAGAAGCAACTGAACAAAAAAGGGGCAACAGTATGCAAGTGCTGTAACAAGTCTCAGTTAATCTAGTGGAGTACACATAGTACAGTACACACACTTTTCTTTTTATTATTAAATAAACAAACAAACAGGAAAACAAATAGAATAGTTAAGGACTGGTCTGTATTGGTCAGGTGCTGCTGGAAAAGATGTGTCTTAAGATGTTTTTGAAAATGGCTACAGACTCGGCTGCTCAAATTGAGATAGGTAATTCATTCCACCAGGTGGGAATGGTCTAATAGGAAGGGTCAATCTCCCTAATGTTGTATAACGCAAATCTGCTGGACCGGGCTTTTGCAGGAATGTGGTTGGTGACGTGTAACTGGTTGTCAATCACAACTCGAGGTTCCTGGCTGTCCTGCAAGGAGTTATGGTTGATGAACTGAGCTGAATGGAGGAATTTTGATGAAGTGCTGGGTTGGCAAGGTGTAGGGGAGAAAATATTCCCCTAAGAAATGGGACACCACTACTACGCCATTGCATGTCAACATGCATCATCATACCCTGTTTCTTTTATTAGTGTCCTGTAGGGGTGTAACAATATATTGTTAAACTATATATCACAATTTAAAAATGTGATGAAATGTATCGTTGATGGAAACAATAGTTGTTTTATCCAAGGCTCAACTTGCTGTAGTAGGCCTAAAATGGAGTTTGGGACATTATTACATTAAACAACTATATATAATATAACTATATATAATGTTGAATATAATGTATAATAATGCAATAGGGGAATATTTGTACTAATGATAATAATACACTAATAATAATAATAATATTTTAATAATAGTAAAAAAGTACAAACAAATAAAAAACCTCTTCTTTATTTTGACTTACAATATTGGGATACATATCATATCGTGAGCTCTATATTGCGATTTATATCGAATCGTGACACGAGTGTATCGTTACACCCCACAAGATTATTGTTATAAACACGAGCCGCGTCTGAAAGGTAAAGGGGGAGGGGTTGCTGTAATTTATAATAATATCTTCAGTATTACTCAGAAGTCTAGTTTCAAATATAATTCCTTTGAAGTTTTGGTGCTTTATGTAACGTTATGTAGTGCAAATGATAAATCCTCTGTAACATTTGTGTTAGCTACTGTATATAGGCCACCAGGGCACAATACCATAAATAACCGTAGATAAATTACTAATTGTTGGTGATTTTAATATCCATGTAGACAATGAAAAAGACACATTGGGATTGGCATTTAAAGACATTCTAAACTCTATTGGAGTTAGGCAACACGTGTCAGGACCTACTCATCGCCATTATCATACTTTAGACCTAATATTGTCACATGGAATAAATGTTGATACCGTTGAAATTCTGCAGCAGAGAGATGACATCTCAGATCATTATCTAGTATCATGTATACTTAATTTAGCTAAAGCTACAAAGCCGTCCACCCGTTTAAAAATGGCAGGACTATAACCGCTGTGACTAAAGATTGCTTTTTAAATAATCTTCCTAATCAGTATCATCTCCTCAGCATTCCAGATAGCTTAGAGGAACTCGATGTTGCAACAGAAACTATTGACTCTCTCTTTTCCAGTACTTTAGACACAGTCGCTCCCCTGCGCTTAAAGAAGATTAAAGAAAATAGTCCAATGCCGTGGTACAACGAGCACACCCGGGCCCTTAAAACAGCAGCCAGAAAAATGGAGCGCAGCTGGAAGAAAACCAAACATTTGGCGTGAATTCACTCGCCGTTTCTTTGCCGTTGTTGTTTACATTTTTTATATGAGAAGAATTCTCAATTTTTTTTTCGAATATTTTTTAAAATAAAGACTTTTTTTTTTTTAAGTCTGAAATGCGTTTCTGCTGCTTATCGCTAGCCATGACCAAACAAGTGTGAGCGAGGTGACGGTGATGAAAGCACTTCCTGAGGAATTATTAAAATAATGAATCATTAGTTTATATCTTATCAACTGCCCATTATTTTTAATCCCATATCAAACACAGTATGTTATGTCAGTCTAGTTTTATTTATTTCATTTAATGTTTTTAAATACAATATAATTTTAGTCCACAGCCCCCCAGCAGGGAGGGCTGATGCTATAACGAGGGGGGCTGCAGCCCCCGCAGCACCCCCCTTCCCGCGCTACTGCTCTTTTCTATGGCATACACATAAAACACTTTTTCAATTAAATGATTATTAGGCTGCATTATCTAGGTCAGCGGAACACTTCCCATAACACCTGATGTACTCGTTACATCATCAGAAGAATGGCATTTACGCTAATGTTAGTGTCTCTGTTTTATCCCAAGGTCTACTGCAGTCAGCCGGATCCAGGCTGTATCCAGATCAGACGGTGGACCTGCACCCAGATGTGACCAACACATGACCCTGAAGTGTCTGCAGAGACTGTGATATTTAGACTCCCCCTTAAGCTGCCTCATCGACACGGCATCCTCAATCAACCTGTCTCCGGCGTGATGACTCCGATTGTTTAAATAGTCCTAGTTAACAATTCTTTAAATCGATATGTCATCCTCAAAACAACCCGTCTCCAGCGTGTTGCTGCCGATCTTTCGAATATTACATTTTAGTTCTTGTTTAATCAATACGGCATCCTCAATAAAAACCTGTCTCCGGCGTAATGACTCCGATATTTCAAATTTTTATTTATTTATTATTATTTAATCGATACATCATCCTCAATAAACCTGTCTCCGGCGTGTTGCCTCAGATCTTTCGAATATTCAGATCGATTATGACCTCTGACCTTTAAAATAATAACTTTAATAATAATAATACGCTGTTTGTTAATCGGCCAGAGGAGAACTGGCACCCCGACTGAGCCTGGTTTCTCCCAAGGTTTATTTTTCTCCATTAGGTCTCCTGATGGGGTTTTGGTTTCCTTGCCACTGTCACCTCTGGCTTGGCTTGCTCAGTTGGGGAAAAAAAAACTATTTTTCAAATACATTTCAAAATAAATCTAATTATTAAACTAAATTAACCATATAGACCAAATTACTGATCTAAAGCCCACATTGTTACTGTATGATAATCAAAATATATTCTGTTGCATTATTTTTCTGTTTAACACTGTGAAGCTGCTTTGAAACAATCTGCATTGTTAAAAGCGCTATATAAATAAAGTTGACTTGACTTGACTAGTGTCCTGTAACATTTAACCAGCTGTGAAGTGCGTAGGCTTTATCTAACAGAAATCAGGCATGAGACGTTTAACAAATTATTCACTCCCAACGTAGTTTTGCGCTGTATTTGGAATAAAACAGCACTCGTTTTCAGCTCAAAAACACATGAGCCTTAGAGTTTCCTGAGACAATACAGAATGATACAGAACATACAAGACTGGTGAAGCCGCTTTTCCTTTGGGTCAGACTGTTCTCTTTGTTAACCGTTCTATTCAGTGCTGATTCGAGCCAGCCAGCCGGTATGGATATGTTTTTGTTTTCTACTGTGGTATAACGGAGCTCTTTACAGTGAAATTCAAACAATACAGTTGCTTTGGAGACGCAAGTTTACAGACGATACGTGATATAAATATAGAGTGCAATTTGTTTTATTTTTTAATCTGTATTATCAATTTATTAATTATTAGTTCACATCTCTCAAATAGTGCATTTAGCAAGCTACAGACAAACTGGCAGCCAGGCAACACATAAGTGATCCCGAGTGGGTCATCACTACACGCATTCTAACAGCGTGGTAGTCAGTGTATGGAGGAAAACTCCTCATACCCCTTTGTTCGTAGTCTGGTCCCGAAAAATCTCAGTTTTAGGGGCCCTTACCCCCTATCACTACAACCAAAAGAGAACTGAGACGACGTGAATGCACAAAACGAAGGGGTAGGGAAAAGGGAAGGGCTAAGGGTTAGAAATTAGCCTGACGTGGCCAAACTCAATTCTAGTCAGAATATGAGTTCGGAACCGCATACTCATTGAGTAGGTACTCAATTTCAATAAGTACTTACTTAACGGGCGCTAAAAGAGTAAGTACTATATATCCAAATCTCGTTAAGTATGAATGCGATCCGCACTTTATGCGCCATGTTGACGTTATCATGTGACCCATGACGATATCACAAGCGCAACAACATGTGTGACAGGTTTAATTTATAAAAAAAGACTGTTTAATTTATCTATCTATATATTATTATTGGTTTAAACGTTCTAATTTTGTGGTCTTGTTTAAGAAACAGCTGCCCATTTATTTTGTGATTGTAGTATAAGCGATACATTTTAACCCTACTAATCTGACAGTTTAATCCTCGCGAAAACCCAAAATCGTGATCTCTTTAATATGTTGTTAATTTCTTTATTTTATATGCAAAAAAATGTCACCCACAAGCAAAAGTGGGCTAAATCTCCTTTATATTTCCCTCTTTTTCTTGTTAAATTTAACTCCTGTTCCATCCCAGGTTTATGAAATAACAACAAATATTTATTCAAAGATATCTAAGCTTGTTATTGTGTTTTTTTCTCTTCTGTGTATATAATGTACACAAACACATATGATTGTTCATTGTTAAATATACCACCATGTAATTATAACACAAAAAGTGCCAGGTAACAGCTCATAGCATCAGTACCTCCACAGCACCGTTAGCCCACCCAAACACTTACAATAATAATGACAAATGCTGACCAATACTTTATTACTTTTTTTTTTTTAAATATCGTTTTAGTAAAATAACTTCTCATATGACATAGCGATGCTTGAATACACATTAGACAAATGCAGCCGATGTGAATACATATCAATTTTCAGTCAAGCAATGAATTAATGCATGTGAATAATTTTATAAAATAATATTGTATTTACTGACAACAATAGGAAACCTGAATAAATACGTAAATTTAAGTAAAGTTAATAAAAGTAAACATCACAATAAATGAATAAAAATCAACACATGAAACAAAGCTTTATTCAAACGTATTGTTCAAACGATCACACATTTGGAGGCAGTGAAGGCCACATCTGCTGCCATCTCAACTCAGCGCTGCCAATTCTGCAGCTTTATATTGATGGACCACCGTGAACACCTTCGCCTGTCCTAGCGTCCACCCGTCTCCTGACATCTCAGATCCTACAAACATGAACAAACATAATACAAAAGCAGTCATTTTAACAGCACAATGTCATTTGATTTCTGCATTAGAAGTAACTAAAGGATCTTAGTTTTTATTTTTGTTTCATGTTTTCCCCACATGCCACCATTACCCTGCCTGGCAGGCCCTGCTCCACCACAGCAAAGCTCTGCAGCAAATGCACAGACATCAAGAATCAGAAAAGTGCTGAAATAACTCTGTTTGAAATTGAAATAAAATACAACTTAAGATTTAAATAGATGTTTTATTCATTTCTGAAGTATACTGACTCAAAGCCTTTGATGACAGCATTCCTTCATCAGCCTCTCGCCAACAGATGAACACACACACACACACACACACACACACACACACACACACACACACACACACACACACTCTTCTGTCCCTGTAACACCACTAGACAACATTAACGTTACCTCTGTGATTTATGTTCAATACTACATTTAAATGTAGTTGCTTATGTTCCTCAGTTTATCAACAGTAATAATGGACTAATTAAATTGATAACTTATGTTAGTTACTTTATGTAACTTTGTTTATTTACATTGCTGACATTATTGTAATGTAAGCAGAGTTGAAAACAGTGAACTTTACATTATAACACATCATTCTGATCCGATGTCTATTTAATGTTGTGAAGTGCTCATCTGCATTACTTATCGAAAATTCCTGTCAGATGTTAAATAAACATTTAGTAAGCATCTTTATCTTTAAGATGTATATGGTTTATGTAAATCCACTTTGGAGACGTAAGTTACGTGTGTTTCTGGAACTCCCCTGTTCTACATTAAAAAAAACGTGTTTATTTACACAACTGTACACCTTCAACAATTCAAAAGTTTACTCTACAGTAGCTCAACAAATGCGATTTTAACACACGGGAACTGTGATTTTGGTTTGTAATACTCACGTTTGAAAACACCCGCATCGCTTTCCTCCCCCTGACATATCCTCTCCTGTGGCCTCATGGGAAGGCAGGGATAGAAAAGTATCCGACAATGAGTGCTTCACAATCTGGGCGGAGCGCAGTAGGCCATCCGGGCATTTCTCACCTACTCTTTTATGTTTACTGAGGTTTCGAACATAGTACTCCTTTCACGTACTGTTTTCTCCTACTATATAGTAGGTTGGTATGCATATCCGGAAGCAACTTAAGTACACGCACGTTCAAATCTCACGAGAAATAGTCCAAACCCCAGGTAGTTCTCGCCTACTCTTTTATGAATCGGACCTACTAATCGCTCGCCTACTGCTTTTTCCATACTATATAGTAGGGAAGTATGCGGTTCCGAACGCAGCCTGAAGCCGGCTTCACACCGCACGCGTAAGCCGGGCGTAAGCAGCGCGTATTTTTTTCGGCGCTCATGTTAACAGATTAGTGCATTCACACCGGCAGCAGAGGCAGCGCGTAGCAGGAGCAGAGCAGAAGCGTCAGTGGCGCGATCGTTTCGGCGCCGGGTCTATTTTTGACGCGCTGCTCACGCTGAATTAAAGCCACAGTGCATTGTTCTGATCAAAACTGACCTGATAAACATGAAAAATAACTAATTTCACCATGAGATCATGTAGTGAAGTGTCCCGTGTGTTTCACAAGCACCATGACATCCGGCGCTGCTGTGAAAAAAAAAAAAACTCATCACTGCCAGAAGTTTTTGCTCAAACTTCAAAGGCCTGTTTAAATGATTAAAACTAAAGGCTTATTTTAACATTAAGAGTACTTTTATCACGTAAACTACCTTTATACAGCATGTTGCATATGTGTTTGGGACAGAGGGGAACACAGTCGCATTTGCAGCAGATATATGCTGCTAATCATTAATCAAAGCACGAGACAGACAGGGGTCCGAAGAGAACAGTGGGAAAGTGACAGAATGGACGATATTCGTCTGTATTTGCAATATACGAGCCGAGGTTCAGCTGCGCTAGACAAACGCAGCCGGTCTGAAAGCACAACTGACGCGTGCGGCTCCCGCTCTCCATACGCACCGCTTCTGCCCTGCCAACGCACTGCTAGCGCGTGTGGTGTGAAGCCGCCGTGATACTCCTCCATTGGGCTGTAATTATGGGGTGTGTTTCAACCGAACCAGGAAAGACATCAATTGGATAGACCTACAACCAATCAGATCAATGGAGCGACACAATGTTAGTTGTCAAATGTCAACAGAACGCAACTGCACTGTGTTGCCAAGTCCGCAGTTTTCCCGCCGGTTGTTTTCCATGTCTGCGTGTTGGAAAGCGACCTCAATTATGTGATCTATAGACCCAGGAATGCAAATTTTAGCAGGCAACCTTTGCTTTTTTTTTCTTCCAGAGAACCCCCCCTTGTTTTTTGGGCTAGTAGTTGGCGATTTTTTTGTAAAAACTTGGCAACCCTGTCTGCACGCACATTGGAATAAGTAACGTAAGAAGAAAAAGATGAGTGTAAACCAGTGGTCGCCAACCCGTCGATCTTTATCACTGTCCCGGTAGCTCGCGATAAACAATATGTAACAAGTAGAATTAGGTACTGCTCCTTTAAAGCAGAACGCACACACTTTCACTCGCTGATAAGTGGGCAGTCCGTGGAAGCGCGAGCTGCATGAAAATCGCATGTATGCGTGTAATATTTCTGATGTTATATACTTGTCTACAACCATTCAGGCCAGCTATCCGGCCTGGCGGTCTCTGTTTAAAGCATTACAAAGGCTCGACAAAGGTTTATCAAGGCTCAAAATCGCTCCATATACTCCCAAAATGTATTCTCTGCAACCTCAAAATCATCGAGCATCTGAGTATCTCTTCAGAAAACTGACGCAAATGAAAGTAAAAGTTGCAGATGCTCAATACACAATCATCATCGTTAAAGTCAGTGCTTCTGCCACTCTCTCCTATTGCAGTCCTTGATTTTGAAATGAGCAGTTGATCAATAAAATGCAGCTCATATTTGTTGATTTCGGTTATGTGAACTTAAAAATTTGTAGCTTGGGAATTGAAGTTCATATTTATATCCGTTTTGCCGAGACACGTGACTAAGTGTAAATGGAATCGTGATAATGATAAATCAGATGGATATCTTATCTGTAAAAACACATGAAGTGCAGACCATGCAGGTATAAGTAGGCCCAGCAAGAAAACTGTTGGGCATGCTTGAAATATAGGAAGAAAAATATAAATATTGAATCGGGAGGGATACATGGAATGTATCTCTGAACGAAACTGACTGTCTTCAGAATAGTTTCGCTGGCATTTTTATAGCTGTACCCAAAGAAACACCTTTTTTTTCATAAGCACCACCTACTGTCAGAGAGTGAATTAGCATTTTTATTTAGTCCATCTGTTTTTGTTTTGTGCAGGTGTGTATTATGTAACAATTTTCACAAAGTTAAAGTCAGACCCTTCTGTATTTGCTCTAAGTCTTTAAATTATGCAATGTAATTTAAATAAAAAACAACTGCTCATGCTACATATGTCTATATTTGTTTGGATTGTGATTAAAATGCAGTGGTTGCCTCGCATTTCAAATAGCTATTTTTTTAAGGCAAGTTTGGCCAGTTATACAGCAAATAAATGCAATAATTTGCTTTACAAAAAAATCGACAGATGATGTCGAAAAAACTCTGAATCGGCCATTAAAAATCTATAGGTAGATCTTGCCTTTCATCAAGGCTGAGGTCAGGGATCTTTGGCTTGAAAAGGTTGGTGACCACTGGTGTAAACAATCTTTGCTGGTGTGGTAAAAAAAGGATTTAAGGATACACAGAGTATTTACCAACACGATCATCATTTCTGAGAGCAATAGTGAAGGTGAATGCATATACGAACAAGTTCTCCGTTTAGGATAAGAGAAAATTCAACCCAAGCGCCTTTGATGACGTTGATGATTACTGTTTATCATCTGTCCATCATCGTATAAAGCCCGCCCTGACAATTTCATTGGTCCGAACAGTTCAGGCATAATTACTCCTCTATGGATCGAGTCCAGACCGAACTGCCCGAGTTCAAATGTTGTGGGCGGGGCTGAGTTCGGCTGGCATCCAGGCTAGGTAGAAATGGGATTGGGCCTTAATCCATCTGCAAAAACAATACAAAAGGAAAATCTAGAGATGGGCAAACTTGGATATATTTATCCAATTCTCAGGTGTTTTTGACTGTTTCAAATTTAAGTGAAGTGGGAGTGCAACTCTACAATTCCTTTCGGTCTATAATTGCTTGTGTGTTATTGTGGCTATGGAGTTAGAGTTTGGAGATTACAGAGTTGAAGAACTCTTAACTCTTGGGCTATGTTCAGACTGTCAGTCCAAATTCGATCATGTGTGTTTAAAAATCCTGTTCCTATTTGAAATCACATTCTGGAAATCTGTTATAAGCCTTACTGCTCTGATTGGTTTATGTGACTTTCTCACGGCATGTAAAACGTCAGACGTTGTTATAGGACACATGCTGAAAGTTACTGCAGAACAGGGCTCCACACACATTTTTTTTCCCCCAAGGAGTAAATGTGCTGCAACATTAAACAATTTAGGAGCACAGTGGAAAGATGTTTTTTTTTTTTAAATTAATTTATTAAACAAATAATGTATTGCAGACATATACTGCGCATGCAAAATCACACATTGGCCTAGATGCCAAGGATATCGGTTGTCCAGTTGCTATTGTATGTTGGCTGTCTGGAACACTTAGAGGTCAACCAGCTCTAGCCTGTGAAAGAACAGAATCTTTCAAACAATTCACTCTCTCTTTCTTGTGGCAACAGAAAACAGTAATTGTGGTAAATATTTTCCATTCCAGGACTGTGTGTGTACTAACATAGCACATACTGAGTATTGTTTAACATTATCTGCTAGCAAATACAAATAAATCAAATCCACATGAAAAAATACTATAGTATATTATAGTAAGATTACAGTAAAAATACTATAGTGTTTTTGAACCATACTATAGTAAAGATACTACAGTAAATTGTAGTATATTGTAGTATTTACTACACTTTGTTAATTTACTGTATTATATTTACTATAGTATGGTTCAAAAACACTATATTATTTACTATAGTAATTTTACTATAATATACTATAGTATTTTTTTACAAACCAATGTGGCATACATTGGATTGGGATTATATGCCTTCCTGCCTCAAAATGCAGCCTTGGTGGGACCAAAAACACCTAAAATAACAACAAAAAACAATTACACATGTATTTCTGACAAACTAAATTCTATTTCTGTTACGAATAATGATTCAACTTTAGGTCTGCAACTAATAATGATGTTGCTAGTCGATTAATCTGTCGATTAAATTAGAAAAGTGACAGATAAAGTTGCTATGTTTAATTTTTATTTGAGGTGATGTATATACCTACATCATGCATCGTTTTACATGGCAAAAGCCCACACGGATATGAAGACTTAGCTAGCGGAGTGATTGTTATCAATGTAATGCAAGGAATTAATTTACTTTATACCCCGAAGATGAAGTCTTATAATTATTGCAGCCCTATTCAATTTCACACAAGAATAAAGCCTATAAAGAGAAACAACTTACTTGGCATGGGAGTGCTCAAGGGTATGTTGTCCGACCAGGAGATTGACTGGCTTACCGGATTCATCGTTGCCTACGTCTCTTTTTTGCTCAAAATGAAAATGAATGTGCTTCATCTTCAACTATTTTTATCTCTCTATCACTTGACGGCCGCTTTACTATTTCACTTAAAATCCAGCAGTTCCTGCCCACCAACTCAATATTTCAGTGATTGGCTTATTGGTTGCGAACATTGCAAATCGTTGGTCTTGTTGACAGAAAGTTAAGTGCGTCATCATGCTTTGTTCACACCCTACAACTTCAGGTCTTCTTGGTTCCTTTCCATGTGAAATCAATGATTCATTGTGCTGTTGTTCCATGTATTGAGAACATCCCGTCAGATTATTATTCCAGTTGGCACATATCTATATTTAGCCGAAAATGCGAATGTATTACATGCATTGTAGAGCCCTGCAGAAACAAGGCTGTGATGTTGCAAAGAGCAGAAAATGTATATTTATAACGTTTCGAAACCAGTGGTGGTGTCAGCATAATGAATCCGTGTGTCTGCGGCATTCATTAACACAGAGATAGGCAGAACATGCAGGATTCATATTTAAATAGACTATTTACAGTTTAATATTCACAGACAATATTCTATGGCCCTGTCCCAAATGGCACCCTAAACACTCACGGTCTTCCTCTGAGTCTTCACTTTTGCGATGTAATGCCGCTTTGACTGCCGGGTAGAAGTCCTATGCGTAGCTCGCAAACTTGGGGGCTCAGTTGAAGTGAGCATCAAGGACGCATAGCTCACGAGCACCCTTCTTTAAGCTTAAATGATGGATGGGACACCCTACAGTCTTGTGGACTTAACGGACATGCGCACGCAGAGGCCATTGTAAATCCGTAAGACTGAAAGTTTACACAAAGTGTGCCATTTGGGAAAGGGCCAATATCGCAATTTGATTCAAGTGTACTGACTTACTTTCAATTTATTCAAGATTTGCCAAAGTAGTCAGAAGATTAAGAAGTCCAGAGGTGGCTATACATTGTCATGTTATAAATAAGACACCATCCATTTTGCAAACCCCTCTATGCGGTTGTTGCTGCTGTTTTTTTGGCGTATGCCTACCAATGTCATTGCCATAGAAACCAATGCAGATATTCTGGAAAACGAAAGAGCTGCATGGACACACAAATTAGATCAGTTGCGATACACAATGTGGACAGTCAATAATTTTAGATCAGATTCCAATTGAATACACAAATAATCAGATTTGAACTGAGAATCTGAACGTAGCCATAGTTTGCTTATTGGGTGAGGGGTATTTTGGATTATTTATTAAATCGAGTAAATAACGGTGTCTCTCACTACACATTTGACACTTTTTTCAGCTAAGTGAGTATAGAGATTGCGAAGACATGTGACCAACTGGGCGGAAACGTCATCAGAAAGAATTTGGGGTATGTTTGGCCCGTTTACATGGCCTGGCATAGCAGGCCAGTGTTCTGGCATGAAAATAATTAAAAATGAGAGAGAAAAACAGAATATAAGCCTACAAAATGCAGCAGACTAAAGAAAACATTGTCGGACCATATCGCCTAAAAGTAAATCCTAATGCAAAGACGAGTTATAATGAGAAAATAAAGGGAATCAAAGGACTGGATCCTTACGAACTGAGCGATTGGTCAAGGGACGCCTAACTTCCAGCACCCATTTATATGGATTTCTTTTAAAAAAGGTTTAAAAACGAAAGAAAAGTGGAGAGTCGGCTGTTTTTGAATAGTCTATAGTAAGTTTCTAATTTAAAATGTTTGTGATTTTAGGCCATAACCTATGTTTAAATGTTTTGTCACTTGTGTGTTCTAAATCTGAAGTACTAGGCTATATAAATATTAATTAATTAATTAATAAACGTTTAAATGTAGTAGGCTATGTTAAGACCTGACATCTATGAAAGTGTAAACAAAGAGAATTGCAATTCTGACAAGCCATGTTCAGTAACAACTTTTGGATTTGAAATAAAAAATAATGAATAAATGCTGTGTTTGTGGTATACAACAGCGAATCAGTTGCACACTGCAAACGCAGCATGTGAAAGCACAACAGGGCGGCTCCTAAACCGCAACACGCACTGCAGACGGAGCATGTGTAAAAAAGAGCGTTAGTGTTAGTGCGTACACACACAAAGTTTTCAGTAAATTCAAGTCGCTACAGCAGTTCCAGGACCTGGAGATTGTAAAAGTGGGACAGAACACTGTCGTCCGAGTGAAGGTATAGGCCTACTAATGTTTTAAGCACCACAGTCCACCACCACAATCTATCTGCATCTGCATCTATCTGCAGTCAGAATACAACAAAACTGTACACGTCATTATTTTTCCACACTGAAAAACAATAAAGGGATATCTCAAGCTTTATGCCTCTTCTATCATGAGAACGACTATTGCAGTTTATAACACAGCAGGTAGACGGCATGAACACTGCGTTCTACCCTCCATGCAAAGAAGTCTGGCGCCTGGCGTTTGTGCCGCGGATTCCCAAAATGCTTTGCGTTCACCACCGGGAATACGTCATGATGACAACACATTAGCAATCTCTATAGGGGTATAGTTGTATGTTGGTTTAAATGCTTTACATGTATAAATGTCTATTGCTTTTGTGCCATTAAACTGGGGTTATATTTTATTTTTCATCCTTTTTTTCCATAGATTTGATGTCACTGAAAGAGGAGAGTCAAGATCTGAATGACATGGAAGAGAAAGATCTCTCCTGTGTTCCGGGTGAAAAGAGTTTCAGTCAACAAGGAAACCTTACGGACCACATGCAAATTCATGCTGGAGACAAGCCTTAGACCTGCCAACAGTGTGGAAAGAGATTCAAACAAAAAGGAAACCTTATAGTCCACATGAGAAATCACACTGGAGAGAGGCCTTTTTCCTGCCAACAGTGTGGAATAAGTTTCATCCGAAATGAATGTCTTAAGTACCACATGAGAGTTCACACTGAAAACAAACCCTACACGTGCCCTCAGTGTGGACATAGTTTCAATCAAAAAATACACTTGCAAGAACACATAAGAATTTACACTGGAGAGAAGCCTTTCACCTGCCAACAGTGTAGAAAAGGTTTCAGCATAAAAGGAAAACTTAACAGGCATTTAAGGACTCACACTGGAGAGACGCCTGATACCTGCCGCTTAAGAACTCGGGCTGGACAGTTGCCTAATACTTGCCGATGGTGTGGAGAGAGTTTCACTCTTAAAGGAAACTATATCAGGCACTTGAGAACTCACAGTAAAGAGACACCTTATATTTGCAGATGGTGTGGAAAGAGTTTTGAAGAACATAAATTACTTAAAGCCCACATGTTAGTTTATTTCTACACGTGCACACATTGTGGAAAGAGTTTCAATCACAAAGGACACTTACAAGACCACATAAGGATTCACACTGGAGAGAAGACTTACACCTGCCAACAGTGTGGAAAGAGTTTTTAACAACAAGAACACCTTAAAGTCCACATGTTAAGTCATCCCTTCACATGTTGTCAGTGTGGAAAGGGTTTCTGTGAAAAAGGACACTTAAAAAGACCACATAAGGATTCACACAGGAGAGAAGCCTTTCACCTGCCAATAGTGTGGTAAGAGTTTCACCTTAAAAGCAACCCTTAACAAGCACATGAGAGTTCACACTGGAGAGACGCCTTTCATATGTGATCCATCTGTGGAAAGAGTTTCAGATATAAAGGCACCGTATGAGAATTATCTTATGAGAGAACCGTTTTATGTCATAAGTCTGGAATGAGTTTCAGACAGAAAAACAGATTTCTGCAACAGACTTGCAGAAACTAAGCCAACCGTGAGGTTCACATAAAGAGTTTAAGTTAAAGAGAGGCCTTTCACCAGCCCTGATATACTCATGGAAAAGGTATTTTCTGGTCTTTGCTTAGGGGCAGCGGACTTAGGCTGTGTTCACATTTGACGTATTTTTTCAGAAGGAAAAGGTTGACGAGCGCTCTTTTAATTAAAAAAGCAGCGTTTGGTCCAAATAGCAGACGATGGCATCTTTAGTTATAACAACAGCTGCAACAAGAGCTGTGTGGTGCAGAGATACAAAATGTCAAGAAAAAGAAAGTTGTCTATTGCATTGGCTTTTGAAGTGTAAGGGGAGGAGAATGTCAGATCACAACATTAAACAGGGACAAAAACAGTATGGTGCTTATAATAATTTATGGTGGATGTCATATATCGCCAACACTAGCACAAGTAGTCGATCTACCGGCACCTTCTCCATTTTTCTTGTTGTTATGGAAACGACTTTGTCATTGGTCAGCTGTCAAAAAGGCTCATGATGTTGGGCGTTTTTATCAGAAAAGTAACTTTTTTTCAATTTGAAAAGATGCTCTGAGCTGTAGAAAAAAGACGGTGTGTAAAAAAGCGCTTACGACTGTTTATGCCTTAGGATTATAATGTTAAACAAGACACTGGCAGCTTCAATAAAGACGTCAGGTGTGATCACGCCCTTAGTGAACATCCTGTGTGGCATTTAAATTAACATGTAAATATGTGCTGTGTATTTTCCTTTCAGTACCAAATAGACATGATACAAAAAAAAACTTAAACTGGAGAGGAGAACAGATGATAAAATGGAGAAATTGATTAAGAAATGATTGAATGATGAAGTTTGCATTTTTAAGTTTATAATTTAGATGTGTTAAAGCAGTGGTCACCAACCTTTTCAAGCCAAAGATCCCTGACCTCAGCCTTGATGAAAGGCAAGATCTACCTATAGATTTTTCATGGACGATTCAGAGTTTTCGACACCATCTGTCGATTTTTTTTAATTTTTTTTATTTTTAATTTTTTAAGCAAATCATTGTTGTTTATTTGCTCTATAACTGGCCAAACTTGCCTTAAAAAATTTGCTATTTCAAACAATCAACAAATATGAGCTGCATTTTATTGATCAACTGCACATTTCAAAATCAAGGACTGCAATAGGAGAGTGGCATAAGCACTGACTTTAACGATGATGATTGTGTATTGAGCATCTGCAACTTTTACTTTCAGCTGCCGTAGCGCCGTCATAACTATATAACATCTGTCAATTTGTGCTGTGCAAATTTTGAGGTTGCAGAGAATACATTTTGGGAGTATATGGAGCGATTTCGAGCCTTGATAAAGTGTTTGTAACGCTTTACACATAGAGGCCGGATAGCTGGCCTGAATGGTTGTAGCCAAAAGTGTAAGCAAAACTCACAAATCTGATATTTCACAGGGGGTTATTATCAGCGTCGTCGATCCCACGCACACATGGGGCAGTTTGCAAAACACTCCACTACAAATGGCGTTACTGAACAGAAAATAAACAGTGCATAGAGCAACAGAAATATTACACGCATACATGCGATTTTCATACAGCTCGCGCATCCACGGTCTGCCCACTCATCAGCGAGTGAAAGTGTGTGCGTTCTGCCTTAAAGGAGCAGTACCTAATTCTACTTGTTACATGTTGTTTATCGGGAGCTACCGGGACAGTGATAAAGATCGACCAGTCGATCACGATCGACGGGTTGGCGACCACTGAGCTAAAGCATGTTTTCTTTAACAAGTTTTACTATTTGTTGATATATAGCCATGGGATTTAAAAAAAACACATTTGTGCTTGATGCAAAACGTATAGTAGCTTTGAACAAATATAATTATTGTGCCAAGTCCAAGGCAAGTAGCTTACCTTATAAGGAATATCAATGTGATGATTATAGTCATAACCTCTTAGGGCCACCCCAAGATATAAAAAGCTTTGAACATTGTTTTTTGGAGCCACACTTCCACTACACATTGTTATTTTTGCCTTTTTGAATTTTTGTTCTTTGTATTATTCTGAAACTTCTTTTTAAGTAAAAAAGGAAAACCATCCTATGGTTATTCTTATAAACTTTTCAATTAAGTCTCAGAGTGATTTTTTTTTTCATGGAAATATCTTTATTGATTGTAGTTTAGATATTTATATTAGCAACCTGCCCAGTGCACTCAAATCGAGATTAAGCTGGTTTAGGGACAACACCGGGAACTAATAATTGTTATAGGTTATGGGGATGTTTAGAATGTTTTAGGATGTTACAGCGGTATAAAAATACAACAAAAGGTACGGTTCGGTTACTTGACTGTAACCCTGTTCACACAAAAAAATGCAAGGAAAAATTGTGGTCACAATTGTGACCAGTGGGATTAAATGGGTTAACCCATTTAATCCCACTGGTCACAATTGTGACCACAATTTTTCCTTGCATTTGTGTAAAATTGAAAAGTAACTCATATTATGAAGCATATGTTCTTATATAATGAAAATGTAAGATGTCTAAATGAGTTTATGGCAGGTCTAACATGATTGGTTAGTTTGGTCATGTGACCACACACATTTATTTCCTGGTACTGCAGTCTTAACGGAAGAATGACGTCAAAGCTCAGAAAGGACAGGTAAGAATACTAAGTTCCTTTTTGAAGAGCTCATAATTTTTTTTGCAAATATCATCATGAAAGGGTTATCTATGCATACACATTGTAATTAAATGAAAACATGCTTTATTCTGTTGTCAAACTGCAAATAAATGAAGACAGTCACAATAGTGACCGGTGGTATAACACAGGGAGTCTATGTTACCCATATGTAATTCTGTGTTAATTTTATGAACTCTCTTTCAGAATGACTTTAAGTCAAGTTTTGGATTTACTTGACACTGATGATCCAGAGCCTGCAATTTGTAATATAGCAGTGGTCCTAAGATAGAGAAGGATGCAAAAGAAAGCGATTGTGATAGCGATGCATCTGACATGGATTTTACTGGTGACTCAGCTCACATACCATCAAGAATTTTGAATTCTACTGCAGAACTGTTTGGATATGATAATTTTGAGGAAATTAAACCTGAATTAATCCAAACAAGAAAGCGTACAAAACAACTTGAAGCTGCTTCATCATCTGTATTGCCTTCTTCAGATGCCACTACTACCACCATACCAGTGCCCTTGGCAGAAATCACCCCTGCTCAGCTGATTAAAAGGAAAAACAAGAGTAGGTGTTTCAGAAAGTCTAAAAAAACAGCAAAAAGCAATTTGCCTGACTACATTGTGTATGAACCGACTGCAGCACAATGTCTAAAAGCAACAAATCCGAATCCATTGGATGTGTTTTTAGCAATGTACCCCTCATCTCTGAGAGAGGAGGATGCAACTTCACGCATGACAACCTTTTCACCACATTATCCCTGATTGATGAGATGACAAAGCGAGGATATGGGTGCACTGGGACCATGCGGCAAAACCAGTTGTGTGATGTGCCATTTAAACCAATGAATGAATTCCAAAAGCTACAGAGGGGCTCCACAGAAGTTTTGTCTGAAGGAGAAAAGCTACTGGTGAGGTGGAGGGATAACAGTGTGGTCACTGTTGCAAGCAATGTGGAAAATGTCTACACTGAGTTACCAACTAGGAGATGGAACAAGGAAAGAAAGGCATATGAGTACCTTCAACAACCTCAAATAATCCACTCTTACAACCAGCAAATGGGAGGAGTAGATCTACATGATCTTCAGGTGTCTCGTTACCACTGCACAATAAGATCAAAAAAGTGGTGGTGGCCAATTTATGCCTGGACTCTCCACAGTGCTGTGGTCAACAGTTGGCTGTTCCACAGAGATGTCATGGATGGTGACTATGATCTCCTTGGATTTCAGCGAGTAGTTGCCCAAAGTCTCCTGAAAAAATTTGGTACTGCACCAAAAGGACAAGGGAGGCCATCTTCAATGTCAGCTGCTGTAACTGATATTCCCAGGTTTGATGGTGTTGCTCACTGGCCGATAAACCCAGGTAGGCAGATTTATATGAAGATTTGTTTTTTTTATAACATTTACCACCTACAGATGTGTTCCAAAAGCTACAAAAGATAAATCCTTGTGTAATTGTTCATTTTGTTTTAAAGGGAACAGGTTTCTCAGATGTCGTGTCTGTGATGGTCGCACATCATTTGGTTGTGAAAAGTGTGCCAGGCCAATGCATATTGAGTGCTTCAAAACGTTTCATAACGTCTGAGGAGTTACCTAATCAATGAGTTCCACACCAGGACACCGTTTTTCCCCCGCTGCTATGTCCTTAGGAAGGTGTCTACTCAAGTTACATGAGTTCCAAACCAGCACACAGTTGTAACTGTTGATTGATGATTTTTGTGACAATTTGTTGAATTATGTTCTTTGGCATTGTTACATGTTTCCTTTAGGCCCATATTTAATAATTAGTTTATTTATTTTAATTAGTTTATTTTTGTTTTAATTTATTATTTTATTTCTGAAAGTTTTTTTTTCATTTTGTAATTTTAAGTATTTTGTGTTATTTATAATGATTACATTCTAAGCAATTTCCTATAATGTGTTATTTTACCATAATTGTATTAAAATATTTGTTATTTTTGAAACTGAGCCAGACAATGTTTACCTATTTGTTAATCAAATAAAACACTTCAACAATTTAATCCAGTATTTATTTTTATAATTTCTGGAGATTTATGTATTTATATACAACAACTTAGACTCCCTGTGTTCTACCACCGGTCACGATTGTGACCAGAGATAAAACTCATTTTTTCATGGACTTTTCAAAAAAAAAATTACAATATTGGCATTGATTGTTTAATATACTTACAAATACAACACAAACTCATATATTTCATCTCTGGGAAAAAATTGGGATTAAATGGGTTAAGCGGAACAGGATGCTGTGCTACTTTGGCACATATAAGAATGTCTTTATCGTGACCAACTGTGAATATAGTGTGAAAATGAGTAAATGGAATTGACCTGGAGGTATTAAAGCCTCGGTTGGTGATGTCACCAGTGCGAACCTGCTACACAAGGCTATAAATAGATGAGCCCAGCTGCTTTACTTCAGGATATTTTGTTTGAAGGGCAGTCCTGGGACATCATAAGCGCTGCAATGTAACTTAGCATCTCATTCCGCATTATCAGGGAACAGGGTTACAGTCAAGTAACCCAAACCGTTCCCTTTCAAAAGGTAACACTTAATGCTGCGCTGCTTTAGCCCATATGGGAACGAAAATACCCAAGCTGCCGTGCTTGAGGGTGTCTGGACCCCTTACGGTTGTGTAGGTGTTGATCACAAGAGTGCATGAAAAGCCTTAGACATTAGCCTATGATGTCGACTGAAGGATGCGAGAGCCTGGAGTGGCATTAAAATCCAAACTATTAAATCTTATGAATGTGTGTGGAGAGGACCAACCTCGAGAGTTTCAAATGGCGGAGGGCAGAAGGTATCAAGAGTCACAGTCAAGAAAGGAACCTTAAGCAGGTAGTCAGTATGAGGATGCAAAATCACTTTGCAAAGTCTAAGCAGGATGGCAATATTGATAGATCTTGCATGTCTCCAATTCTTTTTAAGGATTTTTTTGCCATGAGAAAAAACAACTGTAAGGTAAGAAGTTCATCAGACGCTGACTCTAGAGGTTCAAAGAGGGTTCTTGGTTCTTATAGGAGGCCTCAATCGTCTGGCTCCACAAATGAAGCGAGCAAGCAGAAGATCCCCCTATAGTGGCATCCCGTCCACCAAGGTGTGGCCACATAAAACCTGAGGGTGGCGGGGGCATGTGCCTGTTGAAATGAGAGAGAAGTAGAGTTGACATTGCACTGTCTGATAAGAGGTCAATAGGTCCACTTCTGCTTCGTAAAATATGGTCCAGATCTGCTTGACTACTTCTGGGTGGAGTTTCCATTCCCCATCTGTAATTTCTGTCTGGACAGTAAATCTGCTCCCACAGTAGAGTGCGGATCGGGCCGCATTTTTCTGTCTGAGCCCGGCCTGCGTCCAACAGAGTAGTAACCAAACCCGACAGGCATAAAGATGTTCATGTCCGAGCCCGACCCGAACCCGAATCAATTTTTTTTCTCATAATGACACATGTAGCCACGTTTGTTCGAGTGGAAAGCCCACTTTTATTAAGCAACTGTACGAAGGAATTCTGAAATTATTAGCCTACAGATGAGCGCATCAGCGCGCAGATACACACGATAACACAGGGCCAAATCAAATAGCCAATTGAAATTAAATGATCAAAATGGCCCAAAAATCTACCAAAAATGGCTCAAGATAACAGAACAAAACATAACACAAATGCAGTTTATTGAAATGAAAATCACTCTCTTACCATTTTTTCTCGAAAACTGAATGGCTACTAAATTGCAACATGGGATCTATTTACACAATGCATCCAAAGTTTAGGCCAATGCAGGTTTTTATGCAGAAAAAGGATTGCATCAACTTTGGATGGGCTTCAAGGCTGTCCTCTGCTCAATGGTCCTGCCAGCAGCGCAAAAGTTCAGTCCCATGTAGCCTAATATGCAATATCGCACGCACATGTTGCGCGTTGTCACAGCTACATAATCAAATCCCGCACACAGGAAGACGGATGTTAGGGTAATATTTATAATTTATTTTAATCACAAAAACATACCTTTGCATCAAGTTAAACAGGCCCATTGGCCCATCCTCTATCCAGCAGTGACTGGAACTTGTCCTGGGCCCAGAGAAAAATCTGCCTTGCTATCCTATTTAGATTGCGTGAGCACAGACCTTCCTGGTGATTTATGTAGGAGACTGTCGCTGTGTTGTCCACCGGCACTAGGACATGACAGCCCCTCAACTAGGGGAGAAAGCATCACTTTTATTTGCCTTCGAGGATTTGTCCTAAAATCCTCTGGCTTTGAGCCACAACTGAAACAGTCTAATGTGCAACAACCCCAAAAGGATCAGTGTGAATGGTGATGCCATGAGACCTAACACTCTCTGGTACTGACAAACAGGGTTGGGTATCGTTTGAATTTTAACGATTCTGATTTCTTATCAATTCCTAATATCAATTCCAATAGACTGCCTGTCTCACGTCATAGAAGTCAGACAAATCCCAACACATAGAGACTCTATCATTTGTTCATCTGTATTATATCTGTTTTTACCGTTAAATGGTTTTGATGTTTTTTTATATTTACTAATTCGGGGAACAGACACAGTCTCTATGTGGTCATATCTAGGTGAAAAAGCTCTGGCTTCTGAATATTCAATCCCTTTCCCCAAAAGCGCTTATTTTTAATTATATGATTACAGATAATAATCTAGATGTCCTGTGTTTGACAGAATCCTGACTAAACCTTGACGATAACATTGCTTTAAATGCGTCCACCCCCCAAGATTGTTGTAATAGGCAAGGCAAGGAAAGGCAAGTTTATTTATATAGCACATTTCATACACAATGGCTATTCAAAGTGCTTTACATGGAAAATGAAATTCAAATACTGATAAGAATTAAGAATACCACGTGTAAGACTTAAAAATAAAACAGGATAATTAAAACAGTTGTAAAGAGAATTTTTAAAATAAGAAGACAATAGAAATATATAGTTGTAAAGATATTTAAAAAGAATATCTTATAAAAAATAAAAAATAAAATAAAAATAAAAATTAAGATGATGCATAGATTAGAATAGGTGCAATCAGTCGGACGTACAGTGGCACAGTGCTCATTCAGTAAAGGCACAGCTGAACAGATGTGTTTTGAGTCTAGATTTGAATGTGGCTACTGTTGGAGCACATCTGATCTCTTCTGGAAGCTGGTTCCAGCTACGGCTGGCACAATAGCTGAACGCAGACTCTCCTAGCTTTGAGTGAACTCTTGGTATTTCTAGCTGACTTGATCCTGATGATCTGAGTGATCTGATGGGTTTGTATTTAATCAGCATATCTGCAATGTATTGAGGTCCTAGGTCATTGAGTGATTTATAAACAAGTAATAATACTTTAAAATTGATCCTAAATGTAACTGGAAGCCAGTGTAAAGACCTGAGGACTGGCGTGATATGGTCATATTTTCTGGTTCTGCTCAGAATCCTGGCATGGCGTTCTGTATGAGCTGCAGCTGTCTAATGGTCTTTTTGGGAAGGCCGGTTAGAAGACCATTACAATAGTCCACCCTGCTGGTGATGAAAGCATGCTCTAAGTCTTGCCTGGAAACAAAGCATCTAATTCTTGCGATATTTTTCAGATGATAGTAAGCTGATTTAGTTATTGCTTTGACATGACTATTGAAACTCAGGTCTGACTCCAAAATCACACCAAGATTCTTGACTTGTTTTTTTGTTATTAGACCTTTTGTCTCAAGATATGCGTTCACCTTGAGAATTTCATCTTTGTTTCCAAATGTAATGATTTCAGTTTTGTTTTTGTTTAACTGGAGATAGTTTTGGCTCATCCAACTGTTAACTTCATCAGTGCATTTGCACAGGGAGTCAATGGGGCTATAGTCATTAGGTGATAGTGCTAAGTAGATCTGGGTGTCGTCAGCATAGCTGTGGTAAGCCATTTGGTTCTCTCTCATTATTTGGCTCAGTGGCAGCATGTACAGGTTGAATAGGAGTGGTGCTAGAATTGACCCTTGTGGGACTCCATGAGTCATGGATGTCCAGTCAGACTTATGGTCACCTATACTCACATAATAACCTCTTCCTTCTAAGTACGACCTGAACCATTTAAGGACCATCCCAGAAAGTCCGACCCGGTTTTCCAGCCTGTCAAGAAGTATGTTATGGTCAACAGTGTCGAATGCGGCACTGAGGTCGAGTAGCACCAGAATTGATGTTTTGCCTGTATCTGTATTGAGGCGAATATCATTTATGATCTTTATGAGCGCTGTTTCTGTGCTGTGATGTGGTCGGAAGCCAGATTGAAAATTGTCAAAGTATCTGTTTGAGCTTAAGAATTTGTTCAGCTGACTGAAGACAACTTTTTCAATGATCTTGCCTATGAAGGGAGATTTGAGATTGGTCGGTAGTTGTTCAATATGGAGTTATCCAGATTTCTCTTTTCAGAAGAGGCTTAACTACTGCGGTTTTAAGGAGTTTGGAAAATTCCCATTGAGAAGTGATGAGTTTACCACTTCTAGCAGATCTGCTTCTAAACAGTTAAACACACTTTTGAAAAAGAAGTGGGGAGTGTGTCAAGGAGGCAGGTTGATGTTTTAAGGTGCTGCACCGTTTCTTCTAAAATTGTATAATCAATTGCTTCAAAGTCAGACATAGTAACTTTCCGAGGTTGTGGTCTGATCTGACTGACCCAGAGCAACTCACGGATGTGCTGATCGCCTTCCTGATATTATTTATTTTCTCTGAGAAGAAGGAAGCAAACTCACTGCATTTGCTGTCAGAGAGCATTTCACTGGGAATGTGACTCGGGGGGTTTGTCAGTCTCTCTACAGTAGCAAAAGAGTGCGCGTGTTGTTTATGTTTCTGTTTATAATATTTGAGAAGAAGGTCTGTCTAGCCTTGCCTAGTTCCACATTGAAATCATGAAGGCTGTCTTTATAGATGTTATAATGGATTATACGTTTTGTCTTCCGCCACATGCGTTCAGATTTCCTGCATTGTCTTTTCATTATTTGCACTGCCGTTGAGTTTCTCCAAGGTGCTTTCTGTCTTCCACTCTTTTTCTTGACTTTCTCAGGAGCAATATTATCAATTACACTCTTAACTTTTGAGTTAAAGGAGTCAAGGAGAGAATCAACAGAGTCTGCAGATATGCTTGGTGTTAGAGATATAGCCTTCATAAATAGCTCACTAGTGTTCTCATTTAAGCTTCTCTTTTTGACAGCGACAGATCTAGCTTCAATGGCAGGAGAGATTGAAATATCAAAGAAAATACAGAAATGATCAGACAATGCTACATCTTTAACAACAATTGATGAAATGTTTAGACCCTTGCTGATAAGTAAGTCTAGAGTGTGTCCACGATTGTGTGTAGGACCATGTACATGCTGTGTCAAATCAAAAGTGTTAAGAACAGTCATGAGCTCTTTTGTTGTACTGGATTCAGCATTGTCTATGTGAATGTTAAAATCCCCAGCAATGGCAAAACAATCAAACTCTGAGGAGATTATTGATAACAGCTATGTAAAGTCCTCAGTAAAGGATGGAGAGTATTTTGGAGGCCTGTAAACAATGATAAGCAGGATGCGTGGAGCACCTTTTAACACAATACCCAGATATTCAAAAGACAGATAGTCACCAAATGACACTTGCTTAGATTGATAGACATCTTTAAAAGAGCAGCAATACCCCACCTCTTCTAAACGCTCTGGACATACTCATAAAAGTAAAGTTAGGAGGGCTGTTTCATTGAGGACTGTTGCACTGCAGTTTTCTTCAAGCCAAGTTTCATTTAGAAGCAAAAAATCTAGGTTGTTTGTGGTTATTAAGTCATTGACTAGAAATGATTTGTTCTTAAGTGAACGGATATTTAAAAGTGCTAACTTAACAGTATTAATTTTTTCCCCCACAGTAATCTTAGTTTGACATGTAACAGCAGATTAGATGGGTTTGCTATACGGTCTGAGAAGGTCTTACACTTTCTATCACGTAACAGAACAGAAATAGAGAAAGAGACAGGCACACTGGGTTCCTTTCGTTCTGTAAACATTTGATAAAGTTACTGTTATCATGGCGGGGACCCAACACACATCACTGAGAGCTGGTATCAGTTGTTTTGGGTTCACCTACAACAGATGGAGGAGGGTGTTGGCCCTGGCGTTGTGACCGAAGAAATCTCACAGGAGGAGGCTGAGAGCGAGCTGGGCCCACAGGCTTTGATGGTTGTGGGGCTCGGCGCTCTTTGGTTGATATCTGTGGGCTCGCAGAAATCGAGTGTGATAGTCTGGTTCCAGCATAGACCATTTGCTCCATTCTCTCTGAGAAGCTCAGAAGCGGGGATGCTTGAGAGAGGAATAACATGTCTGGTGAGGGTGGCTGTTGTTCTGGTGTTATCGGAGGCTGAATTATGTTATCATCCATTTCATTAAGTGACTTAGACATTTCATGCAGTTTCCTGTTCAGACTAGTCATAAAGCGTAACAGTTCACTAGTCTGACCCCCCTTAGAGCCCACCCTTTCGTGCACCTCCACAGTATGGGCAGAGATGTTACTGTTCAGTCCCTCAATCTGTGTTAGTTCTAATATGTCACAGTCTGTCTGTGGTGAGCGCTGTGGGCGGGACTCAGCTGGGAGTGTGTCCGTGAGCAGTGGCTGTTGTGGCTGCGTGATGTTATCAGTGTCCTTGTGGAGTGTGTCAGCTGCATGTCCATTCAGATGCTGAAATGAAGTCCTGTAGTCGTCCATAGTCTGTTCAGGTGTGTGTGTGCCATTCAGGTCGAGTGAGTTAGCACACACAGCTGAGGGATGGTGTAGGGAATATTGTCCTTTAGCACTCTTGCACCAAGTTTGTTTGGGTGAAGGCCATTTGATGTAAACAATTGTCTCTGGCTCCAGAATAGATTAAAGTTGTCGATGAAGTTCACTCCTTTATGTTGCAGGTTTTTGCAGCCATGTATTAAGCCCAAGTAACCGTGAGAACCTATTTGTTCCTCTTGCTGGAAGTGGTCCACTGATGAACGGTTGAACTTTTAGTTTTCTAAGTGTTTCAAAAAGTACATTGAAATCCCTCTTAATGAGTTCTGACTGCTCTCTCTGAATATCGTTTTTCCCCACATGAATGACAAGTCGATTTGCAGTCTTATGTTTCATCAGAATGTTCTGAATTTCCCTGTTTACGTCAGAAACTGTAGCTTGTGGAAGGCAGCATGTAGTTGTATCCCTGCTGCTAATGTTTCTGACTGTGGAGTCCCCCACTATCAGAGTCCTGGGCTCGGCTGCGCTCTGAGCTGAGTGCCGCTGTCTGCTCGACCTTGAGCGCCTGTTGGTATCAGTGTTAGCTGCGGGCTGATACGATCTGTGTTCGTTTACATTCATCACATTTAGGGATTCATCACCCTCATTCATTAATACTTCAAATCTGTTTTCAAGTTGTATAATTGGTGGTAGGAAATCAGCGTTGGCAATCCTTGTGTCTGGGGTAGAGCATGCTAATGTTGCAGTATGTGACGCTCGTGACAATCTGATGTCTCGGGTCCCTTTGGGTCTTGCTCCCTGTTTGTGTCATCGATTAGTGTGTTGATCAGTTATTTGTTTCCCCTGTTGGGTAGCACTATGTTTATGGGACTCACCGGCAGTGTGCTGAGGGCGTTCATTTTGAAGCTCTGTGTGATTCGTCTGGTTCGGTGGTTCCGCAAATAACTTTGTTTCAAGAACTGCAATCCTCTGTAAAAGTGTGTGGCAGTTTGCGCAGCAAGTAGATTCTAGAGGAGGCATTTTCTTATCCTTTTGAATGTAGGCAGCTGTGTTTTCCCTTCTCCGGAATGTAAGCTGATGGCAGTGGGAGGCTGGTTGGATGAAATATTCCACTTTTTTCGTAATAAACACGAGCCGCATCTAATAAACACGAGCCGCATCTGAAAGGCAAAGGGGGAGGTGTTGCTGTAATATTATAATAATATCTTCAGTATTACTCAGAAGTCTAGTTTCAAATATAATTCATTTGAAGTCTTGGTGCTTTATGTAACGTTATATAGTGTACTTGATAAATCCTGTTTGACATTTGTTTTGGGTACTGTATATAGGCCACCAGGGCAAAATAGAGACTTTATCAAAGAATTTGCTGATTTTCTATCAGAGTTAGTACTGGCAGCAGATAAAGTCCTAATTGTTTGTGATTTTAACATCCATGTAGACAATTAAAAAGACGCAATAGGATTCGCATTTAGAGACATTCTAAACTCTATTGGAGTTAGGCAACACGTGTCAGGACCCACTCATCGTCATAATCATATTTTAGACCCAATACTGTCACATGATATAAATGTCGATACCGTTGAAATTTTGCAGCAGAGAGATGACATCTCAGATTATTACCTAATATCATGTATACTTAATTTAGCTAAGGCTGCAAAGCCGTCCCCTTGCTTCAAATATGACAGGACTATCGCTGTTGCCACTAAAAGTTGCTTTGTAAATAATCTTCCTCATCAGTTTAATCTCCTCTGCATCCCAGATAGCCTAGATTCGAGGAACTCCATGTTTCAACAGAAACTATATATCTATGTATCAATATATCTATATAAGTATAAATACAGGTCCTTCTCAAAAAATTAGCATATTGTGATAAAAGTTCATTATTTTCCATAATGTAATGATAAAAATTTAACTTTCATATATTTTAGATTCATTGCACACCATTCATTGATTTTGGCATACAGCTCATGAAAAACCCAAAATTCCTATCTCAAAAAATTAGCATATCATGAAAAGGTTATCTAAACGAGCTATTGACCTAATCATCTGAATCAACTAATTAACTCTAAACATCTGCAAAAGATTTCTGAGGCTTTTAAAAACTCCCAGCCTGGTTCATTACTCAAAACCGCAATCATGGGTAAGACTGCCGACCTGACTGCTGTCCAGAAGGCCATCATTGACACCCTCAAGCGAGAGGGTAAGACACAGAAAGAAATATCTGAACGAATAGGCTGTTCCCAGAGTGCTGTATCAAGGCACCTCAGTGGGAAGTCTGTGGGAAGGAAAAAATGTGGCTAAAAACGCTGCACAACGAGAAGAGGTGACCGGACCCTGAGGAAGATTGTGGAGAAGGACTGATTCCAGACCTTGGGGGACCTGCGGAAGCAGTGGACTGAGTCTGGAGTAGAAACATCCAGAGCCACCGTGCACAGGCGTGTGCAGGAAATGGGCTACAGGTGCCGCATTCCCCAGGTCAAGCCACTTTTGAACCAGAAACAGCGGCAGAAGCGCCTGACCTGGGCTACAGAGAAGCACCACTGGACTGTCGCTCAAATTTTGCATTTCATTCGGAAATCAAGGTGCCAGAGTCTGGAGGAAGACTGTGGAGAAGGAAATGCCAAAATGCCTGAAGTCCAGTGTCAAGTACCCACAGTCAGTGATGGTCTGTGGTGCTAGTGTTGGTCCACTGTGTTTTATCAAGGGCAGGGTCAATGCAGCTAGCTATCAGGAGATTTTGGAGCACTTCATGCTTCCATCTGCTGAAAAGCTTTATAGAGATGAAGATTTCGTTTTTCAGCATGACCTGGTACCTGCTCACAGTGCCAAAACCACTGGTAAATTGTTTACTGACCATGGTATTACTGTGCTCAATTGGCCTGCCAACTCTCCTGACCTGAACACCATAGAGAATCTGTGGAATATTGTGAAGAGAAAGTTGAGAGACGCAAGACCCAACACTCGGGATGAGATTAAGGCCGCTATCAAAGCATCCTGGGCCTCCATAACACCTCAGCAGTGCCACAGGCTGATTGCCTCCATGCCACGCTGCATTGAAGCAGTCATTTCTGCAAAAGGATTCCCGACCAAGTATTGAGTGCATAACTGAACATAATTATTTGAAGGTTGACTTTTTTGTATTAAAAACACTTTTCTTTTATTGGTCGGATGAAATATGCAATTTTTTTGAGATAGGAATTTTGGGTTTTCATGAGCTATATGCCAAAATCATCAGTATTAAAACAATAAAAGACCTGAAATATTTCAGTTGGTGTGCAATGAATCTAAAATAAATGAAAGTTAAATTTTTATCATTACATTATGGAAAATAATGAACTTTTATCACAATATGCACATTTTTTGAGAAGGACCTGTATTATTATCATCAACATTATTTATGATCAATTATTTTTTATCAATAAATGAGCCTGCAGCATATTAAACTGAGTTTGAAAAGCAAAAACAGATGTGATGATATAAAAATGATCAAATTGCAATAATGGGTATGCAATATCCTCCGATCAGCTGTGAAAAGAATAGGTTTTGTTGAGAATAAATATTTGTTTGTGCACTATTGCTAATAACGCTTGTAGAAATTAATCATTAACAATAGTAAATTTAAGATAATGTTAGCTTATGAAATGATTTTGCTTTAAGACTATGTGCACTTTCTGTTGGACATAAGAGTCACCAGTGCAACAGCCAGAGGGTGTTGGTATTTATAACAGATCCATATGAGAAAGTGTTTTGCTATGCATTTTGCTCTTAGAGTGCTTTTGTATGTGTTAACAAAGAAGCAGTCTTTTGTCCAGGAAATTGAGGGGTGATGTTGAACTAAGCACAGCTGACCAGAAAATCAAAGAAAGACAACTTAGGTATTTTTGTGTATAAATATTGGGTCAGGGAAAGGCAAGTTTGTTGCAGACTTCCTGAACAAACCTTGCATAGGATTGTGTAAATCAGGGACAGTTGTGACCCAGAGCTCTGTATCCTATCTTCATCTGACTTACTTATTCATTAAAAGAGTTAAACTATATTTTGTTCCTGCTCTCCTCATTCAACAAACACGCAGACTCGAGAAATTGATGCCGAGTCCAACAGTTTGAAGATGGAAAAGAGAAAACGTGACGTCAAGGCCAGTTATGGTAACCTATAGTCGCAGTTAGTGCACACATATTAGGAGCAGTGAGTAGTGATCACACACACACACTGCAAACCCTGAAAAAGACAAGCCCTGCATCTCAATGCACATACTATTTAGGATGGATAATATGCATATAATATGGGATGAGCTCGTAATAACGACTTCAGAAGTGGGACTTATCAAATTTACGATAGCACGTGAAGGCGGCATTATGTGTGGACATGGCAACTATGGTGGCGGGGCACCGCAGCTCATTTGCATTTAAAGGCACATGTACGAAAACCACCTGTTATTGGCTGTAATCAGAAACATGTGTTTACAACATGGATTTATAAATTATCTGTGAGGTATTTTAAGATAAAAATTTCACAGACACTTTCTGTGGACACTTGAGACTTAAATGACATCTCGAAAAATGTGCATAATAGATTTCCTTTAAAAAAAACAACAACACTGTGATCAGATTTTATGCAAAACCAAATATATGAAAATAAGTTACTACGAAAAGTAGAATTTACTCAACCATTTACCACATTCTGGTTTTAATCACAAATTCAATTTATTTAGAAAACAACATTCAAATTAACAAAACGTAACATTTGACAAAAAAAAAAATACAGATTTCCATATTATAATAATTATAGAGCAATTGCAGCTTTTTTATTATTAATAAAAAAATAATGGCTATCTGTTGTATGTTGTATCATCTAATGTATTGTATTTCTATCTGCATATGTACATTTAGAGAACATGTTGATATATTCAATTCACATTTATTTGTATAGCGCTTTTCACTATACATATCATTTCAAAGCAGCTTCACAGAAAAAGCATATGGCTACATTACAATTTAAAGTGATTTGTCCACATTATGCATTTCAGAAATGTTCAAAGGAAACAGATCAGTTAACAATGTATTACAATCATGACAACTCTCGGAGTGAAATAGATTCAACCAACATTTTATTAGCATAGAGCATGGAATGTACATTGGCGGACGAGATCTGCTACGCTGCTGCTGCTGCTGCTGAGCAAATACATAATGTTCAGCTTAGTCAAGATAACAACAAGGAAGGCTGCTACAGAATGATGTAACCCCCTCAAGGCAGTGGACCTACTGGTTCATGCTGCATAAAGGAGGAGGCCGAATTACTATGGCCTAAAACCCCCTCACCCTGCAGATCTGTACGCCAAAATATGTGTACTGCTGCTGCTCCTTAGAGCTATAAGCATGTGTCTGGCTATCTATGTGTGCCTAGGCCTGCTTTGCCGAATGGCTTAACACTAATGGACTTCCCTGTAAGTGTGCCTGTCGTTGCTGCACCGATTCTGAAAGAGTGAGGGGTGTATAGTTCGCCGTTTAATCCACAAAGATGGCATAGCTGTTTCAGTTTAGCGGAGAACCAGGCGCTGGTCATAGGTTTGCCGTCTGCTGTGCAGCGGGTCTTGGGGGGCGGCGTTTCTCCGGGATCGCAAATATCGTGACATAGAAGAAAAAGGGCAAAACAGAATTAATTCTGGATACTAAGATATGCGACCCTTTATTGGATTTGTTGGTTTTTGAGTGCTTTAATAGTAAAGAAAAATGGTTTTTGAAGAAGGTGGCTATAGTAAGATCTACATCGCATGTGAATTCCCAGCGCCTTAAAAACCCATAAAAGCCTATAAGAAAAACTGCCTCTAGGAGTGTGTTGGTATTGTCGTGGCAATAATTCAACTCAATCACTGAACAAGAGACAAATCTTTGAATATAATAAAGAATGATTTATTTCCTTGCAAGGAAAGAGTACACTGTCGCACAGCCACAGATGACTGTATGAGAGCGGCCTAAAGACTAAACAATCAGGTTCCCTTTTATACCATTTACAAGGTCAGAAACAAAGACAAGAGCTCTTGTAATCTTCCACTTCAGTATTCACATAGTAATAACCCTTTCAGTTTGGTCATGGTCCCCTTTGTCAAGGATCAATACAGTTTTAGCCACTGACCTTAGGGGTCAGATCGATTCTTTTTAAACTGACCAGTTGTCCCTCTCAGTTCAATTCTAAGGACATGTAGCAACCTTCATGTTAAGCATACTACAATAATGATTATATGTGTTAAAACAAATTTATACATATTGTTAACATCACTCTCCTCAATGATTATATTTTCTTCTATTGATTAAATAAATTTTTTTCTATTACAGTATAAAGATCGAAAACACCCTTTTTTAGACAGAGAAGCAATTTGTGTAAAAGAGATAGAGTAATGGGTAACCGTTTGTCTTTGGTTGCAGGAGAAGTCTTCACGATACCGGTCAATAGCAGACGAATAGCGGGATGTGCGGAAAGAGGCTTGGTGCGTTTGGGTCCATGCAATGAAGATGGAACTGAATGCCTGCCAGTGTAGCTTTGATGGAAGGGGGTTGTAATTTGCGGGAATTGACACAATATATATATATATATATATATATATAAATATGACAACCATCAACTTGAACATGTTTATTTCAATCATGAAGAAACCATACAATATTTTCTAGAGAATCAGTTGTCACAATGGGATAAAACAGCATAAACATATCCTTCATAAACATTTCATAACTATGACTATTACCATTAGGTGAAATATTATATGTTTGGGTTGCATTGGGTCAAAACTAACAATGCATAATGAAATGTGTTTGCTTTCAAACATGTAACACATGCCACTGACAGAATAAGAGGTAGTAAAAAAGTTGAGGGAGAGAGCACAGCAGAGCATATAGTTGACCTAACATGAACATCCAGCACTATATATCTTCAAGGACCGCCCTTTTCATCTCTTATCAGTGGAAGAACAATTTCTCCCAGACATCTACTGGCAGCATCATGTGCCTTTTTGTCACTGGCTGAGGTGGTGGGATAAGACACAGAAAATCATGTGGCTGATACCACAGAATATCATCCCTCATAGGCCAAAAGAAGCGGTTCTGGCCTACACGACTCATAGTTTTAACAAGAATGCAATTCTCTGCATCCACATCTTGAACTATTCCTGGATATACCTCCCTGTCATACAGTATTTCACAGCACACCAACAACCTTTCAGTTGGTCTGAGATTTCAGTGACCCTAGAAAAACCTGCTTGTGCATCCATCAGAGGCACATCTATGTTTGAAGCTCCGTTGGCTGTAGTGGGTCCTTTGCACATGGTCACCGACTGTGGACCATAGCATTTGCATTCATCTGGAGCTGAGCAGAAGCAACTAAGTATCCGCCACTTGAATTGTGCTGGAGTGTTGGTGAAAATCTTTTCAGAGGGGGAAGACAGTTAGTGTTGCTGATTATCCACATTATATCTAAATACGTTTACCTGAAATTTACCTGGTGAATCTTCATGTTTCTGTTGCTGTGCATTATTTTGTAAGAAAATCCAACCTGACGGTCTGCTTCCTTTAAAAAATGGTACTTCTTCAGTACCTTTCCAGATAGAATCCTGGCAACAATCTGTTTGTTTTTTACTCCAGCATGTTTGTATTTGTTTTTGAGTTCAGAGAGTACCACATTGTGGAAGAGCAGTGTCTTCTTTAGGGCCTTTGGTTGCAGTTTCATTTGTTTTTTTGTTTTTTGCTTTGGGGAGTCTAGTTGTGAAAGCCGCCCAGAAAGCCTAGTGCATCTCTTTTTATATTTTTCCATTTTTTTCTGTGCCATTTGTAGCTTCTTTTGGATAGCAAAAAGATCACAATAGACTTTTGCTTTATTTGCCTTAACTTTCTTACGACCTCTGGGGGCGGGGGGTGTTTGAAGCTACATAATGTTCTACTTCCTGTTGAATTTTGTCATTGGCTCTTTTATTGTTTTGGTTAACTCTCCATTGTTTGCGTTTCTGTCTTTGCTCCCGTTTTGAAAGTTGTGAGATTACTTTAAGCTTTCCTGTTTCTTTTCTTCTTTTGTATTTTTCCTTTTCTCTGTCAATGTACTGCTGATATTTTACAGGATCTACCTTCAATTTTTTTCTATAATCTCTAGACCTTTCAGTTGATTTCTTGGGAGCCATTGTGGTTAAAATATAAGAAAAAATAGTTTTAGGAAGTAAGGCATCTCCCTTAAGTTTCATTGTAAAATCACACTATTATGCTTCTTTAACTTAATTTATAAACTCATAATATGATATAGATAGCGACACAGAACATGTCATTACCACCATCACTTGTCATTACCATCACAACAAGTTGTGTATTGGTAATGACGTGTTGCGGTAATGACTTTTTAAAAAAATTTCAGGAAAAAAGGTCATGGATTTGCTAACATCACTCAATAGCTAGTACAAAAAGAACTTTAAATACACATAAATCATGTGAATATATATATATATATATATATATATATATATATATATATATATATATATATATATATATATATATAAAAATATTGCTGCTACAGCATTTATGGTAATGACGCTGAATAAGTCTACTCCATGATCAGAAGGAATTCATGATTAAATTACTTACTTTTTCAGACATCAAATGTCACTGTTCTTCCATGGCTGACATGTGCTCCCCTGCTAGTCTTCATTTCCATGGTTACGGCATAAACAAGTCTCACCCTCAAAGAAATCCTTGTTGTAATCATAGACTGTCGCGGTAATGACAGTATTGTTGTGGACAATACTAAATTGTTAAAAATATTCACAAATTGCACAGATATGAACCCAAATTGTGCATCAAGTGCCTTTTTAAGTTACTGTTTAAACATATATTGTGATTTTTTAATGAACTGATAACATTTTATCAAATTTTTAGAGCAGATAAGTTTTAAAGTCTGGGTTGGGGACAAGGCCTGAGTAGCCAAATATTAGTGAAGAAAACATTTTTAAAAATGGAAATCAAACTGATTTTAGTGTATAACAATTTTTGGTGGTGCAATAAATATTATTTGACATAACTAAACTATTTATTTTAAAATATAGTATTTTTAACATGAATGTATAACCTGGGGACATAAAAGTTCCCCTAATTGAAGAATCACCCATATCTTCCGGAAATAAACTGTTAATACTAGGTGTAGAAGAATTGTGGGGAGAAGAGAGATCGATAATTAGTCTTTTCTTTCCTGAATATTTCCTAGTAGCGATACCCTTAGGATTAATGCGGAAGGTAGGAAACGGAGATTTACTAAAAGGACCTGTAAGGTATCCTTTATCTAGCTCTTTTTTAATTAGATTATTAACAATTTCGGGTTGATTTGTGGCTGACAGTAAATTTTTGCAAACGTGTATGGAGGAAGGGATTAGACTGAGCCCTGCTAGGAAACCTTGGGTTAGACCTGTGATGAGGAAATTAACCCAACAACGATTTGGATGAGAAGATACAGTATTGTTCAAAATAATAGCAGTACAATGTGACTAACCAGAATAATCAAGGTTTTTAGTATATTTTGTATTGCTACGTGGCAAACAAGTTACCAGTAGGTTCAGTAGATTCTCAGAAAAAAACAAGACCCAGCATTCATGATATGCATGCTCTTAAGGCTGTGCAATTGGGGTATTAGTTGAAAGGGGTGTGTTAAAAAAAATAGCAGTGTCTACCTTTGACTGTACAAACTCAAAACTATTTTGTACAAACATTTTTTTTCCTGGGATTTAGCAATCCTTTGAATCTCTAAACTAATATTTAGTTGTATGACCACAGTTTTTTAAAACTGCTTGACATCTGTGTGGCATGGAGTCAACCAACTTGTGGCACCTCTCAGCTGTTATTCCACTCCATGATTCTTTAACAACATTCCACAATTCATTCACATTTCTTGGTTTTGCTTCAGAAACAGCATTTTTGATATCACCCCACAAGTTCTCAATTGGATTAAGGTCTGGAGATTGGGCTGGCCACTACATAACATTAATTTTGTTGGTTTGGAACCAAGACTTTGCCCGTTTACTAGTGTGTTTTGGGTCATTGTCTTGTTGAAACAACCATTTCAAGTTCATGTCCTCTTCAGCATAGGGCAACATGACCTCTTCAAGTATTTTAACATATGCAAACTGATCCATGATCCCTGGTATGCGATAAATAGGCCCAACACCATAGTAGGAGAAACATGCCCATATCATGATGCTTGCACCTCCATGCTTCACTGTCTTCACTGTGTACTGTGGCTTGAATTCAGAGTTTGGGGGTCGTCTCACAAACTGCCTGTGGCCCTTGGACCCAAAAAGAACAATTTTACTCTCATCAGTCCACAAAATGTTCCTCCATTTCTCTTTAGGCCAGTTGATGTGTTCTTTGGCAAATTGTTACCTCTTCTGCACATGCCTTTTTTTTAACAGAGGGACTTTGCGGGGGATTCTTGAAAATAGATTAGCTTCACACAGACGTCTTCTGTCACAGTACTTACAGGTAACCCCAGACTGTCTTTGATCATCCTGTAGGTGATCATTGGCTGAGCCTTTGCCATTCTGGTTATTCTTCTATCCATTTTGATGGTTGTCTTCCGTTTTCTTCCACGTCTCTCTGGTTTTGCTCTCCATTTTAAGGCATTGGAGATCATTTTAGCTGAACAGCCTATCATTTTTTTGCACCTCTTTATAGGTTTTCCCCTCTCCAATCAACTTTTAATCAAAGTACGCTGTTCTTCTGAACAATGTCTTGAACGACCCATTTTCCTCAGCTTTCAAATGCATGTTCAACAAGTGTTGGCTTAATCCTTAAATAGGGGCCACCTGATTCACACCTGTTTCTTCACAAAATTGATGACCTCAGTGATTGAATGCCACACTGCTATTTTTTTGAACACACCCCTTTCAACTAATTGCCCAATTGCACAGCCTTAAGAGCGTGCATATCATGAATGCTGGGTCTCATTTGTTTTCTGAGAATCTACTGAACCTACTGGTAACTTGTTTGCCACGTAGCAATAAAAAAATATACTAAAAACCTTGATTATTCTGGTTAGTCACATTGTACTGCTATTATTTTGAACAATACTGTATATTGGCCTTCATCTTTAATAATTTGGAAAAAACTTTATAACTTTTTATTTGGTTGTTTAAGCCTTTTACGTTCCAACTTATTAACTTAATTCCTCCCCCTCTCCCCTGAAAGGTATTAGCTATTGCTAACAAACACTAGCTTAATGATGTTGGGGGGGAAAGTTTTAATCGTATGAAGAGAGCATGATGAGAAAAGAAAAGTGATCCAATAAGAAATGACTGTAGGTGCAAAAAATAACCACACAAAACAAAAACAAACAACAAAGGAAAAACCTCTCAGAGAGTGTTCAAAACTGACACTGGATCTAACATCCATAACGTTAACCAACCTAACTGCAAGGAACATTACAGCTAGGAGGAGAAAAGGGAAATTAACTAATACTTGCAACTTAGCTGCCCTTTCGGCAGTGCTCTGTGAACAGAAATGCACTATAGAGTTTGTTCTTTCAGCAGAACATGTCATGTAGCGTTCAACATAAAGCTTCACTTTTCTTATGCAAAAAAAGAAGAGTTTTGACAACATTATGTATGATCCATCTCCTTTTTCAAATTACCCATATAAAGCATGCTTAATTTAGGATGGCCTCCACTTTTAGGGCTTGATCATGCCCATCAAACCTTGCTCGTTGTAGTCTTGATGGCAGAACTGATAAAGTCTTTCACTTCCTGTGGCGTGTGGAATATATGACGCTGTCCTTGGAAATCGACACAAAGTCTGGCGGAATGCAACATTCCATAGGTGATGCCAGTGTTACGCAGTGCAGTTTTCACGTCCTTGAACTCCGCTCGTTTTTTCGCCACCTCAGCTGACATATCCGGGAAAATTTTTGACCGACACGATGAGCCCTGTCGATCTCCAAAGGATTCTTAAAGGCACCATCTCCAAACAAAAAAATTAAGTCATAAAAGTCACTGGATTTTGGCCCTCCGAGCCCTCTGGTATACCGACAATCCTTAAGTTTTGTCTCCGCGAGTGGTTCTCCAAAACGTCCAATTTAAGTTTGAGGTTTGTGTCGTCTGCTTGCAGCGTGTGACAAAGTTTCTCTACCGCTGTGAAGCGGCCATCTGAGTCGTTAAGTGCAGTTTCAATGTCCCTGATCTTCTGGGCTTGTGATAACAGGGTCGTTTGCAGTGTGGACACAGTGGAGCGAAGTTCAGACTAAAATTCAGACCGTAGTGATGCAATTTCTGAACGAATGGTGGATGAGAATAAATCCTTCAAAGAAGCTGTCATGATCTTCTCCTCCATTTGAATTGTAGCGGTAGCATTTGCTTTGGTAGCTGCCTGCTCACTCCCCTTATCAGTCAGCATTTCTACTATATTCCGCCCCGATTTCCCTGGTTTTTGCATTTTGTGTTAATGTGTAATACAGTCGGCCACTTGGTGTATATATTACAGAGAAAATCACACTGCTGAAAGAAAAATAAATGAATAATCACGGACTTCCAGCCACGTCTAGTCATCATGAGGCATACCGGAAGTCCCCCAGGCTAAATTAATTAAACACTCACTGTCGGCCGCTGGACGCTTGGTCGTCACTTAAAAAAACTAAAACTTTAATTTAACAAACAAAAAAATACTCTAAACATTTTTTCTAAATTAATTTAATAAAGAAACCAAACAAAGTATAACTACTTTGACATTAAAAACAAAACTGAACTATTTTAATGGCTGCAACAATGTGTAATAGGGAGGATTAAAAAAAAAAAAAAACACGGGCTCTAATCGGACTCGGGCCGAGAATTTAGATAAGCTGTCGGACACAGGCCGGGCTAGGGCCTCAGCGTCTCGGGCCAGGGCCGGACTAGGGCCTAGATTTGAGGCCCATGCAGGGCTCTACCACAAATGCTTTGCTGCATACCTCGGTTGTAACGGTGGTTATTTCAGTCAAAGTTGCTCTTCTATCAGCTTGAATCAGTCGGCCCATTCTCCTCTGACCTCTAGCATCAACAAGGCATTTTCGCCCACAGGACTGCCGCATACTTGAAACCCTAGAAATGGGTGAAAATCCCAGTAACTGAACAGATTGTGAAATACTCAGACTGGCCCGTCCTGCCACCAACAACCATGCCACGCTCAAAATTGCTTAAATCACCTTTCTTTCCCATTCTGACATTCGGTTTGAAGTTCAGGAGATTGTCTTGACCAGGACCACACCCCTAAATGCATTGAAGCAACTGCCATATGATGGAATTAATGAGAAATTGAACAGGTGTTCCTAATAATCCTTTAGGTGAGTGTATATGCACATTTCACATGATTACATAATCTGAGAATATTTGTTTTCCACTTACTATATATATATATATATGTATATATATGTTAAAACACTTCTTTTCTTTCTGTCTAATTTTATCTTGATGTTTATTATTATCATTAATATTATTATTTATGTTCATATACGTATTATTATTTATGTTCATATATTCCTCGCTTTGGCAATATTGTATCATTTACATTCATGCCAATAAAGTAATCTTGAATTTGAGAGAGAGAGATTGATTAAACCGCACGTCTGTGCTATTAATTCGCACACAGGCATGCATGATTTGTATTTAAATAGTATTTTTGCTTTTTCACAGACACTAGTCTATATCACTGTGACTAGGTAGATGACCTGTGAGAGAGAGACCTGTGCATGACGGAGAATAAGCGTCACCTGCGATTCACACCGGTCTTGAGTCCTCTCATGAGGAAGCTCAGCGGTATATAAGGACGAGCGACACCAGTGAAGGACGAGAGAGGACCAGGCCTGGATTTTATGTTGTGGTTTATTTATGTTTTGTTATGTGTTGGCGGCAGCCGTCCGTGACCATTGATTTAAGTCTTTTAAACGTTTGATGGTTCCCGCCTCCTTCTTCCCTGAACAAAGAACTTCATTACAATCACTAAATGATTTGTCAGGTACCGAAATTTGGTACCGATTGATTTAATGTGAACCAGTACTCGGTAGTACCGACGTAACTCGGTCTATGCCCTGAAAAGTACAGAGTTCGGTACCCCCTAAATACCATATACCACCCAGCGCTAGGTCAGCACAAGTATAAGCAATATTAACGGTAACTTACCAATATTAACGGTTTTTTGGTTGGTAGCCAGATATGTGACACATGCATTTGATTGGTTTCACACGCTCACATGCCACACCCCCAATTTCTCACGCTTAAGTGTCCCGGTCGGTCAAATGCCTGAAATATGACAGTTTATTTATAGATCTACCTGTTGAGCCATTCGTGAGCGACCAGTTATGCTTTCGGTGAGGCGGTTCGAGATAAATGCGCAAATGAATACGTGTACTGTGCGACCAAAAGCTAAATTCCATTTTGGGTTTTGATGAAAATGAGCCTGTAATGAGCGAAGCAGTGCGGTGTGACGCTCAGCTCTATTGTTCTGCTCTATGCAGGCACGCTCCACTCAACATTCTTGCGACCACCGCTCACCGGTAAAACAACGTTCACTCAAATCCTGTTCTGACATGAAAGTTCTCTGTACTTGTTGTAGCCATTAAACAATGTATTATATTACAACATATTTATGTTTAAATATTATAATGCTATTTTTAAATTTCATCTAGGCCAGTGGTTTTCATACAAAATGTGCAGGGCTGGTGGTCCTCCAGGACAGGTTTGAAAACCACTGATCTAGGCTACATTGATTACGAAAAGTGCAAAGATGCATAACCTAGAGCGATCGCATTGGACATGAACTCACTTGCCTCACAGACATGAGAAATATGTGTATAGAAAGCTTGAAATGTCCACTGTTTACACATGCAGCTCATGACTGGCATCTCAGAGTGGTTCTGTTCAGAATGCATGTGCTGTGAATTTAACATGACTTCTGAGTGTTTCATTTAAGTTGCATACATTTTGTTCTTGCAATAATGCTACATTTGTAGCCATTTTTAACTTTGACAGCCAGTTTGAGATATAGGCAATATTTGAGTATTGTGTGTATCGGATAGTTTACAAAATCAAATGATTGGTACAGTTTTGCCATTGAAATGACTGGGAAAAAGTGTCCCAATCAACCTGAATTCACCCTATACTATTTTGAAATAATAATTGCATTGCATTATGTTGCTTGAAACCCCATAATTCTTAATAAACATTATTTAGTTACCTGTAACAATGTCAATGTAAAGGAAAAAAGAAAAGTAGTTTTAATGTAGCTAGCTACCTTTTGATAGTAACTTGTAGTGTAGCAAACTACTTTTTCAAAAGTGTAGCTTGAATGTCAGTTAACTACTTTAACTAACAAGTAGCTTGCAAGTTAAAGTAGTTCTATTTAGACAAAATCATGCCTCTACATAGTGCTTTAAAATTGTGTGTGTGTCTATAGGATATACTGCATATACAAAGCGTCATATAGATGCATGTTGTCTTAATAGACATAATTATCAACCTATACTTATCTATCAAAGTCAATACTACCTGATTCAAATGCTAATGCACAGTGGTGTGTGTGTGTGTGTGTGTGTGTGTGTGTGTGTGTGTGTGTGTGTGTGTGTGTGTGTGTGTGTGTGTGTGTGTGTGTGTGTGTGTCTATAGTGCCTATTTACTTTTTGGTGGAGGCAATCCAGAATTACTGTAGGTGAAATTATAATCTTGTTACCACAACTATCTGTTTGAGGTAATACAGCTTAAAAAACAAAAACAAGCTTGAAACTACTTACATTTAAACACCACATCTACGCTTGCATGTATATCTGGCGGTGGCGCCATGTTTTCAAATAATATTTAAAAATTGACGGTTGTTAACTGCGACGCAAAGAATTGTGGGTTATCTGCAGCTGCAAAGGATACACATCAAGCAAACTCAATTCCTGTGAAAGAAGGGCACATTCGAAGGTCGCATTCAGAGTGTCCTACTCAGTTTTTTTAAATGAGACAGCCTTATGACGTATGCAGCCTTCGAATGCAACCTCCAGAGGACGCAGCCTTCGAAATGAGACACAGCTTTTATGTAAGCAGATGCATATGCAAAATAACGTGATCATCAACATTAAACATCATATAAATCAAAACCATGTAATGTTACTGAATGAAATGTGGACCCAGGACGAGCTACAGGACTGTGCAAGCATTAGGGGTGTTGATGGACTCGATCTACTCAATCTGTGTTTTTCATCACTCTGAATCCGATCTGGATGTAGAAGAGTTTAGGAAAATTGTTAAAAGTACTGAAAAAATTGTCATAGCAATTGTAAAAAAAAAAAAAGTTTTTAAATGTACTTTTTCAAACTTCAGGTCAGAAGCTAACTTCAAAGTTTGTTTACAAACTTCACTCTTGTTAGATATTGTACACTTATTTTCAAACTCAGGAGAAAAAAACACTGACACAAACACAGCCGCACTCCTGCTTCTGTAGTGATATTCGGCTGAGTAAAGGTTTGTGTTTTAAAGGGATAGTTCACTTTGAAATAAAATTTTGATATGTTTTAGCTTACCTCATGGGCATCCAAAATGTAGGAGTATTTGTTTCCCCAGTAGTTTCAATTTTGATCATTTTAGGTCAAACCGTTATTGTCTGTGCCTCACATAATGCAGGTCTATGGTCACCACCTCAAAAAGCATACACAGAGAAGTCCAAATTAAACAATCCCCCATCGTAAGTACACACTGATGGCCTAAGACACAAAACGAGCGGTTTGTGTGAGAAAACGAACAGTATATCGTTTTTACCTCTTGTACACCACTACGTCCGACTGATCCGAGGGCGCGCATGCGTGTTTCCTGTTGTGACATTCGCCCGTTCAGGCTTTAGTCTGCGCAAGCGCGGAAAGCGCCGGAAGTGGATCTCTCGGCGCATGCGTCTCTCATTGTTTACACAAAACAGAGATTATAGGTGAAACGGCTAATAGAAATGGTACTAATTTGCGCTTATCCTGGATGTTTAAACCGACGTAAAAGAAAACAATTACGTATGCTTGCACGAACTCATCCGGGAGTGGTGAGTTTTCACAAATTCCCAATTTATGAGCGTGCTCTCTTGGAGTTATGGTTGATTGCTCTTCGGCTGGATATCAACACACCCATAAACGTACTAAAGTTGCGGAGGGTCTGCAGCGATCATTTTTCCCCTGATGATTTTACAAAGCAAGGAGTGGCTCGCATAGTACTGACATCATCAGCTGTTCCTATGGTGTTTTCGCATCCAACGGAGGTATATGAACAACGTCTTTGTATGTGTTATTTCTATTTGTAAAACTGGCATGACATGAATGAGCAATAAAATGTAGTTTTGATGTAAGTTAGTAAAACCATTTTTCGGGGGGCGTTACTTGCATTTCTATAACTACTACTTTTTTATGTGGTCACCATATATTTAAAATCCAACACATTACTCACTCTATTGACAGCGTGCCATTGGGTCCCTCTGGCCTTGGATGTCGGCTCCAGTTTATTCGTGGCAAACTAAACACAACGTTCAAAACGCTGCGACTCAACAGCGGAGAAAACTCAGGATCTTCATTCAGGCAGGTGTGTGATGCGATACTGTCAATGTCCTCGTGGTCGTCTTCTAGTTGTGGCATTGCTATGTTTCATTCATGACAACATATGCTCTCCACTTCTGTTGGCATCTCACAACACTTGCTACAAGAACACCACCAATTTTGAAGAGATCTCTGTCTCTCTGAGGCTTGAAGACGTGCTGATGCAGCGGATGCTTCCTCCATCGAGTTCTTGATCAGTGTATTCTGGTTCAAATAAATATGGTTGTGAAAAAAATTCAACGTTGTCTGTTAATATATCGAAATCTTCTTCCATTGCGATGTCCTGTACGTCTAAATATGTTTAGCTCTTCACAGTGAAAGGTAACACTTCCCAAATTTCTGTGTAAACAATGAGAGACGTACACGCGCGAGAGATCCACTTCCGACGTTTTTCGCGCTTGCGCAGACTAAAGCCAGAACGCGCGAATGTCACAACAGGAAACATGCACGCGCCCTCGGATCAGTCGGACTTAGTGGTGTACAAGAGGTAAAAACGATATAAATACTGTTCGTTTTCTCACACAAACCGCTCGTTTCGTGTCTTAGGCCATCAGTGTGTACTTACGATGGGGGATTGTTTAATTTGGATTTCTCTGGGTATGCTCTTTGAGGTGGTGACCATAGAACTGCATTGTGAGGCACAGACAAGAACAGTTTGACCTAAAATGATCAAAATTGAAACTACTGGGGAAACAAATACTACTACGTCTCGGATGCCCATGAGGTAAGCTAAAACATATAAAAATTTAATTTCAAAGTGAACAATCCCTTTAAGCGTTTAACCCCCAGGAGCCCGCCGTCGCGATAGACTCGCTTTTTTTCTTATCAGTGCCAAAGAGACTCAAATAATTGTCGATTTTTATAATTCTGTCAAGTGTATACATCATTAATCTGTTAAGTTTCTATTATTTTTGTGTACAGTCACAATAAAAACAAAGTGTTGTTCTTTTTTGCAAAATGAAGAAAAACATGATGCACGAACTGCAGCTTCTCTGTCAAAGACATCTTATCTGATTCTCTTCAGAAAATTATCTCTAACTTAATGAAAACGTATCACACAAACATGAAACATATGTCTAAAGAAACATTGAAATGGCAGGTTTTATAAAAAAATTTATATCAAATCGAAAATAAATATTCTGTGTTTATGTAATCTGTATGAAATGAGAGAGATGTCAGTCGTTCACCAGTGTCTCATCCGCTAATCAATCCGCCCACGGAGCGCGCGTTCTTTTGAGATTCAAATCTGTCATGCAAGAGCAAACTCAAAGATCACATCAACTCAAAGGCCACATTTACACTGCATGATTCAAGTGACCCAATTCCGATTTTTTAGTATGGGGGACGTATAGTTCCCTTTCAAGGGAACTCGCGCTGCGTCGAAACGCTGCGGGAACGCTTTTGCATTACTAGGCTTGTTTGAGATGCGCCTCGCCTCGCCTGAAATGATGGCGAGACTAGGCGGCTGCAGTGAAGGGAAGAGTGAAAAAAGTGCAGGCAAGACGGACAGTTCTGTCTTCTCGTAGTGGATCCGACACCCGAGATCAAAGGCGGATATCGCGATTCACACTCATGCGCGTTGCTGATAAACTGGATGTAATTTAAGTTCTGTTACTTTTATATGAAAATAAATATTATGAACAAGACACTCAAAGTTTTTGTTATTTATTTCCATTCGAAAGACGTGTTTATAATCATTTTTACTTTAATTAGATACATGTTTTTATATATTTTTATAAATATGACAACAATCACATAACCCACTGAGAGGTCGCACTGTCGCACAGTTTGGGAATATTCACACATAATTTATAGACATTAAAACATGATATCAGAGTTTTAAAATCAAACATTTAAAAAAGAATCACATGTCACGCTTTGTTTAAACCAATGAGCATTAAGCTGTGTCGTCAGTAAGTCGTTTCCCATCATGCTTTTGCTCAGCGCAGTCGGTGGAGAGCAACTGCGGAATCCGACACATCCGCCTTTCGCTCGCGAGACTTCTTTGACATACGTCAGCATGACATCAGAGGAAGGCGGACCGCCCTCGGACACATTTCTAACCGGCATGCATCTCGCTGATCACGGTGATCGGTTCTGCGCAGATTTTGCTCATCTCAAACAAGCCTACTGTGTCGTGAAGCACTCGTGAAATCAGTCCAATGGCGTGACGGGACGTCTATGCGGGTGACGTCATTGACCAGGAAACTATAAATCACCCCTGAACCAAACTATGTCAGCTTCTGTTGTCTTCAGCAAGGCGCTCTGTGTGAAACTGTCGTTGTCTATTTATTGTTGTTTGTCGCCTCCCCACAAGCATAAGAAATACATATAGACAGGAGATATAATGGTAAGCAGACAGCATTTTTGATCGTGTGTTCCTCCCTACACTCGCTTCATTAAGAGTGGGGATAGTAAAACGGAGCTGACAGTGTTCATTCGTAAAATTCTCGACGTGTAACATTCACTATCGAGAGTCTCTGCTCCTGTTGGCTTCTTCTCGAGGGGAGAAAGTCAACAAAGGTCCTTGACTCGGATCTCGCGTTTGCCGAGGCAGTGTATAGATCACGGGTCTGCAATATAGATTCTGACTCGATCTCGGATCTCGCGTGTGCCGAGGCAGCGTGTAGATTTCGGGGTTGAGTCTATGGCTCAGATCTCGCGTTTGCCGAGGCATCGCGTAGATTATGGGTCTGCATCTACAATAAGAATCTAATTGCTACAGATCGCGGCACAAATCTCGCATTTGCTTAGGCAATGTGTGGATTATGGTCCGCAATATATGCCCCAGCTAACATACGACCAGCGGGCCAGTGGCGGACCACCGGTGGCAAAGTTGGTCGCCGCCGACGGTCCACTGGAGTTTTGCTCATCGTTATCCTAGCGAACCACTAGCGACAGCTACCACCGACAGTGGCCCGCTACAGAGCCGCTGGTTTATAACAATTGTTTTCTGGCGGCCCATCGTCGGTCCACGGGTCATATAAATATCGTCTTATATTACCATATTATGGGTAATTATAACTAGATCCAATATAATGTTATTTAATGCAGCAATTAATCAAAAACAAAGTACACAACTGCTAATAACCATTATAAATGCATTAATTTTATTGAATAGAAGACACAAATGCAAGATAAACAAATGGAAATAAACATAAAAACATTAAATAACTATAAACATTATGATAGCCTGTATATTCAAAATAGGTAATCAGTATGTGTGTGTGTATATATATGTATGTGTATATATATATATGTATGTGTATATATATATGTATGTGTATATATATATATATATATATATATATATATATATATATATATATATATATATATATATATATATATATATATATATATATATATATAGTATACATTGAATAATAAATGAGGGTTTATGCATATACTTTCTGGGATTAACAGGATACATAAGATTATATTTTATATTATGATTATATATAATAGTGTTTAATGGACCTATTAAGAGAGGCTACATAAGATCATAAGTTTATATTACATATTATATATAATATATGTTTATAACACTGTATACTATAAATGAACACAAACACACACATCTCTGAAAAAATAAGAGTTCACTTGAGAACTACATTGAGATATATTTTTCTCTCAATGTATTTCTTACAGTAAGTTTTATTTATATATATAAATATAATATTGCTTTAAACTTATTGTATACTATTCTTTAAACAAACTCTCTCTCTCTCTCTCTCTCTCTCTCTCTCTCTCTATATATATATATATATATATATATATATATATATATATATATATATATATACAAATTTAAATAAACTAAATAACTAAACATGACATATGTACTTAAGTTAACATCAATATATATATTGATATATTTAAAAATATATAACAAGAAACAAAGTATAATTTATAAATACATTTGTATAGGACCTATATATATATATATATATATATATATATATATATATATATATATATATATATATATATATATATATTTTTTTTTTTTTTTTAACTTACTGTACACTACACTTTAAACAAACTAATGATTATATATTATTTAATTATATAATATATGAGCCTTTCAAGTTTTCCTACCATTGTTTCCTGCCACCATCTCTGTCGGCAGCTCCCTTAAGAAATTTGGAAACAACCTCTTGGAGGGTCCCTTCTGTTGTCTCTCTTGTTGCTGGGTTTTTTCTTATCGCTCCTAAAATTGCAGAAAACTTGTCATCAGTTTTTGTTCATAATTTCGCATTATTCATAAATTGTTACATTTTTTTTTTAAATGTTTTTTAAAGAGGTCTCTTTTACTCTCCCAGACTGAATTGGTTTAATCAAAAAGACAAAACAACATTGTGAAATAATATTACAATTTAAAATAACATTTTTATTAAATATTTTGAAATTACATAGGTAAATGCTTATGAATGGATGATTATTACAGTGATTATTATGTTTCTATCGTGTTATGTTTGGCAACCGTTCTTCCAACCCTGATTGATGGAGTGTGTAGCTTTTCATTTCTTAAATAACCATGTAGGAAGACACATCATGGCCATATTCCAGGATGACAATGTCAAGATTCTTCAGGCTCAAATTGTGAAAGAATGGTTGTGAGGAGCATGAAGGATCATTTTCACCTCTGAAACCAGACCTTAAATTCATTGAAAGTATTTGGGATGTGCTGGAGAGACTTTGTGGACTCTTGCATTGGCAATACAAGATCTGGACCAAAAACTGATGCACCTCTTGATGGAAATACATTTTGTGATGTAATTTCCATCAAGAGATACATACATACATACACTGTATATATATTTCAAAGTCAAAATTGTCTCAATTTTTATTTCCAGAAAGTTAATTAATGATAATAGCTCAATAACTAATAATAATAACTTACTGTGAACAATATCTTTTAGCACTAGCTGCTTAAAAGAGATCTTCTGTCCCAGTCCTGTCCAGTTGCACAGCTTAGACAGGTCATTGGAAAAAAGGCAGACAAGCATTCTTCTCACAGAATCTTTTACTGACTTCCCCCCTTTCGCAGCCAAAAACCTCACCTGTAAAAATAAACTGAAGATTAGTGATATTTTTTGACTTCATAAGATTTTACAATATAATAGGGCCTTCACGTACAATACAGAATCCACATTTAGATTTTATACGCGAAGCCCCTGTTAACTGTAATGTTATTCATGTTCAAAAATTATTTTCTTGCCAAATTACCAATTTCGCCTGAAGCTCAACATTATTGACAAGTTTATGATCAAGTTCTTCTAGCATCAGACTAGTTTGCAGAGGTAGTACAATATCCTCTGGAAGAGCCATATCATCATGAGAGCCTCTGGTCAGCTGCATTAAAAGGTTGTAATTCATTGTACTCTGGTACTGCAGCTCTCTGACATCCTCTGTCAGTTTTCTTAGATGCTGAAGAATCAGCCTATGAAAACCTTAATACATCACATTGGACTTTGGAATGAATAACAAAATAAAACATTTGCACAAATTTCTCTGGGAATGAACAACCAATGCAGACACATATCTTAAAAAAAAAAAAAAATCAATGTTCTATAACAATACCCTGTGCAATTATAATGCAGTTACCTTCAGACTGACAACCAGCAGGGCCCGGTGATCGAGAAGGGATTGCACTGTTTGGGATGAAAATTTGCAGGATATTAATAATAATTGTTATTATTACTATTTAAGGCGCATTTCAGATCAATCAAGGTCACCATACATCAAGCAGCAGCAACAATAAAAAATAAAATAAATAAATAACAGTAAATAGCAATGCAATAAACTTATTTGTAAGTGAGGTGGACAATTTTAAATTAAATCTGGAATTTGATAGGAAGCTGCTGAAGTGATGGAGTAATAAGTTGGATGGATGGAGTCCGAGTTATGATACGAGCAGCAGAATTCGGAATAAGTTGGAGTTTATGAAGAGGTTTGTGTGGCATAAAACAATCAGGAGAGGGGATGATTAGGAGGCCATGATGGATGGGGGCCAATGGGCAAATTTGGCCAGGATGCCAAAAGTAGGTGAAGTAGGTTACACCCCTACTCTTTACCGAAGGACATCCTGGGATTTTTAATGCCCACAGAGAGTCAAGACCTCACTATAACGTAATATATTAAAACAAAGCAAATTTACAGCACAACATTTGAATGGATAAATATACATCTGAGCCAATAATGACCACAGGACATGGTTCCAGTAATCCAAGGCCGTAACCATGTCTTTAAAAAACAAACAAAAACAAAAAAACACATAAAGACACAGAACAGAACAGTGTCCGAAATTCTAGGTCTAGTTGGGAAATAATCAATTTGGGACAACTTGCAAACAATATTTGCCTTAATTTGCGTCGAATATATTATTAGTCCTGAGATTCTTCACATTAGTGAGTGTAGATCTAATATATTTTTTTGGATTCACTTGTGGTAGAATTTTTGTAAACCCTGTCAAAGGTTACAGATCAGCCCTCATATAGTTTTTCCCCCCCTTCTTCATTAAAATCAAATATTCATAAATTATTGTATATTAAGAGCATGGACACGTTTTTAGGACTATTTGCAAACAATATTTGCATTAATTGCGTTAGTATTATGCGTTTCTTCACTTTATACAAAAATAATACAAATCTGCATGTGTAATTTTTAATTCCCCATTGGTCTCGTGGTAGAGCTTTTGCATACCGTGTCGAAGGTAACAGGTTCTATTCCGCCCTCATATATATATATATATATGTGTGTGTGTGTGTGTGTTTGTTTTTTTAAATCAAAGATGTTCAATGATTGTATATTGAGCAGCGACATGTTTGATTGCATTTTGTTTGGTGATTTCATCGGAAAGAATAAAGTCCCCACAATGGCATTAAGCGATAGATTTACGTGCTCATCAGTGCACGAGTCAAAAGAGAATGTAAACTGTCTATTATTTTACTATATATATATATATATATATATATATATATATATTCTGTTTTCAGTCAAGCTCAGTGTTTCTTGATGTCACTAGGCTGTGATTTCTCATATGGACAGTAATGTTTGGTTTTCTAAGGTAAGAGATACTTTTTATTTCAAAACAATAACATTGATATATAGCCTGACAAATATTATTTGACCACCAGATCCTGAATCGGGAAACACGTTTTCCTCAAGCAATCCACATGACCCACTCAGAATGGTCTCGATCCCCAGTTGAGAAACAAACACTGGTCTACAAATGGAATATGTTGGACTCATTTTAATTGGGAACATCCAATGTGAGTAATTATGTATCATTTTCACAGTCTATGTAGTCTATATTTCATGATTTAATGAGCCAAAACGCCACATTAGTGTGCGATCTGCGTTTTGGACAAGGGATGCAAATACTGTCAAGCAATTTGGCAGAGGTTGGGTTGCCTATGAGGGTGAATTTAAATTTAACTTGTAACTCATAGCCCGAGATGATTGTCGTCAGTGAGGAACCTGGGTGTGCTCTTTGATACCAATCTTTCGCTTTGAAAGCCACGTTTCTAGCATCTGTAAAATATATCTAAATTACGTCACATGCTTTCAATGCAAAATGCTGAACAATTAGTACATGCGTTCATGAGCTCAAGGCTAGATTATTGTAATGCTCTACTGGGTGGTTGCCCTGCTCGCCTAATAAATAAACTCCAGCTGGTCCAAAACGCAGCAGCTCGAGTTCTTACTAGAACCAGGAAGTACGATCATATTAGTCCAGTTCTGTCAACACTGCACTGGCTCCCTATTAAACATCGCATACATTTTAAAATCTTGCTTAGTACTTATAAAGCAATAAATGGTTTAGCTCCCCAGTACTTGAGTGAGCTCTTAACGCATTATACTCCATCACGTCAATTGCGGTCTCTAAACTCTGGCCAGTTGAAAATACCTAGAATATCTAAATCAACTGCAGGTCGATCCTTTTCCTATTTAGCACCTAAACTCTGGACCAGTCTTCCTAGCATTGTTTGGGAAGCAGACACACTCTGTCAGTTTAAATCTAGACTAAAAACACATCTCTTTACTATGGCATACACATAGAACATTTTTGACTTTCTTTATTCAAATCAAATGACTGATTGTTAGGCTGCATTAACTAGGTCAGCCGGAACCGGGAACACTTCCCATAACACCTGATGTACTCGTTACATCATAAAAAGAGTGGCATCCACACTAATGTTAGTCTCTCTGTTTATCCCGAGGTTTACTGCAGTCGGCCGGATCCAGGCCGTATCCGGATCGGATGGTGGACCTGCATCTGGACATGACCAGCTCATCCTGGAGTGTCCATTAGTGTCTCCTCTGAATTTGCCTCACCGGAACGTCATCCTCAATTAACCCGTCTCCGGCGCAATAACTCCGATCTTTCAAGTATTCATATTCTTGTGTAATCGACGCGCCATCCTAAATGAGCCCGTCTGCGTGCCATACCCAAAATTTCGAATATTCCTATCTAATATGATTTATGACCTGCAAGGTTGCCAGAGTAATAATTATACACTGTTAATAATAGGCCAGAGGAGAACTGGCACCCCGACTGAGTCTGGTTTCTCCCAAGGTTTATTTTTCTCCATCATGCCCTGATGGAGTTTTGGTTCCTTGCCACTGTCGCTTTGGCTTGGCTTGCTCAGTTGGGGACACTCAAATTATGATCCAAGATACTCAACTAAATATACAAATAGAATTAATTAATTTGGTCATATATAATTCTATAAACTATCCAAATTAAACTAGCCAAATCAAATTTTGTTGCAATGTTGTCCTGTTTAACACTGTGAAGCTGCTTTGAAACAATCGTCATTGTAAAAGCGCTATATAAATAAAGTTGATTGATAACGGAGGCTAGTGCAAAATAACCTTTAATAAAAAACATAGGCCTATATTTCTTTGCTTAATGTAAGTTTTTCTTTATTTTATTGTTGTTGTTTTCAATCAAATAGCCTAATAGTGAACAACAAACTTTTAACTGAGCTTTGTTTTAAAGGAATTTCCAAATAGCTTTTATTTATTTGTTATACCCTAGGCCTAATGCAGGTAGGCTATTTTATGTCATCCGTCTTAAGCCTATTCGTTTTAATAAATTTTAATAAATATGTTTTTTGTTGTTGTTTTTTTGCCTATGTAAACTTTGCAAAGAGTCGCTAACAGAGAGCAGGTAGGCTACAAAACATGTCAAATGGTTTAGTTTTGATTTTATAAATTCAGCATGCATGATCATATCACAGATGGTCTACATTAATTTTCAAATAAATAAATGAACTTGAAATTGAAAAGATTGTGTGCTACACTAAAATTCGCAATTAAGGATATAATATTAGCACTTTGAGATTCTGCTTAATGTAAAGTGCATTAAAAGTAAAATTTATTATTATTATTACTTCTATATTAATAATAATATTTATAATAAAAAATATATATATATATATATATATATATATATATATATATATATATATATATATATATATATATATATATATATTCTGTTTCCAATTAAGCTCAGTGTTTCTTATTGATGTCACACTGAAGCTGTGATTTTCATATAGTACACTTTAAGCTCACCTTAAAATATGAGTCTTTAAAAATTATAGAAGTGCAAAACCACAGAAGCTTTCCACAGAGCTCAAAGATGGTAGTCTGCTTAATGGGTACTTGAGCTTATTAGGTACATTTACCCTATTTCTCTGTGAAAGAGTTTTCCCAAAGGCGTGTTGACACAATGTTTAAGTGACCAAAACCGAATGGGAACTTTAAATTACCTTGATTTGCAGCCAGAAAACCTAGGGAAGAGGGTCTTGGTGTTTCTGATTCTGCATGAAACACAATGCAATGGTCAAAGACATCCATCTAACTCATTAAGACTTAGAAGTAATATCTGAATCAGGAGAGAAATATGCTCAGATCAGTCACCACGAACCAGTTAAAGTAGTTCAAAACAGATCTAAACAAAAATTTTGGTGGATTTTGATGTGAGAGGACAACATGGGATGGAATATTTTTCTTTCACTGCAGAGGAGCAAGTGATGCTTTCTTGTTTAGCTGTTGCATTCATGTCTCGTGTCTTTAGCAGCATCTCTCACTCATGAAAAAAACTCATTCACCAGTTCTAACACCATAGCGATAATAACTCTATAGCGGTTGAAGAGAGCACTGCAAGTATTTCTCATTTAGTCAAATGGATTACTCCCCACATTTTGCATCTTCATCTGTCACCTGCAGCTTAGAGGGACCATTGATGATGAGATGTTTTTTTTCCCTTTACATCTAAGATATTATGAAGGACGAGGTGTACACACCTTCAGGCCGGTAAACAGTGAGCATCTGTGATGAAGAAGAGGACTGGGTGTCTGGTAAGGTTAAAGTTAAGCACAGTTTTTAGTCTTATGCATCAGAGTTCACACATTATCTTAGCATTCTTCCAAAGCACTCCTAGATAAACTTGCAAACACTGATAAAAGACTGCAACAGTGTTTTACTGTATTGCTGTATACATGCTAACTGACCTTTCACTGCTGCCTTATTGGTGCTGTGGGCTGCTTTACATCCTTCTCCTGAATTAAAAATACAATATAACAATTTATTATTTATCATACCTTTGTGATAGCTAGACTGTATTATATTCACTACCTTAAACAAGGGACACTTACCACCAGCAGATAAAGAGAGAGGGACGCAGACTCTTAGGGATGCTTTGGAAAATTGTGCAAATAACAATTTAACAAAATGTAAATGAGTTTGTGAAAAAAAAAAACATGAAAACTTTGCACATAGTTTTCTTCTCTTTCAGGCCACCCTTTTGGGGGTAAATTTGGGGGGCTTTGGTGGTGGTGGGAGCTGATTAAAGTCATCATCATCAGACTCCTCGGAATCTGACTGATCAAATTTTGGATTCCGCCTTGGAATGAAAGCAAGCATGAAATAATTAGAGGCTAAATTGGATTGTTTAGGTTCCATTTATGTAAAACACTAAATCGTACTTTCTCTTCCATTTAGATGCATTTGATTAAAGTTATTAAATATTATTACATTGTAAAGAATGCGCTCTCAACATTTGTAATTAAAATAATGGCATAGTAATAATAACGCATTAATGGAAACGCCTGTTAGTGAAAAAAGATGGCTTACTTTAAAACAAAAGACGGTAGGAAGAAAATAAATGGATGATGCTAAATCTTTAAAAAAAGAAGAAGAAATTATAGTTAAGCAACATTACAGTCCTTGCTTTTTTATTTATTTATTGATTATTGATTGATTAGACAGCAAAATATTATGGTAACTTTTATTAAGACTGATGACTAACTTGCTGCGTGATGTAGCTTTAATTGATTTAAACCAATATACTGTCTGAGACTCAGTTAAAAATATACTTACATAGTGGTTTAATGGCTCTTAAAAGAACCTTTGGGTTTTATTTAGCTGCTCACAAGCACACAGAAAAAGTAAGGGGAAAAAAAGAAATATGTACAAATTAAAATGTATTAATTTATTATAAATTATTGTAATGTCAGTTTGTCAATATTTCTATACTTACACTGCACATTCTAATTTGTTAACCTCACTCAAAAAAAACAAAACAAACAAACAAAAAAAATCTTCCAAAGTAATTGCCTTAACTTAGTAAAGTGAAATAATAGTATGTCCTTTAGTGGACTTAGATATCCTAGGAACGACCAGAAGGCTCGAGTTTAGTGATCTTAAAGAGCGCGATAATAATAATAATAATAATAATAACATTTATTTTGTATAGCGCCTTTAAATGTAACATCTCAAAGCACTTTACATATACATATGAATTGAAAAATACACATAACATTGCATGCATAAAATAATCAACAAAGTAGACAAATGAATTACATAAAAGCTATCCTAAAATAATATGTTTTAAGTGTTGATTTAAAAACACTAAGGGATTCTGCATTCCTAATCTCAGAGGGCAGGGAATTCCACAACTTAGGAGCCAAAGAAGAAAATGCCCGATCACCCATAGTTTTCAACCGTGTTGTTTGGACAGTTAAAAGACCAGCTTCAGAGGAGCGTAGAGCACGTGTTGGCGTATAGTGGGTTAAAAGCTCACACAAATATTGAGGGCCAAATTATTCAAGGCCTTATACGTGAGCATTAGAATTTTAAAATCAATACGAAAACTAACAGGAAGCCAGTGCAGTTTTTCCAGGATTGGAGTGATGTGCTCCCTTGCACTGGTCCTAGTTAGAATTCTAGCAGCTGAATTCTGAACCAACTGTAATTTGCTCAGTGTTGCTTTAGAAACTCCAGCCAGCAATGCATTACAGTAATCAATGCGTGTAAAAACAAAAATGTTGATTAATTTTTCTGCCACAGAGAATGTCAACATGGGACGTAATTTTGCAATGTTTTTCAGATGAAAAAATGATGCTTTGACTGTGTTACGAACCTGATGGTCAAATGTTAAGTTAGCATCAAATATCACCCCCAGATTTTTCAGTTTAGTTTGAAATTGTAAAGCAGAGCCATCCACACTTAAGGTTATGGACTCTGCTTTACGCAACTGATGAGGTGAACCAATAAGCATTACTTCAGTTTTGTCACTGTTTAGACAGAGAAAATTTTCAGACATCCATTTTCTAATCTCAGCAAAACATTGAGAAAGAAAAGACACAGGCATATTGACATCAGGTTTTGAATGTATATAAATCTGAGTGTCATCGGCATAAAAGTGAAAGTTAAGACCAAGAGTTCGTAAAAGTTGGCCAAGTGGAAAGATGTAAATACTAAAAAGTAAAGGGCCCAAAACTGATCCCTGGGGGACACCAGAGTGCACTACACCAACCTCAGACTTGTAATCACCCATCACAACAAATTGCTTGCGATTAGAGAGGTAGGACCTAAACCACTGTAATGCAGTTTCAGAAACTCCAAAGACAGTCTGTAAACGGGTGATTAAAATGGAATGATCTATAGTGTCAAAAGCAGCACTAAGATCAAGAAGAATCAGTAAAGACAGACGACCAGAATCAGAAGCCATTAACAAGTCATTAGTCACCTTAACTAACGCTGTTTCAGTACTGTGGAGTTTGCGGAATCCAGACTGTAGTGGCTCAAAAAGGTCATTGGAGGAAAGATGAGAAAGCAGTTGAGAAGCCACGGTTTGTTCTAAAATTTTGGCAAGGAATGGAAGATTTGAGATGGGGCGAAAATTATTCAGATTATCAGAATCTATGTTGTTTGTTTTTGGGACAGGGGTGACAGCAGCAGTTTTAAGTGCTGCTGGCACGACACCAGTGCACAGAGAGTTATTAATGATTCTCAAAACAACAGGAGAGAGGGAATCAAAACATGATTTAAAAAGACAAGATGGTATAGGATCAACTCTGGAAGTTGAGGCTTTCAGTTTTGAAACCAAAGTGGACAGAGACTGGGAGTTGTGAATAGCAAAGTTAGAGAAAGAAATACCAGAAAATACAGACATTTTTAAAGAGGAGGCAGCAGAAGTATTAGTGGAAACAATGTGGTTACGTATATTATCAATTTTGGTGCTAAAAAACTCCAAAAACATATTACAAAGGTGAGTTGAAGCAGGAACATTAGAGACGGTGTGATTTTTAAGCAGCTTGTTAATTGAGTGAAACAGTTGTTTAGAATTTCTCTGGTTGCTGACAATTAACTGAGAAAAATAAACAGATCTAGCTGGCACAATTTCAGCCTTATATTCAAGCAAGCTGTCTTTCCAGGCCTGGTGATGAACAGTTAAACCTGATATGCGCCATCTACGCTCCATTTTGCGACACAAAGCCTTCATAGCACGCAGATCATCATTGTACCAAGGAGCAGAGCGTGCAAAAGAAATGGATCGTGATTTCAATGGAGCCAGCGTGTCAAGACCAGACAAGAGAACAGAATTCAGCACAGAAACGTTATCATCCAGATCATCAGAAAGAGAAACACAACTTAAAGAAGAGTCAATAAAGTCTGAAAAATCAGTGGGCTCAATAGATCTCCACTTGCGATAGTTAATGATACGAGAAGCAGTAGTGTTTTTGACAGGTAATTCCATGTTAAAGAAGACAGCCCGATGATCAGACAGACCCAAGTCCGAGGTTGACAACTGAGACACAAATGCACCATTGGTAATCACAAGGTCTAAAGTGTGGCCTTTATCATGTGTGGGACAGTCCACGAGCTGGTTAAGTTCAAAGCACTCCAAAATGGACATAAAGTCTTTTGTTATTGTGGAGTCTTTTATATCCATGTGGATGTTGAAATCTCCCAGGAGAAGAAATCTTTCAAACCTGAGGCAGAGAAAAGACAACATATCTGATAATTCAGATAAAAAGTCTTTATTTGTTTTAGGAGGCCTGTAGACTTTAGCCACTGCAGTAGAGAGGGACGCAGAAACACTCAAAGCAAGACATTCAAATGAGTCTGTTTTGGGGACAGACACGGGACACATGTTGAACAATGATACCCCCACCTCTACCAGAGGTACGCGGGAGATCAAATAATCCATAGCCAGCAGGAGTCAGTTCGTTAAAAAGAAGACCATCAGATTCTTTGTGCCATGTTTCAGTTAAACAGACAAGGTCGAGCTTTTGTTCTAAAATAATGTCAGATAAAATGACGGCTTTGTTGTTGACAGAGCGCGCGTTAAACAGTGCCGATTTGAGCAGACGTGGGTGAGCAGATGAATCCGAAGCAACCTCCACACGCCTGAGTGCCAATAAGTTATGAAAATTAACCCCTGTAGGTCTTAACTGCAGTCTATGGGGTTTGCGCAGAAATCGCGGGTAGGCGACAGCTTTTAATATTGAGTATAAAAAACTACGCCTTGAGGAGCGATGTATGTAACGCTTATGTCGCAGTATTCCAAGATTACCGCAGACAGCACGTATGTCACTCGCGACGTCTAGATGTCCGTTCAGGTTCAACAACTGGCGAGCAGTGTACCTGAGAGCCATTCGGGGAGGATCCACACCAACAGCAGCCTCACAGCGGTGTAAACAGTGTACGTCCTGGGCCAGGCAACAGTAGAGTATATTCCAGTAAACGGCACTCAGAGATAAAAGCAGTAATCCAGCATGCGATGCATAATTCCACATCACGAACGAGTAAAATAACATTGGCTCATAAAAAGAAACTACTAAAAACGGGAGAAAGGAGCGGCAACCAAACGCGCCAGCGTGCCCTTTCAACCGGAAATTCGGAAAAAATGGATTGTAGGGCGATAGAAGATCCGTTAAATACACTGGAGCTAAACCATTTAGGGCTTTATAGGTCAGTAGCAATACTTTGTAATTGATACGGAACTTAATATGTAACCAGTGTACAGATGATAAAATTGGTGTTATATGATCATATTTTCTTGACCTAGTAAGAACTCTAGCAGCTGCGTTTTGGACTAACTGTAGCTTGTTTATTAAAGATGCAGGACAACCAGCTAATAAAGCATTACAGTAATCTAGTCTCGAGGTCATGAATGCATGAACTAACTTTTCTGCATCAGAAATAGATATCATGTTACGTAGCTTAGCAATGTTACTAAGGTGGAAAAATGCCGTTCTTGTAACATATGAAATATGATTTTCGAAAGACAAGTTGCGGTCTAATATAACACCCAGGTCTTTTACTGTAGTGGATAAAGTGACAGGACGTCCTTCCAAGTTAAAGTTGTATTGTGAGAGGTTTTGTGGGCAGTTTTTTGGACCAATAAGTAATACCTCTGTTTTATCTGAATTTAATAGCAGAAAATTACACGTCATCCAGTATTTAATATCATCAACACACGCTGTCAGTTTAGATAATTTAGCGTTTTCATCTGGTCGTGATGAAATATATAATTGAGGGTCATCAGCATAACAGTGGAAATTAATTCCATGTTTTCTTATAATAAAACCAAGTGGCAGCATATATATTGAGAATAGCAGAGGGCCTAACACAGATCCTTGCGGCACCCTTATAGTCTACTGACGTTATCTTTGATTTTTCCCCATTTAGACAGACAAAATGGTAGCGGTCTGATAAGTACGATCTAAACCAGTTTAATGCCTTTCCCTGAACACCAGTGTAATTTTGAAGTCGATCTAAGAGTATTTTATGATCTATAGTATCGAACGCAGCACTAAGATCGAGTAGAACTAGTATTGAGAAACAGCCTTGGTCAGTAGCTAGAAGTAAATCATTTGTGATTTTAACGAGCGCAGTTTCTATGCTATGATGCAGCCTGAATCCGGATTGAAATTTTTCATAGATATCATTTTCTTGCAAGAAAGAGCACAATTGATCAGACACAACTTATGAATATAATGTATTAATACATTATATTCAGCCTTTCATCCAGACCGTTTTTACTTGTCTGGTTGATATTCGGCTGCTTTTAATTCTGAGGAATTAAATGATAAATACTATTTCACTATTCAGCCTTTCATCCAGACCGTTTTTACTTGTCTGGTTGATATTCGGCTGCATTTAATTCTGAGGAATTAAATGATAAATACTTTTCAGAAGATAATCTGTATTAATAAATTATATTCAGCCTTTCATCCAGACCGTTTTTACTTGTCTGGTTGATATTCGGCTGCATTTAATTCTGAGGGATTAAATGATTAATACTATGCACTATATGCAGCCTCTCATCCAGACCGTTTTTACTTGTCTGGTTGATATTTGACTGCATTTAAAATAAAATAAAGTCCTGAATTGAATGGTCAGACTTCTGATGTTAGTCCCCTTCGGAGTGGGTCGGTGTTCACCGCATTACACGGTGCCCGTCCCCATTCGGTGCCATCAGGGGGCCATACTGCCAACCCTGCCACCTCTGGTGCTTCAGGGCGCAGCGGTCCTCAGCGAGCACACGTCTCCATGTCCGCCCGGAAACGTAGCGGCACGGGGTAGCTCATGCCCTCCGAGGAGGGCTCAAAGAGGGTCGGTTCGGTTGCTCCCTGCCAGTGCGTAGTTTCAGGACACCAAGCTGACCGCTCAACAAACACCAAAGGCCGGCCTCGAGAGGCTGGTTCCCTTAGTAGATTTTCTGGCAGCGTGGAAACTTCTGCCAAATTTCTCTGATTGGGTCCTGCAGATAGATAACGGGGTGGTATCCACATTGGTCAGCCCCGAGCAGGCTCTGGTTATGGAACAAGAAGTACAGACTCTTCTGCGAAAAGAGGCTATAAAGAGGGTCCCTCCCCACAGCAGAGAATCAAGGTTTTACAGCCGGTACTTTATAGTTCCGAAGAAGGATGGAAGGCTGCGTCCCATTCTAGATCGGCGTCAGCTAAATTGCAGTAAAGAAATGCTCACGCTGAAACAGACTGCATGTCAAATCAGGTCCGAGGACTGGTTTGTTACAATAGACTTAAAGGACGCATACTTGCACGTCTCCATCCTTCCTCAACACAGGAGGTTCCTCGGGTTTGCTTTCGGGGGCGAAGCTTACCAGTATGAGGTTCTTCCATTCGGGCTAGCTTTATTTTCCCACACGTTCACGAAGTGCGTGGATGCAACTCTGGCTCCTCTGAGACTCCAGGGCATCTGCGTTCTGAACTATAGAGAGGATTGGCCCGTTCTGGCACAATCAAGACAACTAGCGGTTCAGCATCGAGATGCTGTTCTCACATGAAAGTGTCGGGGTTGAGGCTAAACGCCAAGAAAGTGTTTTATCTCCAATACAGAGTACCACATTTCTAGGCGTAGTTTGGGATTTCGAAGACCATGAAGGCTTATCTAACGCCCGCTCGGGTAGAAGCGATTCTCATAGCCATAAATAAGGTGAAGCTAGGCCAGTCACTTACTGTGAAACAGTTTCAGAGACTGTTAGGTCTGATGGCAGCAGGGTCCAACGTGATAACTTTTGGCCTGCTGTACATGAGACCCTTGCAGTGGTGGCTCAAGACCAAGGGGTTCTCCCCGAGGGGAAATCCTTTTTGCATGATCAAGGTCACGCGGCGTTGCCTTCGTGCCTTGGTTATGTGGAATAATCCTTGTTTTCTGTCCCAGGGACTGGTGTTGGGGGCTCATTGTTGTCGCTTGATGCTAACAACGGATGGATCCCTCATTGGCTGTAGGGCAATCATGAGTAAATCACGGAGCAGATTTCCTGTCGAGGCAGGGATTGACACCCGGGAAGTGTAGACTCCACCCTCAGGTGGTGGAGCTCCTTTGGCTTATCCAGCCTTTCTGGGGTTGGATGCCATGGTACAGACATGGCCGAGGCTGCGTCTGTATGCCTTTCCCCTGGTGCTGCTCCCAGGAGTTCCCCGGCCCTCCGGGGGAGATTCCTGTCAGGAGAGACCTTCTTTTCCAAGGGATGGGGTCAATATTTCACCCCCAACTAGAGTTATGGAAACTATGGGCTTGGCTTCTGAGGGGGCCCAGCTCATAGATTCAGGTCCTCCCACTGAGGTGGTAGAGACCATTCTTCACTCCAGAGCTCCGTCTGTTTTAGAAACTAGACCAGGGAGAAATTAAATCTGCTTTGCTCAGTAAGGGCATTAGATGCTTACGGCAACAGTACTGCCCTGTGGTGTAAAACCGACCAGTTGTTTGTATGGTTTAGGTCCCCTAGCAAGGGGAAGCCTGCATCTAAGCAGACTTTGAGCAAATGGATAGCTGAGTCTGGGTGTGGCTTTGACTCCAGGGTCTCGAGTGCTTGTGACATAGTGTGCGCTAAGATTTCACACAGACAGGCACTTGGTATTGGGTATTAAGTTCCCGCAGCGTTTCGACGCAGCGCAAGTTCCCTTGAAAGGGAACGTCTCAGGTTACGTATGTAACCATGGTTCCCTGAGAGGGAACGAGACGCTGCATCGCTTTGCCATACTCCCAGCATGCCTGTGACCGTCTTGCTTCGACATTTGTGAAGCTGACATAGTTTGGTTCAGGGGTGCTTTATAGTTTCCTGGTCAATGATGTCACCCGCATATGACGTCCCGTCACGCCATTGGACTGATTGGACGAGTGCTTCACGACACAGTCACGCAGAGCCGTTCCCGCAGCGTTTCGACGCAGCGTCGCGTTCCCTCTCAGGGAACCATGGTTACATACGTAACCTGAGACGTTTTCTTCCACTTAAGAAGAAATGTGCACTTTCAAGCAAATTTTATTTTAATTGGCCTATCTCTATATAATTTAGCTATGTAAAGAGATATAGTCAAATAAAAATTGCTTTAAAGTGCACAACTCTTCTTAAGTGGAAGAATGTTTTTTTCCCCTCACGCAACCTATTGGAAAGCGCAAATAAGTAATTAGCTGGTTATTAAAATAACGAAATGATAGTTTTTGAGTAGAATAATAATATTTATGTAAAGAGATATAGTAAAATATTAGTGGCCTGTAGTGTCTAAGGAAATCTTTCTCATTGTCACAGCTCTTCTGTGTTGGCTCCTGCACTGAATTGGATAAACCCAGACTTCAGTGAACGTCAAATAACTTTTGTCTGGTTAATACTTTTAAAGACAATTTGCCTTGGCCATAATGTAAAATTATGTGAATTAATTAAATGAAAAAATGAAGGTGATTGTGTTAACACACATAAGAACAACAAATCAAGAACAAGAAAACCAGTGTTGCCGCTCTCATTCACGCTGCGCGTAGGGCACCAAGTGCTGAGGGGGCACCACAAGGAAATTCTCTGAATGAATAAGAAAAGAAAATGAATAAATATAGCGCTCATAGCATTCTCAAATGAGACGAGTTGCTTGCACCCAGAAAGGTGTTCCTTACGTCACGAATTAACAAGCGTATAGTTTGTAAGTAGGAAAGGATGAAGGTACGACACAGTGGAGTAATGCAGAGGTTTGGGCGAAGACACTGTACAGTGTAATCATTTCATCTGCATCCATTGCATATCGCGCTGTTTTACTTCTTTTTCTGGTCAGATGGGCTGTTTCGCCAGTGTATCGTGTAAAAGCTAATATCGGATATGGGTTGCTTTTAAAAGATGATGTAAGCGTCAAAATAAATAAATCGGGTATATAGTCACCAAATCGAATTGTGCATCAAGACCTGCAGTGTAAATGCGGCCAAATAAACACATCAAGTGTATTCCGCTACATCGTTTTGAGACGCTGTGAGGAATAATCCTGGAATAATTTACCTCATGAAAAGCTGTTTATTTTGTGAGGTAGCCTAATTTTATTCTGTTAGTGTCTGTGAATATTAAACCGCAAAAAGACAGTTTAAATAGAAATCCTGCTGCAACATAAAATGTCATAGATGCAAGACTGTGTGGACAAGATTTATGTGCCCTGTTTTGGACAGATTATGAAGTGTTTACTGTAAAATAGTATCTCATCAATAAAGTTTTTTTCTTTTTTTTTGCAAATGTCTGCTCAGATGCTATAAATATAGTACCAATAAAACGTATTTTGTTTCAAACTGTTTTGTAACTGTTTTACTATACTAAAGCCTAATGCTATATTTTTCATATAATATATGATTGATTTGAAGTGAACAGCACAAGTAATAAAGGACACATCATTTGATGTGCAATATATCTATTGGTGGGTATAGATAAAAATTTTGTAATCTAGATTAATCTCACTGTGTTCTTGGAATTAATGGCTCAATTGAATTCTGCCGAAGGTATTCAGAATATGTGTGCTACCCAAATAATGACTGGTGCTTTCACAGTTGGTTCGATTGCCTGGAGCGAACTCAAGTTCGATTGCTCCCCCCTCCCCCAACTGGACTGTGTTCATATATATATATATATATATATATATATATATATATATATATATATATATATATATATATATATATATATATATATATTATAGAACCAGTAAACAACAATACAAACGCAGGCATTAAATACAGACGCTCCAAAGATAGAGGAAAAAAAATATTCATATTATATTATTTGGGTCCCAACCGGGGTGCGTTTGCATCATCAAAGCAGCAGCTGTTTACGCCGTTACTTGGTAACGACGGCGAGCGAGAAGGCGGCAAAAGGAATAGCGTTGTTCACCTAACTTTTTTATTTTTGTTTTTGAACCGTTGGTTTTGTTACCAAAGCTTCAGTAGGTAATGACACTTGCATCTAATCTGCCGCGGATGTACTGCAAATGCTCTAAAGAACACTGAAGACGAGCAGAAATGAGATTTACAGCTCTCTGCTTACAGTATGTCAGTCACGCTCTTCAGGACTCGAGTACTGTTCGCGGGTGCGCACCCGAGTTCGGAAGACAGCGTTCACACTTGATGTGGTAATTTTACAGTAGGCATACACACCGGTTCGAAGACTCGTTCTCGCTCCCTACAGTGTAATATTTTTTATTTCTTTTTTTTTGTATATTTGCTTCTTATTTAATAATAAGAAAATATAGCAGACAATAGCCCTGGCGTGATCATGCATTGCACGCATGCATATGTCAGCAGAGCAGCAGAGCCACCATTTTAACCTAGCAGCAGTTTCACTAGCAGTTTTGCCCACACATGCGCAGTTTCACTACAGTACTTTTGGCCGTGCTGTCACATTTCATTTTTAAATCTTGACAACTGTTCTGTCCTAAAACTATCTTACGGTTATTGTTGCTCCTGCTGTTATTTTTTGCATCTTTTTAAGGGTAGGTTTAGGGTAGGGGTGGTTATGGATGTTAAAAAAAGCCTCAAACCACATGAATATGATGCTGGTAGCACAATCTAATAGGTAGCATTTTTCACTGTTTAATTGTGCTACCTACTGAGGTAGCAAAATCTGACAAAGTAGGACAGAGCACCATAACATGCATCTCAACAACAAACTCTTCAGAAGAAATGTGCATGTGCAGGCAAAACTGCTGTGGGGTAAAACTGTGGTTCTGCAGTTAGACCCTCCTCCTTTTTATCAGCCAGTGCAGTTGCATGTAGATGGGCTCACGTCAGCAGGGAAGGTACTCTGGGATTCCCCTTCTCGATTGAATCATGCAGTAGAACATAATTCGTCTCTTAGGTTCAGCATCATCCACAGCTCGATTTCTGAGTTTCAGGGTCACTTGACAGTTCTCTTTGTGCCCTTGAGGAGCTCTCCTAGCCAGCAATTATACCCCTGACTATTGCCTGTAAATCATTTCTATTTTGTTTTAGTTCTTCTTGTTGCTTTTGTGCAATAGATGAATAACAATTTATTTGTTTCTAGATGTTTTATTTTTAGATATTTCTTTTTTATGGAAGTCCCTCGACTGGGAGACTGGTGGCTGAAGTAGCTCCATGTCTGGGCTGTTGTTGGAGCATTGTCTCCGACTTGTTGTGGAGAACTGGCCAACTTTTCTTAACGAAAAAACTCTATGGGTCTGTTTTCTTGTGTTTATTTTGCTGATTCTCAGCTGCTCAGGACCATAGGCCGTAAAAATATGGATGACGTGACTTCATTCTATTCCGCTGAAGTAATTGAAGCCTCCGGAGGTCGAATATGTTGCTGACATCTTGCGCAGATTTGGGACTGGGACTGTCTGCGCAGTCGAGAGCAGGAAGTAGATATAGCAATAGTAGCGATATCAAAAGCCCGCCCACACTCTCACAAGATGCAGAACATCTTGTGTTTGTGTGAAATGAACAGTTATGGACATTGGGGTTGGGTACCGAACTCGGTACTTTTAAGGGCACCGACCGGATTACGTCAATACTACAGATTACAGATTCACATTAATTCAATCGGTACCAAATGTCGGTACCTGAGAATGCATCTGGTGATATAGACTAGTGTCTATAAATATCAAACAGCAAAAATACTATTTAAATACGAATCCTGCGTGTTTGTGTGAATGAATGGTACTGACATGCAGTTTATTTACCTCATACACGCTCACAGAATTTCTCGTGGCAATCGCATGTTTCCATCTCATACGTAGGGTTGGGAATCGTGAGAAATTTTCCGGTTCCGGTTCCGGTTCCGATTCCGGTTCCATTAAAATTATTAAACAAATAGTGGTAAAGGAAAAAGGCATAATACGCAACTCAAACAATCCTTTTTGTGTTTATTACATGATCTCTGATTCATTTACAGGTTGGCAATGTCAAAAAAGTCCTGTACTGTACATATATTACAGTATTCAAAGCATTCTTGCAAAAATATTATATATATATATTAGTTAGTTGTATATTAATTTAATAGAAATTCAGTTATTCAGTGAACTTGTAAATAATAAATGGTAATTCAGCATTGTAGGGGTGGGCATAGATTATTTTTTTTAATCTAGATTAATCTCACTGTGATTTTGATTTTGTGAAAATGGCTCATTTGAATTCTGCCGAAGGCATTCAGAATATGCGTGCTACCCAAATAATGACTGGTGCTTTCACACTTGGTTCGATTGCCTGGACCGAACCTGAGTTCGATTGCTCCCTGGACCGTGTTCATATTATATTTTTGGGTCCGAAACTGAGGTGTGTTTGCGTCATCAAAGCAGCAGCTGTTTACCCCGTTACTTGGTAACGACGTCGAGCGAGGTGGCGGCAGAATGAATAGCGTTGTTCACCTAACTTTTATAGTTTTGTTTTTGAACCGTTAGTTTTGTTACCAAAGCTTCAGTACGTAATGGCACTTGCGTCTATCTGCCACGGATGTACTGCAAATACTCTAAAGAACGCTGACGACGAGCAGAAATTAGATTTACAGCTCTCTGCTTACAGTATGTCAGTCACTCTCATCAGGACTCGAGAACGGTTCGCGGGTGCGCGCCAGAGTTTGGAAGACACCGTTCACGCTTGATGTGGTAATTTCACAGCATACACGCAGGTTCGAAGACTCGTTCTCGCTCCCTACAGTGCAATTCGGCTAGGTAGCTATACATCCGCGCTAAGATATCACGGTGAAAGTCATCATAGCTTGCGTAGTATAGACCCAGCTCCCAACCCAACTTTGAGAATAGATTAACGGCGATATTTTTTTTATCGCCCGATAAGAGTCTCACGTTAACGCAGCACGTTAACGCCGATAACCCACCACTAGTTAATTGTTTGCACTTCTGGAAGCGGCAGGCAACGTAATTAATATTCATGATGAGGTTAGCTGTCGCCTCTATTAAAAGATACGCTCCCAGCGCTTCCCACACACATTGCACCAGAACCGTTTTCGGAACCGAAACTCAGGAATTTTGCGATTCCGGTATTTTTCAAAAATAAGTATCGGTTCTGCATAAGAACCGGTTCTCGGTTCCCAACCCTACTCATACGAGGACATAAACGCATGTACATCATGTCCAGAGGCGCTCTGAGAGTCACTTTATGAGCATTTTACATAATTACAGCATTACTGGGAAGGAAAATGGATATTATGCAGGTGGACTCCTCCATAATCTCATGGGTCATGGACTATCTCACAGGCAGACCACAGTTTGTGAGACTGCAAAACTGTGTGTCTGAGCAGGTGGTGAGCAACATGGGTGCTCCTCAGGAACAGTCCTGTCTCCATTTCTATTTACTCTATATACCTCAGACTTCAATTACAACTCAAAGTTATGTCACCTCCAGAAATTTTCAGATGACTCGCTGTGGTTGGTTGCATTGAGGGTGGGCAAGAAATGGAATATAGAGCACTGATCAACAACTTTGTGAAGTGGTGTGATGTGAACCATCTACAAATAAATGTAACTAAAACAAAGGAACTGGTAATCGATTTCAGAAGGAAGAAAGATCATCCATCACCTATTTCCATTCACGGCAGAGAAGTAGAGATAGTGGACTCCTATCGGTATTTAGGGATCCACATAGATGACAGACTTGACTGGACAAAAAAACACAGAAGCAATCTACAAGAAAGGCCAGAGCAGACTCTATTTCTTGAGAAGACTCAGGTCCTTCAATGTGTGTAGCAAGATGCTTTACATGTTCTATCAGTCTGTCATTGCTGGTGCCCTGTTTTATGCTGTAGTGTGCTGGAGATGCCAAAAGGCTGAATAAGCTTATTAAGAAGGCAGGTTGTGTCATTGAATTGGATATGGAAATGTTTGGGGTTGTTACAGATAGGAGAATAATGGCAAAGCTGGTGACCATTACAAACAATGACTCACACCCCCTCCATGACATGCTTGCGGGAATGAGAAGTACATTCAGCAACCGACTGATGCAGCCACATTGCAACAGAGAACGCTACAGGAGGTCATTTATGCCTACTGCTGTGAGACTTTACAATTCATCCCTGTGCCGAAGTACTATTAACTCTTCTTTTTAGAAATTAGGTTACTATAACTGTCGCATAACTGTACTTAATGCAGTTAAATACATATAATTATTTTATGTGTATAGTACGTTTTTATGTGTATTGTGAGTACTTTTTATTGTCTTCATGTATTGCTGCTAACGCACTTTAATTTCCCAACTGGGATCAATAAAGTACTACTACTACTACTACTACTACTACTACTACTACTACTTTACGGTTTCATTTGAGAAAAACTACTGTCATATAAACACACAGAAACTCAATGGTATTCACGGCAACCCGTCAAAATGAAAGTTTGGTTAAACTTGACAAATATAATACAGTTGTACAGTATAATTTAGATACGTATCAGTGTAATAATAATACTAACACTAATGTAATAATTATAAACTATCAAAACTTTAAAACATAAATTAATGTTTTATGTCTTCATTTGATTACCAGAAAATACACAACACAGAATTTGTGGGAATTTTTTTTAATAGAAATTGAATTAAAAAGAAAAAAAAAATAATATGGATGTTTTTATGAATTCAATTAATTAAGTAGCTATAGCCTACTATTTACTGGTAAATATTACAGTATACAATCATCATAGAAATGGCAGACCAAGACAGCTCTGGCATAATGTCAATAACACTTCTATAGATTACTTACAGTTTCTTTACAGTTATTGATGTATCCCTAAAGTACAGAAAAAAAGGTACCGTTGGGTACCGGTACCGAATTACAGCTAAATGTGAATGGTACCCAACCCTAATGGACATCTTTAAGTCAGCTGTTAGCTTATTTACAATCATGTGATCATTGTAAATGTTTCCCTAGTATATGAGATGAATTATATGATATGATTTTTATATTATTATTATTTTTTTTTTACATATTTATTTATTTATGTATGTATGTATACTTGGGTTACATCTATCTATCTGTTTGTTCTGGTGACTTTATCAATTACGGTGTTCTCAAATATGGTTCTCTCCTGTAATATTTTGTTTTTGATATTATTTTATACTGTTTATATGAATATGTTGTGGTTAGAGGGGGGGACTGATTGGGGTGGTTGATTGTGTTGAAGAGTTTTTGTATGTGTGAGTGTGTAATTGTTTGATGTTATTTTGAGGACCCATTCGAAAACGAGATGTTTCATCTCAAGGGGTTATCCTCTTATAAACTGAAATTGAAACATGTAGAAATTAAAGCTAAAGCTCCAATCTCCTCCCTAAAATCCAGAAAAAAAGTCTGTTGGTGCCTCAGTGACAACTTCACTCAAAGAAAATCATGGCATCATGAGTGTATTAAACTTTTCAAACACTTTTCACATTATATTGAACAGACACATTTAGATTTCAATTTTAGTGTCTGTTTTCTAACTGAACAAAATTGTTTTATTATGAAAATGAAAGTGATCCACTGAACCAGTAGCTGCGGCTTTGGGAGTGGCCTCGTAGGGCAGCGAAGCAAGTGCATTCTGGGAGTTGTTGTCTTTCATCCACATGAGATAAAAATAAATTTTCTGGCTTTTCTCAGTGTAGTAGGCACCAAATTCAAAAATAATTTCACATTTCGACTACATAAATGACCCAGATTAAATACAGTATTGTTCAAAATAATAGCAGTACAATGTGACTAACCAGAATAATCAAGGTTTTTAGTATATTTTTTTATTGCTACGTGGCAAACAAGTTACCAGTAGGTTCAGTAGATTCTCAGAAAACAAATGAGACCCAGCATTCATGATATGGACGCTCTTAAGGCTGTGCAATTGGGCAATTAGTTGAATTAGGGTGTGTTCAAAAAATAGCAGTGTGGCATTCAATCACTGAGGTCATCAATTTTGTGAAAAAACAGGTGTGAATCAGGTGGCCCCTATTTAAGGATGAAGCCAACACTTGTTGAACATGCATTTGAAAGCTGAGGAAAATGGGTCGTTCAAGACATTGTTCAGAAGAACAGCGTACTTTGATTAAAAAGTTGATTGGAGAGGGGAAAACCTATAAAGAGGTGCAAAAAATGATAGGCTGTTCAGCTAAAATGATCTCCAATGCCTTAAAATGGAGAGCAAAACCAGAGAGACGTGGAAGAAAACGGAAGACAACCATCAAAATGGATAGAAGAATAACCAGAATGGCAAAGGCTCAGCCAATGATCACCTCCAGGATGATCAAAGACAGTCTGGAGTTACCTGTAAGTACTGTGACAGTTAGAAGACGTCTGTGTGCATATCATGAATGCTGGGTCTTGTTTGTTTTCTGAGAATCTACTGAACCTACTGGTAACTTGTTTGCCACGTAGCAATACAAAATATACTAAAAACCTTGATTATTCTGGTTAGTCACATTGTACTGCTATTATTTTGAACAATACTGTACATTCATCTTCCCAGCACTGAAGTACCCCTTTAAAGAACGGACACTTGACTTGAAATCAGCGTGATAAAAACTGCCTAGAATGACAGAAACCAAATTTGATTGTTTAGTTTGTCGCGTCAATTACAATACATGGACGGGTGGGGGTTATGACCTATACTGGGGCCAGCCACCGGGGGGCGATCGAGGCACGGAGGCTTCAGTTATTTATAGGAGTGCTACAAACTTGGTTTAGGCCATGATATGATCCAATCATGAGTGTGTTCCGTCAAAGGATCACATAAGCTGCAGCTTAGTTCATGGAGAGGCAGCGGATGAGAGGGGCGTTATATTTGTGTATAATTTGTGTTCAATATTAGTTCGTAGTGCTAGTTTTGAGTGTTACTGAGACTGTGATGATACTGATTGAGACTCACTCTTTTTCTTTCTGTTAATTATTCTCATCTTAAAGAGGACAAACACATAAAAAAAACCTGGAGAAGTGACTGAGATCCACGTGATACTACTATAAAGATGGCATTTATTAAAGAGGAGAGTGAAGACCTGAAGATTGAAAATGTATTCAGTTTGAAACAAGAAGAAACAAACAGGTTGGTTTCATTCTCAAAGCTGAACTCAGTCATTTGATCCTTATTCAAATCTCCAGCTCAACAGAAATGTAGGATATTTTTGAAGAATGTCTTGTGAATGTCCTGAATCCTTCTGGTTGGAGTAAACTTGTCATTAAATCAAGTCTACACGCAGATCCTCTCATTATAACAAGCAAAGCTTATGCACGGTGTAAATAAGAGATTTCTTTGTGCCGTTATTGATTATAGAGGGAGTTTCTGTTGATCGCACCATAACGGCTGCCCTGCTCGCTTTCTGTCGTCTAAACTACATTCCCAATTTGAAAGAGAGGTTTTGTTCATGCTTTTCCACGTATTCTGCAAAGTTTCAGGAATGACAAACACTTTTAATTGACTGAATCCACTGTCTTGTTCTGCGAGTCGCTCCTGAAATAGCCATGATCGACCCTCTACACACACCTTGACAATTAAATCGCCATTGGCTAGTCATTTTTCTAGTTTACTCGCCAGACCTGTATTATCTGTTCATATTTTTATAAACCCATGAAAATAGTCGAGTAGAGTCCTGGCTTTAGAAAAATATCAGTTCTGTAAGGCTGCTGAAATCGCTCCAATGGCTGCAGCAAAGAGCCGATTTGCGCGTTCGGTGTTCTCAGCTGGGCAAAATGAATCTAATTCCAATTCCTCTTTATCTAACTCCATTTTATCATAATTTAGAATTTAGATTAGAATGCCAATTTGGTTATTTGGTCATTTATGTTTAATAGTTAGACACACATTTAATTATTCCGTTTAACCCTTTGTGGAAAGTACCCATTCATGATCTCATAGAGATCGTTAATAATTCCAGAGTAAGTCAGAATAAATCAAAATGTAACAATTTATTAAACAGTCAGGTAAATGTATAATTCCAATAACATAATCAATTCAAAGATCCTCAAAACATTGAATACTCTTAAGTAGAGAGTGAGAGATGCGTTCCTGACTTTCCATACGTAACGTTGGCTGGACACACAACGTTACGGGGCAATCTGAATTACAATTTTGCGCCCAGAACTTTCTGCTACATCACCTTAAGTACTCAGACCAGACCGTCACTTCTTTCCACTGGAAACATATGTTAACAAAGGGAATTTACATGTAATCACTGTCTCAGACCTGTATTGACAAAAGACCAAATGGTTGAAAGCCACACCTTACCATACTATGCAACATCTCTTTAAACTCTTAAAACCTTTAATATGTTCTTGTTTGCTTCTGTGGAGATGAGATATTTGTACCAGTCGCACTAAGACATTTCCAATGATATCAAACATATATATACTGTTTAGTATTTGTTCATTTTTAGATCATATCGATTTTGGGTATGTTTCCGATGGTCACTGCATGAGGGGGTGAAGTAGGATGGGGGAGATGCAGATGAAATAAATACATGTAAATTAGAGCCATTCTTAGTTGATTCACTCAGTGTGACGTTGTCTGCAAAAAGTTTCCTTTGTTTTCCACCAGACAATCTGGCATTACTTTTTAAAGTATTTCAGGAAATACACATGCACTCCAGCTTGGGATTCTTAATAGTGGGGGTCAATATTTAGAATTCTTTACCTATCTTTAGGTAAAGCAAGGCAAGTTTATTTATATAGCACATGTCATACACCATGGCAATTCAAAGTGCTTTACATAGAAAATGAAATTAAAATAATGATAACATATGCATAAGAAATAAGAATACCATGTGTAAGAATGAAAAATAAAAACAGGATATTTAAAACAGTTGTAAAGAGAATTTTAAAAATAAGAAGAAATATAAATATACAGTTGTAAATATACAACTGTGGTGAGTTGGAATAGTAAATAGTCTCCAACAAACCACTGTGCTAAATTGGATTCATCAACAAACACGGTAAGCTATGTCATCTTCTCCTGTCATTGTCACTTGCACTGCTTGCTGCATGTTTAGTATAGGCTTCTCCGTCAGCGAACAGGGCTTCACATGTGATAAATGTAAAGAGATAATTAGGCTGACGGAGAAGATTTCAGAATTAGAGACACGCATCCAGACTTTATCTGAGAGTAGTGAGGATGTTACAGCTTTAGACACTGATTTGGATCTGAGTAGCTTAGTGAACTCTGTACATTCTCGGTTTGGCTGCAGGGCCCCGCAGCAGGAAACTGGAGTAGCGGTGGCGGCATAGTCGCGGATCAAAAAACACTCTTCCGTTCCGATTAGAATATCAAACAGGTTCTCCCCACTCAGTGACGCACCCACTGAGAATCCTGTTGAAAGTGCCCTAGTTATTGGTGATTCTATTACGGGAACGTGAAAATAGAGACACCAGCCACCATAGTCACATGTTTACCGGGAGCCAGAGCGCCTGACATCAAAGCAAATTTAAAAGTGTTGGCTAATGCTAATCGTAAATTCTCTAAGATTATTATTCACGTCGGCACTAATGATGTTCGACTTCGCCAGTCGGAGATCACCAAAATTAACATTAAAGAGGTGTGTGAACTCGCTAGTATGATGGCAGGTTCAGTTTTTTGTTCTGGTCTGCTCCCCGTTTAAAGGAGTGATGAGATAGTTAGCAGATTATCATCACTCAATGGCTGGTTGTCTAAGTGGTGTCCGCAAAATAACATAGGGTTCATAGACAATTGGAAAAGCTTTTGGGGCAGACCTGGCCTGTTAAAACACAACGGAATCCATCCTTCTTGGAGTGGTGCCGCCCTTCTCTCTAGTAATTTGGCATATAGTCTTAGAGATAAACGTTGACTCACTAGGGCCCAGGTCAGGAAGCAGACGGACTGGCTTACCCGACCGCCTGCTAGCTGCCTCCCGTTACAGAAGTCAGGTAAATCCCAACACATAGACACTCTTTTACCTAGATATTATCACATAGAGACTGTGTCTGTTCCGCAAATTAGTAATTACAAAAAAAAAATCAAAACCATTCAAAGGTAATAATTTAATTGATGTCCAACAAATAAACAATATAATACGGATAATCAAATGATAAAGCTTGGGTTGCTGAATATTCGATCCCTTTCCCCAAAAGTGCGCATTGTTATTGATATCATTACAGATAATAATCTAGATGTGCTGTGTTTGACAGAAACCTGGCTAAAATCTGACGACTACATTACTTTAAATGAGTCCACCCCACAAGATTATTGTTATAAACACGAGCCGCGTCTGAAAGGTAAAGGGGGAGGGGTTGCTGTAATTTATAATAATATCTTCAGTATTACTCAGAAGTCTAGTTTCAAATATAATTCCTTTGACGTTTTGGTGCTTTATGTAACGTTATGTAGTGCAAATGATAAATCCTCTGTAACATTTGTGTTAGCTACTGTATATAGGCCACCAGGGCACAATACCATAAATAACCGTAGATAAATTACTAATTGTTGGTGATTTTAATATCCATGTAGACAACGAAAAAGACACATTGGGACTGGCATTTAAAGACATTCTAAACTCTATTGCAGTTAGGCAACACGTGTCAGGACCTACTCATCGCCATAATCATACTTTAGACCTAATATTGTCACATGTTCTCTGGAAAAAGATTGCGTTTGGTTGGCAAAATACATTATTTTGGCAAGGTTGCCTGCTAAAATTTGCATTCCTGGGTCTATGTATCACATAATTGGGGTCGCTTCAACCCGCGGACATGGAAAACAATGCGCGGGAAAAACACGGACTTGGCAGCACAGTGCAGTTGAGTTCTGTTGACATTTGACAACTAATGTTACGCGTCGCTCCGTTGCTCTGATTGATTGTAGGTCTATCCAATTGAGGTCTTTCCTGGTTAGGTTGAAACACGCCCCATAATTACAGCTCAATGGAGCGGTATCAGACTCATAAATGAAATATATTCAAATATGAAACACCTGTGTTTTGCCAAATGTCTATTAACAACTGTTTTAATTATCCTGTTTATTTTTAATTCTTACACGTGTTATTCTTATTTCTTATCACTGTTTTAATTTCATTTTCTATGTTAAGCACTTTGAATTGTCATTGTGTATGAAATGTGCTATATAAATAAACTTGCCTTGCCTTGCCTCATATTCTGACTAGAATTGAGTATGACCACGTCAGGCTAAGCTGTGGCTGGCATAATAGCTAAAAGCAAACTCTCCTTGCTTTGAGTGAACAGTTATTTCTAACTGACTTGATCCTGATGATCGGAGTGATCTGTTGGGTTTGTATTTAACCAGCATATCTGCAACGTATTAAGGTCCTAGGTCATTGGGTGATTTATAAACAAGTAATAATACTTTAAAACTGATCCTAAATGTAACTAGAAGCCAGTGTAAAGACCTGAGGACTGGTGTGATATGGTCATATTTTCTGGTTCTGGCCAGAATCCTGGCCGCAGTGTTCTGTATGAGCTGCAGCTGTCTAACGGTCTTTTTGGGAAGGCCGGTGAGAAGACCATTACAATAGTCCACCCTGCTGGTGATGAAAGAATTGTGCAAGTGTTTTGTTTGTTCCCTGCATTTCGGCAATGGTTGTTTTTATAAACAAGGCCCAGTTCGACTTCGGATTTGTGGCTCGTATAATGCTGAAAGATGGAGCAGCCCCAACGATAAAGGTTAACGGTCATGCGTTGGAAGCAGGCGATGAGTAAAACTACTTGTTGGCTATCTGCGAGTAAATGCACATCAGTAAACAATATAATCATGTAGTTAATATTATCAATGGAGCATGCAATTTCATATTAAACCTAGGTTGAAATGTTAACATTTCATATTAGTATTTCAACATTTTGTTGAAAACAAACATGATGCATGATCTGCAGCCTCTCTGTCAAAGACATCTAATCTGATTCTCTAAAGAAAATGATCTCTAACTTAGTGAAAACTTATCACACAAACATGAGCCATGTGTCTAAAGAAACCTTGAAATATCAGGTTTTAAATAATGCAAATCAAATCGAAAACAAATATGCTGTGTTTATGCAATCTGTTTGAAAAAGAGAGGTATGTCTGTCGTTTGTGAGTGTCTCATTATCAGCTAATGCGCCACGCCCACGGAGCCCGCGTTCTTTTGAGATTCAAATACTGAGGCGATCCATGAGAGAGAAGAGTCGCGCCCACATCAACTCAACTCAACTCAACATCTACTCGAATAAACACAAATACACTACATCGGTTTGAGGCAGCGGTGAGGAATAATCCTGGAATAATTTACCTCATGAAAAGCTGTTTATTTCTAAGAGCAACGTGGATTTACCCACATGAAAAATACTATAGTATATTATAGTAAAATTACTATAGTAAATACTATAGTGTTTTTGAACCGTACTATAGTAAATAAACTACAGTAAATTAACAAAGTGTAGTAAATACTATAATATACTACAATTTACTGTAGTATCTTTACTATAGTATGGTTCAAAAACACTATAGTATTTACTAAATAATTTACTGTAATTTTACTATAATATACTATAGTATTTTTCCATGTGGGTAGGTAATTTTATGTTTGCCTCTTTGAATATTAAACTGCAAAAAGACCGTTTACAAATGAATCCTGCTGCAACATAAAATGTCTTAAGCATAAGACTGTTTAGACAAGATTTTTGGCCTGTTTTGACAGATTATGAAGTGTTTATTGTAAAATATCAATAAAGCTAATATAGTACCAGTAAGATGTATTTTGTTTCATACTGATGTGAATTTGTGATTTTCGTTGTGTAAAAATTGTATTACCGCCACCTTCTGGATTGGATTGTGGTGCATTCGATAGTTAGGGGAATTCTTTATTATTAACCCTGTATTCTTTAGATAAATAATTAAATGTTTGTAAATTCTACATGATTTTAATACTAATAATAATAGCCTCCTTTAAAAAAAAAAAAAGATTTATATAAACAGACTATTTATATAATTGGATGACCACAATAATTAAGGACTCTGTGACAGTCATTATATATCTCGCTGCATGTTCACAAGGTTGCTGGTTCGAATCCACTGCTACAAGAAACTTGTAGGTTTTAACTTTATTTTGTGAATTATGTTTTATCATTAAAAAAAGAGAAACATTTATGATCAAAACAGCAAACTTTTATTTATTTTTAATATATATTATAATCTTTTTAAAGTGCAACAGAACAGGAAACAAAAAACTATACACATAGAACAATATAAAGATAAACTATTTACATAAACTATTAAATATAAAGATAAACTATTTACATAAACTATTTACATTTTCTTTTTAATGTCCTCCAACCACTGCTCCTTTGGAATCGTCTCTACAGAGGGGCAGCATACGGTGCCCTTGTACTGGCTGTGCCCAGTCTCCGCTGTCCTGAACTGCCTGCATTTCTTGCACGTCATTGTGCAGCACTTGCCTTGCCTTGGTCAGTTTTCGAGCTGGAGGAGCAGTAAGAGGGGCAGGAGGAGCAGGAGGAACAGGTAAGACCCTGAGAGCCTGTGGAGCAGCAACCAGGACAGGCCCCTGTGAGGCCACAGGCGTCAGAATCACGAGCCAAGTGCCTGGAGGTGTAGCAGGGAAGAGTTGGCGCTGGGCTTGTGGCCTCTCTGCGGCTGGCGCCTCAACAACTGGGGCTGAAGGGGTATTCCTCTTCCTCTTCACCTGTGCCTGACCCACGGTGCTGCTGGGCAGGTAGTACTGGTGAGCCGGGCTGGCTGGGAGGCGCAGATATGGGGCCGCACATTTGCAGGAGTAGAGGTCAGCCGCAACAGACAAGCGGCAGCAGTTCCAGCCCCTGCAGCACTACCGCAGTGTCCTGTCTCTTCACCCGGTTATTGTGCCACTGAACCAAGGTGGTGTGGCTCACATCTACAAGCTGCATGGTGGTCTGCTGCATTATTGTCCCATTGGCCAGAATGCGCGCCTGATCTGCCTGTAGTCCTCCAGGATGAGGTCCCATCTGGACACTGTGCCAGTCCCCTTCTTCCTGGGACTCCGGTGGATGGCACAGAGCCTGACAAAAATGGTCTCAATCAGGCGAGAACAATCTGGCCACTGGGCAAGTGGGGCAGTGGTGGTGAGTGCGTGCCTATTCACACTCTCCACACCTGGATTAAACTCCTGCCTCTTCTTGGGAGACCTGAACCTTTCTGTGTCCACCCTGCTTTTGTGTCTGGCAGGAAACACCACCCTCCTCTTATCATAGTCAAGCAGGTTCTGCCAAGAGCAACAATATTGCTCACCTAAGCAGAGAGAGCATAAAATACACAGCAAATGAGAAAACAAAACATGTGCGAGTGTAAACATGTAAGACAGGTCAAAGAGGAAAAGTAGAAAAAGTTGAATGTTCCTAACCTGCTGGTTGGTGAGGGCCAAAGAGGTCTGGTTCCGAAGCTCAACAAGATATTCCATCTGTCGACTCTGTCCATACCTGGCACACCAGAGTCATCCACAGCCTGAAAAAAATACAGATATGAGCAACAATATGAGGACAGTGAAATGAGATACATAAACACCGACCTATATAAATGAATGGATTGCTACTTTGTACATTATCTGTAATGTTTATGGTCTTTTTGGGCAGGATATTTTTTGCAGATTTTTGTTGAAAACATCTACTTTTGGAGATCTGGGAATCCGGTAAAAAGCTACAGCTCAGCTCAACCTGTGTTTTACTAGCAGGACAGTTTGAAATAAATGCAGGTAATGAAAATACTGTTGAATCATTTACAATTACTGTATAAATAAAAACAATATAATATAACACCCTAACCCTAACAAACACAATGGCTTCATTTTTTAAGGCGCCATGAGCAATTTATCTGTCAGTGCACATTTAACAAGGTAAATACATACCACAGACTGATCAGGAGATGCTGTGGCACCTGACTTCAGAAGGGAGGCAGCAGGCTGGGTGGAGGAGAGAGACTCAGAGGAGGCGTAAAGTGGGAGGAGACAGAGAAGCTTGGGTCATCGGTAAGACTTGGCACAGTAGTTTCATGTTAGGGTTGGGCGATGTCCCCAAAATTGGCAGTTGATGATGTTTACAGTAAAACATCGCGATGGACGATGATATCGTGTTTTTTTTTTTTTATAAAAATATATAATTTACTATATCTGTATTTTACTATCTCTTTACAAGAATACTATTTTCTATTTCGTTATTTTGCTAACCCAAATAAGGACTCACCCGCACTAAATTGCACTTGAGGAAACAAGTAAAGAGTTTTGCACTTTTATTTTAATATAGCCTACCTCCTTACATAAATACTATTTTCTATTTAAAACTATAATTTCGTTACTATCTCCATGTTTTGTATGTGAATGAAGGAAATAAATTTGCAGTAATGAAAACATGGATTCATGCCGAATGAGAGAGGGAGGCTGAGCCCAATTAAAGATTTGCCAGCTTTTCAAATATGTTTGTACCCGATTTTCCGATTTCCGTGAAGTTTAACAATAGGCATAACCAAAAGGCTAACAGTTAGTCCATTTTATCCCACTGGACATCACGTTTCTTTTCATAAATCTTCACTTGCGTCACACTTGCGTTGCAGGGAATTTTAAATGTTTCTTCCTTTCGTTTGCTTATAATTAAGTCTATTATATTATAATTAAGCCTACCCATTCACATGCTTTACTGTGGTGAAGTAGAAAAAAACAATGTAGGACGAATACCTTTTTACTTCCAATTTTATTTAACACAGTTTGTTCTTATTAGACTTGGCGCGTCACGTTTATTTGAATAGCGCAATTCATGCACACACACACCGCCGATTTAAATTTTGTTTTCTCTGGCAGTGCATATTCAAACATAGCCTAAATGTCTTGACCCTGTGGAAGATAAAATTCGCTCTTCAGACGTTTTACAAAAAGTCAGGAGAAAACATTAAGACAAAGATATTCGAGAAGGTGTCTCAGCTCGTGTCCACATTCATCTCAAAGCTGACGCATCTTTGTGGGAAATAAAACATTTTTTTTTTAAACTAATATTTAATTGTCTTAATCTTTATGTTACCATTATTAACTGATAATCGTTTAAATGTTTTACAGGCTGCAGTGTGTTGTTTCACTGACAGAAGTGCTAAAATAAACACGCATGCTTATGAAATGGATTATTTAAAAATGTAGGCTATATATCTGGCATAGACAACAGTATTTAAAATAGCATATGCTTAAGTTATACTCTCAATTTAATTTACAGAGCAATCCCTGCAACGTTTTTAGTTTAACTATAGAAGAGGATTAGTGTGTCGCACTTTCGCATAGCGGGGCGTGTCATCACGATGGTGGCGCTCCATCGTGATGTTGGTCAGCCATCACGATGGACGATGATATCGTCCATCGGCACAACCCTATTTCATGTGCTTGGTCTAACCCCGAAGCCCTCGTCTTCTTCGTCCACTCATTCATCAACATCCTCCAGCATGTTATCCATCTCGTCTGAGTCAGGGTCCACCACCAGGGGCTGTCCAGTCTGACTCAGGAGATAGTCAACACCAAGCAGCTCTCCTTTGAAAAAGAACAAAAACATACACATATGGGGATGGTGAAAGTCATCTTTAGTTAACCTGAAACATTGTAAACCCACAAACCAAAAGCATTATGTAGCCAGATAAAGGGTAACGCGGCTTCACACCACACGCTCTAGCAGTGCGTTGGCAGGGCAGAAGCAGTGCTTATGAACAGCGGGAGCCGCGCGCGTCAGTTGTGCTTTCACACTGGCAGCATTTGTATCGAGCAGCTGAACCACGGCTCATATATTGCAAATACAGACAATTATCGTCCTTTCTGTCACTTTACCGCTGTTCTCCTCCGACCCCTGTCTGTCTCGTGCTTTGATTAATGATGGGCAGCGTATATCTGCTGCAAATGCGCCTGTGTTCCCCTCTGTCCCAAACACACATGCATATAACATGCTGTGTAAAGGTAGTTACGTGATAAAGTAACCTTAAAGTTAAAATAAGCCTCTAGTTTTAATGATTTAAACAGGCCTTTGAAGTTTGAGCAAAAACTGGCAGTGATGTGTTTTCGAGTATTTTATTTTTAAAAAATCACAGCGCCGGATGTCATATGGCGTTTTTGAAACACAGAACACTTCACTACATGATTTCAAGGTGAAATTAGTTATTTTGCATGTTAATCATGTCAGTTTTGATCAGAACACTGTATTGTGGCTTTAATTCAGCGTGAGCAAGCTCACGGCGCTGCCTCTGCTGCGGTGTGAATCGCTAATCTGTTAACATGGCGCCGAAAAAATATCGCTGCATAGGCGTGCGGTGTGTAGCCAGCGTAAGACATACCAGTGTATTTGGCATGTGGCCTGAAAGTTGGCACAAAAGCCCGGCCAAACACCTTCAGGCTGTTGGTGTTGAAGCAGTGGGAAATATCCCCAGCATAGGTGAGAAAGGACACTGGTTTGCTGGTCACTGCCGCAGTCCCCCGATCCTGATTCCACCTGTTCAGGCCTTCCAGGAGGTAGAGCTGGAAATTCAGTGCATTGGCACTGGTTGCTAGAAGAATAAAACAACAACATTTATATCAAAAAAGTCTTGCCTTGCAATCTGAATAATGAATATAAATGATTTGAAACATCAAACATGTGAGACGCAAACCTGGAATGAACCTGTTCAGGTGGCAATGAAAAGACTCCTGGGTCGTGGACCCTGTGGCACAGCGATACCTGGTCAGGACAACCCCTGCCTTTTTGGTGGTGCCTACCTCAGTGTAGAGTGGCACTTCTGGCAAGTCCTGGATGCACCTGACATGGCATTTCTGCACACACCAGATGTGCTCCATCGCACTTCATCCAGAAGTGGCACACCCATGAGTCCCTCCCATTTGCCCCACCCAGCTCCTGCAGCAGCCTCTCAATGAGGCGTATGGTGGCCTCCTCACTGTGCGTCCTTCTGCGGCAGAAAAGGCTGAGGTCCTTTTTACTGATGCTCCTGTCCACCAGGAAAACAGTAATAGCTGGCACACCCTCCTGCATCAATTCAATTCAATTCAAATATATTTGTATAGCGCTTTTCACAATACACATTGTTTCAAAGCAGCTTTACAGAAAGTGCATTTTATAAATGTACATTGAAAAATGTTAGAAAAAGTTAATCAATCATGTATTATTTAAGGCCATAACAGCGCTGGCGTTGAGTCGTCTCTTCACAGGCGTCGAGTCGTCTCATCACAGGTGTTGGGGCATCTGAAGTCTCCATGAGAGGCTGGATACAAACTGGTGCTGACGAACTATTTACACGAGATAATAACAGAAAAGCAGATGGGAAATAATTAGCATAGCTGCTGTTCAGAATATTAATGCTTTTGATCCGATTTAACTGTAGTATAAAAGGTAATTATAATGTGAATGCTTGGCTAAAGAGATCGTCTTTAATCTAGTTTTAAACTGGGACAGCGAGTCTGAACCTCGAACAATATCAGGAAGACTATTCCAGAGTTTAGGAGCTAAATGTGAAAATGCCCTCCCTCCTTTAGTGGACTTAGATATCCTAGGAACGACCAGAAGCCTCGAGTTTAGTGATCTTAAAGAGCGCGATGGATTGTAGGGCGATAGAAGATCCGTTAAATACACTGGAGCTAAACCATTTAGGGCTTTATAGGTCAGTAGCAATACTTTGTAATTGATACGAAACTTAATAGGTAACCAGTGTAGAGATGATAAAATTGGTGTTATACGATCATATTTTCTTGACCTAGAAATAACTCTAGCAGCTGCGTTTTGGACTAACTGTAGCTTGTTTATTGAGGATACAGGACAACCAGCTAATAAAGCATTACAGTAATCTAGTCTCGAGGTCATGAATGCATGAACTAACTTTTCTGCATCAGAAATAGATAGCATGTTACGTAGCTTAGCAATGTCATTCTTGTAACATATGAAATATGATTTTCGAAAGACAAGTTGCGGTCTAATATAACACCCAGGTCTTTTACTGTAGTTGATAAAGTGACAGGACGTCCTTCCAAGTTAAAGTTGTATTGTGAGAGGTTTTGTGGGCAGTTTTTTGGACCAATAAGTAAAACCTCTGTTTTATCTGAATTTAATAGCAGAAAATTACACGTCATCCAGTATTTAATATCTTCAACACACGCTGTCAGTTTAGATAATTTAGCGTTTTCTTCTGGTCGTGATGAAATATATAAATATATAATCAGCTGCCGTCTTTTTGCCTGCCGCAACAGGCTGAGGTCCCCTGCATCCCACTCAAAGATGCAGGCGGACAGGCATCCCATGAAGGTGGGGTAAAAGGGGATGGGCGTCGGTGGTGCAGGCCTTTTCATAAAGTGCCAGATGTCCAGCCGGATGTGGAGGTCTGGCCATTGCCCAAACCTGGACTGCAGCTTGCTCGCTCCCTCATTCACGCAGCAGCCACAGTCCACATAGAGCAGCACTAGCGGGAGGGCGGCAGCCTGGCGGTACCACTCCGTAACACCAGCCACCATCCTGTCCAGTCCTGGCCCCTCCTGCACCGACAGGACACTGGTCAGGATCTGGCCGACCTCGTTGCCAATGGAGGTCACCCAGAGTGCTGTCCCCCATCCGTGGCCAGTCAGCTTCTTTGTGATCTGGAGTTTACAAATGTAACAACACATTTATTATGTACTGTTATAACATTATCACTTATATCACTTATCCCTTATAACAACATGAATGTCTATCTGACAGTATTTAAGAAATATGTAAGTCTATCACAGAAGTCAGATTATTAGTTACCATTTTGGTCGAAACCATCTTTAGGATGTTACCAAAGGTCGATGTGATAATGGCCTTGATGTGGTCAATACGGCAGAGGATGTCCCTGCCGTATACAGACAGCAGCCATCGACTGGTCTGGAGGATCTGGAGGCTCCTGGCAGCCCACTGGAAAGAGGCTGGGTCGATCCACAAAGTCGGCACACTCCCCAAGATAGTGTGCCAACCGATTCAGCCATTCCTCCCCATGGTTCTCTTTCAGCTGCCTCACCAATCGAGCTGGACTGTTGCCCAGCGTCCGGTCCTGAAGCAACCTAATGACGCGAATGTCACAGGCCTACCTGAAATTGTTGCTGTGATTAGTTATATGTTCATTGGAGAGTGAATTCAGTCATTTAAGTCTTCACAATCAACATCTGCTTTACTCACTTGCGAGTCAGGGTCAGCCGGAACATTTTCTGGTGAGGCAGGTCAAGCTGGTCCTGGACAGTCTGACTTGTTGACAGATAGTTAAGAGAACACACAGTGCACCTGAGTGTCTCTGTCACCATCAGGTAGTATCTGTCAATGTCCAGGACCTTCCGTGCCCTCTTGTGGACACCATAGCCCGTCAGGTTCTTGCCACAGGCTGGGCAGGACACCCTCACCTTCCACAGGTGGTAGGGCATCCACACCATCAACCGATGGGTGAAGAACCGTCAGGAGTTGGTGTCTGGTGGTAAATGAGGGCTGGGACCGGGGGCTCATACCACAGCTTCAAATCTGGCCGCAGCTTGCCAGACTGAAACAAGGTGTTGGCAATCCACCTCTGGTCCTGCACAGGGATGGTCTTGCTCATTTCACCTGGCAACCAGAATGAAGCTGAGGCACTAGCAGGGGCTGGCAAGGATACTCCAGGCTCATCCTGTTTGGAAGACAATTTGATTATTGGATAAATAAAGGCTGCACTAATATACACCACAGCATGTCAAACAGTTCTTTTTTTATTGCTTTGATGCAATTTTCACAAGCAGTTGGTCAAATTTCAAAACTCTTAGTACTAATATCATGGTAGATAATCAAAAGTGTATTTCAGCATATGTTTCATTCGCAGTACCTGCTTCTTACTATCAAATTTTTGAATTGCACCTCTTCTCTTCTTCTTCTTTGTTTAACTAAACCCATGATGTCAGGTTTTAAAGAATGTCTAGCTGTGTTACAAGTGTGATCAGTTTGGAGTTTTGTACTAAGAGTTAAAAAATATTTTTGTTTACATTTGTGGTGATATACTCACAGAGGAAGGAGCAGGACTGGGAGCCTTCAAAGAGGATGGAGAAGGGTAGTGGTCCTCACAGGGGAAGGAGCAGGACTGGGAGCCCTCAAAGAGGATGGAGAAGGGGTAGTGGTCCTCACAGGGGAAGGAGCATGACTGGGAGCCCTCAAAGAGGATGGAGAAGGGGTAGTGGTCCTCACAGGGGAAGCAGAAGGGGTCCTCACAGAGGATGGAGCAAGTGGGAGCCCTCACAGAGGATGGAGATGGGCTGCGGGTCCTCACAAAGGATGGAGATGGGGTGGTGGTCCTCACAGAGGATGTAGCAGGACTGGGAGCCCTCACAGAGGATGGAGAAGGGGAGGGGCTTGGAGGAGAAGGGCTAGGGGTCCTAGAAGAGGGTGGAGGAGAGGGGCTGGGGTCCGCCAATCCACTAAATTTGGCTTCAGAAAAGAGAAACAAAGTTAATTGCAATTATTCACCTATATAGTAAAATATCATGACAAACCAAGAACTGAGGACATTTTACTGGTCTTCACTAGTTAAAAGTTTTATAAACCAGCCAAAACGCAAATATGTATTTAAATCTAGTGTTGTGTAGGTTTATAAGTTAGGGTAAGTGAATGCAATATCCTCACTAATTTTATATAGTCAAACATAAATTTGATGTGTGTGTGAAAATGTGAATGGCCTAACTGATCAGTCTGCAGGAGTATGCTAGAATCATTCTGAAGTTGGTGGGCTGTAAATCTTATCAAACAAATACAAAATGAATCTAAGTAAACATTAATTACAGAGGAAATACTCACCTTTGACAAACTTGGAGGGGGCCTCAGGAATGTCCGTGGGGCAGGAGCCGTGTCTGAAGCCTCAGACTGTGGCGGTGCAGCAGAAGACTGAGTGGCAGCGGCAGGCTGCTAAAACAACAGCAGAAGGGCATAAGATGTTGTGAAACAGATTTTAACAGATATGTAATGCAAGATTACATGTCATTTTCAAATAGATCACCTTAGTGCTGTGGAATCCACAGTTGCAGGCCATGGACCCTCTAAAGAGGGTGGTCTGTCCATGGGGCATTTCTCAGTCTGAAAAGATAAGAACCATTATTTATTGATATTGTCCACACAATTTTCAGGGGACCTGCATAACACGTAATGAGATACAGGTAACTTTACCTTCTGATAGAGGTCGTACCACTTCTGCTGCCTTGGGTCTGGCCTATTTCCTCCTCCAGAAGGCCAAAACCCAGAGCTGGCAAAGGCCCTCAATCTCGCCATCCACTCACCATCTCCCATGGCCTTGTGGCTCTTTGGTTTTGTGCTCATCTAAACACAAAGGTACTAAAAACTGTGGTTATACAAATGGTAATCAATCTCCCAAAAAAACATGGTTACTTCACGTTAACTACAATAAAACCATAGATAATATGAGGGATGACTACTTCAACAACCATAACAGTTTTTTGCATTCAAACCAAACTAAACGATGTTTAATATGAAATATTATGGGCAACTCCTGATTAATGTGACATCAGTTAATAAACACAAACATGTTTACTATAGTAAAACCACATAACCATCGCGACAGACAGTCCTAGCCTACATAATTCCTCATAATATCTCACAAAATACAGTCTTAACATGAACTTAAAGAGGGTTTCATTCACAATTTACAGAGAAAACGTTATGTTATTAAGTTATAGAACGCACTATGATTGTTAAACGAGCATAGTCGATTAAATGACTTGTGCGACGAATGAAAAAGTTACAAAACAATATAGCCAATAAAGAATATAGTAAACAGGAGTAGAAAACAAAAAAACATTTATTACTTACTTTGCTCAGTAATGACACAGTTGTAGAGTTTTTTTGAAGAGCGCTGTGTGTGTCGTCATTCAATCTCACAATGGATGTGAGCGCGGTGAGTGGCTGCATCCATTCTCATCCAACGATTCGATTGGCTCTCGTCCAATCTCACAATGGAAAGAACGACGCAATTGGACAAGGATAGAGCGGTAGAGACAGACGATCCTGATCCAGGTAGCGCCACAGAGACCGCCGGCGAGCACGTTCGTGGGTGAGGCTATAGAAAATCAGACTTGGACGTTCCCGGCAAAGAGGAACTGGCTTTCCGTGCTGAATACGAGACCACTTCCGGAAGAGAGAGCGCTAAGAGATGCGCCCAACGTGAGTACCGGGTCTTGATTAGGGCTGGTCGCACTTTTTACGAGTGCATAGGTCAAGCCTAGGGGCGGGCTTTGAGTTTACTTTCTTTGTTTTTAGCCATATCTGTTGTTGGGTGATGCAGTTTGACCCAGCAGACCAGGCCAGTAATAGGCACAATCAAGATCAGGACACAAAGTTGAGATTAAGAGTCTCATGCTCTACCGACTGAGCTAGCCGGAGCTAGCTCTTTTTACGAGTGCATAGGTCAAGCCTAGGGGCGGGCTTTGAGTTTACTTTCTTTGTTTTTAGCCATATCTTTTGTTGGGTGATGCAGTTTGACCCAGCAGACCAGGCCAGTAATAGGCTGTCGAGATCAGGAGACAAAGTTGAGATTAAGAGTCTCATGCTCTACCGACTGAGCTAGCCGGAGCTAGCTCTTTTTACGAGTGCATAGGTCAAGCCTAGGGGCGGGCTTTGAGTTTACTTTCTTTGTTTTTAGCCATATCTGATGTTGGGTGATGCAGTTTGACCCAGCAGACCAGGCCATTAATAGGGACGATCAGGATCAGGACAAAAAGTTATTTTCGGTCTGTCGACTGAGAGAGCGCTTGCTAAATTTCCCCGAATTTCCAAAGGCAAAAGCCAGGAGACAAACATGAATCTTCCATCCACACGCCACAGCAAACTTGAGCTGATATAAACTTTGGCAAAACACCCGCTGCCATTTTTAAAGAAGGAAACTCGCGTGCGCTAATTTCTGCGCCTGTGTTAGTGGTCACATGTCAGAATGGCACCGAAAAACACTTTTCGTCCCTGGGTGGGCTTGAACCACCAACCTTTGATTAACAGCGAGCAGCTAACCGATTGCGCCACAGAGACTGCCGGCGAGCACATTTGTTGGTGAGGCTATAGAAAATCAGACTTGGACGTTCCCGGCAAAGAGGAACTGGCTTTCCCTGCTGGAATACGAGACCACTTCTGGAAGAGAGAGCGCTAAGAGATGCACCCAACGTGGGGCTCGAACCCACGACCCTGAGATTAAGAGTCTCATGCTCTACCGACTGAGCTAGCCGGGCGGGTTTCTGGTCTTGATTCGGGCTGGTGGCACTTTTTACGAGTGCAAAGGTCAAGCCTAGGGGCGGGATTTGAGTTTACTTTCTTTGTTTTTAGCCATATCTGTTGTTGGGTGATGCAGTTTGACCCAGCAGACCCGGCCAGTAATAGGCACAATCAAGATCAGGACACAAAGTTATTTTCGGTCTGTCGACTGAGAGAGCGCTTGCTAAATTTCCCCGAATGTCCAAAGGCAAAAGCCAGGAGACAAACATGAATCTTCCATCCACACGCCACAGCAAACTTGAGCTGATATAAACTTTGGCAAAACACCCGCTGCCATTTTTAAAGAAGGAAACTCGCGTGCGCTAATTTCTGCGCCTGTGTTAGTGGTCACATGTCAGAATGGCACCGAAAAACACTTTTCGTCCCTGGGTGGGCTTGAACCACCAACCTTTCGGTTAACAGCCGAACACGCTAACCGATTGCGCCACAGAGACCGCCGGCGAGCACATTTGTGGATGAGGCTATAGAAAATCAGACTTGGACGTTCCCGGCAAATAGGAACTGGCTTTCCGTGCTGGAATACGAGACCACTTCCGGAAGAGAGAGCGCTAAGAGATGCACCCAACGTGGGGCTCGAACCCACAACCCTGAGATTAAGAGTCTCATGCTCTACCGACTGAGCTAGCCAGGCGGGTTTCTGGTCTTGATTCGGGCTGGTCGCACTTTTTACGAGTGCATAGGTCAAGCCTAGGGGCGGGCTTTGAGTTTACTTTCTTTGTTTTTAGCCATATCTGTTGTTGGGTGATGCAGTTTGACCCAGCAGACCAGGCCAGTAATAGGCACAATCAAGATCAGGACACAAAGTTGAGATTAAGAGTCTCATGCTCTACCGACTGAGCTAGCCGGAGCTAGCTCTTTTACGTGCATAGGTCAAGCCTAGGCGGGCTTTGAGTTTACTTTCTTTGTTTTTAGCCATATCTTTTGTTGGGTGATGCAGTTTGACCCAGCAGACCAGGCCAGTAATAGGCACAATCGAGATCAGGAGACAAAGTTGAGATTAAGAGTCTCATGCTCTACCGACTGAGCTAGCCGGAGCTAGCTCTTTTTACGAGTGCATAGGTCAAGCCTAGGGGCGGGCTTTGAGTTTACTTTCTTTGTTTTTAGCCATATCTGATGTTGGGTGATGCAGTTTGACCCAGCAGACCAGGCCAGTAATAGGGACGATCAGGATCAGGACAAAAAGTTATTTTCGGTCTGTCGACTGAGAGAGCGCTTGCTAAATTTCCCCGAATTTCCAAAGGCAAAAGCCAGGAGACAAACATGAATCTTCCATCCACACGCCACAGCAAACTTGAGCTGATATAAACTTTGACAAAACACCCGCTGCCATTTTTAAAGCAAAGAAACTCACGTGCGCTAATTTCTGCACCTGTGTTAGTGGTCACATGTCAGAATGGCACCGAAAAACACTTTTCGTCCCTGGGTGGGCTTGAACCACCAACCTTTCGGTTAACAGCGAGCAGCTAACGATTGCGCCACAGAGACCGCCGGCGAGCACATTTGTGGATGAGGCTATAGAAAATCAGACTTGGACGTTCCCGGCAAATAGGAACTGGCTTTCCGTGCTAGAATACGAGACCACTTCCGGAAGAGAGAGCGCTAAGAGATGCACCCAACGTGGGGCTCGAACCCACAACCCTGAGATTAAGAGTCTCATGCTCTACCGACTGAGCTAGCGGGGCGGGTTTCTGGTCTTGATTCGGTCTGGTTGCACTTTTTACGAGTGCATAGGTCAAGCCTAGGGGCGGGCTTTGAGTTTACTTTCTTTGTTTTTAGCCATATCTTTTGTTGGGTGATGCAGTTTGACCCAGCAGACCAGGCCAGTAATAGGCACAATCGAGATCAGGAGACAAAGTTGAGATTAAGAGTCTCATGCTCTACCGACTGAGCTAGCCGGAGCTAGCTCTTTTTACGAGTGCATAGGTCAAGCCTAGGGGCGGGCTTTGAGTTTACTTTCTTTGTTTTTAGCCATATCTGTTGTTGGGTGATGCAGTTTGACCCAGCAGACCAGGCCAGTAATAGGGACAATCAGGATCAGGACACAAAGTTATTTTCGGTCTGTCGACTGAGAGAGCGCTTGCTAAATTTCCCCGAATTTCCAAAGGCAAAAGCCAGGAGACAAACATGAATCTTCCATCCACACGCCACAGCAAACTTGAGCTGATATAAACTTTGACAAAACACCCGCTGCCATTTTTAAAGCAAGGAAACTCGCGTCTTTCTGCGCCTGTGTTAGTGGTCACATGTCAGAATGGCACCGAAAAACACTTTTCGTCCCTGGGTGGGCTTGAACCACCAACCTTTCGGTTAACAGCCGAACGCGCTAACCGATTGCGCCACAGAGACCGCCGGCGAGCACATTTGTGGATGAGGCTATAGAAAATCAGACTTGGACGTTCCCGGCAAATAGGAACTGGCTTTCCGTGCTGGAATACGAGACCACTTCCGGAAGAGAGAGCGCTAAGAGATGCGCCCAACGTGGGGCTCGAACCCACGACCCTGAGATTAAGAGTCTCATGCTCTACCGACTGAGCTAAGGCTTGCGCTTGTTAGTCGAAGTTTCTACCATATAGTACTACGAGGATGCCCTCTTAAGCGTCGGTTCGAATCCCGCCACGGCCGTCTATATCTCGACTGAAATGACGTGAAATTAATTTATTTCCCCACTACGGGGGCGACGTTATGATAATAGTTTATTTTAGTTAATAAAATTTTATATACATGCTATTTACAGATGTTGAATGATTTCAAAATAAAATTGTATATACATACTATTTACAGATGTTGAATGATTTCAAAATAAAATTTTATATACATACTATTTACAGAGGTTGAATGATTTCAAAATAAAATTTTATATACATACTATTTACAGAGGTTGAATGATTTCAAAATAAAATTTTATATACATACTATTTACAGAGGTTGAATGATTTCAAAATAAAATTGTATATACAGACTATTTACAGAGGTTGAATGATTTCAAAATAAAATTTTATATCCAGACTATTTACAGATTTATTTATTATTATTATTATATTATTTACACAATTTACTCCCCCTCCTTTTCGTCTCCCCCCTTTCCCATCTCCGCTGCGGTCCTCCTTCTCCCATACCCTTTGGCTACCATTTGCTGCCTCCATTCAGACACTGGTACTGTGGCTGTCTCTTCACAGTACCAGTTTCCAAAATACTGCTGGTGCCCAGGAAGCCTGCGGTCTTTCAGACAGCATTTACAGACTACCACGTCAGTTTTTTTTACGTATTTACGTCTGTAAATGCCGGCACTTTCCCTCTCCATCTTCCTCTTCCTGTATTGCTGGGTTGTATAAGGTACGTCTTCCCCCTGGCAGGGTGGCACTGAGACAACAGGAGATAGAGGAGATGAGGCTGGCAGTATCAGCCTCGAATGCTGCCTGGTGGGACCCTGTGAAGGTGGGAGAAGAGGCGCACAGCAGGCAGAGGCACTGGACCTGCTGAGAGAGGGGTGTAAAACACTGGAAGCAGTGGGGCGGTGGAAATGGCAGGATGTTGCAGCAAAGATGGTGTGGCTGTTGCAGAGGCAGAATGTCGCAGCATCGATGCTGCTGGTGCATCTGTTGCTGCAAATGTCAGCCGCCTTTTAATTTTGGCAGTTCCTGCGGTGTTCTCTGGCAGCACAAATATGTGGGGGTCGTTCCCCACAACCATGGCTGCCACAACCTCCTTTTGTGGGGTGGACTGCTGATCCACAGGACCCATCACAGGAGCCGCTGGAGGGGCAATCCCTTGCTGCAGCACCTCCGTCTCCTGTGCCTTGACACGCTTATTGTACCTAAACAACAACAACAACAACAAAAAACAGATTCCATGAATAGGGTTGTTCTTACTACCAGTGGTGGGCTGTCAGGGCCATCAGGGCCTTCTAAATTAAATTAATGTGTGTCTAAACGCATCTAAATTCAATTACTGGCTATTTCAGTAAGTAACAATTATATTTTCAGAAAGGATGTGGTTATTTTTTGTGAGGCTGAGCTGTATTTTCCTCATCTAAACGCATCACAGCTCCGTGGCGCAGCACTAGAGGCATAGCTAGCCTTCAGTTCAAGCTGCCATTTTACATTGTATCATAACTTTGACAGACGTGCATCATCAGCCATTCAAATTTTGATGTGTAGTGATAGAACGCCCCAGAGGCCCAGCGATGTGTCGGCCCTACCCCCCGCTGATGTCATCAGCCATTTGAACTTTCGTGGTTTGTGAGCGATCTATGTTAAATATGCTATGGCTGCTGTGGATGACTGGCTGAGCTTTGTGTGCATCCTTATGTCAAGCCGTAACGTTAGCTGACAAACTGTGTTTTTCTGTGTTTCTTTTGATGTTCTTGCTGGTCTGTGTTTTTGTTTGTTTGTTTAAGAGTATTTGTGCCAGTGAGTTGATTTTGATTCATTTCACCAGTTGCCTAAACGGTGACACGTGAGTGCAGTGGTTTCAATAAATAGCTACACTGTCTTTTTGTCTTGCGTGTCCTTTAATGTTGCTTCCCCCCTTCCCAATGAGCACTTTGAAAGCGGGGTTCGTAACAGTAGTGCATACAATGCATGCTTGTATTTTGTATGTATCGGTGTGTTGATCGTTCGTGAAGGCCCTGACTGAAGCCCCACGGTACGCTACTGCTTAGTACCTATCTATAGTTGTAAAGATCTACAGATGTTAATAAATATTTATGATTTACTCACCACTGTACAAGAGTTGTGGTGTTAACTTCAGGCAGCTGGATGGTGGTCTCAGCCATCACTTTTCGCGTTACCCAGGATGCATTCGCGAATATTTTTGTATGAGTGGATGACCGAGTCCACCGGCTCTGGCTACCCACTGGGCTTTTTTTGCGGCCAGTGATGGCCATGCATAATTTAATAAATGTAGCCTCCACCAGCCGATTACAGTCTGGCCACTGGGCGGACCATGTGACCCGACAAAACACCTGAAAAATAAAATGACTTGTTGAAAAACATAGCAAGAACAGATATGGTCACAAAGACAGTAAATAAAAAATAAAAATCAAAGAACATACCGTTTGGTGGATTCAACCCCGGTGCCACTATCTTTTAGTTGCCCTGAACCGACCCTTGTTCAGGGTGTCTTGGTGAAGGTGGGTACTGCATTCTGCCCTTGTCAAAATTACTGAGGTCCTGCCAGAGGATATGACATCATGCGCCTCCTCCTGCGTCAGCGCAAGACTGTGGCTCCTTAAGGCCACAAGGCTGCTAGCCAACTTCTGCACTGCTGCATAGCCGGGATATTATCTGGACCAACAGAGTCCTAAAGAATGAAATAAAACACAGTGACACACTTGCAATGCACAGCATATTTAGGTGGATTTTTTAAATCAGTCATGTATAAAGTGAAATCTTACATCAAGGTCAGACGGAGAGAAAGATAACTCCATAGCAGCAGGAGGAGTTGCTGCTGTAATAGTTGAAGATGGGAGAGGGATGCCCAGGCAGAAGTAGTGGCAGCGGAGGTTGAAGGACCAAGAGGAGAAGCAGTGGCGGTAGAGGCTCTTGGAGCAGGAGCGATGGATGGAGGAGTGGTGGGTAGGAGAGCAGGAGCGGTGGGTGGAGGAGCGGTGGCAACAGACACTGTCAGAGCAGGAGTGGTGGGTGGAGGAGCGGTGGGAGCAGGCATGGTGGGAAGAGGAGCCTCTAGGATGGGGACAGTGAAGTCCTCAAACTCCTCAGGCTCAACATAGCCCTCATCCTCGGCCACAGTCACGTCCTCTGTCTCCAGTGCAGCCAGGGTCAGCTTGTAGTCTTCCAGAGCACAGCCTGTCTGGTCATACAAGTACTCAACCCCTATGAGTTCTCCTGGAAGACAAAACATAATAATAAAACAAAAATGAATAAAATAAACACCAAACACAGGTTATGAACAGTTAGACATAATGAGGTGCAAGTAATTACTTATGTGTTTATACAGACAAAAATGTGAACCTGTATATTTCCGGTGTGTAGTCCACCAGCTTCATTCCTACAACCTTCTCTGCGAGCTGGTTGACCGCATGTCATGAAGGCCACTGTAAGAGTGTGGCTGCACTCTCCCCTCTGCTGCCCTGGCCCTGTCCTCATTCCACCTTGCAAGGCCATCCACCAGATAGGCCTGGAAAAAAGTGGCACTCGCCAAAGTTCCTAAAGAAAGAAATAGTTGTGTTATTCAATAATCTACAGTATATTCTACTAAATCCTCTATATGAAATTACATTTATGCGGGAAAGTAGGTGTGACCTCTCACCTGGGATGAACCGGTTCATATGAAGATGGAAGCTCTCCAGAGAAGTGGACCCTCTGGCGCATCTATATGTTGGCAGACTGTGCCCCCCCTTCTGCAAGGTCCCTGTCTGCATGTACAGAAGAACACCAGGAGGGTCCTGGAGGCAACAGAGGTGTTTTTCTGCGCCTTCCAGATTTCTTCCATCCGTGCCGAGTTGATCAGAGGCACACCAAGAGTGTTGCACCCCTTCTCTCCTTCATAGGCCTGCAGAAGCTGGGAAATGAGTGCCTCCATCTCGCTGCTACTCCGTGTCGTACGCTTACAGTGCAGCGCCATTTCTGCCCGTGTGATGTGTGCATCACATCTGCGTCTGACAGGTGGATGTGCTTTGCCTCCAGCTCTGCACGCTTGGCCTCCTTTAGTGCATGCACATCCTGCTCGTCCCAGAGAAAAATGCACTGGCTCAGCTGGTTCATAAAGCCAGCATAGAGGGAGTGTGAGTCAGTGGTGCACCCCACAGCAATCCTACGCATGAAGTGCCATATGTCAAGCCGAATCTGCATACTGCCCCATTGCCGGAACATGCTGTGCAGATGTGTGGACCCACAACAGTCTCGGTCGACATACAGCACCTCAGGAGGCGGCACTCCAGCATCCTCGTAGCGGCTGATGAGGCCACCAATCATCTTTCCCAGACCGTAGCCCTCACTGGCCGTCAGCACCGACATGACGATCTGGCCGTGCTCGTTCGATGTTGGTGGCCCAGGATGCTGTTGCGCGGCTCTCCCCTGCCAGCTTTTTCACAATTTTTTTGGTCGAGTCCATCTTAAGAACTCGACCAAACTGAGATGTAATGGAGGCCTTTATCTCCTCCAGCCTGCTCAGCACATCCTGGGAGTAAACCTGCATCAGCCAGCGGTGCTTTGGCACTGTGAGCATCGCTGGTAGATCCCCGAAGTCAACAGGAGCCACCAGCCCCGAAGCAACAGCCTGCATTAGCCCCTGCAGTCTGTGAGGAACTGGAGCTGCTTGTGTAACCAGACCTCAGAGTGCTGCTCCTCCAGTTGCTTTTGGACCTGGCTGCTGCTGTTCCCAGGCCCCTCTGGCGCATCTGCCGCACCACCTGCATGTCGCAGCCCAGCTTGGAGGTGAGCAGACATGGGAACTGCACCCGGTGGCGATGTCCAGCTGGCTGGCGATGTTGTGGCTCCAGCTAATCACCTTCCTTTTGCACCCCTTACATGCAAGGTATTCGGCTGCCATGAAGTAATGGCTGGCAACACCTACCATCCGCCTTATTTTCTGGTGCAGTCCGGCAGAGGTGAGTTCATGTCTGCCACAGTCTTCATGTGGACAGATCAGGCGCACACGCCAGAGTTTCCTTGGCATCCAGAGGACCAAGGGATGTCCAAAATACTGTTCCATCGCTGGAACGCCAGTGGGAAGCAAGTGATGGCTGTGGGGGTACCACCACATCTTGTCCACCCTGGCAAAATCCAGCTCTGGCTGTCCAGTCCGGGACCACTTAAATAATGCCTTGGATATCCACTGCTGGTCCAAGATTGGCAAGACGGTAATCCAGCCAGCAGGAGGCAAACTTTGCTCTCTATTAAACAGAACAATCATAAAATCGGCACTTGTTTTGTGTGTGATATGTGTAGGCATGTGCGGTATCAAATTTTAAGTGTTGCGATTAATTGCTGTAGTTTTTATCATAGTATAGGATATTATCACGGAAATTAAATAAGTTGCAAAAAAAGTGCTGTCATATTGTAACAGGTTTAATAACTTTTTATAACAAAAAAAACCCAGAACATTTAAATACAATAAAGCAATACACAAAAATGTATAAAGTAAACATTTTCAACACGTTCCTCTTTGGCGTGTTGTTCATTTTCAGTTGTTGGGTAAAGTATTCTTAAAATGCATTCTAAAAATCAGAATAATTCGTAATAAATAATTATTCACGGTATTTTGAAGTAGCCACAATAACAATATCGTGCATGTTCATTATTGTGATATATCGTATTACAGTATACCAGCACATGTCTAGATATGTGTGAGCATGATCTTTGTGAGTATATTACGTGTTGCTATGGCCTCCTCGGCATGCTCTGCTGCCACTACAAGGTCAGGTCATCCATCTCACAGCTCCTGCAGCTCCTCCTGCACCTGCTGCCTGCTGCACAGCTGGAACAGCTAAACAGGAAAATAATTAATGTTAAGAAATAAATCATCTGTCATTACGCGTATTTAGAAAATATGTCCATTGTACACCTTATATAACATTATACACTTACAAGGCTGAAACCTGGGTGCTGAGACAAGTCTTTTCACAGACTTGTCCAGTGTCCTTTGACACATGGTCTTTCCCAACAACAAGGACCGCAGTGAGGACACTGGCATGTTGGGAGAAGGTTGTGTCCTGGTGGCGGAGGTAGGACCCTGGTGGCGGAGGGTGGGACCCTGGTGGCAGAGGTGGGACCCTGGTGGCAGAGGGTGGGACCCTGGTGGCAGAGGGTGGGACCCTGGTGGCAGAGGGTGGGACCCTGGTGGCAGAGGGTGGGACCCTGGTGGCGGAGGCTGGGACCCTGGTGGCGGAGGCTGGGACCCTGGTGGCGGAAGCTAGGGCACTGGTGGTGGAGGAGGTGGACTGGGAGCTGGAGGAGGTGGACTGGGAGCTGGAGGAGGAAGCCTGGGACTGCTGGAGTTTGAAGGAGATAGCCTCCCGGCCCTCAGGAAACATCTCCATGTACTCCTAAAAGCCTCCTTGTTGGCCCTGTTGCTCATGGAGTCTTTCACCTCACTGCTCTCCCGGATCATCGATGCCACGAGGTATCCTCCGTACCCCAGAGCATTCTCCACCACCCACCTAAAGGTTTTGCCTCTGAAGAGGCCAAACTGTAACTGGTGCAGACCTAGCACAGACAATCTATCGGGATCAATGCCCATTGAAGATGCTGCTTTTCTGGCAGCCGCCAAACACGTCATCAGGTGGAAGAGGGCGAGACCACTGTCTGTCCTTGCTCTCCTCTTCACTCTCATGGCGTCATGTGAATCATTTAAAATGATGCTGCCATCAGCTCTCTTGCGAAATTGTGGTTCCATCTCTGTCAGTGAATGAAAAAGACAAATGTTTAAGTAAACTGACTTTATAAAAGAACAAGAACACTGATTAAGGTAGGCATGAGAGACTACATTAAGGAATGAGAGACTACATTAAATATATTTAGCATGTTCCCATTTGCTCAAATAGCAAATGAAAAACTCCACAACAGTGTTTTCACAACTTTCCAAAAAGGAAAAAAATTGAGATAGTCAGAGAGAAAAATGTCAATTTTACCATTGCTCCCACAGCCACTGTATTAGAAACACCCTCACAGCAGTGTTAACTAGTTTAATGTAATTTGATGCAAAGGTAATATAATACAAAGTCTAGAGTTATAAATATCCATAAAAATAAATAAATAATAATAATATTAATAATTTATATATATAAATAATATATGATGTATATATATATATATATATATATATATATATATATATATATATATATATATATATATATATATATATATGCAGATAATGTCATCACAGTCTGTGAAAAAGTAAATTCATGCAGAATACCCATTCTTAATATGTGCAAAAATTTTTGATATATGATGAAAAATGTCTTAATATGCCAAAACAAAAAGATTAAGACACGAGTGGACTGTCGTTTTAGTGCGTTATTTCATATATGACTAAGGAACAAATATCAGACCACAAAAAAAGACACTAAAACTTACGTAAACTGAGGGGGTTAATCAGCGATTATTCCGTAAATTAGTCCTTCGCTAGTGACAGTCAAATACTGAAATGGAAAACGAAAAAGAAAAAACACTTCCCAAAGCAGCGATGTCCTCAAATATCGCGGTTGCTTTGTGGTTATAACAGCTCTGTCATTGGCCACTTCGCGGTTGCTTTGTGGTTGCTACCCGTGCCGTGATTGGCTGGCACGGAGGCGTAGTTGCTCGACTCACAGCCGGCCGTGCGAGCTAGCCGGGCGGGTTTCTGGTCTTGATTTGGGCTGGTCGCACTTTTTACGAGTGCATAGGTCAAGCCTAGGGGCGGGCTTTGAGTTTACTTTCTTTGTTTTTAGCCATATCTTTTGTTGGGTGATGCAGTTTGATCCAGCAGACTAGGCCAGTAATAGGCACAATCAAGATCAGGACACAAAGTTCTTTTCGGTCTGTCGACTGAGAGAGCGCTTGCTAAATTTCCCCGAATTTCCAAAGGCAAAAGCCAGGAGACAAACTTGAATCTTCCATCCACACGGCACAGCAAACTTGAGCTGATATAAACTTTGACAAAACACCCGCTGCCATTTTTAAAGCAAGGAAACTTCGCGTGCTAATTTCTCGCCTGTGTTAGTGGTCACATGTCAGAATGGCACGAAAAACACTTTTCGTCCCTGGGTGAGCTTGAACCACCAACCTTTGATTAACAGCGAGCGCTAACGATTGCGCCACAGAGACCGCCGGCGAGCACAATTTGGATGAGGCTATAGAAAATCAGACTTGGACGTTCCTGGCAAATAGGAACTGGCCTTCCGTGCTGGAATACGAGACCACTTCCGGAAGAGAGAGCGCTAAGAGATGCGCCCAACGTGGGGCTCGAACCCACGACCCTGAGATTAAGAGTCTCATGCTCTACCGACTGAGCTAGCCGGGCGGGTTTCTGGTCTTGATTTGGGCTGGTCGCACTTTTTACGAGTGCATAGGTCAAGCCTAGGGGCTGGCTTTGAGTTTAATTTCTTTGTTTTTAGCCATATCTTTTGTTGGGTGATGCAGTTTGATCCAGCAGACTAGGCCAGTAATAGGCACAATCAAGATCAGGACACAAAGTTCTTCTCGGTCTGTCGACTGAGAGAGCGCTTGCTAAATTTCCCCGAATTTCCAAAGGCAAAAGCCAGGAGACAAACTTGAATCTTCCATCCACACGGCACAGCAAACTTGAGCTGATATAAACTTTGACAAAACACCCGCTGCCATTTTTAAAGCAAGTAAACTCGCGTGCGCTAATTTCTGCGCCTGTGTTAGTGGTCACATGTCAGAATGGCACGAAAAACACTTTTCGTCCCTGGGTGGGCTTGAACCACCAACCTTTCGGTTAACAGCGAGCGCTAACCGATTGCGCCACAGAGACCGCCGGCGAGCACAATTGTGGATGAGGCTATAGAAAATCAGACTTGGACGTTCCCGGCAAATAGGAACTGGCCTTCCGTGCTGGAATACGAGACCACTTCCGGAAGAGAGCGCTAAGAGATGCGCCCAACGTGGGGCTCGAACCCACGACCCTGAGATTAAGAGTCTCATGCTCTACCGACTGAGCTAGCCGGGCGGGTTTCTGGTCTTGATTTGGGCTGGTCGCACTTTTTGCAGTGCATAGGTCAAGCCTAGGGGCGGGCTTTGAGTTTAATTTCTTTGTTTTTAGCCATATCTTTTGTTGGGTGATGCAGTTTGATCCAGCAGACTAGGCCAGTAATAGGCACAATCAAGATCAGGACACAAAGTTCTTTTCGGTCTGTCGACTGAGAGCGCTTGCTAAATTTCCCGAATTTCCAAAGGCAAAGCCAGGAGACAAACTTGAATCTTCCATCCACACGGCACAGCAAACTTGAGCTGATATAAACTTTGACAAAACACCCGCTGCCATTTTTAAAGCAAGGAAACTCGCGTGCGCTAATTTCTGCGCCTGTGTTAGTGGTCACATGTCAGAATGGCACCGAAAAACACTTTTCGTCCCTGGGTGGGCTTGAACCACCAACCTTTCGGTTAACAGCGAAGCGCTAACCGATTGCGCCACAGAGACCGCGGCGAAGCACATTTGTGGATGAGGCTATAGAAAATCAGACTTGGACGTTCCCGGCAAATAGGAACTGGCCTTCCGTGCTGGAATACGAGACCACTTCCGGAAGAGAGAGCGCTAAGAGATGCGCCCAACGTGGGGCTCGAACCCACGACCCTGAGATTAAGAGTCTCATGCTCTACTGACTGAGCTAGCCGGGCGGGTTTCTGGTCTTGATTTGGGCTGGTCGCACTTTTTACGAGTGCATAGGTCAAGCCTAGGGGAGGGCTTTGAGTTTAATTTCTTTGTTTTTAGCCATATCTTTTGTTGGGTGATGCAGTTTGATCCAGCAGACTAGGCCAGTAATAGGCACAATCAATATCAGGACACAAAGTTATTTTCGGTCTGTCGACTGAGAGAGCGCTTGCTAAATTTCCCCGAATTTCCAAAGGCAAAAGCCAGGAGACAAACTTGAATCTTCCATCCACACGGCACAGCAAACTTGAGCTGATATAAACTTTGACAAAACACCCGCTGCCATTTTTAAAGCAAGGAAACTCGCGTGCGCTAATTTCTGCGCCTGTGTTAGTGGTCACATGTCAGAATGGCACCGAAAAACAATTTTCGTCCCTGGGTGGGCTTGAACCACTAACCTTTGGGTTAACAGCCGAACGCGCTAACCGATTGCGCCAAAGCTGGGGAACAATAGTCTGTTTGAGGGGGTGAAAAATGGGAAGAAGGGGAAGAGGGGAAAAAGAGAAAAAAAAAGGAAAAGGAGAGGAAAAAAAGGGAAAAGGAGAGGAAAAGAGAAGAGAAAGATTTTTATGACTTTGTCCCCCAAACAGAAATGTTTTTGCAAGTCTATCTTTATCATAAATTATCGCAAAAAACGATTTTTTGTATCTTCCTATACATATATATGGGTGTAAAGCGGATCACAAGGTTGCCGGTTCGAATCCCACTGCTACAAGAAACTTTTAGTTTGTAACTTTATGTGGTGAATTATGTTTTATCATTAAAAAAGTCACATAACTGCTTTCCACAATACAGAAATAATTTTTTTATGCCTTTTTACAATATTGTATTAATTATGAATCAGATTCTAGATTTTTTTATTTACATGTATTTACAATCATGAAGATGGTTAGTGGTTCGATCCCCGGTTCCACCTGACCAAGTGTCGAGGTGTCCATGAGCAAGACACCTAACCCCAGCTGCTCCCAACGAGCTTGATGGCGCCTTGCATGGCTGACACCGCCGTCAGTGTATGAATGAGTGAGTGAATGGGTGAATGTGAGGCAATATGTAAAGCGCTTTGGATGGCCATGGGTCTGTTAAAAGCGCTATATAAATGCAGTCCATTTACCATTTACCATATAAAACTTTAAATTTTAATTATATTTCTGTTTTTTCCCCCTAAAAACTATAGTTAAAACTATTAAATTAATTTATTATTGATTGCATCCTTGCATTACAATTTTTTTTAACAAATTCCTATTACTTTTAAATGATACTGTAGCAAAGAAAATAAAAATAAAAACATAAGAGAAGTATTTATGATTAAAACAGCAAACTTTTATTTATGTTTAATATATATTATATTCTTTTTAGAGTGCAACAGAACAAGAAACAAAGAACTATACACATAAAACAATATAAAGATAAACTTTTTACATAAACAATTAAATAACAAGATAAACTATTTACATTCTTTTTTTAATGTCCTCCAACCACTGCTCCTTCGGAATAGTCTCTACAGAGGGGCAGCATACTGTGCCCTTGTACTGGCTGTGCCCAGTCTCCGCTGTCCTGAACTGCCCGCATTTCTTGCACGTATTGTCCAGCACTTTGCTGGTCAGTTTTTGAGCTGGAGGAGCAGTAGGAGGGGCAGGAGGAGCAGGAGGAACAGGTAAGACCCTGAGAGCCTGTGGAGCAGCAACCAGGACAGACCCCTGTGAGGAGTGCCTGGAGGTGGAGCAGGGAAGAGTTGACGCTGGGCTTGTGGCCTCTCTACGGCTGGCGCCACAACCACCAGGCTGAAGGGTATTCCTCTTCCTCTTCACCTGTGCCTGATCCACGGTGCTGCTGGGCAGGTTGTACTGGTGAGCCGGACCTGGCTGGGAGGCGCAGATGTGGGGCACATTTGCAGGAGTAGAGGGTCAAGCCGCAACAGACAAGCGGCTTGCAGTTCCAGCCCCTGCAGCACTACCGCAGTGTCCTGTCTCTTCACCCGGTTATTGTGCCACTGAACCAAGGTGGTGTGGCTCACATCTACAAGCTGCATGGTGGTCTGCTGCATTATTGTCCCATTGGCCAGAATACGCCGCCTGATCTGCCTGTAGTCCTCCAGGATGAGGTCCCATCTGGACACTGTGCCAGTCCCTTCTTCCTGGGACTCGGTGGATGGCACAGAGCCTGACAAAAATTGTCTCAATGAGGCGAGAACAATCTGGCCACTGGGCAAGTGGGGCAGTGGTGGTGAGTGCGTGCCTCTTCACACTCTCCACACCTGGAGTAAACTCCTGCCTCTTCTTGGGAGACCTGAACCTCCTGTGTCCAGCCTGCTTTTGTGTCTGGCAGGAAACACCACCCTCCTCTTATCATAGTCCAGCAGGTCCGGCCAAAGAGCAACAATATTCCTCACCTAAGCAGAGAGAGCATAAAATACACAGCAAATGAGAAAACAAAACATGTGCGAGTGTAAACATGTAAGACAGGTCAAAGAGGAAAAGTAGAAAAAGTTGAATGTTCCTAACCTGCTGGTTGGTGAGGGCCAAAGAGGTCTGGTTCCGAAGCTCAACAAGATATTCCATCAGGCTGTCGACTCATCCACAGCCTGAAAAAAATACATATATGAGCAACAATACGAGGACAGTGAAGTGAGATACATAAACACTGGCCTATATAAATGAATGGATTGCTACTTTGTACATTATCTGTAATGTTTATGGTCTTTTTGGGCAGGATATTTTTTGCAGATTTTTGTTGAAAACATCTACTTCTGGAGATCTGGGAATCCGTTTAAAAGATACAGGGCAGCTCAACCTGTGTTTTACTAGCAGGACAGTTTGAAATAAATGCAGGTAATGAAAATACTGTTGAATCATTTACAATTACTGTATAAATAAAAACAATATAATATAACACCCTAACCCTAACAAACACAATGGCTTCACTTTTTAAGGTGTCATGAGCAATTTATCTGTCAGTGCACATTTAACAAGGTAAATACATACCACAGACTGATCAGGAGGCTGGATGGAGAAGGCACCTGACTGCAGAAGGGAGGCAGCAGACTGGGTGGAGGAGGCAGCAGACTGGGTGGAGGAGGCAGCAGGCTGGGTGGAGAAGGCAGCAGGCTGGGTGGAGGAGGCAGCAGACTGGGTGGAGGAGGCAGCAGGCTGGGTGGAGGAGGCAGCAGGCTGGGTGGAAGAGAGAGACTCAGAGGAGGCGTAAAGTGGGAGGAGACAGAGAAGCTTGGGTCAACGGTAAGACTTGGCACAGTAATTTCATGTGCTTGGTCTTCCCCGGAGCCCTCGTCTTCTTCGTCCACTCCTTCATCAACATCCTCCAGCATGTTCTCTCCTCTGAGTCAGGGTCCACCACCAGGGCTGTCCAGTCTGACTCAGGAGATAGTCAACACCAAGCAGCTCTCCTTTGAAAAAGAACAAAAACATACACATATGGGAATGATGAAAGTCATCTTTAGTTAACCTGAAACATTGTAAACCCACAAACCAAAAGCATTATGTAGCCAGATAAGGTAAGACATACCAGTGTATTTGGCAGGTGGCTTGAAAGTTGGCACAAAAGCCCGCCCAAACACCTTCAGGCTGTTGGTGTTGACGCAGTGGGCCATATCCCCAGCGTAGGTGAGATGGGACGCTGGTTTGCTGGTCACTACCGCAGTCCCCCGATCCTGATTCCACCTGTTCAGGTCTTCCAGGAGGTAGAGCTGGAAATTCAGTGCATTGGCACTGGTTCCTAGCATAATAAAACAACAACATTTATATCAAAAAAGTCTTGCCTTGCAATCTGAATATTGAATATAAATGATTTGAAACATCAAACATGTGAGAGACAAACCTGGAAATGAACCTGTTCAGGTGGCAATGAAAAGACTCCAAGGACGTGGACCCTCTGGCACAGCGATACCTGGTCAGGGTGACACCTGCTTTTTTGGTGGTGCCTACCTCAGTGTAGAGTGGCACTTCTGGCAAGTCCTGGATGCACCTGACATGGCGTTTCTGCACACGCCAGATGTGCTCCATGCGCACTTCATCCAGAAGTGGCACACCCATGAGGTCTCTCCCATTTGCCCCACCCAGCCCCTGCAGCAGCCTCTAAATGACTACGTTTACATTGACAGCAGTAATCTAATTATTGACCTTATTCTGAATAAGACAATAATCTGATTAAGGTGTTTACATGAGTTGCTTTTAGAGTAATCCGTTCATGTTCCCATTTTACATGTTATAGAACATAAATCGATTAAGAGCACACGTCATTACGTCTCCATGCCACGCCATCCGACGTTCCCTCAAGAATTTCACGCAGTTCGTCTTTGTTATGGTACCACATACAGTTTTGGGTGTTTCATTTTTTATTTTACGAGAGTTTCAAGTGCAGTTAATTGTCCATGCTATACGTGCAAATAGACGATGGCGGATACAAATTCTCCAGCAACAGGCCTCCTCTGTGCTTTCAGTCGGCAGCATGTCATTCTTGCTTGAAGCCATGCTTCTCTTGTTTGCCGTCAAACGGTTGACCACTGAGTGTATGTGTCCTGTCGCAAAATGCGGCGAAAAATCCAAATGACGTTAATAGTTAGATTAAGGTGTGTACATGTCTACAATGCACTTCGATAATGCGACTAAAATAGGCATACTCCACATGTCTTAATTCGATTTTTGTTTAATTCGAGTATGGCTTTAATCGGATTAAGGTAATTAGAAATCGCTGTTTACATGGTAGTTTCTTAATCAGAGTATGGTCTTAATCAGATTAATATCGGAGTATTGTTGTCCATGTAAACGTACTGAATGAGGCGTATGGTGGCCTCCTCACTGCGCGTCCTCCTGCGGCAGAAAAAGCTGAGGTCCTTTTTACTGATGCTCCTGTCCACCAGGAGATCAGAAATAGCTGGCACACCCTCCTGCATCAGCCTCCGTCTTTTTGCCTGCTGCAACAGGCTGAGGTCCCCTGCATCCCACTCAAATATGCAGGCGGACAGGCATCCCATGAAGGTGGGAGTAGAGGATGGGCGTCGGTGGTGCAGCCCACGGCCAGCCTTCTCATAACGTGCCAGATGTCCAGCCGTATGTGGAAGTCTGGCCATTGCCCAAACCTGGACTGCAACTTGCTCGCTCCCTCATTCACGCAGCAGCCACAGTCCACATAGAGCAGCACCGGAGGCATCTGGAGGCTCCTGGCACAGAGACCGCCGGCGAGCACAATTGTGGATGAGGCTATAGAAAATCAGACTTGGACGTTCCCGGCAAATAGGAACTGGCCTTCCGTGCTGGAATACGAGACCACTTCCGGAAGAGGCGCTAAGAGATCGCCCACGTGGGGCTCGAACCCACGACCCTGAGATTAAGAGTCTCATGCTCTACCGACTGAGCTAGCCGGGCGGGTTTCTGGTCTTGATTTGGGCTGGTCGCACTTTTTCAGTGCATAGGTCAAGCCTAGGGGAGCTTTGAGTTTAATTTCTTTGTTTTTAGCCATATCTTTTGTTGGGTGATGCAGTTTGATCCAGCAGACTAGGCCAGTAATAGGCACAATCAAGATCAGGACACAAAGTTCTTTTCGGTCTGTCGACTGAGAGCGCTTGCTAAATTTCCCGAATTTCCAAAGGCAAAAGCCAGGAGACAAACTTGAATCTTCCATCCACGGCACAGCAAACTTGAGCTGATATAAACTTTGACAAAACACCCGCTGCCATTTTTAAAGCAGCAAGGAAACTCGCGTGCGTAATTTCTGCGCCTGTGTTAGTGGTCACATGTCAGAATGGCACCGAAAAACACTTTTCGTCCCTGGGTGGGCTTGAACCACCAACCTTTGATTAACAGCCGAGCAGCTAACCGATTGCGCCACAGAGACCGCCGGCGAGCACATTTGTAGATGAGGCTATAGAAAATCAGACTTGGACGTTCCTGGCAAATAGGAAATGGCCTTCCATGCTGGAATACGAGACCACTTCCGGAAGAGGCGCTAAGAGATGCGCCCAACGTGGGGCTCGAACCCACGACCCTGAGATTAAGAGTCTCATGCTCTACCGACTGAGCTAGCCGGGCGGGTTTCTGGTCTTGATTTGGGCTGGTCGCACTTTTTACGAGTGCATAGGTCAAGCCTAGGGGCGGGCTTTGAGTTTACTTTCTTTGTTTTTAGCCATATCTTTTGTTGGGTGATGCAGTTTGATCCAGCAGACTAGGCCAGTAATAGGCACAATCAAGATCAGGACACAAAGTTCTTTTCGGTCTGTCGACTGAGAGGCGCTTGCTAAATTTCCCGAATTTCCAAAGGCAAAAGCCAGGAGACAAACTTGAATCTTCCATCCACGGCACAGCAAACTTGAGCTGATATAAACTTTGACAAAACACCGCTGCCATTTTTAAAGCAAGGAAACTCGCGTGCGCTAATTTCTGCGCCTGTGTTAGTGGTCACATGTCAGAATGGCACGAAAAACACTTTTCGTCCCTGGGTGGGCTTGAACCACCAACCTTTCGGTTAACAGCCGAGCAGCACTAACCGATTGCGCCACAGAGACCGCGCGAGCACAATTGTAGATGAGGCTATAGAAAATCAGACTTGGGCGTTCCTGGCAAATAGGAACTGGCCTTCCGTGCTGGAATACGAGACCACTTCCGGAAGAGAGGCGCTAGAGATCGCCCAGCGTGGGGCTCGAACCCACGACCCTGAGATTAAGAGTCTCATGCTCTACCGACTGAGCTAGCCGGGCGGGTTTCTGGTCTTGATTTGGGCTGGTCGCACTTTTCGAGTGCATAGGTCAAGCCTAGGGCGGGCTTTGAGTTTACTTTCTTTGTTTTTAGCCATATCTTTTGTTGGGTGATGCAGTTTGATCCAGCAGACTAGGCCAGTAATAGGCACAATCAAGATCAGGACACAAAGTTCTTTTCGGTCTGTCGACTGAGCGCTTGCTAAATTTCCCAATTTCCAAAGGCAAAAGCCAGGAGACAAACTTGAATCTTCCATCCACGGCACAGCAAACTTGAGCTGATATAAACTTTGACAAAACACCCGCTGCCATTTTTAAAGCAAGGAAACTTCGCGTCACGTAATTTCTGCGCCTGTGTTAGTGGTCACATGTCAGAATGGCACCGAAAAACACTTTTCGTCCCTGGGTGGCTTGAACCACCAACCTTTCGATTAACAGCGAGCAGCTAACCGATTGCGCCACAGAGACCGCCGGCGAACACATTTGTAGATGAGGCTATAGAAAATCAGACTTGGACGTTCCTGGCAAATAGGAACTGGCCTTCCGTGCTGGAATCTGAGACCACTTCGGAAGAGGCGCTAAGAGATCGCCCAGCGTGGGGCTCGAACCCACGACCCTGAAATTAAGAGTCTCATGCTCTACCGACTGAGCTAGCCGGGCGGGTTTCTGGTCTTGATTTGGGCTGGTCGCACTTTTTACGAGTGCATAGGTCAAGCCTAGGGGCTTTGAGTTTAATTTCTTTGTTTTTAGCCATATCTTTTGTTGGGTGATGCAGTTTGATCCAGCAGACTAGGCCAGTAATAGGCACAATCAAGATCAGGACACAAAGTTATTTTAGGTCTGTCGACTGAGAGCGCTTGCTAAATTTCCCGAATTTCCAAAGGCAAAAGCCAGGAGACAAACTTGAATCTTCCATCCACACGGCACAGCAAACTTGAGCTGATATAAACTTTGACAAAACACCCGCTGCCATTTTTAAAGCAAGGAAACTCGCGTCGTAATTTCTGCGCCTGTGTTAGTGGTCACATGTCAGAATGGCACCGAAGAACACTTTTCATCCCTGGGTGGGCTTGAACCACCAACCTTTCGATTAATAGCGAGCACGCTAACCGATTGCGCCACAGAGACCGCGCGAGCACAATTTGTGGATGAGGCTATAGAAAATCAGACTTGGGCGTTCCGGCAAATAGGAACTGGCCTTCCGTGCTGGAATCTGAGACCACTTCCGGAAGAGAGGCGCTAAGAGATGCGCCCAACGTGGGGCTCGAACCCACGACCCTGAGATTAAGAGTCTCATGCTCTACCGAATGAGCTAGCCGGGCGAGTTTCTGATCTTGATTTGGGCTGGTCGCACTTTTTACGAGTGCATAGGTCAAGCCTAGGGGCGGGCTTTGAGTTTACTTTCTTTGTTGTTAGCCATATCTTTTGTTGGGTGATGCAGTTTGATCCAGCAGACTAGGCCAGTAATAGGCACAATCAAGATCAGGACACAAAGTTCTTTTCGGTCTGTCGACTGAGAGAGCGCTTGCTAAATTTCCCCGAATTTCCAAAGGCAAAAGCCAGGAGACAAACTTGAATCTTCCATCCACGGCACAGCAAACTTGAGCTGATATAAACTTTGACAAAACACCCGCTGCCATTTTTAAAGCAAGGAAACTCGCGTCGTAATTTCTGCGCCTGTGTTAGTGGTCACATGTCAGAATGGCACCGAAAAACACCGTCCTGGGTGGGCTTGAACCACCAACCTTTCGGTTAACAGCGAGCAGCGCTAACCGATTGCGCCACAGAGACCGCCGGCGAGCACAATTGTGGATGAGGCTATAGAAAATCAGACTTGGACGTTCCCGGCAAATAGGAAATGGCCTTCCGTGCTGGAATACGAGACCACTTCCGGAAGAGAGCGCTAAGAGATCGCCCAGCGTGGGGCTCGAACCCACGACCCTGAGATTAAGAGTCTCATGCTCTACCGACTGAGCTAGCCGGGCGGGTTTCTGGTCTTGATTTGGGCTGGTCGCACTTTTTACGAGTGCATAGGTCAAGCCTAGGGGCGGGCTTTGAGTTTAATTTCTTTGTTTTTAGCCATATCTTTTGTTGGGTGATGCAGTTTGATCCAGCAGACTAGGCCAGTAATAGGCACAATCAAGATCAGGACACAAAGTTCTTTCGGTCTGTCGACTGAGAGAGCTTGCTAAATTTCCCAATTTCCAAAGGCAAAAGCCAGGAGACAAACTTGAATCTTCCATCCACACGGCACAGCAAACTTGAGCTGATATAAACTTTGACAAAACACCGCTGCCATTTTTAAAGCAAGGAAACTCGCGTGCGCTAATTTCTGCGCCTGTGTTAGTGGTCACATGTCAGAATGGCACCGAAAAACACTTTTCGTCCCTGGGTGGGCTTGAACCACCAACCTTTCGGTTAACAGCGAGCGCTAACCGATTGCGCCACAGAGACCGCGGGCGAGCACATTTGTGGATGAGGCTATAGAAAATCAGACTTGGACGTTCCTGGCAAATAGGAACTGGCCTTCCGTGCTGGAATACGAGACCACTTCCGGAAGAGGCGCTAAGAGATGCGCCCAGCGTGGGGCTCGAACCCACGACCCTGAGATTAAGAGTCTCATGCTCTACCGACTGAGCTAGCCGGGCGGGTTTCTGGTCTTGATTTGGGCTGGTCGCACTTTTCGAGTGCATAGGTCAAGCCTAGGCGGGCTTTGAGTTTACTTTCTTTGTTTTTAGCCATATCTTTTGTTGGGTGATGCAGTTTGATCCAGCAGACTAGGCCAGTAATAGGCACAATCAAGATCAGGACACAAAGTTCTTTTCGGTCTGTCGACTGAGAGCGCTTGCTAAATTTCCCGAATTTCCAAAGGCAAAAGCCAGGAGACAAACTTGAATCTTCCATCCACGGCACAGCAAACTTGAGCTGATATAAACTTTGACAAAACACCGCTGCCATTTTTAAAGCAAGGAAACTCGCGTCATCTAATTTCTGCGCCTGTGTTAGTGGTCACATGTCAGAATGGCACCGAAAAACACTTTTCGTCCCTGGGTGGGCTTGAACCACCAACCTTCGGTTAACAGCGAGCGCTAACCGATTGCGCCACAGAGACCGCGAGCACATTTGTGGATGAGGCTATAGAAAATCAGACTTGGGCGTTCCTGGCAAATAGGAACTGGCCTTCCGTGCTGGAATACGAGACCACTTCGGAAGAGAGCGCTAAGAGATGCGCCCAGCGTGGGGCTCGAACCCCGACCCTGAGATTAAGAGTCTCATGCTCTACCGACTGAGCTAGCCGGGCGGGTTTCTGGTCTTGATTTGGGCTGGTCGCACTTTTTACGAGTGCATAGGTCAAGCCTAGGGGCGGGCTTTGAGTTTACTTTCTTTGTTTTTAGCCATATCTTTTGTTGGGTGATGCAGTTTGATCCAGCAGACTAGGCCAGTAATAGGCACAATCAAGATCAGGACACAAAGTTCTTTTCGGTCTGTCGACTGAGAGAGCGCTTGCTAAATTTCCCCGAATTTCCAAAGGCAAAAGCCAGGAGACAAACTTGAATCTTCCATCCACGGCACAGCAAACTTGAGCTGATATAAACTTTGACAAAACACCGCTGCCATTTTTAAAGCAAGGAAACTCGCGTGCGCTAATTTCTGCGCCTGTGTTAGTGGTCACATGTCAGAATGGCACCGAAAAACACTTTTCGTCCCTGGGTGGGCTTGAACCACCAACCTTTCGGATTAACAGCCGAGCGCGCTAACCGATTGCGCCACAGAGACCGCCGGCGAGCACAATTGTGGATGAGGCTATAGAAAATCAGACTTGGACGTTCCCGGCAAATAGGAACTGGCCTTCCGTGCTGGAATACGAGACCACTTCCGGAAGAGAGCGCTAAGAGATCGCCCAACGTGGGGCTCGAACCCACGACCCTGAGATTAAGAGTCTCATGCTCTACCGACTGAGCTAGCCGGGCGGGTTTCTGGTCTTGATTTGGGCTGGTCGCACTTTTTACGAGTCGAACGCGCTAACCGATTGCCCACCTAGGGGCGGGCTTTGAGTTTACTTTCTTTGTTTTTAGCCATATCTTTTGTTGGGTGATGCAGTTTGATCCAGCAGACTAGGCCAGTAATAGGCACAATCAAGATCAGGACACAAAGTTCTTTTCGGTCTGTCGACTGAGAGAGCGCTTGCTAAATTTCCCCGAATTTCCAAAGGCAAAAGCCAGGAGACAAACTTGAATCTTCCATCCACACGGCACAGCAAACTTGAGCTGATATAAACTTTGACAAAACACCGCTGCCATTTTTAAAGCAAGGAAACTCGCGTCGTAATTTCTGCGCCTGTGTTAGTGGTCACATGTCAGAATGGCACCGAAAAACACTTTTCGTCCCTGGGTGGGCTTGAACCACCAACCTTTCGGTTAACAGCCGAGCGAGCTAACCGATTGCGCCACAGAGACCGCCGGCGAGCACAATTGTGGATGAGGCTATAGAAAATCAGACTTGGACGTTCCCGGCAAATAGGAAATGGCCTTCCGTGCTGGAATACGAGACCACTTCCGGAAGAGAGAGCTAAGAGATCGCCCAGCGTGGGGCTCGAACCCGACCCTGAGATTAAGAGTCTCATGCTCTACCGACTGAGCTAGCCGGGCGGGTTTCTGGTCTTGATTTGGGCTGGTCACACATTTTTACGAGTGCATAGGTCAAGCCTAGGGGAGGGCTTTGAGTTTAATTTCTTTGTTTTTAGCCATATCTTTTGTTGGGTGATGCAGTTTGATCCAGCAGACTAGGCCAGTAATAGGCACAATCAAGATCAGGACACAAAGTTCTTTTCGGTCTGTCGACTGAGAGAGCGCTTGCTAAATTTCCCAATTTCCAAAGGCAAAAGCCAGGAGACAAACTTGAATCTTCCATCCACGGCACAGCAAACTTGAGCTGATATAAACTTTGACAAAACACCGCTGCCATTTTTAAAGCAAGGAAACTCGCGTCTAATTTCTGCGCCTGTGTTAGTGGTCACATGTCAGAATGGCACCGAAAAACACTTTTCGTCCCTGGGTGGGCTTGAACCACCAACCTTTCGGTTAACAGCCGAGCAGCTAACCGATTGCGCCACAGAGACCGCCCGAGCACATTTGTGGATGAGGCTATAGAAAATCAGACTTGGGCGTTCTGGCAAATAGGAAATGGCCTTCCGTGCTGGAATCACGAGACCACTTCCGGAAGAGAGCGCTAAGAGATGCGCCCAACGTGGGGCTCGAACCCACGACCCTGAGATTAAGAGTCTCATGCTCTACCGACTGAGCTAGCCGGGCGGGTTTCTGGTCTTGATTTGGGCTGGTCGCACTTTTACGAGTGCATAGGTCAAGCCTAGAGGGCTTTGAGTTTACTTTCTTTGTTTTTAGCCATATCTTTTGTTGGGTGATGCAGTTTGATCCAGCAGACTAGGCCAGTAATAGGCACAATCAAGATCAGGACACAAAGTTCTTTTTCTGTCGACTGAGAGAGCGCTTGCTAAATTTCCCAATTTCCAAAGGCAAAAGCCAGGAGACAAACTTGAATCTTCCATCCACGGCACAGCAAACTTGAGCTGATATAAACTTTGACAAAACACCCTGCCATTTTTAAAGCAAGGAAACTCGCGTGCATCTAATTTCTGCGCCTGTGTTAGTGGTCACATGTCAGAATGGCACCGAAAAACACTTTTCGTCCTGGGTGGGCTTGAACCACCAACCTTTCGGTTAACAGCCGAGCAGCTAACCGATTGCGCCACAGAGACCGCCGAGCACATTGTGGATGAGGCTATAGAAAATCAGACTTGGGCGTTCCGGCAAATAGGAAATGGCCTTCCGTGCTGGAATACGAGACCACTTCCGGAAGAGAGCGCTAAGAGATGCGTAGCGTGGGGCTCGAACCCACGACCCTGAGATTAAGAGTCTCATGCTCTACCGACTGAGCTAGCCGGGCGGGTTTCTGGTCTTGATTTGGGCTGGTCGCACTTTTTACGAGTGCATAGGTCAAGCCTAGGGGCGGGCTTTGAGTTTAATTTCTTTGTTTTTAGCCATATCTTTTGTTGGGTGATGCAGTTTGATCCAGCAGACTAGGCCAGTAATAGGCACAATCAAGATCAGGACACAAAGTTCTTTTCGGTCTGTCGACTGAGAGCGCTTGCTAAATTTCCCGAATTTCCAAAGGCAAAAGCCAGGAGACAAACTTGAATCTTCCATCCACGGCACAGCAAACTTGAGCTGATATAAACTTTGACAAAACACCCGCTGCCATTTTTAAAGCAAGGAAACTCGCGTCGTAATTTCTGCGCCTGTGTTAGTGGTCACATGTCAGAATGGCACCGAAAAACACTTTTCGTCCCTGGGTGGGCTTGAACCACCAACCTTTCGGTTAACAGCGAGCAGCGCTAACCGATTGCGCCACAGAGACCGCCGGCGAGCACATTTGTGGATGAGGCTATAGAAAATCAGACTTGGGCGTTCCTGGCAAATAGGAACTGGCCTTCCGTGCTGGAATACGAGACCACTTCCGGAAGAGAGCGCTAAGAGATGCGCCCAACGTGGGCTCGAACCCACGACCCTGAGATTAAGAGTCTCATGCTCTACCGACTGAGCTAGCCGGGCGGGTTTCTGGTCTTGATTTGGGCTGGTCGCACTTTTTACGAGTGCATAGGTCAAGCCTAGGGGCTTTGAGTTTACTTTCTTTGTTTTTAGCCATATCTTTTGTTGGGTGATGCAGTTTGATCCAGCAGACTAGGCCAGTAATAGGCACAATCAAGATCAGGACACAAAGTTCTTTTCGGTCTGTCGACTGAGAGGCGCTTGCTAAATTTCCCAATTTCCAAAGGCAAAAGCCAGGAGACAAACTTGAATCTTCCATCCACGGCACAGCAAACTTGAGCTGATATAAACTTTGACAAAACACCGCTGCCATTTTTAAAGCAAGGAAACTCGCGTGCTAATTTCTGCGCCTGTGTTAGTGGTCACATGTCAGAATGGCACCGAAAAACACTTTTCGTCCCTGGGTGGGCTTGAACCACCAACCTTTCGGTTAACAGCTGACGCGCTAACCGATTGCGCCACAGAGACCGCGGCGATCACATTTGTAGGATGAGGCTATAGAAAATCAGACTTGGGCGTTCCTGGCAAATAGGAACTGGCCTTCCGTGCTGGAATACGAGACCACTTCCGGAAGAGAGAGCGCTAGAGATCGCCCAGCGTGGGGCTCGAACCCACGACCCTGAGATTAAGAGTCTCATGCTCTACCGACTGAGCTAGCCGGGCGGGTTTCTGGTCTTGATTTGGGCTGGTCGCACTTTTACGAGTGCATAGGTCAAGCCTAGGGGCGGGCTTTGAGTTTACTTTCTTTGTTTTTAGCCATATCTTTTGTTGGGTGATGCAGTTTGATCCAGCAGACTAGGCCAGTAATAGGCACAATCAAGATCAGGACACAAAGTTCTTTTCGGTCTGTCGACTGAGAGCGCTTGCTAAATTTCCCGAATTTCCAAAGGCAAAAGCCAGGAGACAAACTTGAATCTTCCATCCACACGGCACAGCAAACTTGAGCTGATATAAACTTTGACAAAACACCCGCTGCCATTTTTAAAGCAAGGAAACTTCGCGTCGCTAATTTCTGCGCCTGTGTTAGTGGTCACATGTCAGAATGGCACGAAAAACACTTTTCGTCCCTGGGTGGGCTTGAACCACCAACCTTTCGGTTAACAGCCGAGCAGCGCTAACCGATTGCGCCACAGAGACCGCGAGCACATTTGTGGATGAGGCTATAGAAAATCAGACTTGGGCGTTCCGGCAAATAGGAACTGGCCTTCCGTGCTGGAATACGAGACCACTTCCGGAGAGAGGCGCTAAGAGATGCGCCCAACGTGGGGCTCGAACCCACGACCCTGAGATTAAGAGTCTCATGCTCTACCGACTGAGCTAGCCGGGCGGGTTTCTGGTCTTGATTTGGGCTGGTCGCACTTTTTACGAGTGCATAGGTCAAGCCTAGGGCGGGCTTTGAGTTTAACTTTCTTTGTTTTTAGCCATATCTTTTGTTGGGTGATGCAGTTTGATCCAGCAGACTAGGCCAGTAATAGGCACAATCAAGATCAGGACACAAAGTTCTTTTCGGTCTGTCGACTGAGAGCGCTTGCTAAATTTCCCGAATTTCCAAAGGCAAAAGCCAGGAGACAAACTTGAATCTTCCATCCACGGCACAGCAAACTTGAGCTGATATAAACTTTGACAAAACACCCGCTGCCATTTTTAAAGCAAGGAAACTCGCGTGCGCTAATTTCTGCGCCTGTGTTAGTGGTCACATGTCAGAATGGCACCGAAAAACACTTTTTCCCTGGGTGGGCTTGAACCACCAACCTTTGATTAACAGCGAGCGCGCTAACCGATTGCGCCACAGAGACCGCCGGCGAGCACAATTGTGGATGAGGCTATAGAAAATCAGACTTGGACGTTCCTGGCAAATAGGAAATGGCCTTCCGTGCTGGAATATGAGACCACTTCCGGAAGAGAGAGAGCTAAGAGATGCGCCCAACGTGGGGCTCGAACCCACGACCCTGAGATTAAGAGTCTCATGCTCTACCGACTGAGCTAGCCGGGCGGGTTTCTGGTCTTGATTTGGGCTGGTCGCACTTTTACGAGTGCATAGGTCAAGCCTAGGGCGGGCTTTGAGTTACTTTCTTTGTTTTTAGCCATATCTTTTGTTGGGTGATGCAGTTTGATCCAGCAGACTAGGCCAGTAATAGGCACAATCAAGATCAGGACACAAAGTTATTTTCGGTCTGTCGACTGAGAGAGCGCTTGCTAAATTTCCCCGAATTTCCAAAGGCAAAAGCCAGGAGACAAACTTGAATCTTCCATCCACGGCACAGCAAACTTGAGCTGATATAAACTTTGACAAAACACCGCTGCCATTTTTAAAGCAAGGAAACTCGCGTATTTCTGCGCCTGTGTTAGTGGTCACATGTCAGAATGGCACCGAAAAACACTTTTCGTCCCTGGGTGGGCTTGAACCACCAACCTTTCAGTTAACAGCCGAGCAGCTAACCGATTGCGCCACAGAGACGCCGGCGAGCACATTTGTAGATGAGGCTATAGAAAATCAGACTTGGGCGTTCGGCAAATAGGAAATGGCCTTCCGTGCTGGAATACGAGACCACTTCCGGAAGAGAGCGCTAAGAGATCGCCCAGCGTGGGGCTCGAACCCGACCCTGAGATTAAGAGTCTCATGCTCTACCGACTGAGCTAGCCGGGCGGGTTTCTGGTCTTGATTTGGGCTGGTCGCACTTTTTACGAGTGCATAGGTCAAGCCTGAGGGGCGGGCTTTGAGTTTAATTTCTTTGTTTTTAGCCATATCTTTTGTTGGGTGATGCAGTTTGATCCAGCAGACTAGGCCAGTAATAGGCACAATCAAGATCAGGACACAAAGTTCTTTCGGTCTGTCGACTGAGCGCTTGCTAAATTTCCCAATTTCCAAAGGCAAAAGCCAGGAGACAAACTTGAATCTTCCATCCACACGGCACAGCAAACTTGAGCTGATATAAACTTTGACAAAACACCGCTGCCATTTTTAAAGCAAGGAAACTTCGCGTGCGTAATTTCTGCGCCTGTGTTAGTGGTCACATGTCAGAATGGCACCGAAAAACACTTTTCGTCCCTGGGTGGGCTTGAACCACCAACCTTTGATTAACAGCCGAGCGCTAACCGATTGCGCCACAGAGACCGCCCGGCGAGCACATTTGTGGATGAGGCTATAGAAAATCAGACTTGGGCGTTCCGGCAAATAGGAACTGGCCTTCCGTGCTGGAATACGAGACCACTTCCGGAAGAGAGCGCTAAGAGATGCGCCCACGTGGGGCTCGAACCCACGACCCTGAGATTAAGAGTCTCATGCTCTACCGACTGAGCTAGCCGGGCGGGTTTCTGGTCTTGATTTGGGCTGGTCGCACTTTTCGAGTGCATAGGTCAAGCCTAGGGCGGGCTTTGAGTTTACTTTCTTTGTTTTTAGCCATATCTTTTGTTGGGTGATGCAGTTTGATCCAGCAGACTAGGCCAGTAATAGGCACAATCAAGATCAGGACACAAAGTTCTTTTCGGTCTGTCGACTGAGAGAGCGCTTGCTAAATTTCCCGAATTTCCAAAGGCAAAAGCCAGGAGACAAACTTGAATCTTCCATCCACACGGCACAGCAAACTTGAGCTGATATAAACTTTGACAAAACACCCGCTGCCATTTTTAAAGCAAGGAAACTCGCGTGCGCTAATTTCTGCGCCTGTGTTAGTGGTCACATGTCAGAATGGCACCGAAAAACACTTTTCGTCCCTGGGTGGGCTTGAACCACCAACCTTTCGGTTAACAGCGAGCAGCTAACCGATTGCGCCACAGAGACCGCCCGGCGAACACATTTGTAGATGAGGCTATAGAAAATCAGACTTGGGCGTTCCGGCAAATAGGAACTGGCCTTCCGTGCTGGAATACTGAGACCACTTCCGGAAGAGAGCGCTAAGAGATCGCCCAGCGTGGGGCTCGAACCCACGACCCTGAGATTAAGAGTCTCATGCTCTACCGACTGAGCTAGCCGGGCGGGTTTCTGGTCTTGATTTGGGCTGGTCGCACTTTTTACGAGTGCATAGGTCAAGCCTAGGGGAGGGCTTTGAGTTTAATTTCTTTGTTTTTAGCCATATCTTTTGTTGGGTGATGCAGTTTGATCCAGCAGACTAGGCCAGTAATAGGCACAATCAAGATCAGGACACAAAGTTATTTTCGGTCTGTCGACTGAGAGAGCGCTTGCTAAATTTCCCCGAATTTCCAAAGGCAAAAGCCAGGAGACAAACTTGAATCTTCCATCCACACGGCACAGCAAACTTGAGCTGATATAAACTTTGACAAAACACCGCTGCCATTTTTAAAGCAAGGAAACTCGCGTGCGCTAATTTCTGCGCCTGTGTTAGTGGTCACATGTCAGAATGGCACCGAAAAACACTTTTCGTCCCTGGGTGGGCTTGAACCACCAACCTTTGATTAACAGCCGAGCAGCTAACGATTGCGCCACAGAGACCGCCGGCGAGCACATTTGTGGATGAGGCTATAGAAAATCAGACTTGGGCGTTCCCGGCAAATAGGAACTGGCCTTCCGTGCTGGAATACGAGACCACTTCCGGAAGAGAGCGCTAAGAGATGCGCCCAACGTGGGGCTCGAACCCACGACCCTGAGATTAAGAGTCTCATGCTCTACCGACTGAGCTAGCCGGGCGGGTTTCTGGTCTTGATTTGGGCTGGTCGCACTTTTACGAGTGCATAGGTCAAGCCTAGGGGCGGGCTTTGAGTTTAATTTCTTTGTTTTTAGCCATATCTTTTGTTGGGTGATGCAGTTTGATCCAGCAGACTAGGCCAGTAATAGGCACAATCAAGATCAGGACACAAAGTTCTTTTCGGTCTGTCGACTGAGAGCGCTTGCTAAATTTCCCCAATTTCCAAAGGCAAAAGCCAGGAGACAAACTTGAATCTTCCATCCACACGGCACAGCAAACTTGAGCTGATATAAACTTTGACAAAACACCCGCTGCCATTTTTAAAGCAAGGAAACTCGCGTGCGCTAATTTCTGCGCCTGTGTTAGTGGTCACATGTCAGAATGGCACCGAAAAACACTTTTCGTCCCTGGGTGGGCTTGAACCACCAACCTTTGATTAACAGCTGAGCAGCTAACCGATTGCGCCACAGAGACCGCCGGCGAGCACATTTGTAGATGAGGCTATAGAAAATCAGACTTGGGCGTTCCTGGCAAATAGGAACTGGCCTTCCGTGCTGGAATACGAGACCACTTCCGAAGAGAGAGCGCTAAGAGATGCGCCAACGTGGGGCTCGAACCCACGACCCTGAGATTAAGAGTCTCATGCTCACCGACTGAGCTAGCCGGGCGGGTTTCTGGTCTTGATTTGGGCTGGTCGCACTTTTACGAGTGCATAGGCAAGCCTAGGGGCGGGCTTTGAGTTTACTTTCTTTGTTTTTAGCCATATCTTTGTTGGGTGATGCAGTTTGATCCAGCAGACTAGGCCAGTAATAGGCACAATCAAGATCAGGACACAAAGTTCTTTCGGTCTGTCGACTGAGAGCGCTTGCTAAATTTCCCCGAATTTCCAAAGGCAAAAGCCAGGAGACAAACTTGAATCTTCCATCCACACGGCACAGCAAACTTGAGCTGATATAAACTTTGACAAAACACCCGCTGCCATTTTTAAAGCAAGGAAACTCGCGTGCGCTAATTTCTGCGCCTGTGTTAGTGGTCACATGTCAGAATGGCACCAAAAACACTTTTCGTCCCTGGGTGGGCTTGAACCACCAACCTTCGTTAACAGCCGAACGCGCTAACCGATTGCGCCACAGAGACCGCCGGCGAGCACAATTTGTGGATGAGGCTATAGAAAATCAGACTTGACGCTTCCTGGCAAATAGGAAATGGCCTTCCGTGCTGGAATACGAGACCACTTCCGGAAGAGAGAGCTAAGAGATGCGCCCAACGTGGGGCTCGAACCCACGACCCTGAGATTAAGAGTCTCATGCTCTACCGACTGAGCTAGCCGGGCGGGTTTCTGGTCTTGATTTGGGCTGGTCGCACTTTTACGAGTGCATAGGTCAAGCCTAGGGGCGGGCTTTGAGTTTACTTTCTTTGTTTTTAGCCATATCTTTGTTGGGTGATGCAGTTTGATCCAGCAGACTAGGCCAGTAATAGGCACAATCAAGATCAGGACACAAAGTTCTTTTCGGTCTGTCGACTGAGAGCGCTTGCTAAATTTCCCCGAATTTCCAAAGGCAAAAGCCAGGAGACAAACTTGAATCTTCCATCCACACGGCACAGCAAACTTGAGCTGATATAAACTTTGACAAAACACCGCTGCCATTTTTAAAGCAAGGAAACTTCGCGTGCGTAATTTCTGCGCCTGTGTTAGTGGTCACATGTCAGAATGGCACCGAAAAACACTTTTCGTCCCTGGGTGGGCTTGAACCACCAACCTTTCGGTTAACAGCCGAACGCGCTAACCGATTGCGCCACAGAGACCGCCGGCGAGCACAATTGTAGATGAGGCTATAGAAAATCAGACTTGGACGTTCCCGGCAAATAGGAACTGGCCTTCCGTGCTGGAATACGAGACCACTTCCGGAAGAGAGAGCGCTAAGAGATCGCCCAGCGTGGGGCTCGAACCCACGACCCTGAGATTAAGAGTCTCATGCTCTACCGACTGAGCTAGCCGGGCGGGTTTCTGGTCTTGATTTGGGCTGGTCGCACTTTTACGAGTGCATAGGTCAAGCCTAGGGCGGGCTTTGAGTTTAATTTCTTTGTTTTTAGCCATATCTTTTGTTGGGTGATGCAGTTTGATCCAGCAGACTAGGCCAGTAATAGGCACAATCAAGATCAGGACACAAAGTTATTTCGGTCTGTCGACTGAGCGCTTGCTAAATTTCCCAATTTCCAAAGGCAAAAGCCAGGAGACAAACTTGAATCTTCCATCCACGGCACAGCAAACTTGAGCTGATATAAACTTTGACAAAACACCCGCTGCCATTTTTAAAGCAAGGAAACTCGCGTCGCGTAATTTCTGCGCCTGTGTTAGTGGTCACATGTCAGAATGGCACCGAAAAACACTTTTAGTCCCTGGGTGGGCTTGAACCACCAACCTTTCGATTAACAGCGAGCAGCTAACCGATTGCGCCACAGAGACCGCCGTGAGCACATTTGTGGATGAGGCTATAGAAAATCAGACTTGGGCGTTCCTGGCAAATAGGAACTGGCCTTCCGTGCTGGAATACGAGACCACTTCGGAAGAGAGCGCTAGAGATCGCCCAAGCGTGGGGCTCGAACCCACGACCCTGAGATTAAGAGTCTCATGCTCTACCGACTGAGCTAGCCGGGCGGGTTTCTGGTCTTGATTTGGGCTGGTCGCACTTTTACGAGTGCATAGGTCAAGCCTAGGGGCGGGCTTTGAGTTTACTTTCTTTGTTTTTAGCCATATCTTTTGTTGGGTGATGCAGTTTGATCCAGCAGACTAGGCCAGTAATAGGCACAATCAAGATCAGGACACAAAGTTCTTTTCGGTCTGTCGACTGAGAGGCGCTTGCTAAATTTCCCAATTTCCAAAGGCAAAAGCCAGGAGACAAACTTGAATCTTCCATCCACGGCACAGCAAACTTGAGCTGATATAAACTTTGACAAAACACCGCTGCCATTTTTAAAGCAAGGAAACTTCGCGTCGCATCTAATTTCTGCGCCTGTGTTAGTGGTCACATGTCAGAATGGCACCGAAAAACACTTTTCGTCCCTGGGTGGGCTTGAACCACCAACCTTTGGTTAACAGCGAGCAGCGCTAACCGATTGCGCCACAGAGACCGCCGGCGAGCACAGTAGATGAGGCTATAGAAAATCAGACTTGGACGTTCCTGGCAAATAGGAAATGGCCTTCCGTGCTGGAATACGAGACCACTTCGGAAGAGAGAGCTAAGAGATGCGCCCAACGTGGGGCTCGAACCCACGACCCTGAGATTAAGAGTCTCATGCTCTACCGACTGAGCTAGCCGGGCGGGTTTCTGGTCTTGATTTGGGCTGGTCGCACTTTTTACGAGTGCATAGGTCAAGCCTAGGGGCGGGCTTTGAGTTTACTTTCTTTGTTTTTAGCCATATCTTTTGTTGGGTGATGCAGTTTGATCCAGCAGACTAGGCCAGTAATAGGCACAATCAAGATCAGGACACAAAGTTCTTCGGTCTGTCGACTGAGAGCGCTTGCTAAATTTCCCCGAATTTCCAAAGGCAAAAGCCAGGAGACAAACTTGAATCTTCCATCCACACGGCACAGCAAACTTGAGCTGATATAAACTTTGACAAAACACCCGCTGCCATTTTTAAAGCAAGGAAACTCGCGTGCGCTAATTTCTGCGCCTGTGTTAGTGGTCACATGTCAGAATGGCACCGAAAAACACTTTTCGTCCCTGGGTGGGCTTGAACCACCAACCTTTCGGTTAACAGCGAGCAGCTAACCGATTGCGCCACAGAGACCGCCGGCGAGCACAATTGTGGATGAGGCTATAGAAAATCAGACTTGGACGTTCCCGGCAAATAGGAACTGGCCTTCCGTGCTGGAATCTGAGACCACTTCCGGAAGAGAGGCGCTAAGAGATCGCCCAGCGTGGGGCTCGAACCCACGACCCTGAGATTAAGAGTCTCATGCTCTACCGACTGAGCTAGCCGGGCGGGTTTCTGGTCTTGATTTGGGCTGGTCGCACTTTTTCCGAGTGCATAGGTCAAGCCTAGGGGCGGGCTTTGAGTTTACTTTCTTTGTTTTTAGCCATATCTTTTGTTGGGTGATGCAGTTTGATCCAGCAGACTAGGCCAGTAATAGGCACAATCAAGATCAGGACACAAAGTTCTTTTCGGTCTGTCGACTGAGAGAGCGCTTGCTAAATTTCCCAATTTCCAAAGGCAAAAGCCAGGAGACAAACTTGAATCTTCCATCCACGGCACAGCAAACTTGAGCTGATATAAACTTTGACAAAACACCCGCTGCCATTTTTAAAGCAAGGAAACTTCGCGTGCGTAATTTCTGCGCCTGTGTTAGTGGTCACATGTCAGAATGGCACCGAAAAACACTTTTCGTCCCTGGGTGGGCTTGAACCACCAACCTTTGATTAACAGCGAGCAGCTAACCGATTGCGCCACAGAGACCGCCGGCGAGCACATTTGTGGATGAGGCTATAGAAAATCAGACTTGGGCGTTCCTGGCAAATAGGAATGGCCTTCCGTGCTGGAATACGAGACCACTTCCGGAAGAGAGCGCTAAGAGAACCCACGACCCTGAGATTAGAGTCTCATGCTCTACCGACTGAGCTAGCCGGGCGGGTTTCTGGTCTTGATTTGGGCTGGTCGCACTTTTTGCGAGTGCATAGGTCAAGCCTAGAGGCGGGCTTTGAGTTTACTTTCTTTGTTTTTAGCCATATCTTTTGTTGGGTGATGCAGTTTGATCCAGCAGACTAGGCCAGTAATAGGCACAATCAAGATCAGGACACAAAGTTCTTTTGGTCTGTCGACTGAGAGGCGCTTGCTAAATTTCCCAATTTCCAAAGGCAAAAGCCAGGAGACAAACTTGAATCTTCCATCCACGGCACAGCAAACTTGAGCTGATATAAACTTTGACAAAACACCGCTGCCATTTTTAAAGCAAAGGAAACTCGCGTGCGTAATTTCTGCGCCTGTGTTAGTGGTCACATGTCAGAATGGCACCGAAAAACACTTTTCGTCCTGGGTGGGCTTGAACCACCAACCTTTCGGTTAACAGCGAGCAGCTAACCGATTGCGCCACAGAGACCGCGCGAGCACATTTGTGGATGAGGCTATAGAAAATCAGACTTGGGCGTTCTGGCAAATAGGAAATGGCCTTCCGTGCTGGAATACGAGACCACTTCGGAAGAGAGCGCTAAGAGATCGCCCAGCGTGGGGCTCGAACCCACGACCCTGAGATTAAGAGTCTCATGCTCTACCGACTGAGCTAGCCGGGCGGGTTTCTGGTCTTGATTTGGGCTGGTCGCACTTTTTCACAGTGCATAGGTCAAGCCTAGGGCGGGCTTTGAGTTTACTTTCTTTGTTTTTAGCCATATCTTTTGTTGGGTGATGCAGTTTGATCCAGCAGACTAGGCCAGTAATAGGCACAATCAAGATCAGGACACAAAGTTCTTTTCGGTCTGTCGACTGAGAGGCGCTTGCTAAATTTCCCAATTTCCAAAGGCAAAAGCCAGGAGACAAACTTGAATCTTCCATCCACACGGCACAGCAAACTTGAGCTGATATAAACTTTGACAAAACACCGCTGCCATTTTTAAAGCAAGGAAACTTCGCGTCGCTAATTTCTGCGCCTGTGTTAGTGGTCACATGTCAGAATGGCACGAAAAACACTTTTCGTCCCTGGGTGGGCTTGAACCACCAACCTTTCGGATTAACAGCGAGCAGCTAACGATTGCGCCACAGAGACCGCCCGAGCACATTTGTGGATGAGGCTATAGAAAATCAGACTTGGGCGTTCTGGCAAATAGGAAACTGGCCTTCCGTGCTGGAATACGAGACCACTTCCGGAAGAGAGGCGCTAAGAGATCGCCCAGCGTGGGGCTCGAACCCACGACCCTGAGATTAAGAGTCTCATGCTCTACCGACTGAGCTAGCCGGGCGGGTTTCTGGTCTTGATTTGGGCTGGTCGCACTTTTTACGAGTGCATAGGTCAAGCCTAGGGGCGGGCTTTGAGTTTAACTTTCTTTGTTTTTAGCCATATCTTTTGTTGGGTGATGCAGTTTGATCCAGCAGACTAGGCCAGTAATAGGCACAATCAAGATCAGGACACAAAGTTCTTTTCGGTCTGTCGACTGAGAGCGCTTGCTAAATTTCCCGAATTTCCAAAGGCAAAAGCCAGGAGACAAACTTGAATCTTCCATCCACACGGCACAGCAAACTTGAGCTGATATAAACTTTGACAAAACACCGCTGCCATTTTTAAAGCAAGGAAACTTCGCGTGCGTAATTTCTGCGCCTGTGTTAGTGGTCACATGTCAGAATGGCACCGAAAAACACTTTTCGTCCCTGGGTGGGCTTGAACCACCAACCTTTGATTAACAGCGAGCAGCTAACGATTGCGCCACAGAGACCGCGGCGAGCACATTTGTAGATGAGGCTATAGAAAATCAGACTTGGGCGTTCTGGCAAATAGGAACTGGCCTTCCGTGCTGGAATACGAGACCACTTCCGGAAGAGAGGCGCTAAGAGATCGCCCAGCGTGGGGCTCGAACCCACGACCCTGAGATTAAGAGTCTCATGCTCTACCGACTGAGCTAGCCGGGCGGGTTTCTGGTCTTGATTTGGGCTGGTCGCACTTTTACGAGTGCATAGGTCAAGCCTAGGGGAGCTTTGAGTTTACTTTCTTTGTTTTTAGCCATATCTTTTGTTGGGTGATGCAGTTTGATCCAGCAGACTAGGCCAGTAATAGGCACAATCAAGATCAGGACACAAAGTTCTTTTCGGTCTGTCGACTGAGAGAGCGCTTGCTAAATTTCCCAATTTCCAAAGGCAAAAGCCAGGAGACAAACTTGAATCTTCCATCCACACGGCACAGCAAACTTGAGCTGATATAAACTTTGACAAAACACCCGCTGCCATTTTTAAAGCAAGGAAACTTCGCGTGCGTAATTTCTGCGCCTGTGTTAGTGGTCACATGTCAGAATGGCACCGAAAAACACTTTTCGTCCCTGGGTGGGCTTGAACCACCAACCTTCGGTTAACAGCCGAGCAGCTAACGATTGCGCCACAGAGACCGCCCGGCGAGCACATTTGTGGATGAGGCTATAGAAAATCAGACTTGGGCGTTCCTGGCAAATAGGAACTGGCCTTCCGTGCTGGAATCTGAGACCACTTCCGGAAGAGAGGCGCTAAGAGATGCGCCCAGCGTGGGGCTCGAACCCACGACCCTGAGATTAAGAGTCTCATGCTCTACCGACTGAGCTAGCCGGGCGGGTTTCTGGTCTTGATTTGGGCTGGTCGCACTTTTTACGAGTGCATAGGTCAAGCCTAGGGCGGGCTTTGAGTTTACTTTCTTTGTTTTTAGCCATATCTTTTGTTGGGTGATGCAGTTTGATCCAGCAGACTAGGCCAGTAATAGGCACAATCAAGATCAGGACACAAAGTTCTTTTCGGTCTGTCGACTGAGAGAGCGCTTGCTAAATTTCCCGAATTTCCAAAGGCAAAAGCCAGGAGACAAACTTGAATCTTCCATCCACGGCACAGCAAACTTGAGCTGATATAAACTTTGACAAAACACCGCTGCCATTTTTAAAGCAAGGAAACTCGCGTGAATTTCTGCGCCTGTGTTAGTGGTCACATGTCAGAATGGCACGAAAAACACTTTTCGTCCCTGGGTGGGCTTGAACCACCAACCTTTCGGTTAACAGCGAGCAGCGCTAACCGATTGCGCCACAGAGACCGCCCGGCGAGCACATTTTGTAGATGAGGCTATAGAAAATCAGACTTGGGCGTTCTGGCAAATAGGAAATGGCCTTCCGTGCTGGAATCTGAGACCACTTCCGGAAGAGAGCGCTAAGAGATCGCCCAGCGTGGGGCTCGAACCCGACCCTGAGATTAAGAGTCTCATGCTCTACCGACTGAGCTAGCCGGGCGGGTTTCTGGTCTTGATTTGGGCTGGTCGCACTTTTACGAGTGCATAGGTCAAGCCTAGGGGCGGGCTTTGAGTTTACTTTCTTTGTTTTTAGCCATATCTTTTGTTGGGTGATGCAGTTTGATCCAGCAGACTAGGCCAGTAATAGGCACAATCAAGATCAGGACACAAAGTTCTTTTCGGTCTGTCGACTGAGAGCGCTTGCTAAATTTCCCAATTTCCAAAGGCAAAAGCCAGGAGACAAACTTGAATCTTCCATCCACGGCACAGCAAACTTGAGCTGATATAAACTTTGACAAAACACCCGCTGCCATTTTTAAAGCAAAGGAAACTCGCGTGCATCTAATTTCTGCGCCTGTGTTAGTGGTCACATGTCAGAATGGCACGAAAAACACTTTTCGTCCTGGGTGGGCTTGAACCACCAACCTTTTCGGTTAACAGCGAGCAGCTAACGATTGCGCCACAGAGACCGCCGGCGAGCACATTTGTGGATGAGGCTATAGAAAATCAGACTTGGGCGTTCCTGGCAAATAGGAAATGGCCTTCCGTGCTGGAATACTGAGACCACTTCGGAAGAGAGGCGCTAAGAGATGCGCCCAGCGTGGGGCTCGAACCCACGACCCTGAGATTAAGAGTCTCATGCTCTACCGACTGAGCTAGCCGGGCGGGTTTCTGGTCTTGATTTGGGCTGGTCGCACTTTTTCGAGTGCATAGGTCAAGCCTAGGCGGGCTTTGAGTTTACTTTCTTTGTTTTTAGCCATATCTTTTGTTGGGTGATGCAGTTTGATCCAGCAGACTAGGCCAGTAATAGGCACAATCAAGATCAGGACACAAAGTTCTTTTGTCTGTCGACTGAGGCGCTTGCTAAATTTCCCAATTTCCAAAGGCAAAAGCCAGGAGACAAACTTGAATCTTCCATCCACGGCACAGCAAACTTGAGCTGATATAAACTTTGACAAAACACCGCTGCCATTTTTAAAGCAAGGAAACTCGCGTCGCTAATTTCTGCGCCTGTGTTAGTGGTCACATGTCAGAATGGCACCGAAAAACACTTTTCGTCCCTGGGTGAGTTTGAACCACCAACCTTTCGGTTAACAGCGAGCAGCTAACGATTGCGCCACAGAGACCGCCGAGCACAATTGTGGATGAGGCTATAGAAAATCAGACTTGGGCGTTCCGGCAAATAGGAACTGGCCTTCCGTGCTGGAATCTGAGACCACTTCGGAAGAGAGGCGCTAGAGATCGCCCAGCGTGGGGCTCGAACCCACGACCCTGAGATTAAGAGTCTCATGCTCTACCGACTGAGCTAGCCGGGCGGGTTTCTGGTCTTGATTTGGGCTGGTCGCACTTTTTACGAGTGCATAGGTCAAGCCTAGGGCGGGCTTTGAGTTTACTTTCTTTGTTTTTAGCCATATCTTTTGTTGGGTGATGCAGTTTGATCCAGCAGACTAGGCCAGTAATAGGCACAATCAAGATCAGGACACAAAGTTCTTTTCGGTCTGTCGACTGAGAGCGCTTGCTAAATTTCCCAATTTCCAAAGGCAAAAGCCAGGAGACAAACTTGAATCTTCCATCCACGGCACAGCAAACTTGAGCTGATATAAACTTTGACAAAACACCCGCTGCCATTTTTAAAGCAAAGGAAACTCGCGTGCGTAATTTCTGCGCCTGTGTTAGTGGTCACATGTCAGAATGGCACGAAAAACACCGTCCCTGGGTGGGCTTGAACCACCAACCTTTGATTAACAGCGAGCAGCGCTAACCGATTGCGCCACAGAGACCGCGGCGAGCACATTTGGATGAGGCTATAGAAAATCAGACTTGGACGTTCCCGGCAAATAGGAACTGGCCTTCCGTGCTGGAATACGAGACCACTTCCGGAAGAGAGAGCGCTAAGAGATGCGCCTAACGTGGCTCGAACCCACAACCCTGAGATTAAGAGTCTCATGCTCTACCGACTGAGCTAGCCGGGCGGGTTTCTGGTCTTGATTTGGGCTGGTCGCACTTTTTACGAGTGCATAGGTCAAGCCTAGGGGCGGGCTTTGAGTTTACTTTCTTTGTTTTTAGCCATATCTGTTGTTGGGTGATGCAGTTTGACCCAGCAGACTAGGCCAGTAATAGGCACAATCAAGATCAGGACACAAAGTTATTTTCGGTCTGTCGACTGAGAGAGCGCTTGCTAAATTTCCCCGAATTTCCAAAGGCAAAAGCCAGGAGACAAACATGAATCTTCCATCCACATACCACAGCAAACTTGAGCTGATATAAACTTTGACAAAACACCCGCTGCCATTTTTAAAGCAAGGAAACTCGCGTGCGCTAATTTCTGCGCCTGTGTTAGTGGTCACATGTCAGAATGGCACCGAAAAACACTTTTCGTCCCTGGGTGGGCTTGAACCACCAACCTTTCAGTTAACAGGCAAACGCGCTATCCGATTGCGCCAAAGCTGGGGAACAATAGTCTGTTTGAGGGGGTGAAGAATGGGAATAAGGGGAAGAGGGGAAAAAGAGAAAAAAAAGGAAAAGGAGAGGAAAAAAAGGGAAAAGGAGAGGAAAAGAGAAGAGAAAGATTTTTATGACTTTGTCCCCCAAACAGAAATGTTTTTGCAAGTCTATCTTTATCATAAATTATCGCAAAAAACGATTTTTTGTATCTTCCTATACATATATATGGGTGTAAAGCGGATCACAAGGTTGCCGGTTCGAATCCCACTGCTACAAGAAACTTTTAGTTTGTAACTTTATGTTGTGAATTATGTTTTATCATTAAAAAAGTCACATAACTGGTTTCCACAATACAGAAATAATTTTTTTATGCCTTTTTACAATATTGTATTAATTATGAATCAGATTCTAGATTTTTTTATTTACATTTATTTACAATCATGAAGATGGTTGGTGGTTCGATCCCCGGTTCCACCTGACCAAGTGTCGAGGTGTCCATGAGCAAGACACCTAACCCCAGCTGCTCCTAACGAGCTTGATGGCGCTTGCATGGCTGACACCGTCAGTGTATGAATGAGTGAGTGAATGGGTGAATGTGAGGCAATATGTAAAGCGCTTTGGATGGCCATGGGTCTGTTAAAAGCGCTATATAAATGCAGTCCATTTACCATTTACCATATAAAACTTTAAATTTTAATTATATTTCTGTTTTTTCCCCCTAAAAACTATAGTTAAAACTATTAAATTAATTTATTATTGAATGCATCCTTGCATTACAATTTTTTTTAACAAATTCCTATTACTTTTAAATGATACTGTAGCAAAGAAAATAAAAATAAAAACAAAAGAGAAGTATTTATGATTAAAACAGCAAACTTTTATTTATGTTTAATATATATTATATTCTTTTTAGAGTGCAACAGAACAAGAAACAAAGAACTATACACATAAAACAATATAAAGATAAACTTTTTACATAAACAATTAAATAACAAGATAAACTATTTACATTCTTTTTTTAATGTCCTCCAACCACTGCTCCTTCGGAATAGTCTCTACAGAGGGGCAGCATACGGTGCCCTTGTACTGGCTGTGCCCAGTCTCCGCTGTCCTGAACTGCCCGCATTTCTTGCACGTATTGTCCAGCACTTTGCGGGTCAGTTTTTGAGCTGGAGGAGCAGTAGGAGGGGCAGGAGGAGCAGGAGGAACAGGTAAGACCCTGAGAGCCTGTGGAGCAGCAACCAGGACAGACCCCTGTGAGGAGTGCCTGGAGGTGGAGCAGGGAAGAGTTGACGCTGGGCTTGTGGCCTCTCTACGGCTGGCGCCACAACCACTCAGGCTGAAGGGGTATTCCTCTTCCTCTTCACCTGTGCCTGATCCACGGTGCTGCTGGGCAGGTTGTACTGGTGAGCCGGACCTGGCTGGGAGGGCGCAGATGTGGGACGCACATTTGCAGGGAGTAGAGGGTCAGCCGCAACAGACAAGCGGCTTGGCAGTTCCAGCCCCTGCAGCACTACCGCAGTGTCCTGTCTCTTCACCCGGTTATTGTGCCACTGAACCAAGGTGGTGTGGCTCACATCTACAAGCTGCATGGTGGTCTGCTGCATTATTGTCCCATTGGCCAGAATACGCCGCCTGATCTGCCTGTAGTCCTCCAGGATGAGGTCCCATCTGGACACTGTGCCAGTCCCCTTCTTCCTGGGACTCCGGTGGATGGCACAGAGCCTGACAAAAATTGTCTCAATGAGGCGAGAACAATCTGGCCACTGGGCAAGTGGGGCAGTGGTGGTGAGTGCGTGCCTCTTCACACTCTCCACACCTGGAGTAAACTCCTGCCTCTTCTTGGGAGACCTGAACCTCCCTGTGTCCAGCCTGCTTTTGTGTCTGGCAGGAAACACCACCCTCCTCTTATCATAGTCCAGCAGGTTCGGCCAAAGAGCAACAATATTCCTCACCTAAGCAGAGAGAGCATAAAATACACAGCAAATGAGAAAACAAAACATGTGCGAGTGTAAACATGTAAGACAGGTCAAAGAGGAAAAGTAGAAAAAGTTGAATGTTCCTAACCTGCTGGTTGGTGAGGGCCAAAGAGGTCTGGTTCCGAAGCTCAACAAGATATTCCATCAGGCTGTCGACTCATCCACAGCCTGAAAAAAATACATATATGAGCAACAATACGAGGACAGTGAAGTGAGATACATAAACACTGGCCTATAAAATGAATGGATTGCTACTTTGTACATTATCTGTAATGTTTATGGTCTTTTTGGGCAGGATATTTTTTGCAGATTTTTGTTGAAAACATCTACTTCTGGAGATCTGGGAATCCGTTTAAAAGATACAGGGCAGCTCAACCTGTGTTTTACTAGCAGGACAGTTTGAAATAAATGCAGGTAATGAAAATACTGTTGAATCATTTACAATTACTGTATAAATAAAAACAATATAATATAACACCCTAACCCTAACAAACACAATGGCTTCACTTTTTAAGGTGTCATGAGCAATTTATCTGTCAGTGCACATTTAACAAGGTAAATACATACCACAGACTGATCAGGAGGCTGGGTGGAGAAGGCACCTGACTGCAGAAGGGAGGCAGCAGACTGGGTGGAGGAGGCAGCAGACTGGGTGGAGGAGGCAGCAGGCTGGGTGGAGAAGGCAGCAGGCTGGGTGGAGGAGGCAGCAGACTGGGTGGAGGAGGCAGCAGGCTGGGTGGAGGAGGCAGCAGGCTGGGTGGAAGAGAGAGACTCAGAGGAGGGCGTAAAGTGGGAGGAGACAGAGAAGCTTGGGTCAACGGTAAGACTTGGCACAGTAATTTCATGTGCTTGGTCTTCCCCGAAGCCCTCGTCTTCTTCGTCCACTCCTTCATCAACATCCTCCAGCATGTTCTCCGTCTCCTCTGAGTCAGGGTCCACCACCAGGGGCTGTCCAGTCTGACTCAGGAGATAGTCAACACCAAGCAGCTCTCCTTTGAAAAAGAACAAAAACATACACATATGGGAATGATGAAAGTCATCTTTAGTTAACCTGAAACATTGTAAACCCACAAACCAAAAGCATTATGTAGCCAGATAAGGGTAAGACATACCAGTGTATTTGGCAGGTGGCTTGAAAGTTGGCACAAAAGCCCGCCCAAACACCTTCAGGCTGTTGGTGTTGACGCAGTGGGCCATATCCCCAGCGTAGGTGAGATGGGACGCTGGTTTGCTGGTCACTACCGCAGTCCCCCGATCCTGATTCCACCTGTTCAGGTCTTCCAGGAGGTAGAGCTGGAAATTCAGTGCATTGGCACTGGTTCCTAGCATAATAAAACAACAACATTTATATCAAAAAAGTCTTGCCTTGCAATCTGAATATTGAATATAAATGATTTGAAACATCAAACATGTGAGAGACAAACCTGGAATGAACCTGTTCAGGTGGCAATGAAAAGACTCCAGGGACGTGGACCCTCTGGCACAGCGATACCTGGTCAGGGTGACACCTGCTTTTTTGGTGGTGCCTACCTCAGTGTAGAGTGGCACTTCTGGCAAGTCCTGGATGCACCTGACATGGCGTTTCTGCACACGCCAGATGTGCTCCATGCGCACTTCATCCAGAAGTGGCACACCCATGAGGTCCCTCCCATTTGCCCCACCCAGCTCCTGCAGCAGCCTCTAAATGACTACGTTTACATTGACAGCAGTAATCTAATTATTGACCTTATTCTGAATAAGACAATAATCTGATTAAGGTGTTTACATGAGTTGCTTTTAGAGTAATCCGTTCATGTTCCCATTTTACATGTTATAGAACATAAATCGATTAAGAGCACACGTCATTACGTCTCCATGCCACGCCATCCGACGTTCCCTCAAGAATTTCACGCAGTTCGTCTTTGTTATGGTACCACATACAGTTTTGGGTGTTTCATTTTTTATTTTACGAGAGTTTCAAGTGCAGTTAATTGTCCATGCTATACGTGCAAATAGACGATGGCGGATACAAATTCTCCAGCAACAGGCCTCCTCTGTGCTTTCAGTCGGCAGCATGTCATTCTTGCTTGAAGCCATGCTTCTCTTGTTTGCCGTCAAACGGTTGACCACTGAGTGTATGTGTCCTGTCGCAAAATGCGGCGAAAAATCCAAATGACGTTAATAGTTAGATTAAGGTGTGTACATGTCTACAATGCACTTCGATAATGCGACTAAAATAGGCATACTCCACATGTCTTAATTCGATTTTTGTTTAATTCGAGTATGGCTTTAATCGGATTAAGGTAATTAGAAATCGCTGTTTACATGGTAGTTTCTTAATCAGAGTATGGTCTTAATCAGATTAATATCGGAGTATTGTTGTCCATGTAAACGTACTGAATGAGGCGTATGGTGGCCCTCACTGCGCCCCTCCCGCGGCAGAAAAAGCTGAGGTCCTTTTTACTGATGCTCCTGTCCACCAGGAGATCAGAAATAGCTGGCACACCCTCCTGCATCAGCCTCCGTCTTTTTGCCTGCTGCAACAGGCTGAGGTCCCCTGCATCCCACTCAAATATGCAGGCGGACAGGCATCCCATGAAGGTGGGGTAGAGGGGATGGGCGTCGGTGGTGCAGCCCACGGCCAGCCTTCTCATAAAGTGCCAGATGTCCAGCCGTATGTGGAAGTCTGGCCATTGCCCAAACCTGGACTGCAACTTGCTCGCTCCCTCATTCACGCAGCAGCCACAGTCCACATAGAGCAGCACCGGAGGCATCTGGAGGCTCCTGGCAGCCCACTGGAAAGAGGCTGGGTCGATCCACAAAGTCGGCACACTCCCCAAGATAGTGTGTGTGGCGGAGGGGGCGTGGTTCTGCGAAAGCTGCAGCGGGAGAAAGAGAGCGGAGCAGAGCTGTCGGTAAGTAGGTCAAGCAGATGATAAACACCTGTCTCTGATTACAGTAATTGGCGTGGAGAGAGCGCTTATAAGCCGCTGTCGGGAGAGAGTTAGAGAGAGAGAGACTTGGACTGGGACTACACGCACGCTTCTGGGAGCGAACAAGAGAAACTGCTATTGCTGAGAACTGAACGGGGCGACCCATATCGTGGAACTTGAGTGTACGAGCTACTATGGTGTGCCGGTGTGAAACGGGGCAACCCATATCGTGGATTTTGAGTGTATACGCCAGAGAGCGTCTGTGTGTGTGTGAGAAAATAAAAGTGTGTAAGTCCCAGTCAAGCCGACTCGCCTTCTTCCTTCCACCAACAACGAACCTCATTACACTGGTGAAAACCCGGAAGGGAGAAGACCGCCCGCCATGTCATCTCCGAAGACGCCGCTATGGACATCGCCTAATCGCTCGCCGGTCTTCACCAGGAACACCATCAGGATCTGCTCGCCGTGAGGGAGGAGCAACAGCATGAAGACAACGAGCTGTTCCGGGGCTGGATAGACCGAGATTCGGGCCATTCCCAGAGACCGACCACCGACTCAGCCGCGCCGCCCCGCTGTCGAAGATGGGGGCCTCAGGATGATCCTGAGGCCTTTATCGAACTCTTCGAGAGGGCGGCCGGGTTCCGGGAATGGCCCAAAGCGGACTGGCCAATGCGGCTACTTCCACTGCTGTCAGGAGAAGCACAGGTAGCCGCACACCAACTGCCAGTCCAGAATCTCCTGGTCTACAACGATCTAAAGCGCGCCATTCTACAGTGGGTCGGCCGGACGCCGGAACAACATCGTCAGCGGTTCCACACCCTGACCCTCGACGAGTCCGGCCGACCATTCGTGTTTGCGCACCAGCTCCGGGACTCCTGCCGCAAGTGGCTGATGGCCGACGGAAGCGACGTCGAGGAGATCATCGATCGCGGTGGCACTGGAGCAGTTCGTGGCAAGGCTGCCGAAGAAGACTGCCCAGTGGGTCCAGTGCCACCGCCCGACGTCGCTGGACCAGGCCATCCAAGGAGCTCCAGACCCGACACCGCTGGCGGGCCGCCCGCTATCTCTCCATGCCAATCGGCCTGCTTCCAGCCACTAGGGCGGCGGGAAGCCTGGGCCGGCGTGTTGGCGTTAGGGGACCCTGGACACTTTATCGAGCAGTGTCCGGTGATGGAGGTGGGGACGCTGGTCAGGGTCCCCGACGCGCCACACGCTGCCCCCGATCAAGCTGGCCTGTACCAAATACCCGTGAGTATCAAGGGGGGTACGTATCAGGCTCTGGTGGATTCAGGTTGTAACCAGACCTCCGTACACCAAAGCCTGATTCAGCCCGGGGCATGGGATAAGCGCCGCATGGTTATGGTGAGGTGTGTGCACGGGGAGGTGAGAGAATACCCGTTAGTGCCAATGGATTTTCTATTCAGGAGAAAAAACCATAGAGTTGAGGTGGCAGTTAACCAGCACCTCCGGCACCCACTGATTTTGGGGACAAATTGGCCAGGTTTTAATGAATTATTGGGATGTTTGTGTGTTGGTGCCTCTTGGGGAAAAAAAGAGAAAGGGAAGGTGGCGGTTGCACAGGCGGGGGAGGTGGAACCGGGACCACTGGGCACTGAACGTGATGACTTTCCCCTGGAACAGTCCCAGGATGAAACGCTAAAAAATGCGTTCAATCAGGTCTGTGCCATCGACGGCCATCCCCTCCGTCCTGGTCAACCGCTCACTTTTCCTTATTTTTCTCTGCTAAAGGACCGGTTGTATAGGGTGACCCAAGATGCCCAAACAAAACAGACTACAACCCAGTTGTTAATTCCTAAAAGCCGTCCTAAATGCTTTTCCAGGCGGCTCATCACAATCCTATGGCCGGGCATTTAGGGCAAATAGCGACACTAAACCGCCTCATGGCCCGGTTCTTTTGGCCGGGCATTCACAAGAATGTACGCCGGTGGTGTGCGTCTTGTCGTGAATGTCAGTTGGTAAATCCACCGCCCAACCAAAAGCACCATTGTGCCCTCCCGCTTGATGCAGGTCCCCTTCGAAAGAATTGGGATGTACCTCATCGGGCCATTAGAGCGGTCAGCCCGTGGACATCGCTTTGCATTAGTCCTGGTGGATTATGCAATGCGATATCCGGAGGCAGTGCCACTGCGTAACATTTCGGCGAAAAGTGCTTGCGAGTGCACTGTTCTCCCTAATCTCCCGGTGGGAATCCCAAAGAGATTCTCACCGATCAAGGCACGGCGTTCATGTCACGGACAATCCGCGAACTTTACGGATTATTGGGCATTAAATCTATTAGGACCAGCGTCTATCACCCACAAACAGACGGGCTGGTAGAAAGATTTAATTGCATGTTGAAAACAATGATTCGTAAATTCGTTCACGAAGACGCCAAAAATTGGGACAAATGGCTAGAACCTCTCTTGTTCGCTGTCCGTGAGGTCCCCCAAGCCTCCACGGGGTTTTCCCCCTTCGAGCTTCTCTATGGCCGCCAGCCACGAGGGGTTTTGGATGTCATTAGGGAAGCTTGGGAGGACGGACCATCTGCTAGTAAAAACGAAATTCAGTTTGTATTGGACCTGAGAACAAAACTCCACACGCTGAGGCGGCTTTCGATGGAGAATTTGTTACAGGCTCAAGACAAACAGAGACAGCTGTACAACAAAGGGGCTAGATTACGACAATTTGCACCGGAGAGAAAGTACTTCTGTTACTCCCCACCTCTAGTTCCAAATTACTCGCCAAGTGGCAAGGACCGCTTTGAGGTCACACGACGAGTAGGGGATCTGAACTATGAGGTCATTCGGTCCGACAGGGACGGGGCACGTCAGATATACCATTTTAATTTATTAAAAAAATGGGTTGAGGCCGAGGCTGTGATGCTGGCGACGGTAGTGAGTGGAGTGGATGATCTCGGACCAGAGGCGGTTCAAAAGTCACAATCTCCCGCTCTGGTCCCGGGGGGAGATCACCTCTCACCCTCCCAGCTCATAGACCTCAAACAATTACAGGCGGAGTTCGCCGACGTGTTCTCGCCCCTACCGGGTCGGACAGACCTCATCCAACACCACGTTGAGACCGAGCCGGGCGTGGTTGTACGTAGCCGACCATATAGGTTGCCTGAACACAAGAAAGAAGTGGTTCAGGCAGAATTAGAGGCATTGTTAGAGATGGGGGTGATAGAAGAATCCAACAGTGACTGGGCGAGCCCGATCGTTTTGGTGCCAAAACCAGACGGCTCGGTCCGGATTCTGCTTGGATTACAGAAAAGTCAACGCGGTGTCGAAATTTGATGCATATCCCATCCCACGGATTGACGAATTGCTTGATCGGCTGGGTACTGCCTCGCTTTTATTCGACACTGACTTGACAAAGGTTACTGGCAGATCCCCTTGTCTCCAGTAACCAAAGAAAAAACAGCTTTTACCACGCCGTTTGGATTGCACCAATTCGTTACGCTTCCTTTCGGGCTGTTCGGGGCACCCACGACTTTTCAGCGCCTGATGGACCGAATCCTTCGGCCGCATGCTGCATATGCCGCTGCTTATCTCGATGATATCATCATTTATAGTGGGGACTGGCAGCGTCATATGCAGCATTTGCAGCAGTCCTCAGGTCGCTGAGAAGGGCGGGGCTCACGGCCAACCCGAAGAATTGTGCAATTGGGCGGGTGGAAGTAAGATATCTGGGCTTCCACTTTGGTCATGGGCAGGTGCATCCCCAAATTAATAAGACCGCAGCGGTTGCGGCCTGCCCAAGACCCAAGACCAAAAAGGAGGTTAGACAGTTCCTGGGGCTGGCGGGATATTATAGGAGGTTTGTACCTAATTATTCGGACCTCGCCAGCCCGCTGACTGATCTAACTAAAAAGGAAGAACCAGATACAGTTCGGTGGACGGAGCAGTGCCAGCAGGCTTTTACCCAGTTAAAGGCTGCTCTGTGTGGTGGGCCACTCTTACAGGCTCCTAACTTTTCTCTCCCGTTCTTGCTGCAGACGGACGCCTCGACAGGGGGTTGGGCGCAGTCCTGGCCCAGGAGATGGAGGGTGAGGAGCGGCCGGTGCTGTACATCAGTCGAAAGCTCTCTAAGAGAGAGACGATGTACAGCACCATAGAGAAGGAGTGTTTGGCCATCAGGTGGGCCGTCCTCACCCTTCGCTATTACCTCCTGGGGCGGAGTTCACCTCTGTTCGGATCACGCCCTTGCAGTGGCTCCACCGCATGAAGGATACCAACTCGCGGATCACCCTTTGGTATCTAGCTTTACAGCCGTTTAAGTTCAAGGTGGTCCACAGGCCGGGTGCTCAGATGGCTGCGGCTGACTTCCTCCCGGAGGAGGGGGAGGAGGCTGCAGGCCGGATGGCTCCCCGGCCTGAGTCGGGCGGTGGGGGTATGTGGCGGAGGGGGCGTGGTCCTGCGAAAGCTGCAGCGGGAGAAAGAGAGCGGAGCAGAGCGGTCGGTAAGTAGGTCAAGCAGATGATAAACACCTGTCTCTGATTACAGTAATTGGCGTGGAGAGAGCGCTTATAAGCCGCTGCCGGGAGAGAGTTAGAGAGAGAGAGACTTGGACTGGGACTACACGCACGCTGCTGGGAGCTAACAAGAGAAACTGCTATTGCTGAGAACTGAACGGGGCGACCCATATCGTGGAACTTGAGTGTACGAGCCACTATGGTGTGCCGGTGTGAAACAGGGCGACCCATATCGTGTGGATTTTGAGTGTATACGCCAGAGAGCGTCTGTGTGTGTGTGAGAAAATAAAAGTGTGTAAGTCCCAGTCAAGCCGACCCCGTCTTCTTCCTTCCACCAACAACGAACCTCATTAAAGTGTGCCAACCGATTCAGCCATTCCTCCCCATGGTTCTCTTTCAGCTGCCTCACCAATCGAGCTGGACTGTTGCCCAGCGTCCGGTCCCGAAGCAACCTAATGACACGAATGTCACAGGCATACCTGAAATTGTTGCTGTGATTAGTTATATGTTCATTGGAGAGTGAATTCAGTCTTTTAAGTCTTCACAATCAACATCTGCTTTACTCACTTGCGGGTCAGGATCAGCCGAAAGATTTTCTGGTGAGGCAGGTCAAGCTGGTCCCGGACAGTCTGACTTGTTGACAGATAGTTAAGAGAACACACAGTGCACCTGAGTGTCTCTGTCACCATCAGGTAGTATCTGTCAATGTCCAGGACCTTCCGAGCCCTCTTGTGGACACCATAGCCCGTCAGGTTCTTGCCACAAGCTGGGCAGGACACCCTCACAATTTGTAAATTAGCAACTTAATTTTTTTATCCTAACCCGGTTTCTGTCCCCAGCTGACGGGCACGATCGCTGCCCCCTTCGGGTGTGGTAGCGCAGCCCAAGCCTGATCCGGAGCTCACGGCTATGCTTTCCCGGGCCGCCGTGAGTGTCGGGCTCGAGTGGAACCCTCCACCGTGTCCCGAGCCCTCACGGCTGGACGAATGGTAATTCGGGACGGCCCGTGCTGGTTTTCAGCGCCTGCCCCGATACCTTTCTTTCCGGAAGTGCATCAGGAGCTCATGAAATCGTGGATGGCACCCTTCAGTGCCAGACATTGAGGAAGTGGCTCCTCAATCCTCACAACCCTTGACGGCGGCGCGGCTAAGGTTTATGTGGAGATCCCGCCAGTCGAACGGTCGGTTGCGATGCAACTGTGTCCAAAGAACGGTACCAACTGGCGTGGAAATCCGCGTCTCCCCTCTCGGGCGTTTAAGTTCTCATCCGCTCTGTTGGGCAAGTCTTACGCTGCCTGTGGAGAAGCCAAGTTTGCCTTGCATGCCATGGCGTTGCTGCAGGTCCACCAGGCCAAGGCACTGAAGGACATGCACAGTTCTACAGGAACTGCGTAAGGCGACGGACCTCGCCCTCCGATGTCCACTATGGTGGTCCAGGAACGCCACCTTTGGCTGAACCTGGCGGACATGCGTGTGACCGACAAGGTGCGGTTCCTCAATGCCCCTGTCCGCCATGCCGGCCTCTTTGGCGACGCCATCGAGAGCTTTGCCCAGCAGTTCTCGGTGGCCCAGAAGCAGACGGAGGCGATCAAAAGCATCCTGCCACGACGGCCCGCTGCTGCTTCCACCCAGCCGTCAGTAGCAGTGCCTCCGCTAGCCTGTCGCCGAGGGCGCAGCGCCCAGCCCGCTCAGGGTCCCGCTAAGTCCACTGGCGTGCGCAAGGGCACGCCGCCCTGAGACGGGCAGCCCAGGGAGAAGAGAAGCTGCTCTGGGGGAGATGGTGTCCGCACCCCACCCATCCACCCGCCCCGGAGGAGGACCGGGGGGAGAATACATCAAACACCATCCTGCCGCTGGCTCTCCAGAGTCCAGCGGTACCCACATTCTCAATAAAAGAGCAGTTTCCTCCCTCCCTGGGCTCCAAGAGGGCCAGGTTGGCAGTGTGCGACGCCCCCGGGCCTTGCCACTCCTTTCCTCCCCTCTTTTCGCCAGGGGGCAGCACCATGGGCACCGAGGACGCCAACAGGCCTCTCGAGTCAGGGCTGAATATTCCACCTCTCTGCTTTCGGGCAGTGGGCAGCAGAGTGGGCACTGGGGACGCCACCAGGCCTTCCCACCCACCCTCTGTCCAAACCAGGAGTGCTCAGGCAACACTCCGGGCCGCCCTCGGGCCTCCCGAGTCGGGCCGGAGCACTCCACCTCGCTGCCCCACCCCGGGTACGTCTGTGGTGCCGTTGGTCCCGCTTGCACGGTCCCTGGGGTCCTGGCTAGGTCTCCCCAGGCCGTCTCGCTGGCTCATCCGTACCATTAGACTCGACTACGCGACACCCGCCGCCGCCTCCCAAGTTCAGGGGCATCCTCTTCACCTCCGTGCGGAGCAGCGATGCCCATGTCTTGCGGTCAGAGATTGATGTCCTACTGGCGAAGGACGCGGTCGAGCCGGTTCCTCCAGCCGATATGAAGTCAGGGTTCTACAGCCCTTACTTCATTGTGCCCAAGAAAGGCAGTGGGTCAAGACCAATCTTGGACCTGCATGTTCTGAATCGGGCCCTACAGAAGCTCCCGTTCAGGATGTTGACGCAAAAACGCATCTTTGAGTGCATCCGTCCCCAAGATTGGTTTGCAGCGATCGTCCTGAAGGACACGTACTTTCATGTTTCCATTCTTCCGAGACACAGACCGTTCCTACGTCTTGCCCTGGTCCGGTTCAAGAAACCGCTTCGGGGAAAGCACGTACTGGTCCGTTCGGACAGCACTGCGGCCATTGCGTACATCAACCGACAGGGTGGTCTACGCTCCCGTTGCATGCTCCGGCTCGCCCGCCATCTCCTCCTGTGGAGTCAGAAGTTTGTGAGGTCACTTCGGACCATTCACATCCCAGGTGCACTGAACCAGACAGCCGATGAGCTCTCTCGCCAGTCGACACCTCCGGGCAAATGGCGACTCCACCCCCGGAGCGTCCAGCTGATATGGGGCCACTTCAGCGAGGCACAGGTAGACCTGTTCGCCTCCCCGGACTCGACCCATTGCCAGTGGTACTACTCCCTGAACGGAGGTACCTTAGGCATAGATGCACTGGCGCACAGCTGGCCCCGGGACCTACGCAAGTATGCTTTCCCAGTGAGCCTTCTCACACAGACACTGTGCAAGGTCAGGGAGGACGAGGAGCAGGTCTTGTTAGTTGCGCCCTACTGGCTCAACCGGACCTGGTTCCCAGAACTCTCACTCCTCACGACAGCCCCTCCTTGGCCGATACCCCTGAGGAGGGACCTTCTTTCTCAGGGGCGGGGCACTCTATGGCACCCGCGTCCAGACCTCTGGAAAACTCCATGTCTGGTCCCTGGACGGGACGCGGAGGTTCTAGGTGGCCTACCACAAGCAGTGGTAGACACCATTGCTTCAGCTAGAGCCTCCTCTTCGAGACGCCTCTACGCTCTGAAGTGGAACCTGTTCGTCGAGTGGTGCTCTTCCCGCCGCGAAGACCCCCGAAGGTGTTCAGTTAACGTTGTGCTTTCCTTCCTACAGGACGGGTTGGATCGAAGGCTGTCTCCATCCACCCTCAAAATATACGTTACAGCAATAGCGGCGTATCACGATGCAGTAGATGGTAAATCCCTAGGTAAGCACGACTTAATCGTCAGGTTCCTCAGAGGTGTGAGGAGACTAAATCCTCCTCGTCCTACCTTGATACCCTCTTGGGACTTAGCCCTGGTGCTCAGAGCACTTCAGGGTCCTCCATTTGAGCTTTTGCAGTCCGTGGAGTTGAACATTCTGTCCATGAAGACAGTTCTCCTGATTGCAATGGCTTCAATCAAGAGGGTAGGGGACCTGCATGCACTTTCGGTCGACGAATCGTGCCTAGAATTCGGGCCGGAGACCCCGGCCTGGATACGTGCCCAAGGTTCCTACCACTCCCTTTCGGGACCAGGTGGTGAACCTGCAAGCGCTGCCTTCGGAGGAGGCAGACCCAGCCCTAGCTTTGTTATGTCCCGTCCGCGCTCTTCGCGCTTACGTTGACCGGACATGGAGTTACAGATCCTCAAAGCAGCTCTTCATCTGTTACGGAGGCCAGCAGAAGGGAAAGGCTGTCTCCAAGCAGAGGTTAGCCCACTGGATAGTGGATGCTATCGTCTTGGCCTACCAGTCCCAAGACGTGCCTTGCCCGTTCAGGTTGCGAGCACACTCAACAAGAAGTGTTGCCTCCTCCTGGGCGCTGGCTCAAGGCGCCTCGCTGACAGATATATGTAGAGCTGCGGGCTGGGCGACACCTAACACGATCGCTAGATTCTATAGCCTCCGTGTAGAGCCGGTATCTTCCCGTGTACTCGCCCCCAGTGGCCAGTAGCGCGAAGTGCCTGTTCTAGTGTCAGCTTGCATACGCCACTCCCGCCCTCTGGGCCGGATACGTGCGTCTATTCTGCTCCAGTTGTGTTCCCCGGAAACGATTCAGAAAAATTTGCCATTGAAATGATTGTTTTTTTAGTATGACATTTCTTTCAAAATAAAAAAATAGTAGGCTACACTGCAAAAAAATGCTCTTTTTATTTAGTTTCTAGTCTAAATATCTAAAAAAAATTCTTACATTTTTTCTTGTTTCCTGGAAAATAAAATCAAAATGAAGTGAGTTTTTGCTTAAAAGAAGCTATATAATCTTGTTTCTCACTTCATTTTGATCCCCCGAGGGGTAAAATTAGGAAAAGATGTGGTGGTAATGAAAATGTTAGCACATTTGTAGTTAAGGCCAAAATGGATCTTAACTTTTTTTTTTTTTTTTTGTCTTTGTTTAATTTAGCAAATAAGTTGTTTTAGCTATAAACTGAAATATTAACAAGTTAATGGATGTGGTATAAGGAATGAGTTCACAGAAGAACATACAAGAGAGTTACGGTGATTGACATGCAGTGATATACGTTTTTATTTTTGAGTGGCTAAAAAATTGTCATGTTTAGGTTTAGGGATGAATTAAGAGCTAAAAGATATCTATATAATCATTAAATATATTTACATAAAAACCTATTAATATTGAAATATTATCTAAGGGATTTGTATAGAGTTTTATGTCCTGTAACTGAAATGTACCAGAAGCTTTGCATATGGCACATAAATTATCAATTAAAAAAATTGCAGTTTGCTAACATAATTTTCAAAGGAGATCTGTAAATGATATGGAACACGTTTGCTTGTGATGAATATTTGACACTTTCTATTAGGTGAATGTGAATGATTTACTGCATTTGACAGCAACAATCCTCGATACATTCAAGGTGACTGATAAATTCAAGGTAATGTTGATTCCAGTGACCACTCATGTCTTTCTCACTTGCTGCTTACACAATGCTGTCACATTTGTGAAAATATTTTTTTTCCCAACGCAGCGTGGTTTTGGACTACAGGTCCAAGTCTATTAGGCCAGCCCGGCCCGTTGAAAGCCCTGGCTCGCACTAACCCGACATTGGAAACGGGGCTAATGTGAGCAATGTGAGGTAACTTTGTGAGTTTAACCTCACAGCCAGCACACTCCCTGTGTGCTCAAAATATGGCCACAATGTGAGTTCACCCCAGCTAGAAATGTTATTGTTCTGAGATTGTTGTGTTCTTGTAATGTTTTCAGTAGCTAATTTTTATTTTTGTTACCAGAATGTTTTCCTAAAAGGGAGTTTAATAAAAAAAAAATATATATATAAATAAAATAAAAAACATTCTAAACATGCTTATTTATAAGATTCATAGAACATCTCCAAATGTTCTTATACATTTTTAGCGTGAAGTTTCTCAGCAGACACAGGACTGAATCTCTTAAAAGAGGTTTAGACGTTGAAGTTTGTTTTAAAAGTAATAGTTATGGTGATCAGTGTGTGCTTTAGTTGTGCTCTTTGGTCTTGACTTTTTAGTGTTTGTTTTTCTCTGGCTGCTGTTACTGTTATGCCAAGAACAGCAAGTGAAAATGTTATCCAGTATGTTGGCTACTTGTTGATAATTAAGACGGAATTAATTAAAGTCGGATTTTATCCAGGGTCTAATCTCTGGTATCAATTTGACATGATCATAAGAATCCTGGGGTTTTACAGATCTGCTGAGATCCAGCAGTGTTTTAATCAGAACATCTGGAGGATTCAATGTAAATAACAAAAACTGTGCACAATAAGTGTTTTAAATTAGGGATGGGCATGATTAATCAACGATCGATAATTGATAGCTAAGAATTTTGTCGATCACGTTCATTTGTTATCTGTTATCGGTGAATCGGTGAATCTAAAGGCTCCGCTGATTTAGAGCACTGCAAATGCTCTAAATGTTCGGTTTGCCTAACTGAACGTAGTTTAACTGTCTGCCACAAGTTGGTCTTGTAATAAAGGTCTCATCGAGGAAAAACGCGGTGTATTTTTGTATTCATTGCATTTTTTTTATTATAAAAGTTAAAAAGAAATGTTATTATAAAAATATTAATGATTAATCGTTAGTCAATCATTAATTCTCCCGATGATCAACTAAGAAAACTGATTTGAATGCCCATCCCTATTTTAAATAATAACGTTTTAAACCTCTTCACCGAGACAAACATTGCATTTTTTAAAATCTAATGCAGGTTGCGTTGCGTAGAGTCTTGAAGCAATTCAATTAATTTCACTATTAAACATTTTACCACCAGGGTGCAATATTTGACACCATACTTGGTTATCTGTGATCTTCCGTTTTGAATTCAAAAGAATAATCATGAAGAGGTCACGGTGAAGTGTGGCGTGGGACCATTTTGATTTAAAAAGCGAAATAGTTCACTGCAAATATTGTGATGCCGTGTATAAGTATAACACAGCCACAAGTCAAATGATGTACCAAATAAACAAAGTGCATCTGTCCCTGGTTAATGTTGGTGGTGGTGCATCCTGCTCTCAGTCTCAAACCTAGCATCAAGTCAGCCTTAGCACGGACTTTGAGCTGTGATGCACAACGAGCAAAGAAAATTACCAGAGGGATCTGAAAGTTCATTGAGATGGATATTCTACCCTTTAATATTGTTGAGGGCAATGATTTTTGAGAACTGATACATTTATTGGAACCAGCATATCAAATTCCATCACAACGTACCATCACCAGACTGGTAGAAACTCACTACGAGGAACGAAAGCAGCAGCTGTTAAAAGATTTGAGCAAAGCTGAGAGAGTTGCTCTAACTACATACTGCTGAGCCGCTTTAACAGCTGAGAGCTACATCACCATAACCTGCCACATCTTCTTCTTCCGTTGTCCATCGAAATCCGATGACGACGTCCATGCCTTTTAACGGTGAGTTCTTTGATGGCTGAACAGTCCTATGCTGGACCCACAAGCTCTATTACAGGTTGGGCATACATATGTGATGGTGGTGGTAGCGGTGGCAGCCATGGCTGTATTTCTTCTGGCTGTCTGCTGTCTTCTGGTTGTCCTTTCCATCTCCAGTGCACGAGCCCCATCTCTACACAGCTGTCGCCAGATGGTACGGTCAGCTGCAACATTCTCTAGGTCTTCAGGTCTGATCTTACACTTCTTCAGGGCGCTCTTCATCTGATCTTTATAGCGCTTCTTCTGCCCTCCAGCTGAGCGTCGACCATGATGTAGTTGGCCGTATAACACTCTGCGGGGCAGCCGACATGGGGGCATCCTTATCACGTGCCTCAACCACTGCAGTTGGCGCTGGTTGATCATGGCCTGCAGCTTGTCTTTTGAAGTATTTCAGTGTGAGGCACACGATTACGCCAGGTCATTCCCAGAATACGCTAGTGGCGGCTTATGACTTATGACTGGCAAATTAACTCCTGGTCACAGAAAGCCTGCCAGGCCGGCATACAGCTGGCCACCTCGGTGAGAAAAAGAATTGAGCTGTAGAGCAGTGGGGACTTGAAGGCTGAGTTATTGCATACGTTCATGACAACACGGCCAATATTGCTGCTTCCCACAGTCCCACCAGAGTGCCCTGGATTTCCGTTGCCTGCTTTGCACACACCCTCAAGTTGGCCATAAATTACGGATTTGCACTGTATCTTTATCGGGTAATATCAGCGGCTAGTAAACTCATTACCACTTTAATCACAGTACTACAGCAACCAAAGCGCTGCAAAAGAAACAGGAGCAAATGGGCCTCACAACTCGCCGGCTTATAGTCATGTAAAACATGGTGGAACTCTGTGTGCGAGATGTTTGATCGGCTTGTGGAGCAGCGGTGGGCTGTTGTTGCTGTGCTGTCGGACCGAACCGTTACCAAACTTCAAGATGCCAGGATCCTGGAGTTGAAGGATGAGTACTGGCAGCTGATGGAGGACACACAGCCCATGCTGTCAGCACTTAAATGTGCCACCACGGTTATGTCTGCAGAGAAAGACGTCTCCATCTCGAACACTCCCAGTTTTTAATATTTTGGAACAAATGAGATCTATGTTAAAGAATGCTAGCTCGCAGCTGCAGGTTCCGCTGCTTTAGAGCACCGCATATGCACACGCATATATGTTCGGTTTGCCTAACTGAACGTAATTTTACTGTCTGCCACAAGTTGATCTTGTAATAAAGGTCTCATCGAGGAAAAACACTGTGTATTTTTGTATTCATTGCGTTTTTTTAATATAAAAGTTAAATTACTATAAAAGATATATCATATATTATAATATGTTATATATTATAAAAATATTAATGATTAATCGATGGTCGATCGTTAATTCTCCCATGATCAAATAAGATAATGTAATCGAATGCCCAACCCTATTGTAAATAATAAAGGTTTAAACCTCTTCACTGAGACAAACACAAACCTCAAGAATCAGCGTGTGAATCGCAAAAACTGTGCATAATACAAAACTCATCAGTGGCTCCCAGAATGCATTGCGGCACAAAGCATGTCGCCATTGTTGAGATTCATATACACTGATTCTTGATGTTTGAGTGTATCTAAGTAAAGCATTAGTTCAAAATGTTCAGTGTTTTTATAATTTAAAGATTATAATGATTATCTTATTAAAACATTGTTGGATGTAGAAACATTACTATAATCATTTATATGAAATAAATAAAATCTATGATATTTCTTGGATGAGGTCAGCTGATCAGAGCACTAGATGATGATTTTTATCATCATCATCATCATCATTATCATCATCATCATCATCATCAAGTAGCTGACATCATCTGGGCACATTTACTCTTGCAGTTCTTGCCATAACAACCAGTTACAGCAGCCAGAGAAAAACTCGCAATAAAACATCACGACTTCCCAACTAAAGAAAGCACTGATCGCCATAATGGTGACTTCAACACAAAATAATATATTTTTTTAAGTAAAACATCAACATCTAAACCTCTGCTAATCTCAATAAGAACTTCTCTTAACATATGTCAGAAAAAAAGTCAATTTGGATTGTAATAAGTGAAGCTGGTATTGCTGTATTTGGAGTCAAACAAATGTTTTTTTCATTGTTCAAATTTTCATTTTCCAAGTTCATTTTCAAGTTGCCAGGGCCCAACTGGGCGCCTGGCCCAAGAAATGGTGACTTCCTGGGAACAAAAGACTTTTCTAAGAATTAACATTTGAACACTCTTCTCAATACATAACAGCCCCACCCGAGACACACCATACTGAGACACACACACACCTCACACTCACACTCACACTCTGCCCATCACCCACTGCTTTGCCCATTCTCTCCCACACTGAAAGCCCATTCAAAACCTATGCAACGCTAAATGTGTGCAATGTGTAACCTGTTACGTTACATACAAAGGACGAACAGGTGCGAGGACTCAAGTGCAGAAATGAATTTTATTATAAAAATAAAACAAACAAAATACAAAACAAAACCCACGAGGGGGAAAAATACATAAACTAGAAAAGACAAGAACATACCGACACGGGGAACTGGGAGACGTAGACAAGACAACGATCCGACAAGGACTGCAAACACACAGGAGCTTATAAAGGGGAGAAATCAAGCAGGGAGTGAGGAAAACACAGGTGGGGCAAATTAACCAATAACGAGATAACAAGGGGGTGGGATCTGACAATGACAGAGGCACATGGCCACACTAACAAACCCACATGTGCACACAAGACAGGACAGGCATGTGACATTACTCTCTCCAAGGAGCGGCTACCAGACGCTCCACTAGGGATGGGAGGGACAGACCAGGGCGGCACGGGAGGGACAGACCAGGGCGGCACGGGAGGGACAGACCAGGGCGGCACGGGAGGGACAGACCAGGGCGGCACGGGAGGGACAGACCAGGGCGGCACGGGAGGGACAGACCAGGGCGGCACGGGAGGGACAGGCCAGGGCGGCACGGGAGGGACAGGCCAGGCGGCACGGGAGGGACAGACCAGGGCGGGACGGGAGGGACAGACCAGGGCGGGACGGGAGGGACAGACCAGGGCGGCGGGAGGGACAGACCAGGGGCGGCACGGGAGGGACAGACCAGGGCGGCACGGGAGGGACAGACCAGGAGGGACGGGAGGGACAGACCAGGGAGGGACGGGAGGGACAGACCAGGGCGGGACGGGAGGGACAGACCAGGGCGGGACGGGAGGGACAGACCAGGGGCGGGACGGGAGGGACAGACCAGGGCGGGACGGGAGGGACAGACCAGGGCGGGACGGAGGGACAGACCAGGGCGGGACGGGAGGGACAGACCAGGGCGGGACAGGAGGGACAGACCTGGGAGAAACAGATAAGGAAGGGGAAAACAAGGGAGGGACAGGGAACACAAAGAGTTCAGGCGGCCGGGGGCCGGAGTGGCCAGCAGAGTTCAGGCCGGGAAACGGGACCGCCGGCTCAGGGTCCGCTGCTCAGGGTCCGCCGGCCTCAGGGTCCGCCGGCTCAGGGTCCGCCGGCTCAGGGTCCGCCGGCTCAGGGTCCGCCGGCTCAGGGTCCGCCGGCTCAGGGTCCGCCGGCTCAGGGTCCGCGGCTCAGGGTCCGCTGGCTCAGGGTCCGCCGGCTCAGGGTCCGCCGGCTCAGGGTCCGCCTGCTCAGGGTCCGCCGGCACAGGGTCCGCCGGCACAGGGTCCGCCGGCACAGGGTCCGGCCGGCACAGGGTCCGCCGGCACAGGGTCCACCGGGACTGGGATCACCGACTGGGACCACCGGGACTGGGACCACCGGGACTGCCTCTGGGGGCTCGGAGAAAGTCCTGTGCTTCTCCCAAGCCCTCCAGAAGGCCACCATAAGGTATCCGGTCACAGCCCTCCAGGCCATGTCCGACTCGACCACCGGATCAGGATTCCCCGAACACGATCCACCGACTGGGACCACCGAACACGATCCACCAGCACTGGGACCACCGAACACGATCCACCGGCACAGGGACCACCGAACACGATCCACCGGCACAGGGACCACCGGAACACGATCCACCGCACAGGGACCACCGGAACACGATCCACCGGCACAGGGACCACCGAACACGACCACCGGGACTGGGACCACCGGAACTGGGACCACCGCACACGATCCACTGGGACTGGGACCACCGGAACACGATCCACCGGCACAGGGACCACCGGAACACGATCCACCGGCACAGGGACCACCGAACGCGACCCACCGGGACTGGGACCACCGAACACGATCCACCGGGACTGGGACCACTGGAACGCGATCCACCGGGACTGGGACCACTGAACGCGATCCACCGGGACTGGGACCACCGGACACGATCCACCGACTGGGACCACCGAACAGTCACGCACGCGCCTTCCTTCTCCTCCTCCGCTTAAGTACCACCGAACACGATCCACCGGGACTGGGACCACTGGAACGCGATCCACCGGGACTGGGACCACTGGAACGCGATCCACCGGGACTGGGACCACCGGGACACGATCCACCGGGACTGGGACCACCGGAACAGTCACGGCACGCGCCTTCCTTCTCCTCCTCCGCTTAAGTACCACCGGAACCGGAACACAGACCCTCGGCCCAGGGACCACCGGCACACGATCCACCGGAACACGATCCACCGGAACAGGGTCCGTTGGCACAGGGACCACCGGAGGTGACCCGTTCTTCCTCCTCCCTCTCCCGAAGGGGTCATCGGAGGACTGGGGACTTGGCAGTCTGTGGAAAATGGGGTGGCCCAAGAGGTGGAAGACCCCCTCCAGGGCACTCCGCCCCCATCACGGTCATAAGTATACCCCACAAACTGCCAAAATGATAGTGTCCCCAGCATTCCCATCTCCCAGGCGATGACAGGATCATTGAGACTGTTGTTAAATATGTCCTTAAGTTCCGCCTGACTGATGTTAAGCCCCTCCGCTGCAAACAGGAACCGGTAAGCAAACTCCTTAATGCTGTTCTTCTCCTGCTTAAGGGAAAGGAGTTTGCTTAGTTGTTCCTCTCCTGATGCAGCGGAAGGGCAGGGAGATGGGAATAGGAAGATACCCATTCTGCTGAGTCCTCAGATGGTCGGATCGTTCTGTTACGTTACATACAAAGGACGAACAGGTGCGAGGACTCAAGTGCAGAAATGAATTTTATTATAAAAATAAAACAAACAAAATACAAAACAAAACCCACGAGGGGGAAAAATACATAAACTAGAAAAGACAAGAACATACCGACACGGGGGAACTGGGAGACGTAGACAAGACAACGATCCGACAAGGACTGCAAACACACAGGAGCTTATAAAGGGGAGAAATCAAGCAGGGGAGTGAGGAAAACACAGGTGGGGCAAATTAACCAATAACGAGATAACAAGGGGGTGGGATCTGACAATGACAGAGGCACATGGCCACACTAACAAACCCACATGTGCACACAAGACAGGACAGGCATGTGACATAACCATGCATGTCTAGTATCATTTTAAACTTGTCAGTGCATCTGGTAAAATTGTCTCATTCTCCCAACCATAATACAATGAAGCAGAAAGAGCACACCAGACTGATGTTTTAGAGCTCCGACTAACACATTGGCATTAGTTACGTAAACTTGGATTGTAGAGGTTGATAGACTAAACAAGTCTTCTGTTTAGAACAATAATAAATTGTTAGACAAATCTAAATAGGGCAACCTCAATTCCTTACAGAGTACCAATTTGCATATGGCAAATTATTTACATGTCCTTTGTGCCAGTGTCATAGTTATTTGAAGGGAGAAAAGTCAGCTGTTAAAGCCATCAAAATGCTTGCGCAACAGGGGAGGCCAAGCTTCAATCAGGGGTGGCACTGGCCATACATGGCCACCCTGTAACTACGCCCCTGCACATAATACTGACTGAAAAATAAAATACAAAAATGAACATGAACATGAATCCAAGCTAGACAATGGTGAAGCATACTGATGTTTCCAGAAGCCTTTATTTATGTTCAGCCAGCCTTGTTTTGAAACACATATCTTTCCTTTTTTACACGTTTCTTCGTGAAACACCGTAAGAGCTACAGGACAGATAAATAACATAAAATTAGCTCTTAAAACATACACTTTTCACGAAGTCCACATTTACCTTACAAATTGCAATTTATAAAAAATAAAACTTTCTGTGACGTTACTTCTGTTAGTATTAACAGTGCTAAAGGCTTATGTTAGCACGACTTCACGTAGAAACACGAGGGATAACAATACAGTTAAAAACTTCTTCACAGATGAATAGATTAACCCACATATTACTAACATAAACATGAAACAAATTAAACACATAATACCTTGTTCCCGTTCCAGCTAGGTGCTTAAATATCCTTTTATTTATACGATGTCAGAGCAACATGTGATCTCCATACTTCCGTGCGTACGTCTCAACAAAAAACTAGTTCCCCCCTTTAGATGCGAAATTAACAATCCACTAGGAGGCGCCAAATTTACACATTTCTTAGGGTTAGTTACAATGCAATTACAATATTACACAACTGAGTAGAATAATGTCTATGCATCTATTCTGTATACATACCAAGGACACACATACAATAGCATTAATTCACATCATAACAATAGTTTTATTGCAGAAGAAGTGGGTCAAGTACAAACTATATAAAAACATAGTTTGTACATGAAGTGAGAAAATGAGCAGGTGTTGGATACCTGCTGATAAACAAACTCCCCTCCAATATATAAAAAGATAAACCAGGGCTCCACAACACAACCTCCAGACATTGACATTGATCTACTGGACTGGTTTGTGTCACAAAAATACACAATTGAACCATGTTAACTTTGTAATAATTATTTATGTGTAATTCTGTTTTAAACTCCATGCAGAGTTCAGTGTTCTTTGAGAAACAATGGAGGTCTGGACTGTCTACCTGTCTCTCTGTCTTCTCGTAGCTTTGAGTCCTTCAGGTAAGACCATTATTCAGCGTTTCACATCATAACTGTTATTTTAACATTAATTGTAGCTCACCTGAGATGATCTGATACAGTATGTGCACTAATGTAAACCTGAGTTTGTCTCTTAATTATTATGATAATATTACGACAATAAAACAACAACAATTATATCATCAGCTAAAGTTATATAAGTTATTCATTCATATGAATGTATTTGTATTATTATTTTGACAATAAAATACATGAACAAATATGTGTGTTAATATGTGGTATATTTTTAGTAGTAGTAGTAATATTTATTTGATGCAAATAAAAACAGCAATGTGTGGGATATACAGTGTATTCCATAGAAGAGAAACACAACCAATGTCATCTAGATCACGTCTGAGAGAAGCGCGCCCGTCAACCCGACTCCAGATGTGACCCAAGCAGACGTGGATAACTATAACTAATATGATTTCCATCTTTACAAGATTGGGAGTTCAATATTTTATCCACAGGCTCATAGTAACAACAACCTGTCTAATGTTTAACAGAGATAGTAGACACAAATTTTTACCTAAAAAAATAGGGGATGTGGACCAAGGGCAAACACACAGGTGCTGGTCATATAATTAGAATATTATTCAACATTCAATAAGTGAAACTTGTATATTATATTCATTCATTACACACAGACTGATATATTTCAAACGTTTACTTCTTTAAATTTTGATGATTATTACTGACAACTAAGGAAAATCCTAAATTCAGTATCTCAGAAAATAAGAATATTACTTAAGACCAATACAAAGAAAGTATTTTTAGAAATCTAGGCCAACTGAAAAAGTATGAGCATGTACAGCACTCAATACTTAGTTGGGGCTCATTTTGCCTGAATTACGGCAGCAATGCGGCGTGGCATGGAGTCGATCAGTCTGTGGTACTGCTCAGGTGTTATGAGAGCCCAGGTTGCTCTGATAGTGGCCTTCAGCTCTTCTGCATTGTTGGGTCTGGCATATCGCATCTTTCTCTTCACAATACCCCATACATTTTCTATGGGGTTAAGGTCAGGCGAGTTTGCTGGCCAATTAAGAACAGGGACACCATGGTCCTTAAACCAGGTACTGGTTGCTTTGGCACTGTGTGCAGGTGCCAAGTCCTTTTGGAAAATGAAATCTGCATCTTCATAAGGTTGGTCAGCAGCAGGAAGCAGGAAGTGCTCTAAAACTTCCTGGTATACGGCTGCATTGACATTGGACCTCAGAAAACACAGTGGACCAACACCAGCAGATGACGTGGCACTCCAAACCATCACTGACTGTGGAAACTTTACACTGGACCTCAAGCAACGTGGATTGTATGCCTCTCCTCTCTTCCTCCAGACTCTGGGACCCTTATTTCCAAAGGAAATGAAAAATTTACTTTCATCAGAGAACATAAAGGACAAAAAGTGGTCCAAAGTTTTGGCTTTAGCCCAAACGAGACGATTCTGACGCTGTCTGTTGTTCAAGAGTGGCTTGACACAAGGAATGTGACAGCTGAAACCCATGTCTTGCATATGCCTCCAGCTGCAGTCCACTCTTTGTGAATCTCCCCACATTTTTGAATGGGTTTTGTTTCACAATCCTCTCCAGGGTGAGGTTATCCCTATTGCCTGACACTTTTTTCTACCACACCTTTTCCTTCCCTTCGCCTCTCTATTAATTTGCTTGGACACAGAGCTCTGTGAACAGCCAGCCTCCTTATGCAAGGTGTCAATGGTCGTCTTTGGACAACTGTCAAGTCAGCAGTCTTCCCCATGATTGTGTAGCCTACAGAACTAGACTGAGAGACCATTTAAAGGCCTTTGCAGGTGTTTTGAGTTAATTAGCTGATTAGATTGTGGATTGTTACTATTGTAGTTAAAAGAAATAAACATTTGAAATATATTAGTCTGTGTGTAATGAATGAAAATAATATACAAGTTTCACTTTTTGAATGGAATTAGTGAAATGAATCAATGGTCTTTTAATTATATGACCAGCACCTGTATTGTCCTGTATTGGACTGCAACTCTTGAGGAATAGATTATTAATGACAAAAAACAGCAGCGGCCCCATCAAGGACAGCGAGAAATGTGAGATTTGATCTTCCACTAAAGTCTCTTGATCCACAGGTCAAGACATTGTTCAAGAATGTCCCTACATTCCACATGGCGAGAGAGTGGACTGTTTCCCAGATCCAGACACTTCTGAGGTAAACTGCGGTGGATATGGCCTACATTCCATACTAACTCCCTGCATGCTTTGCTAAATCTTACTGTGCGTCCATACAGCAAAAATGTTTGGAAAGAGCTTGCTGTTGGAGCCCTGTGAATGAGAATAACGTCCCCTGGTGCTTCTTTTCCAAAACCCACGGCTACAGTGTGGTCAGCGAAAGCAAGCCTGACAGCACACGTGAGTTCAGATGTTGCACAAATCATCTACTTTCTATTGAACTTTGAAAAGTTTGTGTTTGACCATGGAGCAAGTAGAGCAAACAATTCGCCAAGACCTCATTGAAAATATTTGTTTTGCTGTAGATATTGAGGCCAGGCTGACAAGAATGGATGCTCCATCTCTATTTGGAGCTGATATTAAAGAGTTGACCTTCTACGCTGAAATGCAGACAGAAACCCGTCTCCGATTTAAGGTCTGTTTAAAAACTGACACAAATATCGGAGGCATGTGTCAATCTAAACACGTCTATAATGTCACGCTATATTCACTTTGTCAACCAGATCACTGATACAAAGCAAGCCAGGTTTGAGGTTCCTCACGAGCATTTGCAAGCGCCTTACATCCCTCCCACCGGACCCCTAAAATACAGATGGTCCAGAAGCCCTTTGGACTAAAAGTTTGGAGAACATCTCCTGAAAAACTCCTGTGAGTGGGAGCCTTTCCTCTGTTCTCTTCCTTTTCACACGCAGGTCATATGTTGACTCTTTGTGAGTTTAGTGCCTTGCTAACAATGCAGCACAGAATAATTTAAGAGTGTTTCTTTGACTAAACGAGGGGTATCAAAGCACCAAAGAGACAGAAATTAGAGGCATGCACTAAGTAAGATACTACTTGGCATCAGCACATATATTGCTCTTAGTGTCGATGTAGTTTACTCTTCAGCACAGCCAACAGAAACTCTTTTAAATGTCAAACAATTTTAAACAGGTCTTTCTCTTCATTAAAAATCTCATAACATAAAATTGTATTTCAACATTTAGCCTCCTTATTCAGTCCTTTGCAAAGCATGCTGGGAATTAGAAATCCTCATGCAGTCCAATTTTCAAAAAGTTTTTTTGTGCCTTGTCACACAATATTATGTTATGTAATGATCAACATTATTGTCAACAGAAACCCAATGTTTTAACAAAGACATATAAATGTTTAAAACATTTAAGGAAATTAATTACCATTTAAAAATTGTCATTTACAAAATGTACCTGCTTGAAGGGTGAATCTTTGGTCGGTCGATATGTTCTCGACAGGTTTCATGACATTCACCCACAAACTGAACTGTGAGTAAACTTCCTCTCTATAACATCTCTTCCTCTCTTGCTCGGTTAGGTTTGACACAACCATTGGGCCGTTCAAATTGTAGCCTCTTTTTCCTATTTGTAGTGGAGATGAGTGGTAGCCGGTGGGGTCTTCTGCTGTTGTAGCCCATCCGCCTCAAGGTTGTGCGTGTTGTGGCTTAACAAATGCTTTGCTGCATACCTCGGTTGTAACGAGTGGTTATTTCAGTCAAAGTTGCTCATCTATCAGCTTAAATCAGTCGGCCCATTCTCCTCTGACCTCTAGCATCAACAAGGCATTTTCGCCCACAGGACTGCCGCATACTGGATGTTTTTTCCTTTTCACACCATTCTTTGTAAACTCTAGAAATGGTTGTGCGAAAATCCCAGTAACAGAGCAGATTGTGAAATACTCAGATCGGCCCGTCTGGCACCAACAACTATGCCACGATCAAAATTGCTTAAATCACCTTTCTTTCCCATTATGACATTCAGTTTGGAGTTCAGGAGATAGTCTTGATCAGGACCACACCCCAAAATGCATTGAAGCAACTGCCATATGATTGGTTGATTAGATAGTTGCATTAATAAGAAATTGAAAAGGTGTTCCTGGAGTCACGTGATGCTCTCGTTCTAAGTTAGCCTTAATGTAAAAGGCATTAACCATGTTGTCAAAAGGCAAAAACTTCTCTCTTTTTTTCAGAAGGAGAAATGTCAGATTGTGTTGCTTCAAGAAACACATCTCTCTGACATAGAGCACATGAAGTTGTGTAGAAGCTGGGTTGGACAGGTTTTTTTCTCCTCATATAAATCCAACAGCAGGGGAGTTGCAATTCTTCTTCATAAAAATATCTCCTTTAAATTAGAAAAATTGATTACAGATAATGAAGGTCGCTATGTACTTCTCTCAAAATTTTGACGCTGGAGAGAGATTTCAAAGAGTCACCCTCCAGAGGCTTATCCCAGCAGCTTAATGCAGCCCGTTCTGCTTTAGATCAGCTATTAACTAAGAGGGCAGAATCATCTATTTTCTTTGCTAGACAAAGACTCTATGAATCAGGGAATAAACCAGGCCGTCTTCTTGCGCGTTTAGCAAGGGGGAGGGCAGAGACCAATGTAATTTCATCTTTAAAGGATAATTCTGGGGCTAATAGATTTGAAAACAAATATATTAATATAATTATGAGAGAATTTGATCAAAATCTCTATTCATCAGAATGCCACTCCACAGAGCAAAGGATGAACCATTTCCTTAATAATATTAAACTCCCCTCTCTCACACTGGAGGAACGAGCAGACATATGTAAGCCAATTACAGAGGAGGTTGTTCTTAACACTATAAACTCTTTGAGGGGAGGTAAGGCCCCTGGGACAGATGGATTTTGCCCAGAATTCTATTTAAAAAATGGGAAAAGATATAGTAGGATCACTCACTGAAATATTTGTAGATTCATTGAAAAATGGTCACCTTCCACCCAATTTAAATTTGGCAAATATTTCGCAAATTCTTAAAAAGGATAAACCACCCGATGTATGTAGCTCTTATAGACCCATTAGTTTAATTGGAGTTGATGCTAAAATACTCTCTAAATTGCTAGCCAGAAGACTTGAGATAGTTCTCCCCAACCTCATTAACCCTGATCAGACTGGCTTTATTCAGAAGCGTTTTTCTGTTACAAATATAAGGAGGCTCCTGAATGTCATACAGTACACCAACCAACAGCATTGTGAGGCTATCTCTGTATCTCTGGATGCAGAGAAAGCTTTTGACAGGGTGGAGTGGGGGTATCTGTTTGAGGCTTTACAGAGATTTGGTATAGATGGTGACTTTCTCAAAATGGATTCAAACTATCTATCATTCCCCTACGTCCTGTGTTATTACTAACGGCTTACGGTCAGATCCCTTCCCACTTGCTAGGGGCACCAGACAGGGTTGCCCATTGAGCCCACTTTTGTTTGCACTGGCTTTGGAACCTCTAGCGGAGGCTATTAGACAGCATAGAGATATAATTTCAATGATGGGTGTAGAGCATAAAATAGCATTATATGCAGATGATATCCTGCTGTTTTTATCATCACCCGGATTATCTATACCAACAATACTGTCTCTTTTGATGAGTTTGGTTTAATCTCAGGGTACAAAATTAACTTTAGTAAATCGGAAGCCTTACCATTAGGCAACTTTAATACGGAATCTTTGACTAACTTCCCTTTAAATGGTCTAAATCTGGATTTGTTTACCTTGGGATTAATGTGGCAACTGACCTGAACAAATTATGGAAACTTAATTGTGCCCCGATTATTCACACAGTAAAAAAAGATTTAAACCGCTGGCAAGCTCTCCCTCTTTCGCTGCTCGGTAGGATAAGTTTAATCAAGATGAATATTCTTCCTCGATTATTGTACCCTCTTCAGATGTTGCCCCTATGGTTAAGCAGGAAAGTCTCCGCAGAGCTGGAAAGTGCTTTCTCTAGATTTGCATGGAATGGCAAGAAGCCTAGACAAAAGATAAAATCTTTGCAGATGCCAGTAGAACTGGGTGGTTTAGCTATGCCAAATATTTTATATTATAATTGGGCTTGCCATGCCAGACTCATTTGGGAGTGGTATAGGTCTTACTGTAATCTGAGTCTGAATGTGGACTCATGGGCGTGCTCCCCATTTTCTATTTGGAGCCTGTTTGCTTGCCCCTATAAGCATGTTGATATAGTGAGGAAAAACCCGAAACTTTACAATTCTGTTTAAGTTTGGCAACAGGTCTCAAGGTTCTTTAGGAGAGGTGAAATTTTGTTTATGCCGAGTCCCATTTACTTAAATCAGGATTTTATGATTTAACCTGTCACCTGTCTTTAAAGTATGGCACATGAAGGGGATTCGTATACTGGGAGACTTGTTCCAGGATGCCTCCCTATGTCACGTTAACACAAAGGAAAACTGGTCCTAGGACTCAAGTGCAAAAAAACAGGATTTAATTATAAAATAAAACATAAACTCAAATCAAAACCCACGAGGGAAAACACATAAGAATACACAAAGAAACTCAAACACATACCAACTGGGAATCACAGGTAAACAGGAGACGTAGACATAACAAGGATCCGACCAAGACTGACAAACACAAGGAGTATATAAAGGGGAGAAATCAAGCTGGAAATGAGGGAACACAGGTGGGGCAAATGAAACCAATAACGAGATAACAAGGGGGTGGGATCTAACAAAGACAGAGGCACATGGCCACACTAACAAAACCCATATGTGCACACAAGACAGGACAGGCATGTGACACCCTAATGTCCTTCCAACAATTACAACAGAAGTTTGATCTCCCAAATCAACACCACTTTGGTTATTCAAAAAATTCGCCATCATGTTTTCTCAAAGCAAAGTCCTGTGCTGAATTCAGCAGCACTTAGCAATCTGGAGAGTTTCTTTGCCAACACAACTCAATCAATCAATCAACTTTATTTATATAGCGCTTTTACAATGACGATTGTTTCAAAGCAGCTTCACAGTGTTAAACAGGACAACATTGCAACAAAATTTGATTTGGCTAGTTTAATTTGGATAGTTTATAGAATTATATATGACCAAATTAATAAATTCTATTTGTATATTTAGTTGAGTAACTTGGATCATAATTTCAGTGTCCCCAACTGAGCAAGCCAAGCCAAAGGCGACAGTGGCAAGGAACCAAAACTCCATCAGGGCATGATGGAGAAAAATAAACCTTGGGAGTGTTGGACTCGGCATCAATTTCTCGAGTCCGCGTGTTCGTTGAATGAGGAGAGCAGGAACAAAATATAGTTGAACTGTTTTAATGATTAAGTAAGTCAGATGAAGATAGCATACAGAGCTCTGGGTCTCAACTGTCCCTGATTTACACAATCCTATGCAAGGCTTGTCCAGGCAGTCTGTGACAAACTTGCCTTTCCCCTGACCCAATATTTATACACAAAGAATACATAAGTTGTCTTTCTTTGGGAGACAGATGATTTTCTGGTCAGCTGTGCTTCGTTCGCAACATCACCCCTCCAATTTCCTGGACAAAAGACTGCTTCTTTGTTAACACATACAAAAGCACTCTAAGAGCACAGCAAAATGCATAGCAAAACAACTTCTCATATGGATCTGTTATAAATACCAACACCCTCTGGCTGTTGCACTGGTGATTCTTATGCCTAACAGAAAGTACATATAGTCTTAATGCAAAATCATTTCATAAGCTAATATTATCTTAAATTTACTATTGTTAATTATTAATTTCTACAAGCGTTGTTAGCAGTAATGCACAAACAAAAGATTTTATTCTCAACAGGAGAAACCAGACTCAGTCGGGGTGCCAGTTCTCCTCTGGCCTATTATTAGTAGTGTATAATTATTACTCTGGCAACCTTGCAGGTCATAAATCATATTAGATAGGAATATTCGAAATTTAGGGTATCACGCAAGAGACGGGTTCATTCAGGATGGCGCGTCCATTACACAAGAATATGAATACTTGAAAGATCGGAGTTATTGCGCCGGAGACGGGTTAATTGATGATGACGTGCCGGTGAGGCAAATTCAGAGGAGACACTAATGGACACGGTCTCAGTAGACACTCCAGGATGAGCTGGTCATGTCCAGATGCAGGTCCACCATCCGATCCGGACACGGCCTGGATCCGGCCGACTGCAGTAAACCTCGGGATAAACAGAGAGACTAACATTAGTGTGGATGCCACTCTTTTATGATGTAACGAGTACATCAGGTGTTATGGGAAGTGTTCGGTTCCGGCTGACCTAGTTAATGCAGCCTAACAATCAGTCATTTGATTTGAATAAAGAAAGTTAAAAATGTTCTATGTGTATGCCATAGTAAAGAGATGCGTTTTTAGTCTAGATTTAAACTGACAGAGTGTGTCTGCTTCCCGAACAATGCTAGGAAGACTGTTCCAGAGTTTAGGTGCTAAATAGGAAAAGGATCGACCGCCTGCAGTTGATTTAGATATTCTAGGTATTTTCAACTGGCCAGAGTTTAGAGACCGCAATAGACGGGATGGAGTATAATGCGTTAAGAGCTCGCTTAAGTACTTGGGAGCTAAACCATTTATTGCTTTATAAGTAATAAGCAAGATTTTAAAATGTATGCAATGTTTAATAGGGAGCCAGTGAAGTGTTGACAGAACTGGATTAATATGATCGTACTTCCTGGTTCTAGTAAGAACTCGAGCTGCTGCGTTTTGGACCAGCTGGAGTTTATTTATTAGGCGAGCAGGGCAACCACCCAGTAGAGCATTACAATAATCTAGCCTTGAGCTCATGAACGCATGTACTAATTGTTCAGCATTTTGCATTGAAAGCATGTGACGTAATTTAGATATATTTTTAAGATGGTAGAATGCAGTTTTACAGATGCTAGAAACGTGGCTTTCAAACGAAAGATTGGTATCAAAGAGCACACCCAGGTTCCTCACTGACGAGGGCTTAACAGAGCAGTCATCGAGGGTTAGACAGTATTCTAGGGCACTACTTGTGGAGCTTTTCTGTCAATAATTAAAAATTCAGTTTTATCTGAATTAAGTTGCAGGAAATTACTATTCATCCAATTTTTATATCAGCTAGGCAAGGCAAGGCAAGGCAAGTTTATTTATATAGCACATTTCATACACAATGGCAATTCAAAGTGCTTTACATAAGAAATAAGAAAACCATGTGTAAGAATTAAAAATAAAAACAAGGATAATTAAAACAGTTGTAAAGAGAATTTTATAAATAATTTTTTTGTAAAGAGAATTTTCTAATTAAAAATAAAAAATAAAATTAGGATAAATAAATCCCTATCTGCCTGATTCTCTAAATGCGGTCACCCCTATCTGAGATGGAAGAGATGGAGCAGGTTTGCAATGTCTCCTGGACCTTACAAGTCGGTCCAAGGACGGGCTCCTGTAGGGGGCGTTACCTATACCCAGGGCCTCCCTTTCTGGAGTCCGCTTCCTTGCACTGTCTGCTACCACAGAATGAAGCGAAGCACCCTGCTCTCCTTTTCCAATCTCTTCCAGTCAGACAGCCCTAACCAACAATGATAATCAACAGATACATAAGAAATAAAAATATATAGTAGTAAAGAGAATTAAAAAGAATAAGATTATATATAGATAAAACCAAAGATAAGAACAAATGTAAACTCCAAAAAACAAAGGTGATGCATAGATAGGCGAATCAGTCGGACGTACAGTGTCACAGTGCTCATTCAGTAAAGGCACGGCTGAACAGATGTGTTTTGAGTCTGGATTTGAATGTGGCTACTGTTGGAGCACATCTGATCTCTTCTGGAAGCTGGTTCCAGCTGCGGCTGGCATAATAGCTAAGCAGACTCTCCTTGCTTTGAGTGAACTCTTGGTATTTCTAACTGACTTGATCCTGATGATCGAAGTGATCTGTTGGGTTTGTAATTAATCAGCATATCTGCAATGTATTGAGGTCCTAGGTCATTGAGTGATTTATAAACAAGTAATAATACTTTAAAATTTATCCTAAATGTAACTGGAAGCCAGTGTAAAGACCTGAGGACTGGCGTGATATGGTCATATTTTCTGGTTCTGCTCAGAATCCTGGCAGCGTTCTGTATGAGCTGCAGCTGTCTAATGGTCTTTTTGGGAAGGCCGGTGAGAAGACCATTACAATAGTCCACCCTGCTGGTGATGAAAGCATGAACAAGTTTCTCTAAGTCTTGCCTGGAAACAAAGCATCTGATTCTTGCAATATTTTTCAGATGATAGTAAGCTGATTTAGTTATTGCTTTGACATGACTATTGAAACTCAGGTCTGACTCCAAAATCACACCAAGATTCCTGACTTGATTTTTTGTTATTAGACCTTTAGTCTCAAGATATCGTTCACCTTGAGAATTTCATCTTGGTTTCCAAATGTAATGATTTCAGTTTTGTTTTTGTTTAACTGAAGATAGTTTTGGCTCATCCAACTGTTAACTTCATCAATGCATTTGCACAGGGAGTCAATGGGGCTATAGTCATTAGGTGATAGTGCTAAGTAGATCTGGGTGTCGTCAGCATAGCTGTGGTAAGCCATTTGGTTCTCTCTCATTATTTGGCTCAATGGCAGCATGTACAGGTTGAATAAGAGTGGTGCAAGAATTGACCCTTGTGGGACTCCATGAAGTCATGGATGTCCAGTCAGACTTATGGTCACCTATACTCACATAATAACCTCTCCCTTCTAAGTACGACCTGAACCATTTAAGGACCATCCCAGAAAGCCCGACCCAGTTTTCCAGCCTGTCCAGAAGTATGTTGTGGTCAACAGTGTCGAATGCAGCACTGAGGTCGAGTAGCACCAGAATTGATGTTTTGCCTGTATCTGTATTGAGGCGAATATCATTTATTATCTTTATGAGTGCTGTTTCTGTGCTGTGATGTGGTCGGAAACCAGATTGAAAATTGTCAAAGTATCCGTTTGAGCTTAAGAATTTGTTCAGCTGACTGAAGACAACTTTTCAATGATCTTGCCTATGAAGGGAGATTTGAGATTGGTCGGTAGTTGCTCAATATGGAGTTATCCAGATTTCTCTTTTTCAGAAGAGGCTTAACTACTGCGGTTTTAAGGGAGTTTGGAAAAGTCCCATTGAGAAGTGATGAGTTTACCACTTCTAGCAGATCTGCTTCTAAACAGTTAAACACACTTTTGAAGAAAGAAGTGGGAGTGTGTCAAGGCGCAGGTTGATGTTTTAAGGTGCTGTACCGTTTCTTCCAAAATGTTACAATCAATTGCTTCAAAATCAGACATAGTAACTTTCCGAGGTTGTGGTCTGATCTGACTGACCCCAGAGCAACTCATGGATGTGCTGATCGTCGTCCTGATATTATTGATTTTCTCTGAGAAGAAGGAAGCAAACTCACTGCATTTGCTGTCAGAGAGCATTTCACTGGGAATGTGACTCGGGGGGTTTGTTAGTCTCTCTGTAGCAAAAGAGTGCGCGTGTTGTTTATGTTTCTGTTTATAATATTTGAGAAGAAGGTCTGTCTAGCCTTGCCTAGTTCCACATTGAAATCATGAAGGCTGTCTTTATAGATATTATAATGGACTGCAAGTTTTGTCTTCCGCCACATGCGTTCAGATTTCCTGCATTGTCTTTTCATTATTTGCACTGCCGTTGAGTTTCTCCAAGGTGCTTTCTGTCTGCCACTCTTTTTCCTGACTTTCTCAGGAGCAATATCATCAATTACACTCTTAACTTTTGAGTTAAAAGAGTCAAGGAGAGAATCAACAGAGTCTGCGGATATGCTTGGTGTTAGAGATATAGCCTTCATAAACAGCACACTAGTGTTCTCATTTAAGCTTCTCTTTTTGACAGAGACAGATCTAGCTTCAATGGCAGGAGAGATTGAGATATCAAAGAAAATACAGAAATGATCAGACAGTGCCATATCCTTAATAACTATCGATGAAATGTTTAGACCCTTACTGATAAGTAGATCTAGAGTGTGTCCACGATTGTGTGTGGGACCATGTACATGCTGTGTCAAATCAAAGTGTTAAGAACAGTCATGAGCTCTTTTGTTGTACTGGATTCAGCATTGTCTATGTGAATGTTAAAATCCCCAGCAATAGCAAAACAATCAAACTCTGAGGAGATTATTGATAACAGCTCTGTAAAGTCCTCAGTAAAGGCTGGAGAGTATTTTGGAGGCCTGTAAATAATGATAAGCAGGATGTCGTGGAGCACCTTTTAACACAATACCCAGATATTCAAAAGACAGATAGTCACCAAATGACACTTGCTTACATTGATATACATCTTTAAAAGAGCAGCAATACCCCACCTCTTCTAAATGCTCTGCACACACTCATAAAAGTAAAGTTAGGAGGGGCTGTTTCATTGAGGACTGTTGCACTGCAGTTTTCTTCTAGCCACGTTTCATTTAGAAGCAAAAAATCTAGGTTGTTTGTGGTTATTAAGTCATTGACTAGAAATGATTTGTTTTTAAGTGAGCGGATGTTTAAAAGTGCTAATTTTACAGTCTTACTTATTGTCCCCACGGTAGTATTAGTTTGATGTGTAATAGGCAGCAGATTAGATGGGTTTGCTATACGGTCTGAAAAGGCCTTAGATTTTCTATCACGTAACAGAACAGAAATAGAGAAAGAGACAGGCACACTGGGTTCCCGCTCGTTCTGTAAACATTTGATAAAGTTACTGTTATCATGGCGGGGACCCAACACACATCACTGAGAGCTGGTATCAGTTGTTTTAGGTTCACCTACAGATGGAGGAGGGTGTGGGCCCTGGCGTTGTGACCGAAGAAATCTCACAGGAGGAGGCGGAGGGCAAGTTGGGCCCACAGGCTTTGGTGGTCGCTGCTTTTTAGTTGATATTTGGGGACTCACAGCGATAGAGTGTGATAGTCTGATTCCAGCATAAACAAGATCCTCCATTCTCTCTGAGAAACTCAGAAGCGGGGCTGGAGAGGAATAGCATGTCTGGTGAAGGTGGCTGTTGCTCTGGTGTTACTGGAGGCTGTGATATGTTGTCCTGGCTTCCCTGGCTGTTTTCCATAAAGTCATCCTTGGGTGTTGAATCTTGGAGCAGTTCTAATCCGTCACAGTCTGTCTGTGGTGAGCTCTGTGGGCAGGGCTCAGCTGGGAGTGTGTCCGTGAGCAGTGGTTGTTGTGGCGTGGTGGTATCATTGTCCTTGTGGGATGTGTCAGCTGCATGTCCATTCAGATGCTGAAATGAAGCCCTGTGGTCATTCTGTTCAGGTGTGTGTGTGCCATTCAGGTTGAGTGGAGTGACACACACTGATGAAGGATGATGGAGGGAGAAGTTGATATTGTCCTTTAGCACTCTTGCACCAAGTTTGTTTGGGTGAAGGCCATTTGATGTAAACAATTGTCTCTGACTCCAGAAAAGATTAAAGTTGTCGATGAAGTTCAGTCCCTTCATGTTGCAGGATTTTTGCAGCCATGTATTAAGGCCAAGCAACCGTGAGAACCTATTTGTTCCTCTTGCTGGAAGTGGTCCACTGATGAGCGACTGAATTTTCAGTCTTCTAAGTGTTTCAAAAAGTTCATTGAAGTCCCTCTTAAGGAGTTCTGACTGCTCTCTCTGAATATCGTTCTTTCCCACATGAATGATTAGTCGATTTGCAGTCTTATGTTTCATCAGAATGTTCTTTAGTTCCCTGTTTACATCAGAAACTGTCTTGTGGAAGGCAGCATGTAGTTGTATGCCTGCTGCTAATGTTTCTGACTGTGGAGTCCCCCACTATCAGAGTCCTGGGCTCGGCTGCGCTCTGAGCTGAGTGCCGCTGTCTGCTCGACCTTGAGCGCCTGTTGGTATCAGTGTTAGCTGCGGGCTGATATGATCTGTGTCCGATCACATTTGGAGATTTTTCACCCACATTCAACACATTTGGGGATTCCTCACCCATATTCAATAATACTTCAAATCTATTCGCAAGATGTATAGGCGGTGGTAGGGGTGGAGGATGCTACTGCGGCAATTGTTGATAATCTTGACAATCTGTTATCTCGAGTGCCTTTCGGTCTCGCTCCCTGTCTGTGCCATCGATTATTGTGTGGATCAGTTAGAGCTTGTTTCTCTACACTCATTTTGGCCTGTTTAGGATCACAAGATTCATGGGACTCACCGGCTATATGCTGACGAGGCTCTGTTGTGTGTTCAGTCTGGTTTGGTAGTCCATAAGTAACTTTGTTTCCAGAATTGCAATCCTTTGTAGAAGTTTGTGGCAGTTTGTGCAGCATATAGATTTTTCAGAAAGAGGAGGCATTTTCTTTCTTATCCTTTTCAATGTAGGCAGCTGTGTTTTCCCTTCCGGAATGTAAGCTGGTGTCTGCTGTCGTGGGAGGTTGGTTGGATAATTCCCCTTTTTTGTAGTTTTCCAGCCAGCAAGAGTTTCTAGTTTTAGCGTTGATGTCAAGCTTTATCGTTTGAACACTGTGCTGTTTTGCTGTAGTTAAAATAAAGAGATAAAATATAAGCGATAGAGCAAAGCGGAGCAGTAAGCAAGAGCGTCGAACAGTAGCTAAGCAGGAAGCTATGCATTCCTTTAATCTTGTGAATTGGTAAGTTTCGTCAGGCGTGAAGAAATATAGAGCTGAGTATCATCAGCATAACAATGAAAACTAACGCCATGCTTCCTAATGATATCTCCCAGTGGTAGCATCTCTTCATTTACTGCTACAAACTGATAACGGTCAGATAAGTAAGATTTAAACCATGCCAATGCAGTTCCACTAATGCCAACATAATTTTCGAGTCTATTCAAAAGAATATTGTGATCGATAGTATCGAATGCAGCGCTAAGATCGAGTAACACTAATAGAGAGATACAACCACGATCAGATGATAAGAGTAAATCATTTGTAACTCTAATTAGAGCAGTCTCAGTACTATGATACGGTCTAAATCCTGACTGGAAATCCTCACATATACCATTTCTTTCTAAAAAGGAACATAATTGTGAAGACACAGCCTTTTCTAATATTTTTGATAGAAACGGTAGATTCGAGATTGGTCTGTAATTGACTAATTCTTTAGGATCAAGTTGCGGTTTTTAATAAGTGGTTTAATTACAGCCAACTTAAAGTTTTGGTACATATCCTAATGTCAAGGATTAATTAATAATATTAAGCAGAGGATCTATGACCTCTGGAAGCATCTCTTTTAATAGCCTAGTCGGTATAGGGTCAAGCATACATGTTGTTGATTTTGATGATTTACCAAGTTTAGCCAATTCTTCTCCTCCTATAGCAGTGAATGAGTGTAATTTTCCTCAGTGACACTACAATGTTCTGTCTGAAGTGATACTGTAGTAGACGGCTGCATGGTTATAATTTTATTCCTAATGTTATCAATCTTACTAGTAAAGAAGTTCATAAAGTCATTACTGCTGTGTTGTTTACAAAGCGTCAGAAGTTGAAGCTTTATCCTTTGTTAATTTAGCCACTGTATCGAATAAATACCTAGGGTTGTGTTTGTTTTCTTCTAAAAGAGTTGAGGAATAAGCAGATCTAGCAGTTTTTATGGCCTTTCTGTATGCAATCATGCTCTCTTTCACAAATTGCGAAAAACCTCCAGTTTTGTTTTCTTCCAGCTGCGCTCCATTTTTCTGGCTGCTGTTTTAAGGGCCGAGTGTGCTCGTTGTACCACGGCGTTGGATTATTTGCTTTAATCTTCTTTAAGCGCCGAGGAGCAACTATGTCTAAAGTGCTAGTAAAGAGAGAGTCAGTAGTTTCTGTTGCAACATCAAGTTCCTCTTGGCTATCTGTAATGCTGAGGAGATGGAACTGATGAGGAAGATTATGTACAAAGCAATCTTTAGTCGCGGTTATAGTCCTGCCATATTTGAAGCGGGGATGGCTTTGCAGCCTTAGCTAAATTAAGTATACATGATATTAGGTAATGATCTGAGATGTCATCGCTCTGCTGCAGAATTTTAATGGTATCAACATTTAGTCCATGTGACAGTATTAGATCTAAAGTATGATTAAGGCGATGAGTGGGTCCTGATACTTGTTGTCTAACTCCAATAGAGTTTAGAATGTCTTTAAATGCCAATCCCAATGCGTCTTTTTCATTGTCAACATGGATATTAAAATCACCAACAATTAGTACTTTATCTGCAGCCAGTACTAACTCTGATAGAAAACCAGCAAATTCTTTGATAAAGTCTGTATTGTGCCCTGGTGGCCTGTATACAGTAGCCAACACAAATGTCAAACGGGATTTATCATTTACACTACACAACGTTACATAAAGCACCAAAACTTCAAAGGAATTATATTTGAAACTAGACTTCTGAGTAATACTGAAGATATCATTATAAATTACAGCAACACCTCCCCTTTTCCTTTCAGGCGTGGCTCGTGTTTATAACAATAATCTTGAGTGGACTCATTTAAAGTAATGTAGTCGTCAGGTTTTAGCCAGGTTTCTGTCAAACACAGCACATCTAGGTTATGATCTATAATCATATCATTAACAATAAGCGTTTTTAAAGGGATCGAATATTCAGCAACCGAGATTTATCAATTGTTCATCCGTATTATATCTGTTGTTTATTTGTTGGACATCAATTAAATTTTTACTGTTGAATGGTTTTGATGGTTTTTTGTATTTACTGATTCGGGGAACAGACACAGTCTCTATGTGATAATATCTAGGTGAAAGCGTCTCTATGTGCTGGGATTTAGCTGACTCTGGTGACGTGAGACAGCTAGCAGACAGTTGGTTTAGCCAGTTTGTCTGCTTCCTGACCTGGGCCCCAGTGAGTCAAGGTTTAGCTCTAAGACTATGTGCCAAATTACTAGAGAGAAGAGCAGCACCAGCCCAGGAAGGATGAATCTTCTATCTTCAACAGGTCGGGTCTGCCCCAAAAACTTTTCCAATTGTCTATGAACCCTATGTTATTTTGCGGACACCACTTAGACAACCAGCCATTGAGTGATGATAATCTGCTAACTATTTCATCACTCCTTTTAACAGGAGGGCCAGATAAACAGACTGCCGGTGACATTGTACTTGCGAGTTTACACACCTCTTTAATGTTAATTTTGGTGATCTCTGACTGACGAAGTCAAACATCATTAGTGCCGACGTGAATAATAATCTTAGAGAATTTACGATTAGCTTTAGCCAGCACTTTTAAATTTGCTTTGATATCAGGCGCTCTGGCTCCCGGTAAACATGTGACTATGGTGGCTGGTGTCTCTATTTTCACGTTCCGTGTAATAGAATCGCCAATAACTAGGGCACTTTCAACAGGATCCTCAGTGGGTGCATCACTGAGTGGGGAGAACCTGTTTGATGTTCTAATCGGAACGGAAGAGTGGTTTTTAGATCCGTGAATATGCTGTCTCACAGTCACCCAATTGCCCTGCTGCAAGGGCTCAGCCGGAACCAAACAATGAGTGTTCACTAAGCTAGTCGCATCCAAAGCAGTATCTAAAGCTGTTACATTCTCACTACTCTCACATAAAGTCTGGATGCGTGTCTCTAAATCTGAAATCTTCTCCATCAGCCTGATTAATTCCTTACATTTAACACATGTGAAGCCCTGTTCGCCAACGGAGATAGATATGCTAAACATGTAGCATGCAGTGCAAGTGACAATGACAGGAGAAGAAGACATGGCTTACCGTATTTGTTGATGAATCCAAAACTTACCACACAGCTTACTCCACTTACTTTGTTTGATGGAGTCTATTTAATAATCCAACTCACCACAGTTGTCTAATGAACTCAGAAAACAGGAGACCCGGGTGCCGGGATGGAAAGCTGCCAGGCTAGCGAAAAGCTAACACGTGGTAGTGATTTAGATTAAAAGCTAGTGATGTCAAATTTAACTTGATAGGCTATATTAAACAATATATGGTGATGAGTAAGTTATATTTAGCAGTATAGATAACAACGAAAATATATCAAATAGAGATTCAAACGCAGCTATACAGAGCTGAAAACACTGTGCAGCAGCAGCAGTAGGTAGACAGGAGCAATCGATCTGACAATTAATGCTTCTCATTTTATATCTAGGTTTTATTCTTTAAGATACTCTAATTCAACTGGACTTTTGAACACAGTGGCTCGCAAATGGGATGAAGATCTGTGCAATGAATATATAGATGATGACTGGCAGGAGGCCATTAAGTGTGTGAGGTCCACTTTTACTTGTAACCGGCTCAGAGAGACCCAATATAAGATATTGCATAGATTACATGTGACACCTGTTATAATTAATAAAATTGATCATACTATATCTGCCCTGTGTGTTAAGTGCCATACAGAGTTAGGGACATACTTTCACTGTTTCTGGAGGTGTGAATACATCTCTAGATTCTGGAGTTTCATTGCTTTCGAAATTGGCACCATTCTTAAGATAAAATTGAAAAAGGTCTTTTTCTTTTGGGGATCCTGGTCTTTTTCTTTTGGGGCTCCCATCCAAAAGACAGGCAACAACATTGACACTGGACGCAACAGGTTACAAAATGTTAGATAAACTGCTACTTGTGGCAAGGAAATGCATTCTTATTAGATGGATTAATGACACTCCCCCCTCTGTCACTCAGTGGTATAGAGAGATATTTGCTGTTTTGCCCCATGAGAGACTGACTGCTGTGTTAAGGGGTAATGCACAGAGCTTTCAGAAGTTATGGTCATCATTTATAGATCACTTGCCTTTGGATTTGAGAAAAATTGTCATGTGTGGCAACTAGGGATTTCTGGGATGCTGGGTCCCTCTTTCTAGAGGTGGGCATAAGAATTTACCAAGAATGGTCTGGGTTCTTTTGTGTTCTGATGTTCTTTTGTGTTTCAAATGACATGTATCAATATCCATTATATGAGTATGTTAATGCTGATGATAGAAATGTGTATGGGAAATATTCTGCTAATGCTTTTCTGTAGGATTTGATTGTTAAACTTTCTGACTAACCTAGTCACCAATATTATTATGTAATTGGCATTATTCCTGTCTATTATTGTTAGTCTAGTCCCTTAATTTATTTTATTTATTATTTTGAATGTTTATTCATGTATGTCATCATTTAAGTTTCATGTCACAATAAAAAAAGAAAAGAAAAGGTGTTCCTAATAATCCTTTAGGTGAGTGTATACAGGTGCTGGTCATATAATTACAATATCATCAAAAAGTTGATTTATTTCACTAATTCCATTCAAAAAGTGAAACTTGTATATTATATTCAATCATTACACACAGACTGATATATTTCAAATGTTTATTTATTTTAATTTTGATGATTATAACTGACAACTATATGCCAAATGAAAATGCCAAATTCAGTATCTCAGAAAATTAGAATATTGTGAAAAGGTTCAATATTGAAGACACCTGGTGCCACACTCTAATCAGCTAATTAACTCAAAACACCTGTAAAGGCCTTTAAATGGTCTCTCAGTCTAGTTCTGTAGGCTACACAATCATGGGGAAGACTGCTGACTTGACAGTTGTCCAAAAAACGACCATTGACCTTGCACAAGGAGGGCAAGACACAAAAGGTAATTGCAAAAGAGGCTGGCTGTTCACAGAGCTCTGTGTCCAAGCACATTAATAGAGAGGTGAAGGGAAGGAAAAGATGTAGAAAAAAGTTTGTGAAACAAAACCCATTCAAAAATGTGGGAGAGATTCACAAAGAGTGGACTGCAGCTTCAAGAACCACTACACACAAGCACGTATGCAAGACATGGGTTTCAGCTGTCGCATTCCTTGTGTCAAGCCACTCTTGAACAACAGACAGCTTCAGAAATGTCTTGCCTGGGCTAAAGACAAAAAGGATTGCTGCTGAGTGGTCCAAAGTTATGTTCTCTGATGAAAATTAATTTAGCATTTCCTTTGGAAATCAGTATCCCAGTGTCAGCTTTTGGGTCTGCTGTTCCTTAGTTCTGCAACTAGATGTCACCTCACTCACCTGTTGTCTCTAGTTTATGTAATCATCTTCACCTGCACCTTGTTTCCCCCTGTGTATTTAAGCTCTGTTTTTGTTCACCCTTGTTATTTGGTCTTTGCATGAGATGTCTGCCTGGCATTCTGAGTTCCTAAGAATTTTTTTGAGACCTTGTGAGATTGTAAGTTTTTTTGTTTAAGTTATTTAAAGAAGTTATCTTGCATCTGTCTATTTTTCTCCCCTTGTGGAGTGTTTGTTTTCTTCCTTTTGTTTTTATGCCTCCGTTTTGAGAAGAACTTTTGTTGGAGTTTTTGTCATCATCTTGTGTTCATTAAACCACCTTACCTAAGACCTCGTTTTCTGACCTGTGTTTCAATTGGATCTTACCCCTGCTTGCTGGTGGCACAGTGGTATTACCACCTAGCTCTTACACCAGAGACCTGAGTTCTAGTAGACCTGGGTCCTGACAGAAAGACCAAGCCAGAAACACTCACCTATAAGGACCTGTTGGCAGTGATGGCTCAGCATGAGGGAGCGTATCAACGCCATGAAGCAGTTCTCACCCGTCAGGGGAACTGATGGCCAAGCACTCTGAACTTCTTGCTGATGTGATGAAATTCATTGGCCAGCTTTTTCAATGGATTCCAGGGAGTTCACCTTCTGGAGCACCACCTCCACCTCCTATTGGTGTGACCCAAGTGGTCGCTAAGCCTCGGCCTCCACCTCCTAAGCCCTTTTCGGAGAATGCCAATTCATGTGGGGGATTCCTGACTCAGTGTTCCTTGACATTTGAACTCCAGCCTTCAAGCTTCCCTACTGACTGCTCTTAGATCGCCTACATCATCACTCTCCTAGCAGATAAGGCACTTTCCTGGGCCTCTGCGGTGTGGGAATCTCAAGATGTCTGTTGTGGAACATACACTCTTTGTGGAGGAGTTCAAGCGGTTGTTCGATCATCCAGTGAGTGGTTGGGAGTCTTCCAGGCAACTACTCACCCTTAAGCAGGATCACGTAGCACTGCAGACTTCGCTATAGAGTTCCGGACCATTGCGTCCAGTAGTGGATAGAACGACGAAGCCCTAATGGCCTTCTTCCAGGGATGATTGTCCGGACCCATTCTGGACGAACTAGTTACTCGCGAACCCGCGACGGATCTCGAGTCCTTGATCACCATGGCTATCCGTCTGGACAATCGGCTAGAGAGAGAGAGTCAACCCGTCGCAAGACGTCTCTGCCCCGATTTTCTGGAAACAGGCAACCCTATCCTGCACGTATTTCCTCACCCAGTTCTGAGAAACTCGAGCCCCCGGAGGAAATGCAGTTGGGGCGTTCCAGACTCTCTCCTGCCGAGAGGGATCGCCGCATGAGGGAGAATCGCTGCCTATACTGCGGTGCATCTGGGCATTTCCGTCTCCTCTGTCCCGAGCTCCCGGGAAACGACCGTCCCCGCCCAGTTACAGGAGGGCTGTGATGGGGAAGATTAGTGCTACTCCTACCAATGCAGTGCTTTCCGTTCCGCTAACTCTTTCCTGGGAGGGCCATCAACATCAGGTCAGAGCCATGATCGACTCCGGGGCTGCTGGCGACTTCCTGGACTGTCCTCTGGTCAGGAGGCTTGGAATACCCACCCAATTACTTCCTCGACCCCAAACCGTTACTGCCCTAGATGGCAGACCCTTGGAACCGGGCTACATTACGGAGATCACTTACCCTCTTCGTCTCACTGTTCTCCAACATCAACATATGGAAGAGTTTTATCTGATTGACTCGCCCGAGTTCCCTGTGATCTTGGGTTTTCCCTGGCTGCACCAACACAACCCTTGCATCGACTGGCTAGCTGGAACCATCCTGAGTTGGGGTACTGCATGCCAGGTTACCTGTTCCCTCTCCAATCTCCCAGCCCAGAGTCCCGAGTCTCAAGAACCCATCAACGTGTCTCGAGTCCCTAGTGTCTACCACCGTTTCCAGGCTGTTTTTAGTAAGTCCCGAGCCACTTCCCTACCACCACACCGCTCCTACGATTGCTCCATCGACATTCTCCCTGGCACCTGTCCCACTAGAGGTCGGATTTTCTCCCTGTCTCCTCCCGAGCTCATCGCTATGGATACGTACATCAAGGAGTCCTTAGCGGCTGGCATCCCTTCCCCAGCAGGAGCGGGCTTCTTCTTTGTGGGGAAGAAGGATGGAGGACTCAGGTCGTGTATTGATTACCGTGCACTTAATAAAATCATGGTTCGGAATCGCTACCCCCTTCCTCTGATGGCCTCTGCCTTTGAGCTGCTACAAGGGGCTTCCATTTTCTCCAAACTGGATCTACGCAACGCCTACTATCTTGTGCGGATTCAGCAAGGGGATGAATGGAAGACGGACTTCAATACTCCCACGGTCATTATGAGTACCTGGTGATGCCGTTCGGGCTCACCAACGCTCCAGCAGTCTTCCAGGCCCTAATAAATGACGTACTCCGGGACATGCTTAACAAGTTCATTTTCGTCTACTTGGATGACATTTAAATTTTTTCGAGGTCTCTCGAGGAGCATGAAGGGCATGTCAGTGCTGTTCTCCAATGCCTCCTGAATAACCATCTCTATGTGAAACCTGAGAAATGTGAGTTCCACGTCCCCCATGCTCAATTCCTCGGCTTTATCATCACGCCAGGTCATGTTGAAATGGATCCCAAGAAGATCGAGGCAGTCCTGAAATGGCCTACCCCTACGACAAGCAAGGAAGTTCAACACTTCATGGGCTTTGCTAACTTCTATAGGAGGTTTATCAAGAACTTCAGCTCAGTGGCTGCACACTTAACGGCACTGACTAAGGGGGGTATTACCAAGATCTGCTGGTCCTCAGAGGCAGAAGGAGCCTTCCGTGACCTCAAGGGTCGCTTCACTTCGGCACCTATCCTCTCAGTTCCCGATCCTGAAAGACCTTTTGTGGTAGAGGTGGATGCATCGGATGTGGGAGTTGGGGCCATCCTTTCTCAGAGAGGGGAGGACGGTAGGATGCACCCGTGCGCCTTCATGTCTCGTCGGAAGTGGAACGCAACTACCACGTCGGGGATCGGGAACTTCTTGCGATGAAGCTCGCCTTGGAAGAGTGGCGCCACTGGCTTGAGGAGGCTCAACACCCTTTCCAGGTTCTCACAGACCACAGGAACCTTGAGTACCTGCAGCAGGCTAACCGACTCAATCCTCGCCAAGCTTGATGGTCATTATTCCTTCTGTCCTACAGGCCTGGCACTAAAAACGTCAAGCCGGATGCCTTGTCCTGAGCTTACTCTCCTGAGTTACAAGAGAAGGCACTAGAATTGATCATCCCTAAGGCTAGGATCATCGCGCCGCTGCACTGGGAACTGGAGAGAAAGAAACGTGAGAACCAAGAACCAGACCCAGGGGGTGGTTCCCCAGGTCGCCTTTATGTTCCTCGATCCGTCCGAGCCCGAGTTCTACAGTGGGGTCATGAGGCCTTCCTCCGTCCCAGGGCATCCTGGTTATTGTGGACCGGTTCTCGGAGGCCGCCCGATTCATTCCCTTACCAAAACTGCCTTCAGCCAAGGAGACTGCCACGCTCCTGATGAACCACGTTTTCAGAGTCTTTGGAATTCCTCAGGATGTCGTCTCCGATCGAGGCCCCCAGTTTTCATCTCAATTCTGGGGGGCCTTTTGTAAATTTGTCGGGTCTTTGGCCAGCTTGTCATCTGGGTTCCATCCTGAGTCTAATGGCCAGACAGAACGGGTCAACCAGGACCTCGAGACCACCCTGCGCTGCATGGTGGCCAACAACCCCACCTCATGGTCCAACTTCATCGTGTGGGCAGAATATGCACACAACACCCTCCGATCATCTGCCACAGGACTGTCCCCCTTCGAGTGTCAGTTTGGCTATCTCCCTCCACTGTTTCCTGAGGAAGAGGCAAATCTGCCCAACACTTCGTCAGACGCTGCCAGTCCACCTGGAAGAAGGCTAGACGTGCCCTTCTCCAGACCTCCATGAGGTACCAGCATCAGGCTAACCGCCATCGAAAGAGGCCTCCCAGCTTCCGAGCCGGCCAACAGGTCTGGCTGGCCACCAAGAACTTACCTCTTCGGGTTGAGTCTAAGAAACTTGCCCAGAAATTCATTGGCCCTTTCCGTATTGCCAGGAAAGTAAACCCTGTGTCTCACCGTTTGTACCTTCCTCGTTCCCTTAGAATTAACCCTACCTTTCATGTGTCTTTGTTAAAACCTGTTTTGTCTTCTCCTTTTGCCCCCCCACGCAGGCCCCCTCCGCCCCCCAGGATCATTGACGGCCAGCCAGCCTTCACAGTCGGCCGGATATTGGACTCGCGAAGGGTCCAAAACTCCCTGCAGTATCTGGTGGACTGGGAGGGTTACGGGCCTGAGGAACGCTCCTAAGTTCCGACCAAGGACATCCTGGACCGCAACTTGATCAGGGAATTTCGTGCCCGGAGACCAGGGTGTTCTGGAAGGAACGTCAGGAGCCGTCCGTAGGGAAGGGGGTCCTGTGAGCTTTTGGGTCTGCTGTTCCTTAGTTCTGCAACTAGATGTCATCTCACTCACCTGTTGTCTCTCGTTTATGTAATCATCTTCACCTGCACCTTGTTTCCCCCTGTGTATTTAAGCTCTGTTTTTGTTCTCTCTTGTTACTTGGTCTTTGAATGAGATGTCTGCCTGGCACTCTGAGTTCCTAAGGATTTTTTTGAGACCTTGTGATATTGTAAGTTTTTTTGTTTAAGTTATTTAAAAAAGTTCTCTTGCATCTGTCTATTTTTCTCCCCTCGTGGCGTGTTTGTTTTCTTCCTTTTGTTTTTATGCCTCCTTTTTGAGAAGAACTTTTGTTGGAATTTTTGTCATCATCTTGTGTTCATTAAACCACCTTTCCTGAGACCTCGTTTTCTGACCTGTGTTTCAATTGGATCCTACCCCTGCTTGCTGGTGGCACAGTGGTATTACCACCTAGCTCTTACACCAGAGACCCGAGTTCTAGGCTGGGTCTTGACACCCAGAGTCTGGAGGAAGAGAGGAGAGGCACACAATCCACGTTGCTTGAGGTCCAGTGTAAAGTTTCCACACTCAGTGATGGTTTGGGGTGCAATGTCATCTGCTGGTGTTGGCCCACTGTGTTTTCTGAGGTCCAAGGTCAACGCAGCCATATACCAGGAAGTTTTAGAGCACTTCATGCTTCCTGCTGCTGACCAACTTTACGGAGGTGCAGACTCCATTTTCCAAAAGGACTTGGCACCTGCACACAGTGCCAAAGCAACCAGTACCTGGTTTAAGGACCATGGTATCCCTGTTCTTAATTGGCCAGCTAACTTGCCTGACCTTAACCCATAGAAAATCTATGGGGTTTTGTGAAGAGGAAGATGTGATATTCCAGACCCAGCAATGCAGAAGAGCTGAAGGCCACTATCAGAGCAACCTTGGCTCTCATAACACCTGAGCAGTGCCACAGACTGATCAACTCCATGCCATGCCGCATTGCTGCAGAAATTCAGGCAAAAGGAGCCCCAACTAAGTACTGAGTGCTGTACATGCTCATACTTTTCATGTTCATACTTTTCAGTTGGCCAAGATTTCTAAAAATCCTTTCTTTGTATTGATCTTAAGTAATATTCTTAAGATACTTAATTTTCTGAGATACTGAATTTGGGATTTTCCTTAGTTGTCAGCTATAATCATCAAAGTTAAAAGAAATAAACAGTAATATATCCGTCTGTGTGTAATGAATGAATATAATATACAAGTTTCACTTTTTGAATGGAATTAGTGAAATAAATCAACTTGCACCTGTATATATAAAAAGTATAGATAGGATCATCCTGTAATTTGTGTTTGAAAATCATAAGACATAAATGTCTCAAACTGTCTAATTAACTGATTAAAAGGTTAAAATTTGCCATTACAAACCTTAATGTCCTTTCCTACCGCAGGGCTCACACAACCTGTATGGCCATTATCCCTATTTCACATGTCTGGAAGATGCCAGTGGCCAATCCATGGGTGTTTTCCTCATGAACAGCAATGCTATGGGTAAACAGACCATCTCTTGGCTAGTTTTATTGTGTCATTGTGATGGCTTTGCTGTGGACTAAAGTCCTAATCTTTAATTAAATTTATGTCTATGCACTGTGATGTGTTTGTGTGATTAGAATGAGGATACCAAATGAGCAGTTTCAGTTGTTTATGTCTGTCTGTTCTTGTCTGTGTGCAGAGGTGACAATCCAGCCCGCTCCAGCCGTAACCTACCGGACTATTGGAGGGGTTTTGGACTTCTATATCCTGCTTGGAGAGACACCAGAGGCAGTGGTAGACGAGTTTACACAGGTGAGTGGAAATAGAAACACCAGTGACTCTTCACAATTCTCTTCGTAATAATTCACAATTATGTTCCTTTTTAGAAAGAAATGGTATATGTGAGGATTTCCAGTCAGGATTTAGACCATATCATAGTACTGAGACTGCTCTAATTAGAGTTACAAATGATTTACTCTTATCATCTGATCGTGGTTGTATCTCTCTATTAGTGTTACTTGATCTTAGCGCTGCATTCGATACTATCGATCACAATATTCTTTTGAATAGACTCGAAAATTATGCTGGCATTAGTGGAACTGCATTAGCATGGTTTAAATCTTACTTATCTGACCGTTATCAGTTTGTAGCAGTAAATGAAGAGATGTCACACCGATCACAAGTTCAGTATGGAGTACCACAAGGCTCAGTGTTAGGACCGTTGCTTTTCACCCTGTATATGCTACCACTGGGAGATATCATTAGGAAGCATGGCGCTAGTTCCCTTTCGAGGGAACTCACACTGCGTCGGAACGACGATTTGGGGATGCTCCCTAAGCATCAGCGAATCTGAAGTCTGAATAAACACTAGTCCAATCCGATTGGTCGTGCGTGATGGCGTCATTGTGATGGCATACCGGAAGTATAAAGGGAGCGGCGCGTAATGGCGGCAGTTATTGCTCTTCAGCATAGCGCTCTCTGTCAAACTGTCTGTCATATTTACTGTTGTCTGTCCAGTTGCGAAAGTGTGTGAGAATGGAAAGAGTGAGGGAATACAAGCAGTGTGTGCATCCGTGTCCCGCTATATTTGGGCTCGGATACACACCTGCTGTGTGTTCAATGCCTGGGTGCTCAGCATGCTCGGGCGGCTCTCGAGGGAGCCGCTTGCGAACACTGCGAGAAGCTGACACTCAGGCTGCTTCGCTCTAGGCTGGCCGTGTTTGATGAGGCCGGCCAGCCTCGTGAGCCCCATGGTTCTGGGCCCGCGGTTGCTGAGGCAGCGGCGTCGCAGATCATGGGGTTCACAGCGGGATTTGTCAGAGGGTTTTGGGACTGCTGCGGCACTTTCCCAATCCTCCTCTGACAGTTCCGAGATCTTCCTCCCGTGTGGAAGCCGGCAGCGGCATCTTCCCCGGGTTGGAGGTCCGATGCTCGTGCTCTCGGTTCCGAGGAACCGGAGGAAGCGAGCATCGGCGAGAGATGAAGTGCAAAATATAACGCTTCATCCACCCGCCCGCGAGGAGCTGGTCGAGTGTTGACCGGGCGGTGGCCAAGTTAAATATCGATTGGCCACAAGAGGCGCGGAAGTTCAGCCACCCAGTAGGCTGGGCGACCGGTTTCTCGCACGGGTCCAAACACGCGCCGGGGCTTGCCTTTCTTCCGGATCTGCACACCGAGGTGTGCAGATCGTGGAAAAAGCCCTATTCTTCGCGTGTTTCCAATCCCCGGTGTTGGATTATTCCAGCGTTCTGGGGGCAGCGGCGGGCTATGGGGCGATGCCTCGGGTGGAGGAGCTCTCGCGAGCTATCTTTCACCAGTCGTGTCGTCCCTTAAGGCCCAGTGCTGCCCACCAAACCCTGCAGGGATACCTCATCTTTGGTGGGCAAGGCTTATATGGCGGCTGGGCGGGCTGGTAGTTCCCTGCACTCTTTCTATCTTGCAGGCCTACCAGGCTGACCTCCTTAAAGAGCTGGATGAGGCGAGGTCCCTCTCCGGAGGATATACTGGAGCTGCGGAAGGCCGCAGATTTGTCTCTCCGCATCACCAAGGAGCGGCCCGTGCCATCGGCCGCTCCATGGCTTCCATGGTGATTGTGGAGAGGCATCTCTGGCTGAATCTGTCGGGGATAAAGGAGAGGGATCGAGCTTTCCTCCTTGACTCCCGATTTCGCCTTCTGGGTTGTTTGGGGGCCCGCGGTTAATACCGTCGTCTCCAGGCACCAGGAGGCGAAGAGTCAGTCAGCGGCCTTCCACCAGTACCTCCTCGCTCAAAGCCCGGGAAGGCTGGCCTAGTGGGCAGCCTCAGCCGTCCACCAGCTCCTCACACCGGCAGGTGCAGAAAGAGAGCGTCGCCTCTAGAGCCCCTCCTCCGGGAGCTTGGCAAGCAGAGGCGGCGCTCTCACCAGCAACCTTCAGCACCTAAGAGGCGATCTGAGGCGTCCTTCAGGCGCGGAAGGCTGCAGGAAGAAGTCCTAGCTACGGCAGGGCTTCTCAGCGGTCCCTCCGCGAAAGGGCAACTGAGGTTGCTTCTTCGCGGCGCTCTGGGGAAATCGATGTAGTAATCCGCCGTCTATGGCGCCTCGGGCCACATCGATTTCCCGCAACACTGCGCTGCTCAGCCGCCTCCGAAAGGACTTGCGGCCGGCAGCTCACGCGTCCGCACATAGAGGCTCGTTCCCAACTACTCCCTGCCGGTCAGCCGCTTCAGGGGTTGGGAGCGAGGCTCGTGTAACACCGACGCCAGCCTCGAGAGGCTGGTTCCCTTAATGGATTATCTCGGCGCATGGAAATGCCTTCCGAATATTTCTACATGGGTCCTGCTTACTGTAAGCGGTTACAGACTGCAGTTCGGTCATCCTCCTCCAGGGTTCAGGGGTTGAACTGGACTGTAGTGGTACGGAGCGGGTTCGGGTAATGGAACTAGAAGTAAAAACCTTACTGGCGAAGGAAGCCATAGAGCGTGTTCCTCCGCTGGAAAGGGAATCCGGGTTCTACAGCCGGTACTTTATAGTTCCCAAAAAGGGGAGGGTTGCGTCCGATCATAGATCTGAGGTATTTGAATCGGTCTCTGAGGAGATTCAGATTCAAAATGCTCACTATCCCCATGATCGTGAGTCAGATCCAGTCCGAGGACTGGTTAAACGTCACGATAGATCTAAAGAGGCGCTTATTTTCACATCTCCATCCTTCCATGTCACAGGAAGTTCTTGAGGTTCGCTTTGGGCGGCGTACCAATATCGAGTGCTTCCTTGGCCTAGCCCTCTCCCCGCACATTCACGAAGTGCATGGATGCAGCTCTGGCTCAAATGAGGCTTCAGGGCATCCGTGTGCTGAATTACATCGACGACTGGCTCATATTGGCCCAGTCGTGCGAGATAAGTTCGGCATCGAGATGTCGTTCTGGCCCACATAAAGCGCTTGGGGCTGAGACTCAACACGAAAGAGTGTGTTGACGCCTTCCCAGAGGACTACGTTCCTGGGGTGTGTGGGACTCGACAACGATGCAGGCACAATTGTCTCTCACAGTCGAGACCATACGGGCGATGGTCTCAGGAATAAGGCTAGGCCACAGCATCACTGTGAGGCACTTTCAGAGAGTGCTGGGGCACATGGCAGCAGCGTCCAACGTGATACCTTTTGGCCTGCTATACATGAGACCCCTCCAGTGGTGGCTGAAAACCAAGGGGTTTTCCCCAGAGGAATCCTTTCCGTATGATCAGGGTAGCGCGCAGATGCCTTCGTTCCCTAGTCATATGGAAGAAACCTTAGTTTCTGTCCCAGGGGCCAGTATTGGGAGCGTCCTGTTGCGGAGATCCGTTTCAACAGGCGCCTCCCTTACTGGTTGGGGCGCGTGATCATGGAAGGCCACTTTGCGAGAGGTCTGTGGGAGGCCCGGCATTCCTCCTGGCACATAAATTGCCTGGAGATGCTGGCGGTCTACAAAGCTCTCAGGAGCTTTTTCCCGGACCTCCGCGGCCAACATGTCCTGGTGCGGACAGACAATACGGCTGTCGTAGCGTACCTCAATCGTCAGGGAGGGTTGAGGTCGCGCCCTCTGTGCAGATTGGCGCATCTAATCCTCCTGTGGTCCCAAGGGAAACTGTTGTCCATCAGGGCAATGTATGTCCCAGGGGTCCAGAATCAGGGAGCAGACATCCTGTCGAGGCAGGGGCTGAGGCCCGGGGAGTGGCGGCTCCACCCAGAGGTGGTGGAGGCCATATGCAAGAGGTTCGGCCCAGTGGAAGTGGACCTATTTGCGTCTCGAGAGACGTCCCACTGTCCACTGTGGTTCTCCCTCACGCATCCAGCCCCTCTGGGGTTGGATGCCATGGTGCAGGCGTGGCCGAGGCTGCGTCTGTACGCATTTCCCCCGATTGCTCTGCTCCCGGGAGTCCTGGAGAGGGTCCGTCAACAAGGGGTCAGCCTACTTCTGGTAGCACCCTGTTGGCCGACCCGAGTATGGTTCTCGGATATCATAGCTCTGCTGGCAGGTCATCCATGGCAGATTCCTCTGAGGAGGGATCTCCTGTCTCAGGCGGCGGGTACAATATTTTACCCCGGCCCGAGATTTGGAACCTTTGGGTCTGGCCCTGAGGGCCAGGTACCTAGAGGCTGGCCTGTCGGCAGAGGTGGTAGAGGCGTTACTCAGTTCCAGGGCTCCGTCTACAAGGAGACTGTACAGCCTCAAGTGGAATGTATTTTCCACTTGGTGTAGAAATGAGGTGGACCCAGTTAACTGCCCGGTGGCTTCAGTGCTGGAGTTCCTCCAAGATCGCTTCTCTGCGGGTCTAACCCGTCCACACTCAAGGTGTGCGTGGCTGCCATTGCGGCTTTCCACACTCCTATGGGTGATGGGCCTTTGGGTAGGCACCAGTTGGTTGTACAGTTCCTCCGTGGGGTTCGGAGGATAAGGCCTGCGGCTCAATCCAGAGTTCCAACTTGGGATCTGGCAGTGGTTCTCGGAGGGCTGGCTGAGGCCCCCTTCGAGCCATTGTCGGCTGAACCAAAGAACCTGACCCTTAAGGTGGCTTTTCTCCTTGCCATTACCTCTCTGAGGAGAGTGGGTGACCTCCAGGCCTTGGCGGTAACGCCGACTTGCCTGGAGTTTGCCCCGGGAGGAGTAAAGGCCATCTTACACCCTAGGCCAGGCTACGTGCCTAAGGTCCCATCAAGGGTGGTCAGGTCTTTGGTTCTGCAGGCATTTCATCCTCCGCCTCACGTGGCGGCGAAAGAAGGAGGCTTCACCTGCTCTGCCCGGTTAGGGCACTCAGAGTGTATTTGGAGAAGTCAGCACAGTGGAGGAGGTCCCAACAACTGTTGGTGTGTTTTTGGCTCACCCAAGAAAGGATTGCCTGCGTCTACTCAGACAATCAGTAATTGGATTGTCCAGGCGATAACCATGGCTTATCAGGTGCAGTTTGCCTTCACCTATGGCCGTGAGGGCTCATTCCACCAGAGGCATGGCCTCTTCGGTGGCCCTCCTTTCTGGGGTCCCCTTGCAGGATATCTGCGGCAGGGTGGGCTACCCACACACCTTCATTAGGTTTTATAGCCTAGATCTCCCCTCGGCGCCTGGCGCTAGGGTGCTCCAGTCCTAGCTGTGCCCGGTCTCGGCTTCACACTAGGACAGGCGCTACCCTCGGTGTGGCCTGGTGAATTTTCGTTCCCCAAATCGTCATTCCGGCGCAGTGTGAGTTCCTCGAAGAGCGGCTCGCGTTATGTATATAACCCTTGTTCCCTGAGAAAGGAGCGAGCACTGCGTTCAGCGTCGCCACACCTCGGCACGCCTGGGCGCATGCTTCAGAGCAATAGCTGCCGCCATTACGCCGGCTCCTTTTATACTTCCGGGTATGCCGTCACAATGGCGTCATCACGCCGCGACCAATCGGATTGGACTAGTGTTTATTCAGACTTCAGATTCGCTGATGCTTAGGAGCATCCCCAAATCGTCGTTCGGCGCGGTGTTCCTTTCTCAGGGAACAAGGGTTATATACATAACCCGAGCCGTTTTCATTGTTATGCTGATGATACTCAGCTCTATATTTCTTCACGCCCTGACTAAACTTACCAATTCACAAGATTAACGGAATGCATAGCTGATATTAAAAATTGGATGAATAGTAATTTCCTGCAACTTAATTCAGATAAAACTGAATTTTTAATTATTGGACAGAAAAGCTCCACAAGTAGTGCCCTAGAATACTGTCTAACCCTCGATGACTGCTCTGTCAAGCCCTCGTCGTGCTCTTTGATACCAATCTTTCGTTTGAAAGCCACGTTTCTAGCATCTGTAAAACTGCATTCTACCATCTTAAAAATATATCTAAATTACGTCACATGCTTTCAATGCAAAATGCTGAACAATTAGTACATGCGTTCATGAGCTCAAGGCTAGATTATTGTAATGCTCTACTGGGTGGTTGCCCTGCTCGCCTAATAAATAAACTCCAGCTGGTCCAAAACGCAGCAGCTCGAGTTCTTACTAGAACCAGGAAGTACGATCATATTAGTCCAGTTCTGTCAACACTGCACTGGCTCCCTATTAAACATCGCATACATTTTAAAATCTTGCTTATTACTTATAAAGCAATAAATGGTTTAGCTCCCCAGTACTTAAGCGAGCTCTTAACGCATTATACTCCATCACGTCTATTGCGGTCTCTAAACTCTGACCTGCTGATAATACCTAGAATATCTAAATCAACTGCAGGCGGTCGATCCTTTTCCTATTTAGCACCTAAACTCTGGAACAGTCTTCCTAGCATTGTTCAGGAAGCAGACACACTCTGTCAGTTTAAATCTAGACTAAAAACACATCTCTTTACTATGGCATACACATAGAACATGTTTAACTTTCTTTATTATAGTTGAGTAACTTGGACACTCAAATTATGATCCAAGTTACTCAACTAAATATACAAATAGAATTTATTAATTTGGTCATATATAATTCTATAAACTATCCAAATTAAACTAGCCAAATCAAATTTTGTTGCAATGTTGTCCTGTTTAACACTGTGAAGCTGCTTTGAAACAATCGTCATTGTAAAAGCGCTATATAAATAAAGTTGATTGATTGATTGATTGATTGTTAGGCTGCATTAACTAGGTCAGCGGAACCGGGAACACTTCCCATAACACCTGATGTACTCGTTACATCATAAAAAAGTGGCATCCACACTAATGTTAGTCTCTGTTTATCCGAGGTTTACTGCAGTCGGCGGATCAGGCGTGTCCGGATCGGATGGTGGACCTGCATCTGGACATGACCAGCTCATCCTGGAGTGTCTGCTGAGACCGTGTCCATTAGTGTCTCCTCTGAATTTGCCTCACGCACGTAATCCTCAATTAACCCGTCTCGGCGCAATAACTCCGATCTTTCAAGTATTCATATTCTTGTGTAATCGTTTACCATCCTAAATGAACCCGTCTCGTGCTTGATACCCAAAATTTTGAATATTCCTATCTAATATGATTTATGACCTGCAAGGTTGCCAGAGTAATAATTATTCACTGTTAATAATAGGCCAGAGGAGAACTGGCACCCCGACTGAGTCTGGTTTCTCCCAAGGTTTATTTTTCTCCATCATGCCCTGATGGAGTTTTGGTTCCTTGCCACTGTCTTGCTCAGTTGGGGACACTCAAATTATGATCCAAGTTACTAAACTAAATATACAAATAGAATTTATTAATTTGGTCATATATAATTCTATAAACTATCCAAATTAAACTAGCCAAATCAAATTTTGTTGCAATGTTGTCCTGTTTAACACTGTGAAGCTGCTTTGAAACAATCGTCATTGTAAAAGCGCTATATAAATAAAGTTGATTGATTGATTGATTGATTGTGGGTAAAATTGTAAAAACATGGAAATGCTTTTTCATATTAGAGACACAGCAAATACTTATTTATTGTTGGTCAGTCATAGTATTCTGCAGGCAAATATTTTGGTTTCACTTTATTTTCATGGTCCCCTTAACATATTCTGTTGACTATAAGTAGCGTTGCACTTACATGTCCACTAAATATCATTAGAGTGTTAGTAGAGTTTCAGTAGACTGGTAGGGTTAGGGTTAGAATAAGGTGACATGTAGTTGCAAAGTTACTAATAGTCAGTAGAATGTCTGTTGAAAGACCATTAAAATAAAATGTTAGTAGATATTAAGCAGACAGTCTACTAATACTCTAATGAGAGTTAGTTGACATGTTGGTGCAACGTTACTTATAGTCAACAGAATGTTCAAAAGGGACCATCAAATTAAAGTGTTACCAATATTTTTTGTATATTGATAAAATATATTCTATTATAAATTAGGAACATTTATAATATGTTTATTTTCTATTAAGTTTTACCCTTAAATGCATACCTTGGGTCGTTAGCAACCCGAGACGTCATTCATTACCCTCCTCCTCATAATTTTTTTTAAAGTTAGACATCAAGCTTTCCTCAATCAAGTATTCCTCAAGTATTTCTCAATCAATCCATTTTGAACAATATAAGAAAAAAAAATAGATTTATAATTTAATGCCTGTTTTACCACTCGTTTTTTTGTCAAAATTGTATAGGGTCGCTAACAACCCGAGGTTGTGTAGGATTGTACGTATATATTGCACAATAATAAATTAATCGGTAACCCTTTACAATACTAATTCAAAATTCATTCAAAACCCATAACCACAACTACATATTATTTAATCATCTAGTTAATAGTCATGTGCCCCAACAAGTAAAGTCGTAACATAATGACACATTTGTAATTCGTTAGCTAATGATTAATTAAAGCAGACAACAGGAAGTTGGAATGCATGGCTTTGACCCGTTGTGGTAATTAACACATTCATTTACATTATTAGTTAATATAATATGTTATTAAGGAACTAATACATTATGACACATTTAACTAATAACAATTTAATGATTACTAAATCTATTAATCATGTATAATCTTCATTAGTTGCTGATGCAGTAATCATTAATAAATGGGTTAGTTCACCATTAGAAATACATTAACTCATTATTATCTGTGCATTAGTTAAGCATGAATTAATGCATATTAGTGCACCCATATTGTAAAGTGTTACCAATGAATCTAAAATGACGAAATAGGTTTTATTCCACAAGGTGGTATTGTCTGATACGCAATGATGAAGTGACGTTTCACTCCTAGTTAGCTTAGACAGAAAACAAAACAATAATTATAATCTGCAAGACGTTTAATGGGTCAGCGATTTACTGCAGAGAGCAAGTACTAAACACAATCAAATATTAGTGTCAATGTCACTTGATGATGGATGAGATCATGAAGCTGTCAGTGATCAAAATATTGATTTAGAAGACGTTGAAAACGAGTTTGGAGAATATGTGTGAGATTGCGAATATGAGCCAGATGCTGAATATACTGGTAAATGAGCTCTGACGAGGACATATGATGATGGTATAAAACATCTGCTCAAACTGAATCCTTCCGAGCTCCAAAAAGTAACAAAATATACTTTATTTTATTCTTCTGTAATTGTTCCTTTAATATCAGGAGTTTTATATATTATCATGACAGGTAGAGATCTATCCATGTTAGATATAGATCTGGGTCGCTAACGACCCAAATATGTAAGAATGTTTGGCGAAACAGTCATGCATTTAAGGGTTAAATAAATAAAAAAATCTAAATTATTTGAAAAATGTTCTGAATTTATTCTGATTCTGGTCATTTGTGGTCTTCTGTGGTCAAATGTTTTTTTATAATAACTACTAAATGTTATTGTAACGATGAGTCAACATATTGAGGATCCATTTGCAGCTTTATTAACCAGACAATAGGGACAACAAACAGGCAGAGGTCAATCACCAACGACAGGAATAAACAGGGGGAAGCAGAGGCGTAGTCACGGGACAGGCACCTCTGAAACCTAGAGACTTCAGGAGCCGTTGCATGGAGGTTCCAGTGAAGCCTTGACAGCCAACTTCCACTGGATATGTGACAGCATGCCACCCTGCCTCTATGCATGGATCTGATCGGTCTGCATACTTCTCCTTCTTCCACTCAAAAGCAGACTCTAGGCCGTCTTCCCATGGCACAGTCAGTTCAACCATAATTACTGTTCTTGTGATGATAGACCAGAGCACAGTATCTGGAGGGGGGTTACAGTGATCTGCTGTGGGAATTTCAGTTGGTGATCAAGATCAGTGCTCACTCCTTTAAGGAGCTGCTTAGCGCCTCACCCCCTTACCTCACAAACTGGATTAGCCTGTGAGTTGCTGCTGGGCTGGCCCTGTTTAGCTACTTTTCTCAGGACCTGGTGGTGATGCCATCCATAACGTCCTTAGTTCAGTGCCGTTTTGGACAGGATGTGCTGTAAGCTGGGGTTCTGATAGCCACAAAGCTGGCAGATCTCCTCTGAGCCATACCAAAGGTGCAGATTCTGGGGGCTTGGGAGGGTATCGTACGTGGCCCTAATTAGGAAGCTCAGCCTTGTCTGAGGCATCCTCCACAAATCGGCCCACGTCACGGCCCTGTCGATGACAGCCTCCCAGGTTGTCCATCTCCCTTGTTGGCATTGGCGCACAGCTTTCATTTTGTAGACCTCTTCTTCCTCCCTTACAACTTCGGAGATCACCAAGATTTTTCTCTCTTCCTTTGAAGCTTTGGACCACAGCTTAGGTGGTGTTCCCCAACCAAAGCCTTCCCTGCCATATTGCACCAATCCGACGACCTCCTGGTGTTTCATTGGGAGCCTAAAGGTGTTTCTTCCAAACAGGGATACATTTGACAGACATCGGGAAGGTCTAGCCACTTCCGGATATAGTTGTTAGCCTTTGAGTCCATCTTCTGGACTGCTGATATGCCGATGTCACACCGTTTGAGGGTAAACTTCTCCTGTCTGCATGTTTGTCACAAGGTAAACTGGTAACACCAAACCTTTATTTCGCCAGGTAGCAAGCTTTGGTCGATCTTTTCAAGGCCAACTCAAAATAAACTAAAAACATTTTGTCAGATAATAGAAGGAGACAGACAAGGAATACAGTTCACAAGGTTTATGAAGGTGAAGTGTGAGTGAAGAGCAGTGATGGTGAGTGTAACAGCAGCAGCGAAGGAATATGATGATCTTATCTGATGATGAACAGTCCTTTCTCTTGCAGGCAGATTGGAGATCAATCAGCGTGGGAAGGAGCAGATCACTGAAGACAGAAGACAGATGACAGACGATCAGGTAAGTTCTCAGGTGAGTAATGTAAGAAGGGATTTAATAGCTTGTCTTGTAAAGACAAGATCAGACAATGATGCTGCTGATATACTGTGTGGTGATGAGGGTGATTGCCGGCAGGTGCAGGTGATAGTGGATTTTGTGCAGGGGGTGAGATTCTGCAGGTGGATTCTAGGATATGAAGGTGACTGTGATAGTACTATCACATCCCAGAAAGCGCAAAAACTGAATCCTGCAAGGGTGGGATGGTGGGCATCCTGGAGCTGTGACCAGCAGGTAAATATAGATACCTCTAGGGTTGCACCGGAACCCAGGGACACAGGGCGAAGGCGGCAGTTCAGGGATGGTGGGAGTGTCTAGGACGGCCTCTGTGGTCGTGGCTGTTGAAGGATAGCCCCATCCCCCCAAAATTTTCTTGGGCAGAGCTGAGGACGTTGGATGGTGCCCTCTCTGGACCCTGGGCAGTGGACGGACTCCTCTCTGGATCCTGGTTGGAAGACGGACTCCTCTCTGGTCTTCATCAACCTCGCCAACAGTGACACCTCACCAACAGGATTCAGCAGGGTCAATAGGAGTGAGGAGAATGCCCATGGAACTGCGGTTTGTTAATGGTCTAGTCCTCTGAAGTTCTGATGGTGACTGAGCTGGTGACTGTGACACATTTAAAAAAATGTATATATATTTCAGCTAGTTGACAATAGATAATTTCTCTTTTTTTTCTAGTATTAAAATAAACAAAAATTTAATAAAATGTATTAGAACTATGTAGACATTAAGAAACTACTAAAAATGATTACAACTTTCATATTAAACCGAAAACTGGAAACATAAAAAAATTCAAAATATGATTAAAAACTAAAATTATATATCAATGATACTAAAATAACACTGGTCCAATTATGCATTTATTTATTTATTGGCAAATAGCAGTAATAAGCAGTCAGACAGTCATTATTACAAAATAAACCCTGATCTGGATCACACACTGAACTTCTTACCAAAACTTCATCAATGCTAAATGACTTGTGACGAGAGTCTGATGAGATGTTCAGTGTCTTTAACATTGCTTTATGTCCCTCCAGCTGATAGGCAGGCCTTTCATCCCTCCGTACTGGTCTCTGGGCTTCCAGCTCTCTCGCTGGGACTACAGCAGCCTGGATGGGGTCAAGAAAGTCGTGGAGAGAAATCGACAGGCCAGCCTTCCTTATGTAAGTGAAGGAGAGCCCACACTTTCTTCTGCAAAACTTGATTCCACCCAGTCCATCAAAGCCACAACCGAAAGCACGGAATCATGAATAATAACTGCACATGTGCACTTCACCTATACATGCATTTACAAATGTTTAGCACTTTATGGTGGAGCTTATTGCCTAAAGCTCAATGTTTGGTGTAGCTCAAACAACCATTCATTTGTTAGCGTAAAGAACATTTTAATAATCTAAAGAACTTTTTCCTCCATAAAGAAACTTTTGTGCAATGAAAAGAGTTAATGGATTCTTCATAGAACCATCAATGCTAATAAAGAACCGTTATGTTTATGAGTGTAACTTCCATAATTAGACAATGAAGTGATATTCAGTAAAAGCTTGATTCCACTCAGCGGTACGGTTCGGTATGGTACGGTACAGTACGCATTTATTTGCGTTTCCACTGTCAAAAGTTGTGACTGGTACCAAAATGCCGAACCGTACCGTACCACTTTTTCCGGTACCCTTCCGTTGGGGTCACTAGCACAGTGGTACGGTACTAAAGGGTGGAGCTAGACTCACTGCAGAATGCTGACTGGTTGACAGAATCGTCACTTGCACGTGCGACAGGGGGATCGACAACTCAAGAGGCGCCATTTTTAAATCACAAGATTGCAAAACAATGTTGCAAAACCGATGCTTTCCGTCATATACCACGCCTATCAAAAAGGGTACTGTTGGCAGTGGAAACGCTCGCCGAATTCATGGTTACAGACCCGAACCGTACTGTACTGTACCTTACCGCTCAGTGGAAACGAGCCATTAGAGAAGGAAACTGATTTTTTATGTAGATTTTACAAGGCATTATTTTGTGTTCCAGGACGTCCAGTACACTGATATTGACTACATGGAGGACAAAAAGATCTTCACCTATGATATGGTGAAATTTGCGGAGCTACCTCAGTTTGCTGAATACATGCATGATAAAGAACAGAAATACATCATCATATTGGTGAGCCATTGATATTGTGCTTTCATTTATGCTGAACTGCAGTTTTATAGGTTGGCATGTTAGTTCTGGGTGTTTTACAGTAGTTTGGAGCTGAACTTGATTTTGTCCAGTTGAACACCTCAAGTCAATTTTCTTCTTGGTAGGATCCTGCCGTGTCCACCAGTCGAAGGATAAATGGTCCTTATGAAGCTCTTGACAGGGGTCATGCAGCTAAAGCTTGGGTCACTGAAGCGGATAGGGTAACGCCTCTATTGGGAGAAGTACGATCCACCAAACATGCTCCTGATTGTCCAATCTTAGTAGGGATTGGGACTGAGAACTGTTTTTTTTTTTTTATAAAAATATCTAAACTTGAATGATTTCCATGATGTTTGGTTTTAGTAGTTGTTGCTGGACATCTGCATTCATTCATTCAATCATTAATTATGTTATATATATATATATATATATATATATATATATATATATATATATATATGAATATATATACATATATATATATATATATTAAGGACATTCTCCTCCCCTCTCTTACATCACAGGTCTGGCCAGGGGAAACCCTATTCCTGACTACACTAACCAGTCTTGCATTGATTGGTGGGTTGATGAAATTTTGCGTTTCCACAAAGAAGTCAAGCACGATGCTCTCTGGATTGTAAGTAACCTGCAGAGATCATTACCCATCACCAAATATTGAACCTGATAATTTTATGACCGGGTGGAAAGGTCAAAAAAGGTCATGAAAAAAATGTCTGATTCTAATCTCCAACTTTCTACAGTCTCAAAATAAACACTATATATATGTCACTGCATCAATATGTATTAATCATGATATTCAAACAGAGCACAATAAAAATCTCATCTAGAGTACAGTGTTAACCGCAAAAGATTTATGTAGTAAATTAAGTAATAAAATTAAGTTCTGCCTGACAATTTGTCTCGCTGAATATTCTGATTCAGAAATGCATCACATTATGAAAGTAAAATGGTTACATATGCCATTTATGTTGACTTTAAAGCTAATCACTGTTTGTGTGTGTGTGTGTGTGTGTGTGTGTGTGTGTGTGTGTGTGTGTGTGTGTGTGTGTGTGTGTGTGTGTGTGTGTGTGTGTGTGTGTGTGTGTGTGTGTGTGTGTGTGTGTGTGTGTGTGTGTGATAACAAACTCAACCATCCTCCATTCACCCCACGTGAGTTTAAAATGCATCTACAGCTTGATTTATTCATATCATCTTTTCCTCACCATCTGTAAACATCCGTAATGTTGATTTCCATTGGACTCTAAAGGTATCCTTGATAACCTGATGTACAGTAAGACCTTGTGTATGGATGCTAAACACAACTGGGGGAACCACTATGATGTTCACAGTCTCTATGGCTACGCTATGGTCCTGGCCACTGAGAAGTAAGTGCTGGTTTTTCCACACTCTGTATGCAAAAATCTTTGTTTTGATTGTCTGATGTGGCGTTTGACTCTTGACAGAATGATTGACATGGATTAAAATCACAACAATGCTGTATTTACCAGTAGATAGTCATATATTAATATGCTCATGGTTGTGACTTCACAACCATGATGATTTCTGAATACGTATGTTTGTGAATTTTTTCATAAATGGTCTGGGTGGTCATAGGATGGAGGTTAATATTGTCAGTCTTAGTGAATGTCTACTCTTGCTCATCCACACCCCCTCTCTCATTCAGCTTAACTCCCACTTAACTCCTGTCTGCATGTTTGTCATTTTTGCTTTCAAAGGCCACCCTACTTAGCATTGTGTCTTTCTAATACCCTCCTTGGTGTTATTATATTGTGGTGCTAGCACTCCCTAGCATATTAGAGAGCATACCTCTAGCATATTAGAGAGCATACCTCTAGCATACTAGAGAGCACTCTCTAGCATATTAGAGAGCATACCTCTCTAATATTCTGTTTCTTCTTCTAGAGCATCGAGAGCAGTGTTTGGGACAAATCGTTCCATGGTTTTAACCCGCTCTTCCTTCCCGGGGTGGGCAAGTACGCTGGGCACTGGTTGGGTGACAATGCCGCCACCTGGAATGACATTAAGTGGGCAATACCCAGCATGCTGGAGTTTAACCTCTTTGGAATCCCTTATGTAAGTGGTTTGGCTCCAAACATGGGTAATTGATGGTAGGCACTTCAGAACACAATAGCCCCACTGAGAGACAGAAAGTGTTTGGTTTTGATTGAGTTTCCATGTAATGCAATGAGGAGTTGAATGAGAATGCATTTGGACTTGAATTGACGTTAACATTGACTTGCTGACTCAACCAATTAATTTATTATTGTCTCAGATTTTAGACACAAATACAGACTTTGCCAATCTGAGCACAGTGTGAACATTGCTAATTTCTCTAATGAAGAAAACAAGAGTATAAAAACAACAAGACTTCAGTTTAAAGGGATGAAATGAAAATTCTGTCATCTTGTACTCACCTGTATGAGTTTCTTTCTTCAGTTGAACACAAAAGAAGATATTTGGAAGAATGCCGGAAACCAGACAATTGACTGCCGAAGTATTTTTTTCCTACTATGGAAGTCAATAGGGTCCATCAACTGTTCGCTTACGCATATTCTTCAAAATATCTTCTCCCTGTCGCCTAGGAGAAACAACTGAGATATTGAAGAGATTTTTGTCTCAAAGCTCAGGAGATTCTCACTGTTGACCTCTTTAAGTGTCAGATTTTTCACTTAAAATTGCTTATAAAATGTAAAAATAAACACAAATGAGACTCTTCAAGTCTTGGAAGAGAATGTTTTAACATTTGATTTTAATTGCACACACACATTTTTTATCTCATCTGATGTTCTATGGAGACGTTTGTCAGATTACTGGTGTCTTTTTCAGATATAAAACACTGGACTCTCCATTTAAGCGCATAGTTTTTTTGAGAAACATAAGAAAATAAAGAGTGATCTGAATCTAATGATGTTCTTATGCAGATTGGTGCAGACATCTGTGGATTCTTCGACAACTCGTCGGAGGAGCTTTGCAGGCGTTGGATGCAAGTTGGCGCATTTTACCCCTTCAGCCGTAACCACAACGCTCAAGGGTTCAAAGTATGTGCGGCTCTTTAAACACCCAGAAGAGTCTTTGAACATCTGTGTTATGTGTTTCTGGCCCAATGGCAGCGCACTAAATGACACATTTTTCCTCTCTCTTTGATTGGCATGAGAGAAGCAATCTGTCCTCCAGAGTGAGAGTTTGAGGGGGCAAATGAAGATGAATGGAAAATTATATTCTTGATGAAATTAGATGATTTCGATTTGAGATTTATTCGGAGAGTAATCATTTCACGGCTCCAGCATGATGAACATATCATCAGGATCCATTCTTTGCTCTTCCAGACTAGTTTTGTGTCCCTTTTACCAGGACCAGGACCCTGCAGCATACGGCACGGACTCTCTGTTGATGAACAGCTCCAGGCATTACCTGAATATCCGCTACAGCCTCCTGCCATACCTCTACACTCTGTTCTACAGGGCCCACGTCAGCGGAGAGACTGTAGTGCGTCCCATGATCCATGAGTGAGTGTGGAAGCATCTGGAACAGCTCCAGTGTTTCTTTGTGTTTAGGAACTTCATGTATTTCTATATGAGATATCTCATGATAAAACATGTGTAGAACATAGAAAAAAATAACAATTGGTTTTGAGTTTAATTAGCTCAATTCTTTTCAAGATGTTTAAAAAAGAAAAAATCATACTTTTTTCTGCAAGGATGCATTAAATTGATCAAAAGTGACAGGAAAGACATTAAAAACAAAAGACTTATATTTCAAATGAATGCTATTCTTTTTAAACTTTATATTTATAAAGAAATGTTAGAAATGTGACACTGAAGACGAGTAATGATGCTGAAAATGCAAGAATAAATACACTTTACTATTTATTCACACAGAAAACAGCTGTCCCCTTTCAGTCTGTCATGTTCGACGTACGTCAGAACTGACCGACGAATTGGGGATCATTTTCAGTGTTTAAAAAACGAGTCGATGACCATTGGCATGTGGTTCACGCATTCCATTCCATAAATAAGGAAGTGGAATACCACATCCTCGCTTTATACTTCGGAGCCGAATGGTACTGTTTGTTCAGTCTGCTGTTTCCTACGAAGGGTGTTTTGTTATGAGTCTGCTCGAGAAGAGGATCGCTCTGCTTCCTTGTGCGGATGTGACGGCACGTGTTAGCGGGTGGCCACTTCAGAGTTCAGCTGTTTTACAGTGTTGGTTGGCTGGGCGTTTTCAAACTGAGTGCTCACACGCAGGCTTGCACTGTTGCACTGGACTGCGGCAATCTCCCTAAGTGCTTCAGCACTATAAAAGAGCAAATTCCTTTTCTAAAAGAGCAACACAGTTTGACCCTGTGTTTTTTTCAAGATGTCATTCAAACCATGTGTTTCTGGATGCAGTCGATTTCTGTCCCCAGTTGACGGTCATGATCGTTGTCTCACGTGTTTGGGTGTTCAGCACGTTGAGGCAGCTTTTGTGAATGACTCATGTTCCCACTGCTGGAACATGACCATCGCAGATTTACGGTCTGGGCTCGAATACCTCAAAAGGGGTGGAGTCCCATTGTGTATCCCCCGATCTTGTGGTCTTCCCTCTGCAAAGCAGAGGGCTGCTACTTTGGCTGATAACTTTGGTGAAGACCTGAGGGTTACAGTGAGGGCTTCGCTTACGGGTCAACAGGCTCCTCTGTCCCCTCCCCCCTCTGCTGTGGCGGTGGAGTTTCCGAGAGAGTGTGCTGGTTCTTCCCCTGGGGGCCAGTCATTACTTATGGGGCTGCGGCTGAGAATATGATCTTGATTGCTGCATCAGGGGACAAGCTAATGACCTCTGGAGATGAAGATTTGGCTGTGTTGCCCTCTGTGGGTGTGGTTGCCCGAGACTGATCCAGAGCTCATGGCTATGCTTTTCCGGGCTGCCGCAAGAGTCAGGCTCGAGTGGAACCCTCCACCGTGTCCCGAACCTTCGCGGCTGGACGATTGTTTTCTCGGGACGGCCCGTGCTGTTTCTCAGTGCCCCACCCCTGTGCCTTTCTTCCCAGAAGTGCATCAGGAGCTCATGAAGTTGTGGACAGCACCTTACAATGCTAGAAACCGATCGACTGACTCATCCGTCCTCTTTGGCGGTGCGTCTAAGGGGTACGTGGAGATCCCCCCCAGTGGAGCAGTCTGTGGTGATGCAACTGTGTCCCAAGACAGCTGCCGACTGGCGTGGTAATCCACTTCTCCCCTCCCGGTGTGTAAGTTCTCATCTGCGCTGACGGGCAAGGTTTACAAAGCCTGTGGCGAAGCCGCATAGTCTTTACATGCCATGGCGCTCCTGTAGGGCTACCAGGCCAAAGCGCTAAAGGAACTGCACAAGAGTAATTCTGACCCAGGTGTTATGCAGGAACTGCGTGCAGTGGCAGACCTTGCTCTCCGGGTGACGAAAGTTGGGGGATGTCCACGTTAGTTAGCCCCCCCCCCTAGATGATTTTTCACGGCCCCGCCGACCGCACGGAGCCCTAGCCGGGGCCCCACCGGGCGGGACGGAGGACTCGTCTCGGGCCTGGGGCCCCCAATGCCCTCAAAATTTCCCTTTTCTTTTCTCCCGCGCTCGCAATCTGAGACTCGCCACAGGGTGGCGAGCTCACGACCACGGGCAATCTTTTCGACGAGCGTCAAACTGGCTGCGGGTGGGCGTCCGAGAAACGCCTTAACCTCCCCCTTTCCGCCTGTTGACCACACAGGCCACTCCCACCGGCCACGGATACCCTGTTCGTCCACCTAACCACCTGCGAGGCCACAAAATGCCTATTGGTCCACGGGCAATCTGTACCACTGCCCACAGGACACAGACAGCCTTTTCATCCACCTAACCGCCTGCCAGGCCACAAAATGCCTATTGGTCCACGGGCAATCTGTACCACTGCCCACCGACCACAGACAGCCTTTTCATCCACCTAACCGCCTGCCACTGCCCACCGACCACAGACAGCCTTTTCATCAACTTAACCGCCTGCGAGGCCACAAAATGCATATTGGTCCACGGGCAATCTGTACCACTGCCCACAGGACACAGACAGCCTTTTCATCCACCTAACCGCCTGCCAGGCCACAAAATGCCTTTTGGTCCACGGGCAATCTGTACCACTGCCCACCGACCACAGACAGCCTTTTCATCCACCTAACCGCCTGCGAGGCCACAAAATGCCTATTTGTCCATGGGCAATCTGTACCACTGCCCACTGACCACAGACAGCCTTTTCACCCACCTAACCGCCTGCCAGGCCACAAAATGCCTATTGGTCCACAGGCAATCTGTACCACTGCCCATCGACCACAGACAGCCTTTTCATCCACCTAACCGTCTGCGAGGCCACAAAATTTCTATTGATCCACGGGCAATCTGTACCACTGCCCACCGACCACAGACAGCCTTTTCATCCACCTAACCGCCTGCGAGGCCACAATTTCTATTGATCCACTGGCAATCTGTACCACTGCCCACTGACCACAGACAGCCTTTTCACCCACCTAACCGCCTGCCAGGCCACAAAATGCCTATTGGTCCACAGGCAATCTGTACCACTGCCCATCGACCACAGACAGCCTTTTCATTCACCTAACCGTCTGCGAGGCCACAAAATTTCTATTGATCCACGGGCAATCTGTACCACTGCCCACCGACCACAGACAGCCTTTTCATCCACCTAACCGCCTGCGAGGCCACAAAATTTCTATTGATCCACTGGCAATCTGTACCACTGCCCACCGACCACAGTCAGCCTGTTCATCGTCCCCCTAACCGCCTGCGATTATATGCAAAATATGCTAAATTTATAGCTGTAATGTACCTCATTTTGTTGTATTGCGCCCCCTGTGTGGCGTACAGTAGGTTTTATCACACAGTACCACTTTAATTATGAAATATGACCCAATAATGGACTGACCACAGACAGCATGTCCATCCCCCTAACTGCGATTTTATGCAAAATATGCTAAATTAATAGCTGTAATGTACCTCATTGTGTTGTATTGCGCCCCCTGTGTGGCGTACACTAGGTTTTATCACATAGTACCACTTTAATTATGAAATATGACCCAATAATGGACTGACCACAGACAGCATGTCCATCGTCCCCCTAACCGCCTGCGATTTTATGCAAAATATGCTAAATTAATAGCTGTAATGTACCTCATTGTGTTGTATTGCGCCCCGTGTGGCGTACAGTAGGTTTTATCACACAGTACCACTTTAATTATTAAATAGGACCCAATAATGGACTGACCACAGACAGCCTGTCCATCGTTCCCCTAACTGCCTGCGATTTTATGCAAAATATGCTAAATTAATAGCTGTAATGTACCTCATTGTGTTGTATTGCGCCCCCTGTGTGGCGTACAGTAGATTTTATCACACAGTACCACTTAAATTATGAAATATGACCCAATAATGGACTGACCACAGACAGCATGTCCATCGTCCCCCTAACCGCCTGCGATTTTATGCAAAATATGCTAAATTAATAGCTGTAATGTACCTCATTGTGTGGCGTACAGTAGGTTTTATCACACAGTACCACTTTAATTATTAAATAGGACCCAATAATGGACTGACCACAGACAGCCTGTCCATCGTTCCCCTAACTGCCTGCGATTTTATGCAAAATATGCTAAATTAATAGCTGTAATGTACCTCATTGTGTTGTATTGCGCCCCCTGTGTGGCGTACAGTAGATTTTATCACACAGTACCACTTAAATTATGAAATATGACCCAATAATGGACTGACCACAGACAGCATGTCCATCGTCCCCCTAACCGCCTGCGATTTTATGCAAAATATGCTAAATTAATAGCTGTAATGTACCTCATTGTGTTGTATTGCGCCCCCTGTGTGGCGTACACAAGGTTTTATCACACAGTACCACTTTAATTATGAAATATGACCCAATAATGGACTGACCACAGACAGCCTGTCCATCGTCCCCCTAACCGCCTGCGATTTTATGCAAAATATGCTAAATTAATAGCTGTAATGTACCTCATTGTGTTGTATCGCGCCCCCTGTGTGGCGTACAGTAGGTTTTATCACACAGTACACCTTTAATTATGAAATATGACCCAATAATGGACTGACCACAGACAGCCTGTCCATCGTCCCCCTAACCGCCTGCGATTTTATGCAAAATATGCTAAATTATTAGCTGTAATGTACCTCATTGTGTTGTATCGCGCCCCCTGTGTGGCGTACAGTAGGTTTTATCACACAGTACACCTTTAATTATGAAATATGACCCAATAATGGACTGACCACAGACAGCCTGTCCATCGTCCCCCTAACCGCCTGCGATTTTATGCAAAATATGCTAAATTATTAGCTGTAATGTACCTCATTGTGTTGTATCGCGCCCCCTGTGTGGCGTACAGAACGTTTTATCACACAGTACACCTGTAATTATGAAATATGACCCAATAATGGATTGACCACGGATAGCCTGTCCATCGTCCCCCTAACTGCCTGCAATTATATGCAAAATATGCTAAATTAATCGCTGTAATGTACCTCATTGTGTTGTATTGCGCCCCCTGTGTGGCGTACAGTAGGTTTTATCACACAGTACCACTTTAATTATTAAATAGGACCCAATAATGGACTGACCACAGACAGCATGTTCATCGTCCCCCTAACCGCCTGCGATTTTTTGCAAAATATGTTAAATTAATAGCTGTAATTTACCTCATTGTGTTGTATCGCGCCCCCTGTGTGGCGTACACAGTAGGTTTTATCACACAGTACACCTTTAATAATTAAATAGGACCCAATAATGGACTGACCACAGACAAAGCATGTTCATTGTCCCCCTAACCGCCTGCGATTTTATGCAAACTATGCTAAATTAATAGCTGTAATGTACCTCATTGTGTTGTACCTCACAGCTGTAATGCACCAAACTCGGGTCGAAGGAGGGTCTCGGGGGGCCTTCTCCAACGCGCCCAGGACCGAGCCTCCAGCGCCCCCGCGGGCCGAGATATAGGGCCCAACAGGAAAGGGTGCACTTCGGAAGGAAGCGACCCAGAGGCTCGGGACGCAGGGGGCGGGGAGGACCCCTAGGGACCCCTCGTCACACCGAAGGACGAGCCGCTGAGACACGCCCCTTCAGAGATATGGACCGTTTTGTCCAAATTTCCCGTTTGTTTAACCGGGCTTTTATCGAAAGTCCTACAGAGTTGGACCTCCAAACTAGGGGGTCTTAGAGGTGCCCGAGGGACCCTTCCGTCCCCACCGTCCCCAGCTCCTGGGACCTACCGGTTCCGAGATACGGCCACTTCCGGTCCAGCTTTCGGCGGCCGTTTCTCGGAAACCGAGCCGAGTTGGAGCTCCAAACACCGGGTGCTGGGGGGGACCCTTGGCACCCCTCGGCACCCAGAGTATGGAGCCCCAACTCGGCTCGGTTCCGGAGATTCGACCGGTTGAATGTCGGTACTTTGACCGGATGCTGCTCAGGACTCCAGCGGACTTCCGGGGCGTGGCTGGTCTCGTTCGACCCGTCTCACCCTGCGAGTTTCAGAAGCATTCGCCTTTCCCTCGCGGAGCTGTAAGCGACAAACCGATCACTAAAAACGCCAACCTATAACTTATTTGACGGGGCCTCTGCATGGTGTCTGTGGACATGTCATTTTAAAGCTATTTATGCATAATCAACATCTCTAATGTACATCACTGTGTTTGACTGTGCCCCCTGTGTGGCATACAGTAGTTATGAAATATGAACCAATAATGGACTGACAACAGACAGCCTACGGGGACCCTGTCGAATAAGTGGCAGGTGGCACTTCAGCCTATGTGATGCATTTCCTAAAATTCATAAACACGTTTCCGGGAATTCATAAGCTCCGAATAAGTGGCAGGTGGCACTTCAGCCTATGTGATGCATTTCCTAAAATTCAGAAAAACGCATTTCCGGGAATTCATCAGCTCCAAAAAAATAAGGCCAAAGCACCATCCCACCTGTGATCTGTTTGAATGGCCTCCTGTAAGCGTTTCATCCACAGTTACATTTTAGGCTAACTATGCTAAATTAATAACTGTAATGTACCTCACTGTGTTTGACCGTGCCCCCTGTGTGGCGTCCATTAGGTTTTATCAAACAATACCATTTTAATTATGAAATATGACCCATTAATGGACTGACAACAGACAGCCTACGGGGACCCTGTCGAATAAGTGGCAGGTGGCACTTCAGCATATATGATGCATTTCCTAAAATTCAGAAATGCATTTCCGGGAATTCATAAGCTCCTAAACAGCAAAAGAAAATGTGCACTGCGAAAAGACACACTTGTAAACCGGGATCTGGGCCCCGTGACGAGACGCGTGCGCGAATTCGGGGCCGATTGGACCACCGGCCACGAAACACCTGTGAAACGAATGGCGCAAGTTGCACCTGTCAGTGGCCCCCGTTCGGCCCCCGGGGGTCCCACGGGCCCCAAACTCCGCCTGCCCGTGGTCCTGGGCCCCTGGGACGACATATCAGGAGGACGAGTCGCTGGATCCCAGGGAAATTTTTTTTGGCCTGCTTTGTTTAAATCTCTCACGCAGGCCTCTTGCGCTCAATGAGAGAAAGGCCCTCCTGAAAGGTCAACCTGATCCAAAGCCGGGAGAATTGTGCGCTGCGAAAAGACATACTTGTGACTCGCCTAGAACCCTGCAAACCGGGATCTGGACCGGGGCCCCGGACTACCACCCCGCCGAATTTGGGGGCGGTGCGACCTTTTGACCCCCCGTATTCCCCGACGACCGAGCGCAGCTTGTTTCAATGGATTCTCTGCACGCGCTTTGCGGTCGAGGCGGCTTTTTCGGCCAAATGAGCGGCCACGGCCACGGAACTCTGGAGCCCGACCGGGACCCGTGGCGAGGCAGCGTCGCGGTCGGGGCTGATCGGACCACCGGCCACGAAACACCTGTGAAACGAATGGCGCAAGTTGCACCTGTCAGTGGCTCCCGTTCGGCCCCCGGGGGTCCCATGGGCCCCAAACTCCGCCTGCCCGTGGTCCTGGGCCCCCGGGACGACATATCGGGAGGACGAGTCGCTGGAACCCAAGCCTTTTTTCGTCCTGCTTTGTGTCGGCTTGCAACGCCATTCCCGCCCCCTTGGCTGGATACGTGCGTTTAATGTCTCCAGTTGTGTTCCCCAGAAATGGCTAACCCTGTTAAGCATATGTTGCACTATCCTGCTAGGTTAGTCCTTATGTGTATCTGCCACCTCTCCTTACATTGAAGGATGTGGCTCCGCAGCATTCCATCTCTCAAGACAGGCACACTTTCCCATCGTTATCCAATAGTCACACTGAGTGGGTCTCGCAGGAACAGCAGTGACTGACCTCCTTAGAGCCCTAACTTCCCGCTCCAACAAGGGCGCGGTTCAGTGACCTCAAGCAGAACGCTGGAAGGGCCAGTATCCCTGGCGTGTAAGTAGGATCCCCAATTTTTATTGGTCAGTTCCGACGTACGTTGCACATGACCGATTGAAAGGGAATGTCTCGGTTATGTATATATAACCCTTGTTCCTTGAAGGAGGGAATGGAGATGTATGTCCCATCGTCAGGTGCCGTGTTTCCGTTGAAGGTCACTAGTTCGGCTCCTCAGCAGAAAAGAGATCTCCTCAGCAGATTCCACTTACTTATTTATACCCACGCTGCAGGGTCATTGGCTCGTTTTCAAACACTCGAAGTAGACTTTTTAATTACCCGTATTGTTTTTACTTTTAACTTATTTTTTCTCCCCTGAATAGTTTAAAGGGATAGTTCCCCCAAAATGAAAATGCCATCATTTACTCACCCTCAAGTCATCCTAGGTGTGTATGACATTCTTCTTTTTGATGAATACAATCAGTTATATAAAAAAATGTCCTGTCTCTTCCAAGCTTTATAATGGCAGTGGATGGCAAAAATGCATCTATCCATTATAAAAGTACATCTATCTATCATAAAAGTGCATCAAACATCATAAAAGTGCATTTATTCATCATAAAAGTGCATCCATCCATCGTAAAAGTGCATCTGTCCATCATAAAAGTGCATCCATTCAACATAAAAGATGTCCACACGGCTCTGGGGGTTAATAAAGGCCTTCTGAAGTGAAGCCAGAAAAATATCCATATGGACTTTCTACTTCATAAGAAGTGTTTCCCGCTCTACAGGTTCTATTCCGACAGTGAAACCTGGGCAGTGCACAAGCAGTTCCTGTGGGGAGCACATCTGCTCATCACACCTGTGCTGGATCCTGTGAGTGAACACACACACACACACACACACACACACACATGTTGGGTTTACATGTTTTATGGGGACATTACATAGGCGTAATGCATTTTATACTGTACAAATCGTATTTTCTATCCCCCTACACTGCCCCTGCCCCTAAACCTACCCATCACAGGACCCATTTTTACTTTTTAAAGAAACATCACTTAGTGTGATTTATAAGATGTTTTCCTCATGGGGACCAAAAAATGTCACCCCACAAGGACAAGGATTTTGGATATTGCCATCTTTGTGGGGACATTTTGTCCCCATACCGTAGGGATTACCAGTCCACACACACACACACACACACACACACACACACACACACACACACACACACACACACACACACACTGTAACGCAGAGTTGAAATGTTGTTGCCCAGGAAAAGTGTGTAACGTTAGTGCTCGAGGAAATGATGCTTGTGAGGCGAGAGCTGGAGTATCTTTCCCGAGTTTAATAAAAGTGACTTATACATCGACACTCGTCCGCATACATGAGGATGAGTGAGAGAAAAGGATACAAATAAACATTCAACTGATGGTCACAAATAGGAAAAGGAAAATAAAAGGGAAAAGTGTACAAAGTCGATAGAGCGGTTATCTCCTCTCCTCCACTGTTTGCATTCCCTCACAGACGCGGCACTCTACGCACATGCCAGATCGCATTCTACCTCACATTACTGTAAATGCTTCTAAGTGACCGTTACAAAGTCCCCCCTGGAAAAATGGGCTGTCCTCAGCCAACAGCACTGTAAGATACAGTAAATAAACAACTTCATACATGAATAGTTGTAAATATGACCTCCCAGAAAAGTAAGGTTATATTATGAGAAATTCTGACATACATGACAGTGTTTAACTCACTGAAACCCTTTTGACCAAGGACACAAAAAGAAAAGGTCACAAGCAGAGAAAAAAACATAGGCACTTCATAAACCCATGGGAAAATACATTTTACGGGTTAACTTCTTATATTATGTTTACAAGAACAAAACAACTTAAATTAACCTAGAAACAGTGAACAAAAACCATTAACAATATGGTGTGGTGTCATTGTCTTACAGTGGTGTAGAAATCAAAATACACACCACAATCGCCTGCTCAATTTAAGTCCAACAGGTCTGTGTGAAATGGATTGGTCCATCTAGTGGTTGCCCAACCCGAGGTAATCCTGGGGGCAAGTCTAGGCCGCAGATTATACCTTTTGTTGACACAATCAACATCACCCTCAGTCGAATCACAGGAAATGGCAGGATCAACACACTCGCTTACTCCCTCTTCATTGACATCATCAAATAAATCAGATAGAGAAACTCTCACATCAGACTCCAAGAGATCGCCAACATCGTTAATAGGAAATTCACATGATGACACATCCGGACCTTCATGACAGGAGCCCCCATCACCCAACAAGGTAGTGTCCTCTGGAACTTCCGGAGGTGGCTTCACAGGCACAACCACTGACACATTTCCAGAATCCCCCGTGCGGAAAGTTTCCATGTTTACCACATGAAAAACCCCAGCATCCTTCCCTGTGGCCACATCAGTAAGTTTATAATTTACATCAGACAACTTTTTTGTGACCAAATAAGGACCTGTGTATAAGGGCGCAAGTTTGGCAGCAAAGTTCGTAGAGGCATCCGAACGTGGATGAGTCTTAACCCGCACCAGATCATTGACGGAGAAAGAAACGAGCCGACGCCTCTTGTCATAGTGGCGCTTTTTCTTAGAGTGACTTGCTTCCAGAAAAGACCTAACATGATCAGAAGCCTCCTGGAGAGAGTGCTTCAGGGCATCCAAAGAAGTCACACCTGGATTATGCACTCCCAGAAAATCAGGTTGAGAAATCAAATCCAAGGGCGTGTCCAGTTCTCGGCCATACAACACCATTGACGGACTTAGTCCAGTACTCTCGTGTTGAGCTGTCCGTAAGGCAAAACAAATGTGAGGAAGAAACCGATCCCAAGAAGTATGCTTGGTCCCAACATATGCTCTGATGGCCGTTTTCAGTGTTCGATTCACTCGCTCAGTGGCATTGGTCTGAGGGTGGTAAGCTGTTGTAAACCTGTGCTCAGTACCCAAAGCAGAACAGAAACTGTGTTTAAAGAGATCACTCATAAAAGCAGAACCTCGGTCTGATATCAAGTACTTCGGGGAACCATGCCGGGAAAAAACTTCACTGACCAGCTTCCTAGCAGCAACAAGAGCTGTAGCTTCCCTCACAGCACAAACTTCGATCCACTTCGAGAAGTAATCGACGAACACAAGGATATACGCATTACCACTTGGCGAAGTCCACCCCTGTGTAATCCCAGGAATATTGAGGGCGGATTGGAATCATGAAACCACCAGGTTTTCTCTGGGAAGGCTTAGTGAACTGGCAGATGGTACATGAACCCACATACTTCTTCACCTCTGACAGCATGTTAGGCCAGAAAAATCTCTGTTTAAGCCTTGCCACCGTTTTAGTAACACCCAAGTGACCTGCAGTGGGATGATCATGAAAATACTCCAATAGAGACCTCCTGATAGTCTGAGGAGCGTACAGCTTAAACTGTTTCATAGGGTGCAAGGTACAAGACGATTTTGGATCTTTGTGATACAGAAGACCATCAAGAACAACATACAGAGGATCTTCTTCTGGAGATGCACTCTCACCATCCTCCAACACCCTCAACAACTTCCCAATGTCCGGATCGTTCAGCTGCAAATTTCTCAAATGATCCCGGTCTGTAAACAACACGGACGGCAAGGAACGCAGGTCCAGACTCCCAAGAACAGCACAATCAGGAAGAATGTCGAGCGGCTGACCACAAGAAGGTAAGGGGTTCCTGGATAAACTGTCGGGAACACTGTTGGACACTCCAGGTTTATGGATAATTTCGAAATCAAAATCCTGTAAACGAAGTGACCACCGAGCCAACCTTCCAGTGGGGTTTGGTCTAGACATCAACCACTTTAGACTGTTGTGGTCGGAAAAAACTGTGACGTGCAGTCCCTCAATGTACGGTCTGAAATACTCAAGTGCCCAAATTACTGCTAGGCACTCCTTCTCGGGGGTAGAGTAGGGCCGTTCAGATTTGTGCAAAGCACGGCTGGCATAAGCAATTGCACAGTCTCTTCCTTCCACATGCGTCAACGTGAACGAAGAATGGAAGTGAAAACTGTGGAAATCTCAAGATGGGTGCAGAAGTCAATTTACTTTTGAGGAAATGCATAGCATTTTGACAGTCTTGGGTCCACAGAAAAGGTACATTGGTCCTTGTAAGAGCAAAAAGAGGTTCAGCATGTCGTGCATACTCATGAATGAATCACCGAAAATAACTTGTCAGACCCAAGAATTGTCTCACCTGCCTGGTGTTTACTGGCGTAACAAAATCAACAACTGCCTTCACCTTCTCCTCATTGGGTAGGATGCCGTCCTTTGTGATCCGATACCCCAAGAAGGTAAACTCTTTCCTACAGAACTGACACTTCTCCAACTTGATTGAGAGACCAGCAGACGTAAGCCTAGCCAGGACCTCCTCAAGGTCTATCAGGTGTTGTTCAAACGTGGGTGAGGCAACCACAATATCATCTAGGTAAACTGCGCACGACTTGTAGATAAGGCCTGCCAGAACGGTGTTCATAAGCCTCTGAAAAGTGGCTGGGGCGTTACAAAGTCCGAAAGGAAGAACACGGAACTGGTACAATCCTCTGTGAGATATAAAAGCAGTTTTAGGCCTTGACGATTCCTCCATGGCCACCTGCCAATAGCCCCTGGCTAGATCGATTGTAGACACAAAATTCCCTCTCGCTAGAAAATCAAGGGACTCATCTATTCTCGGAAGTGGGTATGAGTCTTTCACCGTAAAACGGTTCAGGCCTCGATAATCTACACAAAACCTTGGTTCACCGGAAGGCTTTTGAACGATGACAACTGGTGCAGCCCAAGGCCCTGATACTGGTTCCACAATACCTTCTGCTAGCATCATGTCAATTTGCCTCTCAATCAGTTCCTTCTTCGCAGGTGAGGTACGGTATGGAGCAAGATGGACAGGTCTGGCCTGAGCTGTGTCAATTTTGTGTACAACAAGAGATGTATGGCCTAGATGTCCATCAAATAAATCAGAAAAAGATCTCAACATCTCAGCAAGCTTATTTTTTTCACCATCGTTTAACGCATGAAACCAAACTGTAGCCAAACTAGACCCAAAGGACAACACAGTGCCCCATCTGCAAGCTGTAAAGGAGGCGCAGACCAAACTGTTGTTTTAAAAGTCCCCCCAGGAACAATTTTTGAAATATCCGCTCGCACTGCTGAAATGGAGGCACCCGTATCCAGGGTAGCTTCAAGTACCTGGCCGTGAAAATTGACCTGAACACGGAAAGGTGTGTTCCAGGAAGATGAAGATATGACGTCTTCAACATGACCAAGAGCAAGCTGAGTGGAGTTAATTGGGTCAGGTAAGTGAGGCTCAATTACTGTCTCGGGGGAGGATTGCCTCTCTGAAATGTCCTCCCCCCCCTGAAGTTTCCCGACCTGGGCCTAACTGAGGCACTTGGGTCCCCAACCACCGACTGTGACATGTTACTTTGACGCTCTGAGCTCTGCGTCTCCCTATTCTGTTCAGTTTGCCGACTGGGTGAACCTCCTGAGCGTGCATTTGGACTATTCTGGATTCTACAAGATGGGCAGTTACGGGAAGTAAACCCCGGCGTCAAACACTTGAAGCAATAAAGTTCCCTCGTGACAGGAACCAACTGCGGGACTTGGGGGGCATAAGAACCACACGGACCCAAGACTGCATGTAGCTCATGCGCACGTAAAAGAAGGTCCATCACAGATGTTACTGCAGTGCCATAGAGCGCTACCCTGTATTTTTTAACAGCATGCTTGCATATTAACTCGATTTGCTCCAGCTGAGGAGGCGGAGTTCTCAGTTTTCTAAACTCACTCAGCATGTGGGCGACAAACGTAGGAAAAGGCTCGTCTGGCATTTGAACTCGGTCCAGGATTCCTCTCATAATGCGCTCCTGATTATCAAAAGGTAGAAAAACCTTCCTAAACAGATCGCAAAACTGGGCCCATGTGGAAACATGAGGACTCAGGACATTAAAGCACTTCTTCGGCTCTTTGGAGAGAAAACGAGGAAGCTCAAGTAACATCTGGGTGTCAGTAAGATCTAACGAAGTCCTGTATATGTCGACAGACTGAAGCCAATCATCGGGACTCGTCCTTCCTTCACCATCGAATATTACAGGTTCAAGACATGACTGATGGAGGACAGAGGCCAAGACCCTGGACGTAGCAGACAAATCAGCCGAAGCTGGTTGAGACGCCGCTGAATCACCCATCCGAGCCCGTCCACGAACATACGGAGTAGAAGCGGCTAAAGGACAAGATTCAGGGCGCGACACAACAGGAACGGTACCTTCATCTGGACTCATGCAGTCAATCACACTCTTTTGCAGGTCCAGCGAGTCACGGAGACAGCGCTGCAGTACAGCGACCTCATCCTGTAGGAACCGAACTTGAGACCGTAAGTCTCCATCCTCTCTCTGAGATGTACTCTGTCTTGGTAAATAGTCAGAACATGTCAGTAAATCAAGTAGGTCACGATTTTCAGCCATTTCGTATAATCTATGACATAACAGCAAATTACAGAAATATAATCAGAAAAGTAAAACAAAATATTATATGCAGATGCACAGTTTACAATCAATCAATCATGAAATAAGCACAATAAACAGTACATCAAACCTGTTTTTCCCCTGAAGAAATATTAATGTGCACCCGTACAGTCTCTGTTAAACTACTATAAACAATTTAACTCAGAGAAGATGCACCAAATACAATCCAAACTTAGATAAAAACCAATGACAGTGTGTCAGGACACGTGGAAGTGATGAAGAAGGAAAAAAAAACGTGACGTTGGTAAAGTCTTGTGTAGTCGCCTCAAAAAAAAAGTCCAATACAGCAAAAACACAAAACAAATATGTTTTTTTTGTTTTTTTTTATGGAAAAGAAAAAAAATTCTAAATAAATATTCCAAGGGTTTTCTTCTTGCTTAAGTCTCTTCAAACAAAGTTATGACTTCAAAGAACAATAAACTGTCCGTCCCGTTGAAAAATATGGCCAAATAGATGAAACAAAAAACAAAGTTCACCTGCACTTCTTAATACTTGCAGCTCCAGTCAATCTACTTACGAGTCTTTAACGAATAGCAGAAAATCTGCGAGAGGCGATCGCACGTCCATCAACTGAATTCTACACGCTCACCGCGATTAGCAAGCTAGTTTTCCTGCCTGGAAAACCAATCGAACCATGAACACGTCCGTCGATAATCCGCAACCGGCAGGAGAGAATGAGACAACGTTGGTAGATCCAACCTGTTCGGGCGCCACTTTGTAACGCAGAGTTGAAATGTTGTTGCCCAGGAAAAGTGTGTAACGTTAGTGCTCGAGGAAATGATGCTCGTGAGGCGAGAGCTGGAGTATCTTTCCCGAGTTTAATAAAAGTGACTTATACATCGACACTCGTCCGCATACATGAGGATGAGTGAGAGAAAAGGATACAAATAAACATTCAACTGATGGTCACAAATAGGAAAAGGAAAATAAAAGGGAAAAGTGTACAAAGTCGATAGAGCGGTTATCTCCTCTCCTCCACTGTTTGCATTCCCTCACAGACGCGCGCACTCTACGCACATGCGCAGATCGCATTCTACCTCACATTACTGTAAATGCTTCTTAGTTGACCGTTACAACACACACACACACACACACACACACACACACACACACACACACACACACACACACACACACACACACACACACTCTCATTATTAATTCCATTAACTCATTACCATAAAAATGTTTGTCATTATGTTTAGCTGATTTTCCTGTTTGTTTGTTTTAGGGTGTTGAAACTGTGGAGGCCTATATCCCAGATGCCATCTGGTATGATTTTGAGAAGGTAAGACCATCCTCTTGCACTAAAAAAGCACACATACTGTATTGATTGACAATGCAGTTTTTGGTTCGTTTTTTAGGAGGTAAGGATTACAGATCGCAAAGCCAAAGTTTATTTGAACCTGCCTGCTGATAAACTTGGTTTACACCTGAGAGGCGGAGCCATTCTGCCTGTACAGAGACCAGACGTCACAACTACATTCAGGTAATGATGGAAAACCTGTAGATTTCCCCTAAAATACATTAAAAAGCTTATATTAACCAATGCACTGTTACTAAATCCAGTCAATCTGCTGTCACATCTAAACACATCTAATGCCCAATAAATCTGTTGTTTTGTGGAGATTGTATTATAGTCTTCTTTATATTATGATAGAATATGAATGACAACCATTCAGAGCAGCAGTAACATGATTCACAGCATCACTATAACATGGTTAATATTGCAAAGTGAGTTTAATATGATACTGAGAACGGACAGATATTTTGATGTCTGTGTTTTTGCACACTTGTGTCTGTTTTCTAGCTGCTCTTGAGGTTCTGTTTAAAACGTACATTTGTGTGATGAAAGCTGTGTTTCCTCAGCCGACGTCTTCCCATGGGACTGATCGTCACACTCGATGACAACAAGACCGCGTCAGGCGAGCTCTTTTGGGATGACGGAGAATCTCGAGGTATTTTGGAGGGACTTGATAATAATTAAAAGTTGTACAACTTTTCATTGTTGGTTCCTGTTAGCTCAGGTTAATTCAATAATAGTAACCGATACAACTTTTTATTTTAATAATGTACTTGTCAATGTTGAAATAAACATTAACTAAGATCAACGAATGCATTAGAAGTATCTTGCATTGTTATTTCATGTTATCTAATGTAGTTAGTGAATGTTAAGAAATGGAACCTGGATTTATGTTTCATTAAAAGATTTTTAATTTCCAATAACAGCTGTAATTTAACCCCATTGGCATTTTACAATTCATCCTTATTATTTAGCCCTATAACAGAGTCTTAATTACAGGTGCTGGTCATATAATTAGAATATCATCAAAAAGTATTTTTTTTCTCTAATTTCAATCAAAAAGTGACACTTGTATATTATATTCATTCATTACACACAGACTGATATATTTCAAATGTTTATTCCTTTTAATTTTGGTGATTATAACTGACAACTAAGGAAAATCCCAAATTAGAAATATTACTTAAGACCAATACAAAGAAAGGATTTTTTGAAATCTTGGCCAACTGAAAAGTATGAGCATGTACAGCACTCAATACTTAGTTCGGCCTCATTTTGCCTGAATTACTGCAGCAATGCGGCGTGGCATGGAGTTGATCAGTCTGTGGCACTGCTCAGGTGTTATGAGAGCCCAGGTTGCTCTGATAGTGGCCTTCAGCTCTTCTGCATTTTTGGGTCTGGCATATCGCATCTTCCTCTTCACAAAACCCCATAGAATTTCTATGGGGTTAAGGTCAGGCGAGTTTGCTAGCCAATTAAGAACAGCGATACCATGGTCTTTAAACCAGGTACGGGTTGCTTTGGCATTGTGTGCAGGTGCCAAGTCCTGTTGGAAAATTAAATCTGCATCTCCATAAAGTTGGTCAGCAGAAGGAAGCATGAAGTGCTCTTAAACTTCCTGGTATACGGCTCTGTTGACCTTGGACCTCAGAAAACACAGTGGACCAACACCAGCAGATGACATGGCACCCCAAACCGTCACTGACTGTGGAAACTTTACACTGGACCTCAAGCAACATGGATTGTGTGCCTCTCCTCTCTTCCTCCAGACTCTGGGACCCTGATTTCCAAAGGAAATGCAAAATTTACTTTGATCAGAGGACATAACTCTGGACCACTTTTTGTCCTTTTTGTCTTTAGCCCAGACAAGACACTTCTGAAGCTGTCTGTTCTTCAAGAGTGGCTTGACACAAGGAATGCGACAGCTGAAACCCATGTCTTGCATACGTCTGTGCGTAGTGGTTCTTGAAGCACTCACTCCAGCTGCAGTCCACTCTATGTGAATCTCCCCCACATTTTTGAATGGGTTTTGTTTCACAATCCTCTCTAGGGTGCGGTTTCTACCACAGCTTTTCCTTCCCTTTGCCTCTCTATTAATGTGCTTGGACAGAGAGCTCTGTGAACAGCCAGCCTCTTTTGCAATTACCTTTTGTGTCTTGTGCAAGGTGTCAATGGTCGTCTTTTGGACAACTGTCAAGTCAGCAGTCTTCCCCATGATTGTGTAAGCCTACAGAACTGGACTGAGAGACCATTTAAAGGCCTTTTCAGGTGTTTTGAGTTAATTAGCTGATTAGAGTGTGGCACCAGGTGTCTTCAATATTGAACCTTTTCACAATATTCTAATTTCCTGAGATACTGAATTTGAGATTTTCCTTAGTTGTTGGTTAAAATCATCAAAATTAAAAGAAGTAAACATTTGAAATATATCAGTCTGTTTAATGAATGAATATAATATACAAGTTTCACGTTATGAATGGAATTAGAGAAATAAATCAACTTTTTGATGATATTCTAATTATATACCAGCACCTGTATTAGAACTACCCCAGATAACACTTGTGTGACTGATGTAAAGTTGATTTGTTTCTCTGTTTTTCTTAGATACGGTTTCATCCGGCTCCTACATTCGGTACCAGTTTTCTGTGGCTAATGTACGTCATCCTATAATGGCACATTTCTGTTTGTTTGATTTTAGATGGCATTACATTGTATTTCCAAAAGGCAAAATCATTTTAAATGGCATCTATTACTGTAATCTGTAGTAACGTTAGATTTTTTTCTGCTGGATCAGGATGTCTTGACAATGCATGTTGCCCACAACGGCTACACAGATCCGAACAGCCTGAAGTTTGAGAACATCACAGTGATGGGAGTGAGCGCGACTCCCGCCTCTGTGCTCGTGTTGGACGGCATCAACACTGACACTCTGTCCGAGTCCCAGGTTCACTACGATTCCAGCAAGAAGGTAATCATAGTTTTACCACAAACGAGTTTCCTATTCCCCACCAAAGTCAATATGAAACTGTGTGTGACATATTTTACTGATTTTGTTTGAAATAGGATGTTCCACACCCTACATAAATAGGCACAATGCACATTGAGACCAGGAATATAAAGTAAATAGGGTCCATTTTTATATACATTATTTTCACCTTGGAGGATGTTATGTCTTCAAATAATATTGCATGATATAAAATGTAGCTGGAATAACTGTGATATTATGAATTAAATTAAAGGGTGCACAACACACACAGTTTCTGCCAGTCTCATGTTAATCCTGAGTATCTATAGAGTAGTGCTGATCCTTCATATCTCCCAAGAGTATTTAGTTTATCATATTTATAAGATACACTGTACAAATTCTTTCTCAAAACAGTCAAGCTTGTGGAGGTGTGCAGTGGGTGGAGCTACACACACACACAATACACACACTATACATTGGTGTTTGTGGCAAGCAGCGGGGCGAGGGACCGCGAGAGCGGGACCGGTGACGAGTGATAATGAGTGCCAGCTGCGCGTCACACCCGGTCTCGTCTCGCGGCCGAGTGACGGGAGCATAAAAGGAGGAGCGAAGACAGCGGAAGGCGAGAGAGGACCAGGCCTGGAATTTATGTTGAGTTTTGCTTATGTTTTGTTGTGTTGGTGGGCAGTCGTCCTTGAGGGGCTGCCCACTTTTTATTATGTGTGAGTGTTTGCGGGCAGCCCTCTCACGGGCATGAGTGTTTGCGGGCAGCCCCTCCATTATAGGTGCTCTTTAAAGTATCGTTGAATTTTAATAATTGGTTTCACTTTATTTTGATGGTCCCTTTAACATATTCTGTTGACTATAAGTAGCGTTGCACCTACATGTCCACTAAATATCATTAGAGTGTTAGTAGAGTTTCAGTAGACTGGTAGGGTTAGAATAAGTTGACATGTAGTTGCAAAGTTACTAATAGTCAGTAGAACGTCTGTTGAAAGACCATTTGAATAAAGTGTTAACAGATATTAACCAGACAGTCTACTAATACAATGAGAGTTAGTTGACTTGTAGGTGCAGCGTTACTTATAGTCAACAGAATCTTCAAAAGGGACCATCAAAATAAAATGTTACCAAATAATTTAATATATCAGTACTGAAAGGCTTTAAAAAGTAATGCCAGATTGTCTGGTTGAAAACAAAGGACACTTTTTGCAGACGACGTCACATTGAGTGAATCAACTTAGAATGGCTCTAATTTACATGTGTTTCTTTCAGTTGCTCCCCCCCATCCCCATCATACTTGGCCCCCTCAGGCTGTGACTATTCGGAAACGTATTCCAAATCTATATGATCTAAAAGTGAACAAATACTAAACAGTATATATGTGTTTGATATCATTGGAAATGTCTTAGTGCGACTGGTACAAATATCTCATCCCCACAGAAATATTCAAGAAGATAACAATGGTTTTAAGAGTTTAGAAATATCTTGCATATTATAATGAGTGTGGTTTCTGGAGCCATTTGGTCTCTTCTTTCAATCCAGACAAATGGTAGAGTGATTGAATTTAAATTCCCTTTGTTGACATTTGTTTCCATTTGAAAGAAGATACTGTCAGGTCTGAATACTTAAGGCAACGTAGCAGAAAGTTCGGGGCGCAATATTGTAATCAGATTCGCCCGTAACGTTGTGTCCAGCCAACGTTACGTATGGAAGTCAGGAACGCATCTCTCACTCTTTACTTGAGAGTATTCGATGTTTTGAGGATCTTTGAATTGATTATGTAATTGGAATTATACATTTACCTGACTGTTTAATAAATTGTTACATTTTGATTTATTCTGACTTACTCTGGAATTATTAACGATCTCTATGAGATCATGAATGGGTACTTTCCACAAAGGGTTAAACGGAATAATTAAATGTGTGTCTAACTATTAAACATAAATGACCAAATAACCAAATTGGCATTCTAATCTAAATTCTAAATTATGATAAAATGAAGTCAGATAAAGAGGAATTGGAATTAGATCCATTTTGCCCAGCTGAGAACACCGAATGCGCAAATCCCTTCACCAGCTCTCTTCGCTGCCGCCATTGGAGCGATTTCAGCGGCCTTTCAGTACGCAGATTTATTTTTAAATCAAAAAATATTTAAGCATTTGTCTGCAGGTTAAATGCATTAATGTCACGTCTGAGCAGCATTAAACTAAACAGCCTGTGTAAATGCATCTAAATGGCACTTCAGATGCAGAATCTTTAATCTGCATTAGAAAAACAAATTTTGTTGAGACTGATCTGCTTGTTAACACACACACACACACACACACACACACATATATACATATATATATATATATATATATATATATATATACACACACACATATACATATATACATATATATATATATATATATATATATATATATATATATATATATATATATATATATATATATATATATATATATATACACACACACACATATTATGGCATGCCATTCAGAAAATTATAGTATTTATAATATGATTGGTTGTTTGATATTGAATGAAAGACAGAATATATGTAATGAAACTTGAATATATAGAATGTCTGAATATTTAGAATGAATGTCTGAATATATGGAATGAAAGTCTGAATATGTGGAATGAAAGTCCGAATATATAGAATGAATGTGTGAATACATGGAATGAAACTTGAATATATTGAATGAAACTCGAATATATAGAATGAAAGTCTGAATGTAGAATGAATGTCTGAATATATGGAATGAAACTTGAATATATGAAATGAATGTCTGAATATATGGAATGAACAGCTGAATATATGGAATGAAACTTGAATATAGAATGAAAGTCCATATCGAATGGATTTATTCATCGTTAGTGTCCGGGAGCCAGCATTTCGGCTCGTACACGCATTCACCAGCATGTTTATTAGTCCGTTATTACGTAAAATAGTTGCTACTAGATTTCATAAAGACTAACTCATAGTTCAACATCTAAAAAAATCACAATGAAAAACACAAGATGGCACTTTGATGACGTCAGTTTTCATTTAATACAATGCCATTTTGATTTAAATAGGCAAATGCTTAAGAATCAATGACTGGATAATTTTTTTGCAGTGATTATTATGTTTCTAGCATGTAACATGTTTGGCATAAGTTCTTTTAACCCTAATAACCTGGGTAGCTTTTCATTTCTTAAACAACCACAAGATCTTGACCAAAAATGTATGCACCTCTTGATGTTAAAATAACATCACAACATTTATTTCCATCAAGAGGTACTAATAATGCAAGAGTCCATCATTCTTTAAATTCTCCTCCAGCACATCCAAAAAACTTTTTGTGAATTGAAGGTCTGGACTATTTTGCCAATTCATGTGTGAAAAGTATTATTCATGCTCCCTTTCAACCATTCTCATCCAGAGCCAGCGGCAGGAATCCGAGACGTGCTGGAGGGAGAGAGCGAACAGGACTTCTGACTGAACAGGCCAGCAAGACTGAAACCAACCAAGACAATGAGCACACGATGAGAGACAGGACAGAGTGCCATTTAAAGAAAACAGCTGATGAGACACAACAGGTGAACAATTACCGAAACGAGTGGGAGGAGCTAGTGTACCCGTGAGGAACCATCACCAACAGGTAATTAATTATGTACACATACACACACACACACAACACTGTCGATCACCCAGGAATCCTGACACTCTGTCACTTTTTTTTTTAGAATAGCTGACATTTATACCTATAGAAGATCGTTCTTTGCGTTACCATTTTCAGATTAGTCTACACTAAACCATTGCAGAAGCCATTCGAGTTTTGGTAGCCTAGACTACCCGTCCCTGTCAAGTCTGCTGCGCCTGTCTGAGAGATTAGATTATGCAAACGCCCTCATTGATGGATGCACATTTTTGAAAGACATAGGAAGAGATCATGTATTTTTTAATATCCGATATTCCTCAAATAACATTCTAGTCCCGTCTCATCTTGTTAACAAAGAAATGTTTTTTATCATCAGATATTAGTTTAGCTTGTCAACGTCTCGTTTTAGTCACAGAAAAAGTTGATGAATATTTTTTGTCATTGTCTTCGTTAACGAAACTAACACTGGTCACAGACAAACAGATATTTCCATTGTCAAAGACAAAGATGTCCATTAGGGCTGAATGATATTCTGTTTTAACATCGACATCGCGATGGGCCTGTGAGCGATAGTCATATCGCCGGAACATGCGATGTGAAGGGTAGTAGGCCAGGGTGGGAAATTAGCACCCGCCACCAGCCAATGGCGGGTATTTTTTCTAAGTAGCGGGTGACTTCGGCTTGTATACCAGCCACAGTGGCGGGTGGGTTGAAAAACATATTTTTTATTGGTTACTACTTAAAACATTCCTTGTAATGGATTAGACAGCTTTTGTCGAAGAATGCTGTTGCTAGTAACAATAATGCACTTTTGTCGAGTAAATCATTTAATTGGTTTTCAGCGCTGAGCTGAGGTAACGGACAGACAAAAAAAAAAAACGAGGTTAAAAAAAAAAAGTGTGGCGACATATCCCCGGGGTTTAAAGGCCAGCCGCGGAGACAGCAGTGTAGCGGACCACGTACGGGTGATGGCCAGACTTTACTGGTGTTTCAGGAGTTTATTGTTCCGTTTATCTCCAAAAATCACCGAGCTGAACAAAACGCAAAGAAGTGCGTATACCTCGTACACAAACTCAATCTCCATTGCAGTATCAATAACATAACACAGCGAAATACACAAAAATGCCCATTACAAATTACAATAAGCAAGTACATACACGCCTTAAGCCTTTTCATGGGGTGCTAAAAAACTGTAAACTTTAAATCTGCTTAAATCCACTGAATGATGAACCTGATGAACCGCGAGCTCTCACGAGCGCTCACTCTCATTCCATATTGCTCCGTAGACTGCAACACCCCAGCTAACAGGGAACGTTCTCAGAACATTGGCTAACGTTCTCTGAAAGTTCTCTCAAAGTTCTCAAAAAACGTTCTTGCAGTAACGTTATTAGAACGTTGTGTCAACGTTATATACTATTGATAAACGTTCTAAAAATGTTCGCTTTAAAACGTTATCCTTACAGTGTTAGTGGAACGTTTTAAAAACGTTACTACATTAAAACTATTATTAGTCATTACAAATTAGTCTCACAGTGTTTTTTTCTTCTGCAAAACTTCAGATACATCATTTGTATATCCAGTGACACAACTAATGACACAAATATTTTAACGAAATATAGCATTTGTGCATTGTGTCAGAAAAAATCCCAGATTATAAAATAATTATGTATTCAATATAAATGTAAATCATTATACATGTTGTTTTACCTTTAAAATAAATAAATAAAATAATAAGATGTCAATAAACAACAACAACAACAACAACAAATAAACTTAGAGGCTAGGCTATATAATGTACAGGAGAAAACACGGAATGCCTGATCATACATCCCAGCGTGAAAGAATGGGCGTGGTTTTGTAGCGCACGCACGCACCCATCAATCAAACAAACAGAGCGGGAGACAGAGACGGAGACTGACATCTTGAGAGACGGCAGCTTTTAGGTAAGTTGAGTGAATTTTGCTGGTTGTGTGAATAAAATGAGTTGATCACAATGCTGATTAACTTAGTTTTGCAGCAGTTGCTGCTGTTTTAATGAAGCTATATGTGACCAGCAAGAGTCATATGATATAGGTATTGACTCTAAGGTGCTCGACTACGCCACCTGGGGCCTTTCACACCAAGATGTAGGCTACCTAGACCTCCAACACCTTAATTTAGACAAGAGGGCTCTCACACACAGATACCAAAGTAATGACAGAGACGTGATATTTCAATATAAAAGTACAAACATGTTTATTAACAGAGTTCAATAAAACAGTCTGGGGTTTGTTCCTCCAAATAATATGGGGCGATACAAATTAAACCCCTTAGACCAACCAGAGGGAGGTAGTGGCTGCCACCAGGAATGTAAAAGAAATCAAATAATAATAATAATAATAATAATAATTAAAGCTGCAAGCAGCATTTAGCGGGGTTCAAGCATTTAAGGCCTTTAAGGACTTAAAGCCTAAAAGCATCAAAAGACACCAAGGTTCATTTAGAAAGCATTTAACCACTGACATAATAGATGAAAATGACCATTTACAGCCAATAAAGGCAATTTAATATAGGATATGTATGGTTTTCAAAGCTTTTTGTCAGTTATAGCGCCACCTATGGTCTAATTTACCATGTACTAGCATAGTTTACCATGATTTACCATGTTCTAGTGTGATTTACCATGATTCACCATAGTTTACCTTGATTTACCATGTTCTTGCCTGATTTACCATGATATTCCCTGTGTTAGTGATTTAACATACTTAACCGTGATTCGCCATATTTTACCATGAATTACCATAGCTTACATTGATTTAGCATGTCCTGGCATGATTTACTGTGATTTACCATGTTCCAGTTTTATTTACCATGATTCTAGCCTGATTTACCATAGTTTACCATGATTTACCATGTTTCCACATTCTAATATGATTTACTATGATTTACCACATTGTAGGATGATTTACCATGATCCTGGCATGATTTACCATAGTTTACCATGATTTACCGAGTTACCACATTCTAATATGATTTACCATGATTTACCACAAATTGCCACATTCTAATATGATTTACCATGATTTACCACAAATTGCCACATTCTAATATGATTTACCATGATCCTAGCCTGATTTACCATAGTTTACCATGATTTACCATGTTTCCACATTCCAATATGATTTACCACATTGTAGTATGATTTACCACATTGTGGTATGATTCCATGATTATAGCATTATTTACCATAGTTCAGCATGATTTACCAAATTCTAATGTGATTTACCATGATTTACCCCATTGAGGTTTGATTCAACATGATTCTAGCCTATACATTTAATTTTAACCTGTGGAAACACAAGAAAGTATATTTCTGATCCTGCAGCCCCCTCTATAGGACAACATTAGCATTAGAACCAGCACAAGTCTATGGCATTGATAAACATTGACAAAATGGGATATTAAATGTTATTATAATGATTTTTACAATGCCTAGATATTAATTTTAAAGCAAAAACTATTGCCAAATGTAATGTCATGTGTCACCTGCTTATTTGAATAAAGTCTAAGCATTTCTTGAGTAGATATTGGCCACACACACACACACACATACAGAGAGAGAGAGAGAGAGAGAGAGAGAGAAAGACAGACAGACTGATACACACACACAAACACACACACACACACACACACACACACACACACACACACACACACACACACACACACACACACACACACACACACACACACACACACTTCTGTTTTACATGTAGATATTTTAAATAAATTATTAGTAACACAATGCTTACTCCAAGAACCACTCATTAGCTCATTTTCATTGTAAACGTCTGTTTTCCATTTAATGGGCACATTTTCCCGGGTGAATGCCTTTAATTTAATTACTTATTCTATCTTTTCCCCTTTAAAACATATTTTCAGGTGTTATTTTGAATTGTAATGTAATATTGTGAAAAACACATCAAATGAACAAATTAATTGATAAACATTGTCAAAATGTGATTTGCAATGTTATTATAATGATTTTATAAAGTTTATATATGCTTAGTGAGCAGAATGAACCAATAAGTGGTCTTATGCTGCCCTCTGGTGGTTTTATGGCAATTTAATTTAATACACCAATATAAGCATTGTCACTTTTTAATTTTAAAGAGGCATCTATTGCCTGATCTCCATGAAATGTTGTATGCTTGTTTAGAGTCATGTGTCACATGTACTTCCCTCTTTTGAGATTATCTAAACATTCAATGAGGAGTTAAAGGCTTTTGAGGACATTTGGTCAAAATCACATATTGATTTGACTATTATAGCCATCCAATTGTAAAAGTTATGTTTTCTATATAATTATTGACCTAGAGAGTCAGAATGAGCAGATCTAATGAATGTTTTAAACATTATATTGCAACTGATGGAAAATACCATTTGCAGCTAATACAGGCAATTTTCCATAGGAAATGCATGGTTTTAAAGCTTTTTAAAAGTTATAGCGCCACCTATAGTCCGATCTCCATAAAACTTTGCATGCTTCTTCAGCATGTTATGCCACATATACCCAACAATTTTCGTGAAGTTTTGAGTTTTCCTTTAGGATTTATAGGCTTTTGAGTGCATTGTTTCCACACCTCTTTTTAAATGACCCTGTTATAGCCATCCAAATGCAAAAGTCCAACTTTTTTTCAATAATTATTGATCTAGAGAGTCCAGAGAATTGTTCTAGACTGGTTTGGTTCCGATCGGGCAAAAAACCAGGGACTAGTTCGCAAAAGTAGGTTTTTAACATAATTGTAAATATTTAATGAACGATTTGATTGACAGCAATGATTTTAGAGGAAAAGTTGTTCAACATGAGGAGATCTATCTTATGATATGCATATTTTGTGGATGTGTGCAACACCATGTGATTACAGAGCCATAAAACTCGTTAGCGCCAACTAGTGGCCGATTTCTTTCAAAATTCTTACAGACCTCTAGGGCCATGAGTCGAACATGCCCATCGAGTTTCGTTCCGATCGGCCTCCGTTAACCTTGTCTTATAGGTGCTCAAACTTAATTGGTTGATGGCGGCCATGTTTTTTGAGATACGCCAATGTCCTCATAGACATACATGGGGCCTTGGACCAAGACACTGCACACCAATTTTCAAGTCAATCAGACTAACGGTCAGGTGGTCATAGCCTTTATTATGTTTTTGTAACATTATAGCGCCACCTAGAGCTCAATCTTCGCCTTTTTTTTTACTGTGACCTCAAATTGAGTCCATACACATGTGTACCAAGTTTGATGAATATATCTAATTTACTTTTTGAGTTATAGCCTTTTTAGTAAAATAGGCTCCGCCCTGAACGTCCATTTTGTCGCCCTTATCGACCATGAATCGAAATTTCTACTTTTTTTCAATGATTATTGATATTCAGTCTCCAGAGAACAGTTGTGAACTGGTTTGGTTCGATCAGGCCAAAAACCAGGGACTAGTTCGCAAAAGTAGGTTTTCAACAATATTCAAAATGGCGGAAAAATTTGCATACCGGAAATGAAATCGGAGATATACGTTTTGTTTGGCAAGGACTCAGCTTTCCAGTGATATAAGACACTTGAGTGTGGACCAAACGGTTTAGGAGTTATGAGCTATTTTGCGCTTTTGGTTGCTGTAGCGCCACCTATAGGCCATTTGGGGTCATAGCTTCTCAGGGTCGTCCCAGGCTGAGGACTACCATCTGACAAAGTTTCAACGCTCCAGCCATTACGGTTTGGGCTGCGATCGTTTTACGGAGAATAATAATAATAATTAAAGCTGCGAGCAGCATTTAGCGGTGTTCGAGCAACTTAAGGCACTTAAGAATTAAAGGCCTTTTGCATTTGTGTCTAAAGCAGTAAAATAATTAAAACTGGGAGCTGAACTGAAATCTAGTGATACATTGACAAAATGTGATTGCAAATGTTATAATAGTGACTTTATAAAGACTGAATATGAATTATAGAACAAATTGACTATTTTAATCAGCAGGTGACAGCAGAGGAAAACCAATTGGCTCAATTTCACTTTGTAATTGTCTGGTTTGGTTTTAAAGTACATTTTCCATGTTAAGTCTGTTAAAGCGTGATTACTTACATGTATACACACACATACACAGATGTTTGTTTTTGTGAAATGTGGGGAAATTCCATAGGCGTAATGCATTTTATACTGTACAAACCGTATTTTCTATCCCCCTACACTGCCCCTGCCCCTAAACCTACCCATCACAGGAGACTGCGCAGTATACTTTCTGTGAAACAAAACTCATCCGTGTGATTTATAAGCATTTTGAAAAGTGAGGACATGGGAACGTCCTCATATTTCACCCTCTTTTGTAATACCTATGTCATACCCATGTCATTATACACATTTAAAACATTCTGGCGTCAGTGACTCAGTGGTTCATGTAGATTGTCTACAAATCGGAAGGTTGGTGGTTCGATCCCGGTTCCATCTGACCAAGTGTCGAGATGTCCATGAGCAACACACCTAACCCCAGCTGCTCCTGACGAGCTGAATGGTGCCTTGCATGGCTGACACCACCATGAGTGTATGAATAAGTGTATGAATGGGTTTGGTTTCAAAGTTCATTTTCCATGTTAAGTCTAATAAATGTGCTTATACACACACACACACACACACACACACACACACACACACACACACACACACACACACACACACACACACACACACACAAACATGCATATACACATGATTTTGATTTTATACATGCTTAGTTAGCAGAATGAACCAATGAGTGGTCTTATGCTGCCCTCTGGTGGCTTTATGGCAATTTAAGGTATAAAGCTTTGGCAAATTGAAACCTTTTACCTATTATAGAGGCATCTATTGCCCGATCTCCATGAAATGTTGCATGCTTGTTTAGAGTCATATGTCACATGTACTTACCTCTTTTTGAGAAGATCTAAACATTCATTGAGGAGTTAAATGCTTTGGTGACACTTGATCAAAATCACATATTGCTATGAACCTATTAAAGACGTCCAATTGAGTGTATGAATGAGTGTATGAATGGGTTTGGTTTCAAAGTTCATATTCCTTGTAAAGTACAATAAATGTGCTTATACACACACACACACACACACACACACACACACACACACACACACACACACACACACACACACACACACACACACACACACACAAACATACATGTACACATACATACACACACACACACACACACATATATATATATAGAGAGACAGACACACACACTTATGTTTTACATATAGATATTTTAAATAAATAATTAGTAACAAAATGCTTATTCCTATTCTTGTAGTCATTTTTACACATTAATCATACCATCATTTTTTGGTAGAATTGTCAATACCAATGCTTAAATAAAAATTAATTGATCAAATTTGACAAAATGTGATTGTACATTTTATAATGGTGGTTTTATAATGTCTAAATATGAATTATAGAACAATAAGTAGGTAATATGACAAAATGACTATATTTCTAACCAGCAGGTGGCAGCAGAGAACCACTCATTAGCTCATTTGAACTGTCTGTTTTTCATTTAATGGGCACATTTTCAAAGTGAATGCCTTCAAGCGTGCTAACTCACATACACATCTTGTTGCATATATAGATATTTGAAATAAATGATAGGTAACAAGTTTGCTTATTCAAGGTTTTCCCCTTTAAAACATATTTTCAGTTGTTATTTTAATTGTAATGTGATTTTATTGTAAAAACATACATTAAATGAACATATTAATTGATAAACATTGTCAAAATGTGATTTGCAATGTTATTATAAGGATTTTATAAAGTTTATATATGCTTAGTGAGCAGAATGAACCAATAAGTGGTCTTCTGCTGCCCTCTGGTGGCTTTATGGCAATTTAATGTAATACACCAATATAAGCATTGTCACTTTTTTAACTTTTATAAAGGGATCTATTGCCCGATCTCCATGACATTTTGTATGCTTGTTTAGGGTCATATGTCACATGTACTTACCTCTTTTGAGATGATCTAAACATTCATTGAGGAGTTAAAGGCTTTCGGGACATTTGGTCAAAATCACATATTGCTATGATCCTATTATATCCATCCAAATGCAAAAGTTATTTATTTATTTTTGATAATTATTGACCTAGAGAGTCACACACACACACACACACACACACACACACACACACACACACACACACACACACACACACACACACACACACACACACACACACATTTTTAAATGCTATGGTCTATAAGCATTTCACATAGCTCTTTATAAACTATTATTCAGATTATTCAGAATTTATTCAGAAACAGGACTACACACACATTATTTTGTAGATACAGACATTTGATTTAAATGATGAAAAACAAAATGTTTACTGCAAGTCTCCTTCAGGATTCACATTTCTCAATGTGACAATTGTCAATATTAATACTTGATAGATTAATTTAGACTAAATATGATTGTAAATGTTAAAACAGTGATTTTATAAAGTCTAAATATGACTTATAGATCATATCAGTGAGTATTATGACGAAATGAACAGAATGGGGTAGTATAATACCACTAATTGGATTAATATTCCATTATATTCATAGTAACACTGCCATTTTCACCTTTTTAACTGTTATATAGGTCAATATTGTACAATATGTTTGTTTAGAGGCATAGGACACATGTTCTGTGATTTGCAATGTTATTATAATGATTTTATACATGCTTAGTGAGCAGAATGAACCAATGAGTGGTCTTATGCTGCCCTCTGGTGGCTTTATGGCAATTTTAGGTATAAAGCTTTGCCACATTGAAACCTTTTACCTATTATAGAGGCATCTATTGCCCGATCTCCATGAAATGTTGCATGCTTGTTTAGAGTCATATGTCACATGTACTTACCTCTTTTGAGAAGATCTAAACATTCATTGAGGAGTTAAAGGCTTTCGGTGACACTTGGTCAAAATCACATATTGCTATGAACCTATTAGAGCCATCCAATTGCAAAGGTTTTTTTAATATAATTATTGACCTAGAGAGTCAAAATGAGCACATCTAACAAATTATTTTAATATTAAATGATAATAGATGGAAAAGGCCATTTACAGCCAAAACAGGCAATTTACCATAGGAAATGCATGGCTTTAAAGCTTTTAACAGTTATAGCGCCACCTATAGTCTTATCTCCATAAAACTTTGCATGCTTCTTCGGCATGTTACGTCACATATACCCAACAATTTTCGTAAAGTTATGAGTTTTCCCTTAGGATTTATAGGCTTTTGAGTGTATTTTGCCACGCCTCTTTTGTAAATGAACCTGTTATAGCCATGCAAAAGCAAAATTTCAACTTTTGTCAATGATTATTGGTCTGGAGAGTCCATAGAATTGTCCCAGACTGGTTTGGTTCGATCGGGCAAAAAACCAGGGACTAGTTCGCAAAGTAGGTTTTTGACATAATCGCGAATATTTAATGAAGCGATTTGATTGACAGCAATGGTTCTAGAAGCAAAGTTGTTCAACATGAGGAGATCTATCAAATGATATGCATATTTTGTGGATGTGTGCAACACCACGTGATTACAGAGCCTTTAAACTCGTTAGCGCCAACTAGTGGCGATTTCTTTCAAAATTCTTACAGACCTCTAGGGCCATGAGCCAAACATGCCCACCGAGTTTCATTCGATCGGCCTCCATTAACCTTGTCTAATAAGTGCTCAAATTTAATTGGCTGTGGCCATGTTTTTAAGATACGCCAATGTCCTCATAGATATATATGGTACCTTGGACCAAGACACTGCATACCAATTTTCAAGTCAATCGGACTAGCGGTGATGTGGTTATAGCCCTTTTCAGGGTTTTTCATGTTATAGCGCCACCAAGTGGCCAATCGTTGCGATTTTTATCCTGACCAAAGACTGAGCCCTTACATATGTGTACCAAGTTTGGTGAAGATATCTCATTTCGTTTTTGAGTTATAGCCTTTTTAGTAAAATAGGCCCCGCCCTAAACGACCGTTTTTACGCCCCTTAACAACCGTGAATCGATATTATGAATTTTTTTCAATGATTATTGATAATCAGACTCCAGAGAACATTTTGGCACTGGTTTGGTTCTGATTGGACAAAAATCCTAGGAATAGTTGGCAAAAGTAGTTTTTCAACAAAATTCAAAATGGCGGGAAAATTTGCATACCGGAAATAAAATCGGAGATATACGTTTTTTACGTCAGGTATTCAGCTTTCCAATGATATAAGACACTTGAGTCTACGACATACGATCTATGAGTTATGAGCAGTTTCGCGCAATTGATTGCTATAGCGCCACCTATAGGCCAATATGGCTCATAATTTGATAACCTCTCCTCGATTTTTGTACTACCTATTGGCCAAGTTTCAAGTCTCTAGCCCTTACGGTTTGGTCTGCACGATGCGTTTTTCGGCTGAATAATAATAATAATAATAATTAAAGCTGCAAGCAGCATTTAGCGGGGTTCAAGCATTTAAGGCCTTTAAGGACTTAAAGCCTAAAAGCATCAAAAGACACCAAGGTTCATTTAGCAAGCATTTAACCACTGACATAATAGATGAAAATGAACATTTACAGCCAATAAATGCAATTTAATATAGGATGTGTGTGGTTTTCAAAGCTTTTTGTCAGTTATAGCGCCACCTATGGTCTAATTTACCATGTACTAGCATAGTTTACCATGATTTACCATGTTCTAGTGTGATTTACCATGATTCACCATAGTTTACCTTGATTTACCATGTTCTTGCCTGATTTACCATGATATTCCCTGTGTTAGTGATTTAACATACTTTACTGTGATTTGCCATATTTTACCATGAATTACCATAGCTTACATTGATTTAGCATGTCCTGGCATGATTTACTGTGATTTACCATGTTCCAGTTTGATTTACCATGATCCTAGCCTGATTTACCACAGTTTACTACGATTTACCATGTTTCCACATTCTAATATGATTTACCACGATTTACCACATTGTAGTATGATTAACCATGATCCTATCCTGATTTACCATAGTTTACCATGATTTACCATGATTTACCATGTTTCCACATTCTAATATGATTTACTATGATTTACCACATTGTAGGATGATTTACCATGATCCTGGCATGATTTACCATAGTTTACCATGATTTACCACGAGTTACCACATTCTAATATGATTTACCATGATTTACCACAAATTGCCACATTCTAATATGATTTACCATGATCCTAGCCTGATTTACCATAGTTTACCATGATTTACCATGTTTCCACATTCTAATTTGATTTACCACATTGTAGTATGATTTACCATGATTTACCACATTGTGGTATGATTCACCATGATTATAGCATTATTTACCATAGTTCACCATGATTTACCACATTCTAATGTGATTTACCATGATTTACCCCATTGAGGTTTGATTCACCATGATTCTAGCCTATACATTTAATTTTAACCTGTGGAAACACAATAAAGTATATTTCTGATCCTGCAGCCCCTCTATAGGACAACATTAGCATTAGAACCAGCATAAGTCTATGGCATTGATAAACATTGACAAAATGGGATATTGAAATGTTATTATAATAATTTTACAATGCCTAGATATGAATTTTAAAGCAAAAACTATTGCCAAATGTAATGTCATGTGTCACCTGCTTATTTGAATAAAGTCTGAGCATTTCTTGAGTAGATATTGGCCACACACACACACACACACACACACATAGAGAGAGAGAGAGAGAAGAGAGACAGACAGACAGATACACACACACACACACACACACACACACACACACACACACACACACACACACACACACTGTTTTGTTCTGTTTTACATGTAGATATTTTAAATAAATTATTAGTAACACAATGCTTACTCCTAGTCTTGTAGTAATTTTTACACATTAATCATACCATCATTGTTTGGCAGAATTGTCAATACCACTGTTTAAATAAAAATGAATTGATTGAATTTGTCAAAATGTGATTGTAAATGTTATAATAGTGGTTTTATAATGTCTAAATATGAATTATAGAGCAATATAATCAAGTAGTATGACAAAATGACATTTTAAAACCAGCAGGTGGCAGAGAGAACCACTCATTAGCTCATTTTCATTTTAAACGTCTGTTTTCCATTTAATGGGCACATTTTCCCAGGTGAATGCCTTCAAATGTGCTAACTCACCTACACATTTTGTTGCAGATATAGATATTTGAATTTAATAAAGGGTATATAAAATATGTTTTCCTTTAAAACATATTTTCAGGTGTTATTTTGAATTGTAATGTAATATTGTGAAAAACACATCAAATGAACAAATTAATTGATAAACATTGTCAAAATGTGATTTGCAATGTTATTATAATGATTTTATAAAGTTTATATATGCTTAGTGAGCAGAATGAACCAATAAGTGGTCTTCTGCTGCCCTCTGGTGGCTTTATGGCAATTTAATGTAATACACCAATATAAGCATTGTCACTTTTTAACTTTTATAGAGGCATCTATTGCCCGATCTCCATGAAATGTTGTATGCTTGTTTAGAGTCATGTGTCACATCTACTTAACTCTTTTTGAGATGATCTAAACATTCAATGAGGAGTTAAAGGCTTTTGGGGACATTTGGTCAAAATCACATATTGATATGACTCTATTATAGCCATCCAATTGCAAAAGTTATTTTTCTATATAATTATTGACCTAGAGAGTCAGAATGAGCAGATCTAACAAATGATTTAAACATTATATTGCAACAGATGGAAAATACCATTTTCAGCTAATACAGGCAATTTTCCATAGGAAATGCATGGTTTTAAAGCTTTTAACAGTTATAGCACCACCTATAGTCCGATCTCCATAAAACTTTGCATGCTTCTTCAGCATGTTATGCCACATATACCCAACAATTTTCGTGAAGTTTTGAGTTTCCCTTTAGGATTTATAGGCTTTTGAGTGCATTTTCACACCTCTTTTTAAATGACCCTGTTATAGCCATCCAAATACAAAAGTTCAACTTTTTTTTGATAATTATTGATCTAGAGAGTCCAGAGAATTGTCCTAGACTGGTTTGGTTCCGATCGGGCAAAAAACCAGGGACTAGTTCGCAAAAGTAGGGTTTTAACATAATCGCCAATATTTAATGAACGATTTGATTGACAGCAATGGTTCTAGAGGCAAAGTTGTTCAGCATGAGGAGATCTATCATATGATATGCATATTTGTGTATATGTGAAACACCACGTGATTACAGAGCCATAAAACTCGTTAGCGCCAACTAGTGGCCGATTTCTTTCAAAATTCTTACAGACCTCTAAGGCCATGAGTCAAACATGCCCACGAGTTTCATTCGATCGGCCTCCATTAACCTTGTCTAATAAGTGCTCAAATTTAATTGGCTGTGGCGGCCATGTTTTTTAAGATACGCCAATGTCCTCATAGACATATATGGTACCTTGGGCCAAGACACTGCATACCAATTTTCAAGTCAATCGGACTAGCGGTCGGTGGTTATAGCCCTTTTTGTGTTTTTCATGTTATAGCGCCACCAAGTGGCTAATCGTCGCGACTTTTATCCTGACCAAAGACTGAGCCCTTACATAAGTTTACCAAGTTTGGTGAAGATATCTCATTTCGTTTTTGAGTTATAGCCTTTTTAGTAAAATAGGCCCCGCCCTAAACGTCCGTTTTTCGCCCTTAACGACCGTGAATCGAAATTTCTAATTTTTTCAATTATTTTGATAATCAGACTCCAGTGGACATTTTGGCACTGGTTTGGTTCTGATTGGACAAAAACCTAGGAATAGTTGGCAAAAGTATGTTTTCGACAAAATTCAAAATGGCGGAAAAATTTGCATACCGGAAATGAAATCGGAGATATACGTTTTTTACGTCAGGTATTCAGCTTTCCAATGATATCAGACACTTGAGTCTACGACATACGGTATATGAGTTATGAGCAGTTTCGCGCAATTGATTGCTATAGCGCCACCTATAGGCCAATCTGGCTCATAATTTGATAACCTCTCCTCGATTTTTGTACTACCTATTGGCCAAGTTTCAAGTCTCTAGCCCTTACGGTTTGGTCTGCACGATGCGTTTTTCGGCTGAATAATAATAATAATAATAATAATAAAAATCAGCACAAATACAATAGGTGTTCAGCACTTCGTGCTCGAACCCCTAAAAATCAGTACAAATACAATAGGGTTTCAGCACTTCGTGCTCGAACCCCTAATAATAATAAAAATCAGTACAATTACAATAGGGTTTCAGCACTTCGTGCTTGAACCCCTAATAATAATAATAATCATAATAATAATTCAATGGATCAGCTGTTTAGGAGAGGTTACCTGTCCGAAAAAGGAGTCGATCGACACCACCCGTGCTGCTAAATCTGCGGCCTATTCACACACGCACACACACACACACACACACACACACACACACACACACACACAAAAAGAGTGATCACTGCAAATAGTGAAGTGCACGTTACCACTACAAATACGGTGCGTAATGTGTGAAGAGGAGGGCTCAATCCGCGACCTATCACGAAACAGCTTCAACACTCTGGTTCTCCGAACAGAGAAGAAAAGATTGATGTTAATAGTAAACTAATAAACCAAATAAAGAACTAGCAAAACTGATGTTAGCATTACCACAGCAAACTACGGGGCAGCCAATACCACACCTATTACTAAAAAAAACACAAAAGAACAAAAATAAAACAAATAAGGCGAAAGTTACAATTACATTAAATTCACAGGAGGCAAAGCAGCAGTGACAACCTTTCTCTAGGAATAATCACACTCAACATACACGGAAATCGAACTCCCGGGTTACCGTCCCTGTATGCAAACCTCTTGGAATATCACACACAACACACACGGAAATGGGACACCCTGGTTACCTTCCCCGTATGGAAACCTCAACTCGTATCCCCATAGACAATAACAGACTGCACGCGCACTGTCTTCGGCCGAGACCTTCGGTAGATCAACCATATGCTACCCGGAAGCGTCTGGTACACAGTCAGACATCTTTCATGTGCAACAACACAGCGTGCCCAGTGTAAAGAGGATATACGAGCAGAGAGATTACTTTGTTTGCCACCAGATATGACTGTTTTATACAACATGCCACTGCCGCTAATGAATAACTAGCCACTTACAAGCTAACTAGGGGGCGTGGCTGAAAGGAAGAGGGATACGGCAAGAACAGAAGGACAAACATGCTGTGGCAATTCTTCTGCCGGTTACATATAGATCAACGGTTTGCATGAAATTTCTCTAGAACTGCTTCTGCCATTAACAGATCAGTTACAACACTATATGTGTAAAACTGAGAAATAAAGGCGAAAATACATAGATGTCTTTATTTAGACTGACTGTTTCTCAGTATTATTTAGTTCGCCTTTTCAGTACAGCAAAACTGATTTAATAAAAACGCAGATTCCAAATTGGCTAATGTGTTAGCTAACGTTAATTAGCTTAGTTGGACTGCATTTCCCCCTCCAATTTTTAATTGTCAAATTATTTGGTTAAGGTTACGGTGAAATCTGTATTTGTAATTTTATCGTGTCAATTGGCCACAGTGTTTGCATATTTACCATATGACATTATAAAAATGGCACGATTTAAAAAGGGCAGTTCTGAGCGCGAGTTTCTCCGGTTAGAGGCAACCGGAGCCTCTAACTGCAAGCTGTGATGCAGAGCCGTTGAAAAAGAGTTGCGACAACCTTTGATCTTGCCACCACCAGATCAGAAGATTATTCAAGCTCTCAACATATAGATTTGTGTATGTAGATTCTTCATTAGCAGCTGTTTTGCTAAACTAACACAATACAAAAAGACAAAAGCGTCAGCTGACATTAAAAAGTAACCACTGTAAAAGTAAAACATAAAAAAATAGCATAGTGAAAACATGTTATATTGAGTCAATACAAATAAAAACGTCTCGGTTACGTATGTAACCCTCGTTCCCTGAAGGAGGGAACGGAGACGTACGTCGGACGTTACCGGCAATTGGGATCACTTTAGGGAGCCCCTATCAGCTTCGAGATAAAGAGAACTGGCCAATGGCCATTGGCGTGCGTGTTTTGCATATCGCACCCCGCCCCGCGGCGCGGGTATAAAGCGGATGCAATCGCCACGCACCATTGTTTTTCACTGAGGAGCCGAACTAGTGACTCGGCCCTGTAGTGATGGTACAGCAACTGTGGCGGCGGGGCGTCGTCTCCGTTCCCTCCTTCAGGAACGAGGGTTACATACGTAACCGAGGCGTTCCCCTTTCAGTCGGTCACGCGTTCGACGTCGTCGGACGTTACCGGCATTGGGAATCTTTGGAAAACGCCACAGTTTACTACCACTTCCAGCGCCCGCGAAAAGCCCCTCAGACCCGTCTGCACCAGGCGGAACTCACGCGGGAGTCACACTGCTGTTCCGCAAGACCCATTCAGCAGACTATTGGATAACGCTGGGAAAGCGTGCCCGGAGGGCGCCTGCGGAAGCCACATCAAGCCCAGAGGGAATTTCATGTGGAGAATACACGTATGGACTGGCCGTGGGCAGTACAACATACTGAAAAGTCCCAGGGGTGGCCCCGGCCAAGTAGGCGGGGGAACAACACCAGACTGAGACGGCAGAGCGGGCTCTGCCGAGGAAAGACACGGGCTCGCCGTAGGAGCACTACCGTGGAAGAATACACATATGGGACCGCCGAGGGGGTCACAACATATGGAACCCAGCCTAACACAAGTTCCACCAATGCTTACGAGTGTTAGACCTGGCGTCTGACGCTCCGCCACGTCCGACTGCCGAGGGTTGCGGAGGACTCGACAGGGTTCGCCATTCTGGGAACTCGACTGGAGCATATAAGCGCACATATCCGTTCCAAGGGGAAGGGAGTGGCGCAGCAAGCCGACACTAGAACGGGCACCTCGGTGTTACTGGCTATGGGAAGCGAGCACTCGGAAGCTACCGGCTCTACACGTAGGCTATAGAATCTAGCGAACGTGTTGGGTGTCGCCCAGCCCGCAGCACTACAAATATCTGTCAGCGAGGCGCCACGAGCCAGCGCCCAGGAAGAGGCCACACCCCTGGTGGAGTGGGCTCTAACCCCGAGCGGGCAGGGCACGTCTTGGGAATCATACGCCAAGACGATAGCATCCACTATCCAGTGGGCCATCCTCTGCTTGGAGACAGCCTTTCCCTTCTGCTGTCCTCCATAACAGACGAAGAGCTGCTCTGAGGTCCTAAAGCTTTGCGTTCTGTCCACGTACATCCGTAAGGCACGGACGGGACAGAGAAAAGCCAGGGCTGGGTCTGCCTCCTCCGAGGCAGCGCTTGCAGGTTCACCACCTGATCCCGAAGGGAGTGGTGGGAACCTTGGGCACATATCCGGGCCGGGGTCTCAGGATTACATGAGAGTTACCGGGCCTGAATTCCAGGCACGATTCGTCGACCGAAAATGCCTGCAGGTCCCCTACCCTCTTGATGGAGGCCAATGCAGCCAGGAGAACTGTTTTCAAAGACAGGACTTTCAACTCAGCTGACTGCAAGGGCTCAAAGGGCGCTCTCTGCAGTGCTGTAAGCACCAGAGTTAAGTCCCAAGAGGGTATAGAGAGAGGGCGGCGGATTTAGTCTCCTTGCCCCCCTCAGGAACCTGACGATCAGATCGTGCTTTCCCAAGGACTTACCTTCTACCAAGTCATGATTTGCGGCGATAGCGGCAACATACACCTTGAGGGTGGAGGAGACAGCCTTCGCTCCAACCCTTCTTGTAGGAAGGAAAGCACTGACCCGACCGAACACCTTCGGGGGTCCTCTCGGTGAGAGGAGCACCAGTCGGCGAACAGGTTCCACTTCAACGCATAGAGTCGTCTCGTAGGACGGGGCTCTAGCGGAAGTGATGGTGTCTACCACAGTCTGCGGTAACCCACCTAGAACCTCCGCGTCCCGTCCAGGGACCAAACATGGAGTGACCAGAGGTCCGGACGCTGGTGCCAAAGGGTGCCCGTCTCTGAGTCAGGAGGTCCTTCCTCAGAGGAATGGGCCAAGGAGGTGCTGTCGCAAGGAGCACTAGTTCGGGAACCAAGTCCTGCTGGGCCAATACGGAGCTACCAACAGGACCTGCTCCTCGTCCTCCTGACTTTGCACAGTGTCTGTGCGAGAAGGCTCACTGGGAAACGCATACTTGCGTAGGCCCGGGGCCAGCTGTGTGCCAGGGCATCCGAGCCGAGGTTCCTCGGTCAGGAGTAAAACAACTGGCAATGGGCCGAGTCCGGGCGGCAAACAGGTCTACCTGCGCGGTCCCGTGGCTCCATATCAGCTGGACCACCTGGGGATGGAGTCTCCACTCTCCGAGAGCACCTGCTGGCGTGAGAGCTCGTCGGCTGCACGATTGAGCAGGCCCGGAATGTGAGTGGCGGCGACCTCAGATGCTTCTGACTCCACAGAAGGAGATGGCGGGCGAGTTGTGACATGCGACGGGGCGTAGACCACCCTGTTTGTTGATGCACGCAGCGGCGCGGTGCTGTCCGTGCGGACCAGAACGTGCTTGCCTCTGAGCGGCCCCTGAGGCGGCTGAGTGCAAGATGAACTGCTAACAACTCCAGGCAATTGATATGCCATTGCAGTTGGGGTCCCGTCAAAGACCGAAACTGCAAGCCCGTTATGCGTGGCACCCCGGTGGATGAGGCATCCGTGGAGACAACAGCATGCCTGGACACTTGTTCTAGAGGCACTCCTGCCCGTAGAAATGAAGGGTCCGACCACGGGCTGAAGGTTTGGCGGCAACTCGGCGTCACTTGGACACGGAGGGACGCTGTGCCACGCCCATCTCGGGACTCGATCGTGTAGCGTTGAAGCGGTCTCATATGAAGCAATCCGGCGGCGTTACGCGGCTGCAGATGCCATATGCCCCAGGAGCCTCTGAAACTGTTTCAGTGGTACCGCTGTTCTGCGTTGAACAATTCAAGCAGTTCAACACCGACTGGGCGCGCTCCTCGGTGAGGCGCGCTGTCTGGGCGACCGAGTCCAGCTCCATCCCGAGAAAGAGATCCTCTGCGTGGGGCAGAGTTTGCTCTTCTCCCAGTTGACCCGAAGCCCCAACTGGCTGGTGTCTGAGCACCCTGTCCCTGTGTTCGCACAACTGCCCTCGCGACCGCGCCAGAATCAGCCAGTCGTCGAGGTAGTTGAGATGCGAACGCCTGCTCCTCATGGGAGCAATGGCCGCCTCCGCCACCTTCGTGAAGGCGCGGGCGACAGGGCTAGCCGAAGGTAAGACCTTGTACTGATATGCTCGTCCGTCGACGCAAAGCGAAGAAATGGCCTGTGTCGAGGGAGAATCGAGACATGAAAGTACGCGTCCTTCAGGTCGATCGCTGCAAACCAATCTTGGGGACGGGCGCACCTGAAGATGCGTTTCTGCGTGAGCATCTTGAACGGCAGCCTGTGAAGGGACCGGTTCAAGCGCCGCAGATCCAAGATTGGCCGTAACCCGCCGCCTTTCTTGGGTACAATGAAGTACGGGCTGTAGAAGCCAGTCTTCATATCGGCTAGAGGACCGGCTCTATCGCGTCCTTCGCCAGTAGGACCGCGATCTCCCCCTGGAGCACAGGAGCATCCTCCTTCGACACGGAGGTGAAGTGGATGCCCCTGAACTTGGGGGGACGCCGGGCGAACTGAATCGCATAGCCGAGTCTGATGGTACGGATGAGCCAGCGAGACGGCCTGGGAAGCGCTAGCCAGGCTCCCAGGGACCGTGCAAGCGGGACCATCGGCACCACTGACGTACCCGCAGCGGGGCAGCGAGGCGGCATGCAGGGATCCGACTGGAACGGCCTGGTGGCGGCTCGCAGTGGGACCTGTGTGTGCTGTGCAACACTCACCTGCTTCCGCTGAGGATGTGCGAGTGCAGGAAGGCCTCTTGAGTGCGTCCCGGCAGCCGGCATCCCCTGCTGGCGAACAGAGAGGCGTCCGAGGGTGACAAGGCATGGGAGCGTCGCCCACCGACAGACGCGCTCTCTTGGCACCCAGAGATATTGGAAACTGCTCTTTTCTGGACAATTTGGGTACCGCTGGCGCTGGGACCAGCGGCGGAACAGAAAATACAGAACAAAAAATTCTCCCCCGGCCCTCCTCCATCTCCTGAAGAGCAGTTTCCTCCATCTCTGGGCGGCCCGTCTCAGGGTCTCTTACGACGGCGCTTGCCACCTGGCTTGGCAGCGGCCTGAGCGGGCTGGACGTCCTTCCCGCGGCCGGCTCCACGCCCACGGCGTGATGTAGACTGCTGCTGGGCCGGGACGGAAGCGGAGGTGGCGGCAGGTGGGCGTCCTCGGCGACGGGCAGGCGGAGGTGCTGCGGCCGGCGGTGGAGCGGGCCGGGGCAGGATGTGCCTGATAGCCTCCGTCTGCTTCTGGGCGGCCGAGAACTGTTGGGCGAAGCTCGACGCGTCGCCCGAACAACCCGGCGGCGAAATGGGGAGTCCAGGAACCGATACTTGTCGGTCTCCCTCATGTCGGCCAGGTTGAGCCAGAGATGCCGTTCCTGGACCACTAAGGTGGACATCGCCTGACCAATGGAACGGGCAGTGACTTTCGTCGCCGGAGGGCAAGGTCCGTCGCCGTCCGAGCTCCCGGAGGAGCTCTGGGTCAGGTCTACCCTCGTGCAGGTCCATGAGCGCCTGGGCCTGGTGCACCTGGAGCAAACTCATGGCGTGCAGGGCGGACGCGGCCTGTCCACAGGACCTGTAAGCCTTCGCAACGAGGTTGGAAGAGAACCTACAGGCCCTGGACGGGAGACGCGGGTCACCACGCCAGCTGGAGGCGGTCGCCGGACACAGTTGCGTCGCGACGGTCCGCTCAACCGGCGGGATCCCCACGTAACCCTTGGCCTGTCCGCCGTCGAGGGTAGTGAGGAGGGAGGAGCCGCTAGGTCTGTTTCTGGCGCTGAAAGGCGCCGGAGCCCACGACCTAGTCAGCTCACCATGCACTTCCGGGAAGAAAGGCACCAGGGCGGGACGCTGAGAACCAGCGCGAGCCGCCCCGAGAAACCCATCATCCAACCTTGAAGGTTCGGGACGTGGTGGAGGTTCCACTCAAGCCCGACCTTCTCGGCGGCCCGGGAAAGCATAGCCGTCAACTCGGGGTCTGACTCAACCGTTGCCACTCTCCCAGAGGGAGGCAGTACAGCTGAGTCTTCATCCTCCAAGGACTGAAACTCCCCCTCCGATGCAGCGATCGACATCTGCTCATCCGCGGGTGCCCCGAAAGTCACCACTGGACGCCCAAGGGAGGGGCCAGCAGTTTCTCTCGGAAGCACCACCGGCTGCAGAGCTTGTGAGGATCAGGGCCCACGGAGACTCACTCGGCGGGTTTGCCCTGACCGTAATCCTCAGATCACTCCGGGCATTCGTCGAAATAGGTCTATCCTGCTGTTGGGCAGGAATAACACTAGATCGAGGCATGCGGAGGGGGACCCCACCTCCCCGAAGGCAGGCGAGTCTCGATCTAAGCTCCGCGATAGTCATGTCCCGTGAGAACATGAACTATCCACAAACGCTGCCTCAGGGTGCTGAACGCCCAAACACGTGAGACAGCGATTGTGACCGTCAGCGGCGAGAGGAACGACCGCATCCAGAAAGCGCGCACGGGTGGAATGACATCTTGAAAAAGACACAGTGTCACACCCGTGTTGCTCTTTTGAGGAAACGCTCTCTTAAATGTGCTGAAGCACCCAGGAAAACGCGGCAGCACACAGGAAATAGTGCAGCCTGTGTGCTGCACTCACTGAAAAGTGCTGTGAGAACAGCAATTGTTTGCTGCAGCTGTGAGCCCGCGGTCGCGCTGTTGTGTGCTGTAACGCCAACACGAGCGTCTTCTCTCTCTCTCTCTCTCTCTCTCTCTCTTGCTGAATAGCAGTCTTAGTCTTCGACCTGAACGCTGTTCGGCTCCGAAGTGAATGACAATGGTGCGTGGCGATTGCATCCGCTTTATACCGCGCGGCGGCGGGTGCGATATGCAAAACACGCCGCGTCAATGGCCATTGGCCAGTTCTCTTTATCTCGAAGCTGATAGGGGCTCCCTAAAGTGATCCCAATTCGTCGGTAACGTCCGACGTACGTCGAACGTGACCGACTGAAAGGGAACTCCGGTTCTCAATAGTTAGAAATAACTCTGCTTTCAATCTTTTTATTGGGTTTAAATGGTTAGCTCACCCAAAAATGAAAATAATGTAATTTATTCCTCAAAGCTCATGCCGTTCCACACCCGTCAGACCCCCGTTCATCTTCTGAACACAAATTAAGATATTTTTGTTGAAATCCGAAGGCTCAGTAAGGCCTCCATAGAAAGCAATTTACACTCTCAAGATCCATTAATGTACTAAAAGCATATTTAAATCAGTCCATGTGAGTACAGTGGTTCATTATTAATATTATAAATCGACAATAATATTTTTTGTGCAGCAAAAAAATAAATAACGAATTATATAGTGAAAACCAATTTCAAAACAGTGCTGCATGAAGTTTCGGTAATAAATGACATTAATGTGCTTTAATTACTACATGGATGACATTTACTGTAGCATTTTATTCTGGGGAGGGGAGTGATGGAGAGACAACATTAATGACTTTCCACTTTTGGGAATGTGCAAATCATAAAAGTGTGTATTTCATTAATTTATGTTTGAGTTTTTTCTGTCAATGATAAAGATTTTATCAGTAATTTAACCTATCACATTTTCTAATTTGTTTTCCCATTTTCTCTTTGACAGTGATCAGTAGTTTTTCAATAATAGACATGGAGTCTGACCAGGAATGGGTATGACCATTTTTTATTATTTTTAGTGTCTGTTGTTTTGATTTGGTGTTTTTTATTTTTATATTTTTTTACTTTAACGGCAAAAATGCAAAACGAACGGTCATATAACACGCTCTGGAAAAGAGCTAAAAGACTGCAAAAGAAAACTGAAGCTGTCCAAGCAGACATAGAGCGATTGCCAGGACAATCATCACAGAAAATATTATGCACCAGACAGTTCCCAGTGCATCAGGCATGCGAGAGTGAGCAAAATGTACAGGCATGGCATCAGGTAGCGAGAGTGAGCAAAATGTACAGGCATCCGGTAGCGAGAGTGAGCAAAATGTACAGGCATCAGGTAGCGAGAGTGAGCAAAATGAGTGTCTTATTCTAAGTGACAGTCTTGCTCAGTGGACCAGCGAGTTCAAAGTTAAACACAATGAAGTCGACGCACTCTTAAAAATTCTGAGGGAAAATGGAAACCCAGAACTACCCAAAACAGCAAGAACCTTACTTGCTACTTGTGACAGAGTAGATTTGCAGGTAAAATCTGGCATGAAATATATATACCTGGGGTGCAAAGAACAAATTCTGAAGCATTTGAAGCTGTATCCCAACTCAGTTTTAAGTCATATGGGTGAAGTAGACGTTTCCTTGAATATAGATGGTTTGCCACTGTTCAAAAGTAGCAGTCAGTCGTTGTGGCCTGTTCTGTGCAAAATAAATCTGTCTCCACCCTCGGTTTTTCCTCTTGCATTGTGCTATGGAGCCTCAAAACCAAAAAATCTTGACTTTCTTGAAGATGTTGTCAGAGATCTTCATGATTTGATGCAGAATGGATTGGAAGTTGAAAACAAAAAAATCAGAGTTACTTTGCGATGTGTGACCTGTGACGCTCCAGCCAAAGCTCTGGTTAAAGTCATCAAACAATATTCAGGGTATTATGGATGTGACAAATGTAATCAGAAAGGTATGTGGGATGGTCACAGAGTAATCTATCCTGAAAGTAGCAATCTTACTTTCAGAACAGACCTGTCTTTCAGAGAGAAGACTCAGGAGGAGCACCACCTCAGTTCAGGGGAATCACCATTTTGCCAGCTGTCGATTGACATGGTCAAGCAGTTTCCTGCTGATTACATGCACCAGTGTTGTCTTGGAGTAATGAGGAAATTGATTCTGTTGTGGCTGCGTGGTCCAAAGGGAACTAGATTGTCATCCAGCCAAGTCAAGGAAGTCAGTGATAGACTTGTGGCACTTAGACCATGCATTCCAAATGTGTTTGCTAGAAAGCAACGCTGCTTGGGAGACATTGATAGGTGGAAGGCCACCAAACTGCGCCAATTTGCCCTCTACACAGGGAAAATAGTGCTGAAAGGGGTCCTGCCTGTCAAAATGTATCAGCACTTCTTGACATTTAGTGTGGCATCGCGTGTTCTCATAAGTCCAGGGCTTGCTAAGGAGTACAATTCATATGCTGGTGAATTGCTGACATTTTTTGTGGAGCAAGGGAGAGCTCTGTACGGCAGTGAGTTCTTGGTGTACAATGTACACTCTATGGTGCACCTTGCATCCGATGCCAAAAACTTTGGCAGCCTTGATGAATGTAGTGCTTTCTGTTTTGAGAATTATTTGCACCACCTCAAAAGGTTAGTTCGTTCTGGCCGGAATCCGCTTTCACAGATTGTAAAACGCCTTGGTGAGATGGACAGACAGAAAAAAGAAACGGCGAGACCTGCAATCAATATGCGAACTAAAAGACCAGACAACATTTTTGCTCTAAGTGATCTGGAATGCTGTGAGGTTGTTTCCATGTTTCCAGAGGAAGAAAGTGGGCCAAAGATGTTGCTCTGTCGTGTGTATGGCCATCTGGAGCCTTACTTTATGGAGCCTTGTGATTCAAGACTTGTTGGGATTTATAAAGCCCAGATCAGCCAGACAAGAATGAAAAAACTGCCTGAAGAGCTGCTGGTCAGAAAGGCATTTATGGTAGAGGACGATGGCAACTTAATCATTCTTACAGTTTTACACTCATTTTAAATTTCCATTAAAATCAACGGTTTGGATTCTCTTGGTAGAGAACTCAAACTGTAGCACAATCTTTATAAAAGCATTTTTAATAAATTCTTTTATAAACATCTGTAAAAAAAAACTAAATAAACTTTTTAATATCAGCATTATAAAATTGACCTCATGCCTTTTGATTTGTTAGTTTCAAATTAAACACAAACTTTATAATATTTAAATGAGACAAATATCCCTAATGTCTTGTTTGGACAGTCTTCAGTAAAAAATAATATATATATATATATATATATATATATATATATATATATATATATATATATATATATATATATATATATATATATATATATATATATATATATATATATATATATATATATATATATATATATATATATATATATATATATATATATATATATATATATATAAGCGTCTCAAATTTAGAATTAGTGAAAACATTGCCACTTTTCCACCCTTTTTGCTTGCACATTGCCACTTTTCCACCATTTTTTCTTGCACATTGGAGAAGACAGCAGTAAAAAGTAAGTTTTCAATGTTTATTTTCATTTTGAAATATATTTGTTCTTTTCTGCCTTTTAGCCTACAGACAACCGTTTTGCCATTATAAAATTCGAACAAGACAACACTGTTGAGGCTGTACCCTCAACATGGCTGGACAAAACCACAGAGGTAGTGTGTGTGTCTCTGGGGGGTAGGGGGTGTTTACCATATTCTGTTTAGTAGGGTTTGTAACGTTAAAATCATGTCTTGATACAATTCACAAAACGAATCCATCATGATACTTTAAACAGGCCTAAATAAAGATGAGTTTAAATGGAGTTTGATTTTGTATAGAAGAGATGTCAGCTGTGTATGGGTGTAGCTGTTCTGTGGGTGGGTCAAAAAGCGAGTTTGTGTTCGCTTGTGATCTGTTTACACCCCCCCGCCCCCTTCTTATTATGTTACGATGTTTTCTGCTACTGGCCACGCAAAAATGTGTCGGTGAGGGTGAAAAAAGAAGAAATACCTGACAAGGGATCCTGGCAGAGATACAAAGTGTCAGTTTTCGGATATGCAGGTATTGGTAATGTCAATGATTAATTCTTGATCAATTGATTGCTATTAATAAATTAAATCGTATTGATTGTCAATTAAATTAAAAAATGACCTTGTTACTTCATAGACCAACAAAAATAGGTGTAATTTTAAAGCTTATAAGCTTAGTTTTACAGTGTACTTTTACAGTTCCCAATATAGGGAATATGACCAACTCTGAACTAGGGCTGTCACTTTGGTAAAATAATCCTGTTTGATTTTTGAGACATAAGTGTTCATTGAATCGATTCTAAAATCGATTTTAAATGATGTTTTCATTTTCAACGCTTAATATACGCCAATCCACGGACAATTAACGGAACGGGCAATAGGATGAAAGTAAACAGGGCCCTTGAGACACCCAAGTCAGCAATGTTTCTGATGATTTATTGGCGTGAAGTTTCGTGCACACTAGGCACAACAAGCATATCGGTGAGAAGACATCACACACACCGGGACATTTGACTGCACATCGCATTTTTGACATTGTTGATTCTTCTTGCAATCGTAATGCAATTGACTATGGCCTACATTAAAGGGTTATTGAGCATTTACACAGTCCTATAGCCTACAATAAAAGATCCTGCACAGCGACAGGAAATAAAATTAACTAAAAAAAAACCCTACCTCACCAGAGCAATGAACCCTCATGAACCGCTCACCGGCAAAACCGCTCAGATTCTGCTCTGACAGGAACTTTATCTGTAGCCTACTATACGTGTTGTAGCCCTTTAAAAACATGTATTTAGTTTTATATGTTAAATATAAATATATTTAATTAATTAAAAACATTAAATATAATAATGTTATTTTTAAATTAAATTTAGCCTACCTTGAATATGAAAATTGAACAGGACACATAAGATGGGAAATAAGGGGGTCAGAAATGATTTTGACCACTTAAAGCATTTATTCAAAGTGAATTTCATTGAATATAAATTGAATCCTAATTTTAATCAATTGTTTTGTCGACTAATTGCATTGATTTAGTAATTAATTCGAAAATGGAGCAGACAATGACATGGAGGCGCCAGCGCCGCCTGAACAACGGCTTAAATGAACAACTACTAGAAAAAGCTTTATTTGGGGCGGCCCTATAGCCATTATTTCAGATAGACCTATATTTGATCCAGCATGTCACAAAGGGCATTTTGGGTTGAGCGCGGCGCTGAGCGGAATGAGATTCAGAAAATAAGGGAATATTCAGGAAGGCGCTCTCCATTCTAGAGGAAATAGTGTAATACTGCTCATTCTTTCTACAAACACAGCAATTGTCACAATGTGACCTCAAGTAAGTTTTAAAAACATAATTCAACATATAAATAATAGGCCTACCTGTTAATAACTTTTTTATTTGTTTTAACTAGTTTAAAAATAATAGTGTACATATTTGGTTAAAATCGATTCCCTATTTTCGTTTTCGAAACTTGTGTTGGTTGGTCCGATCGATTGTGCAATCGATTTTCGAACGTAAAGTGACAGCCCTACTCTGAAAAAGTGTTTTTAAATTTGTTGAAATATTAGCGGCACCACCAACACACATGTAAACGGTATACACAAGGCTTTTGCACCACGTTTTGGTTTGTAACTTCACAAAACATTAGTAAACCACAGAAGATCACATATCTTTATTTAGAGCAAGCTGTTTCAATTCTTGGGTAAAGCTATAGGATTTTGTTTTTTTAGAAAATAAATTATTAATATTCCTATAAATTGACATCCCTTGCAGGTATAAATTTTAATGTATGAACTATATGAACTCTAAAAAGCAAGTGTAAAAGTATCCACGGAGCAAGTTGGAATAAATTAAGGGGTTTTTAAGAATAAAAGGATTGCTACTTTTAAAGTGGCAAACCATTGATGTACAAAGAAATGTGTAACCCACTTTCCTGATATGTTTTCACAACAGAGAACTATGGTGATGCCCAAAAAAGGTAAAGATGGCTACAGTATCATATATATATATATATATATATATATATATATATATATATATATATATATATATATATATATATATATATATATCATATATATTTGGAGAGTGATGATGAGCAACCCATTCGGCGACCCATCTTGAAACCATCTCGCTATAGGATGGATTGGGATGATGGTAAAATGTTCATTTTTACTTATTGTCGTTGAGAAAATAAGTTTTTTTTTTTTTTTTAAATACATAAAGGTTTAATAATGTTTGCCTTTTTTAGATGAAGATGAAGAGCCAGTAAAAAAAAAAACAGAACTGAAAAAAGTTCTGAAAGGTTTATGACACCAAGCAGACCTGTGAGTAATGTTTTTTTTATAATATAATTTGTTTGTAAATTGAAGAGACACAATACACCACATGTGCCTGGTGTAGTCACAATGTTAACCCTCATGCACTGTTCGATATCTGGTTACACTCAGTATGGTCTGGGTCAAGCTGACCCTAATCCATCAGCATAGATTAACTGATATTTCAGACAATTTAAAAATCAAAACAGGTCAAGTTGACCCGCAACATAACACAAGGGTTAATGGTGTGGTTTATGCCAAGATGCAAATTTGTCATTTTCATTTCGTGTTGACCTCTTGGATAAACACACACTAGTATTAAGTAACTTTCCCTCCCATTTTTTCCCCAGTTGGTCCATCTGCAGATTTTTTTTCTGGACGGAGGACAGTGCAGAGATCTGAATTAAGTCTACCAAGTGAGTCTTATATTTGTAAGCATTCATTTGATACCCTAGACTGGGACTGAGCAAAATAGAAATAGCTAACACAGCTCTGATGTTTTAGGTCCACCCACAGAACAGCTACACCCATTTATAATGGACAACAACAACAATACAGAAAGCGCATTGGTCTCTAATGTACAAAGTCTTAGTGGTAATTTAATATTTATGTTTACAAAACGTCTCGGTTTCGTATGTAACCCTCGTTCCCTGAAGGAGGGAACGGAGACGTACGTAGGAACTGACGAATTGGGATCTGCCTAATTCCAATTCCAATTCGTCGGCCAGTTCCGACATACGTCGAACATGACCGACTGAAAGGGAACTAGAAGGTACAGTTGTAATTATTTATTAAATATGTTTCTGCTTTTTTTTATTTTTTTTATAAAAGGTATTCCTTGTGAGACTACAGAGGGCAGGGGAACAGTGGAAGGGATGTCTATTGTGACTCAAGGCCAAGGCAGGTGTATAAAAAACATTACCAGTATGACATTCATAAAGAGTAATCTTATGTGTTGTCTATTTAAAGAAGGGAATTCCAGCTCTTCCAAATTTGAGAGAGCTGTATTCCTCCGGCTTGACAAAATGGAAGAAAGGCTCCTTAACATTGAACACCTCCTGAGAACCAACGCGGCATCTGAACTACCAGAAGTACAAGATCTTTTAGACAAGCCATGCAACACACCACATGACCTGGAACAGTTATGTAGAAAACTGAAAGATTTCACATACAAGCAGAGAGTGGTAAGAATCTTAAATTGGTTGTGAAAAATGTTTGCATTGTTCCAGAAAGTATTTCAGTTTTCACAAAAGTTAATGTTAATTTTTTAGTTCACCCAAAAATGAAAATGTATGTCATTAATGACTTCCCCTAATGTCTTTCCCAACCTGTAAGACCTCCGTTCATCTCCGGAACACAGTTTAAGATATTTTAGATTTAGTCCGAGAGCCTTCTGTCCTTCAATTGAAAGTGAATGCCCACTCTACAGTCCGTGTCCAGAAAGGATAAAGAAAGGTATGAAAAACATCATCAAAGTAGTCCATGTGACATCAGTGGGTTAGCTAGACTCTTTTGAAGCATTGACTATATTTTGGTCCAAAAATAACAAAAACTACAACTTTATTCAGCATTGTCTTCTCTTCCGTGTTTGTTTGAATCCGCATTCACGAGTCCACAGTGACACTGCTGACGTAAGACGCACAGCATGCATTTCCCACAGACTACATGGACGCTCTGACGCACCAGATAACACAGCAGCAGCGGGATTCAAACAAACGCGGAAGAGAATACAGTGCTGAATAAAGTCGTAGTTTTTGTTATTTTTGGACCAAAATGTATTGTCGATGCTTCAAAAGAGTCTAACTAACCCACTGATGTCACATGGACTACTTTGATGATGTTTTTCAAACCTTTCTTCATAACTTTCTGGACACGGACAGTATACTGTGCACTTTCAATGGAAGGAAAGAAAGCTCTCGGACTAAATCTAAAATATCTTAAACGGTGTTCCGGAGATGAACGGAGGTCTTATGGATGTGGACCGACATTAGGGTGAGTCATTAATGACAGAATTTAAATTTTTGGGTGAACTAACCCTTTAAGCTATGAATGTTTAATTTATGCATGTTATTTTGCTCTTCTGTACCAATCAGTATCCAAATGTTGCTCTTAGGGATTAGTTTTTATAATTGTTATCTCTTTTACTGTCTATATGTATACTATAATATGGCAATGTATTTATAATCAGATTAACTCCTGAGCCTGCTGGGAGGAAAGACACCTGGCGATTCGGTCCGAAGGTCAATGAGAAAAATAGGAACAAATGCACTGTGGGCACTGTACAGCTTCAAGGGTCGAAAAGGGAAAAAAAAATTACAGGATATGGAAATAAGTAAAGTGATCATTCGTAAGTTAATTAATTTATTTCAACCATATTTCTGGTAGGTCTTTAAGTGCTTTTAAGGTGCTCTGAAATCAAGAGTTGAAGTTTTTTAGCTTTTAGTATGACGGTTAAGGCCTTTGCCCACTGAGTCCGAAATTTTCGCATGCGTTTTTTCGTATTCGTGATACGGAACAATTTGTGACGCACAGAGACCTTGCACACTGAGTCGGATGCGTATTAATGAATGTGTTATGGCTAAAACGCAAAACAATAAAAAATGACGTCTTCAAGTAGTGAGGATGATTTTTTTGTCCTCTCTCTTCTTAGAGAAAAAGAAAGAGGAAATATTGGGTCCATCCACTCCTGCGATCGCAGGAGTTCCACCTCCTTAGTTATCAAGGAGCTGTGGGATTATCCAAACCGATTCAAAGTTTACTTTAGAATGTCAGTGGCTCAGTTTGTTGCTTTGCTAGCAATACTGGAGCCATATAAAAAAAAAAAAAAGACCACCAATTTCTGTGAATCAATTGATCCTGAACAGAGCTCACACACAAACAAACAAACACACAGACGGTTTACAGGGACTTGGTGTGCTATTTTCGATTTTGCCGTTAGGTTACGGTGGCTCTGAGTTGTCAAAGTGTCTCTAAAAATGGGTTTTACAGATGCGAAAAACGCAGAAAATCGAACCTGTTCCGAATTTTTTTTTGACGGACGAAAGTTTCGGAGGCAGTGTGCAAGCGTGATGGACATAACGTGAGGTCGAATTAATTTATTGACGTGCGAAAATTTCACATTCGAATTTCGGACTCTGTGCAAAGGCCTTTAGCCTTTAGGTTATGAATAAGCTGGTGTGTTCCAAAACAATGACAAAATTCGCAATAAGGAAATATAAACATTCAAATCTCTGCTTTATAGGCTAATTGTATTTTTTAATTCTTGATCTGTTCTGAATACTGTTCAATTTGAAGGATTTGTTGTGGAGTGAGGGGAACTAAAATAGCTATGTTTGCAGTGTTTATAATGTTTGTACATTATTTTGCTTTATTTAGTGGTATTTTCTGAATTAAATAAAAAAAAACATTAAAAATATAGCTATATATTAGGGCTGGGCGATATATCAAATATTAGCGGTAATATCGCAATAATTTTGATGACGATGTAAAATTTGAAAATATCGTGAATATTTAAATTCAACATGCAAACTTTCCCAAATAACATTACCAGATAACGCAGAGGTCTGCTTCCACGGTTCACTAAACATTGGAAGCATAAGAGTTAAATATATACGCAGCGCATGACAAAGAAAGCAACTGAAACATGTGTGCATGAGAAAAAATAACGTTAATAGCGCGGCACGGGACATGCTTGCGCTGCCGGACTCTGACCTGAAAGCATGCGCACACGCCTTTCAGACAACATACGATCGGGATTCAGTTCTTTCATGGATTATTGGGTTTCAATGGTCAAACAAATGTAAAAATGCACGTCCTGGCGAGTATTCAGGTAAACATGGTGAACGTACACAGAGTTAATGTGAGAAATCATGTGTTACAATGAATTTGGTCCGTGCAGCTCAGGTATGTCTTTAGTGAACGTACACAGAGTTATTGTGAGAAATCGTGTGTTACAATGAATTTGGTCCGTGCAGCTCTTAAAGGGCCGGAGCTCATTTTCTGTGTGGATAGAAAACCACCCCATGCTTGGCCAAACAACTTGTATATATTTATTAAGAATCAGTGTAGCCTATAGTTAATGTATAGAGTGAAGACTTTTTATATATATTTTATTTTTGATCTATTTCTTTACTGTTAAATAGACCCATTGTAGCTGAAAATAAAGCACTGTTTTTGTCATATTGTTTGTAATTTGTATGTTTTACTTATGTTTTTTTTTAAAGATCAAATAAAAATCTATATTGTAATTATAAAAGCTACTTTTAAAAAAATTACTCATAAATTACTAATATCATGATTTAAGATTTTGGTCATCCCAACCCGCTCAGTAAACGTAAACATTTTGTATTTAAATTGGTTCTATCTAAATAGTTTTTGTTGTTTTTAATGGGGGCAAAAGAAAATCTTTTTTTTATTTATTTAAAAGCAATTGCAAACATATCGAGATATATATCGAATATCGTAAAAATCTGGACAATATCGAGATATATATATTTTTGGGATATCGCCCAGCCCTAATATATATTTGTAGTGTAATTTGAAGCATGCAGCAAACGATTAATTGGTTAAAATTCTTGTTGGTTAACGGTTAACCTATTAATTAGCGTCCCATATATAGGCCTATACATCAAATTAGCGCAGAATCAACTTTACTTTGCGAATGCAAGCGGTTGTGTGGAAAAGTGCTGAGCTGAATTTTTGTGCCATCTAGTGGTTTAATGGAGAATACAGTCAAATGGTCATATTGTATATAAGTATTTTGCCTATATAAGTATTTTGCCTATATATGGGTCGTGAAAAAAAAAAGGGGGTCACTTAAAAAAGTTTGAAAACCACTGCTTTAAAGGGTTGTAAAACACTAAACTACATTTTTTGGGATGTTAACTGAAATGTTTGTTGCATATCTTGGAAGACAATGTTATGTAATGTCAGTGTGCCTAGAGAAGAGCATTTTGCTAAATATATGCACTATATTAGCCCATATATTAATTATATTTAATTAAACCTGTCTGCCCTAGGAATAGCGCATATTGTTAGCTCAGGAAAGGATGGATAAAATGTAATCAATGTAGTTTCAATTTACCATGTTTGCATGTGTGACTTTTTTTAGATGCCTGTCGTCGCACGCATACACAGATTTTGGAGAAGGTTTTTGAGGATCTCCTAGCGGATACACTTAAATTTGCACCACACCGACGTGATGAGGTCAGTGATCAATTTCATCACAGGTTTGCTGTTTGCAGTTTTATGTATTGTTGATGATTGTTATTAGAGATGCCTGCTTATAGTTTACTAAACATTAGTCAACCAAATTTTAATTAATCGGTTTGTCACTGAAAATAACTTCTCACTGTAAATGGCGGAGTCATGGAGTCAGTGATGGACAGACAGTGTATATTTAAGTAATTAAATTAATATAAACATGCGATTTAGTCGACTAATGGCTTAAATGCATGACTGCTAGTTGATTAAGCAAGGTTATCGTTTGAGTTTTGGGATGCAGCACAGCTCATTAATGGAAACTTTAAGAGTGCATTACGATACAATACAAAGTCCTTGAGCATGGAAAGCAATAGAATTTTGGTAGTCACATTTTATTATGTTCCCCACAAATTTAATCATACATTAAGCTCTAAGCTTTGGGAAGTCTTTGGGACAAGAGCAGGGCAGAACCTATTTCTTGTCTCATCTTCATGTCCCATTTCTTCTCCCAGTATTCCAAAGCAAATGAAACCGTTTGTAAATGGTCAGAAAATCAAATGAGATCCTCAGTATGAGCGAGTTACTGAGATACTGAATCTCAGCACACTTTAAACAACTCTTCTTTTATCCCTGCAGTTTCTCCAGAGATCCTCTCAGGGTTCAGCCCAGTCCGATGGACAAGCATGTGAAGCTGCATTAGACTTCATCACTTAAAATTGTCATATTGTCATGTTAAAAATTGTTTCATGTTTTTTTTTTTTTCTTAAGTTTATAAAGTTAGATTCCTGTTTGTCATGTGCTTTTTTTCATGTTTGAAATAAACTTTTCTTGGATTCACTTCAACTCTCCTTCAGTTGACTACTCATACATTATAGACAAGATTCATGGGGCTTTTTTAAATGATATATTTTTCTAGATCTTTTTATTCTCTTAATGTCTTCATTTCATTCAATGTGAACATTCTTAATTGGTTCTTGTTTTAGTAAGGTGCTTTCATAAAATGAGTGTCATTATATACAAGAATGTTTATATAAGGAGAGAATTTAACATTCTAATAACGTTTTAAATAACGTTATTATAACCTAATAAGAACGTTTATATAACAAGAGAATTGAACGTTCTTATAACGTTTTAAATAACGTTATTATAATCTAATAAGAATGTTAATACAACGTTTATATAACAAGAGAATTGAACGTTTTTAAGAACGTTATTATAAACTAATAAGAATGTTAATACAACGTTTAAAAAACTGGACGCTTTTAACGTTCCTAGAACATTCAGAAATAACGTTTTTATAACTTAATGGGAACGTTAGGGAAACGTTCTTATAACCTAAAATTGTTAGCTGGGACCCGTCAAAATAAAAGTCCCTACTTATTAAGACCTATTTAAAAACCTATTTAACTTACCTTAAACCTATTTAAACATACATAAATTTCAAAAATATATACAAAGACAAATTATAAAATACTTCACAATGAAGTATGTTACAAGCAACTTACTCTTGCTGCTCACTTTTCTTAATCAACATATTAAATTAAAACAATAATATAGGCTAATATTTAAACATAGCTTAACCAAGTCTCATATCAAGTGCACTGCCATACACCCAGTGTTGGGCAGTAGCGAGATACAAGTTGTGACACTACTATAGCTTAACTACATGTTTCAGTAGCTCTGTTACTTTTAAAACAGGGTATATGGCGTCATATAGCTGTCTTTATTATGAGGGCGCACACACAATATAACCAAGCACAGAAACAGAAATCGAGAGCTTAAAAACAGAAACTGAACAGATGAAACATAATCTTGTGGCAAGTAAAGCTGTCATCACGAGCAAATAAATTGTGATCCAGCACAGGTTTGAAGGTGGCAGCGATTCTCAGTGTGATCAAATTCGTTTTCGGATTGGCAGCTTGGTCGCGTTATCATCTGCGCTCTCTCTGTTTGAAAATTCTCTCGCCGCGATTATAGGCTCGTTTGAGATGAGCAAAATCTGCGCATAGAACCGATCACGGTGATCAGCGCGAGATGCATGCCGGTTAGAAATGTGTCCGAGGGCGGTCCGCCTTGCTCTGATGTCATGCTGACGTATGTAAAAAACTCTCGTGGCGAAAGGCGGAAGTGTCGGATTCTGCAGTCGAGCGCAGTTGCTCTCCACCGACTGCGCTGGCCGAAAGCACGATGGGAAACGACTTGCTGACGACACAGCTTAATACTCATTGGTTGCGAATGTCAGCTGATATTTTTCTCCCTTAATTCTAAGAAGTCCATTACCTATATAGCCTAATGCTATTTACTTTTCTATAGTACTTTATTAGTAATTAGGACATGTGCTTTATTTACCTTTTATTTTTATTTTCTTGGTTTGAACTTAAGTCCTGTTTATTTTATTGAGATGTACAATCTCTTTATACATTGACATTTTTGTACAACATTATTCCATTGAATAAATTAGTCAATCCATCAATACATTTATGCATCTAATGTGACTGTTTTACAATTAGGCCTCATGTTTGTGTTTTTATCTGATATCTTTATTTAGATATGTCTGATTCCAGAGTGCAGTAAACAAAACCCACACATGCATGGTCATTTCTTAATTTAAAATGTGTTTTTGTTTCATATTATTTTTAATAATAATTTGCAGTACACACTTTTCCTAATCATTAAACATGAATTCAAACTTGCATTGAGATGACAAACAATTGTGTAATATATTTATATGGAATATTTTTAATGTAAAAAGGGATAGTTCACCCAAACATTTTTTTGTCTTTGGGTAAACTATCCCTTAAGTAGGATACACATTAGGTTTATCAGGTGTGCCATATCTGACTCTGAAATGTTTAACCCATAATTAGGAATAACAATGTAACTTTAGTGCAGCATCTGGGTGCTGATCATTTCTCATTATGGCTTTGATTATAAAAGGCATCCACAAAGTTAACTATTGTAGCAAGATGGAGAATGTGTTATTAACACTCTCAGACTCCCAGGAGCAATAACATTAACAGTAAGCAAAGAAATCGCTGAGACAATAAAGAATGGTGAGTAAAAAAAAGATTGGTTGCTTGATTATGCTGGAATTATTTGAATTGATTGAAACTCATTTTTACAGATACAAAATATGCAGCATATATAATGCAACAAGTGAGATCTGCAGCACAGAAATAAGGTAAGGCTTTTTATTAAAACCACAATAACAATTAAAATGATCATGGGGAATTTTTTTATTTGTATTTTTTTATTGTTCTCTTTGGCAGATACTACCCACTGTCCAGCATCTCTATCCCAGTGTCCCCTCATGTTACTCTATCCCAGTGTCCCCCTCCACGTCCAGCATCTCTATCCCAGTGTCCCCCTCCACGTCCAGCATCTCTATCTCAGTGTCCCCTCATGTTACTCTATCTCAGTGTCCCCCTCCAGTGATTAATCATCCAGCATCCCTTGTCGAGTGCCCTGTTGAAACAAAGAAAATAAATCTTACACAACAATCCTCACAAACACACAATCTCCAATCACCTTCCATGCAGTCAGAATGTCAAGAAACCCAACAAGGTATCCACAAAACAACAAATTATATCCAATTTGTATAAAGTTTCTCTCTTATAATTATAAACTGTTGTTTTCCTAGAATTCACACACAGGACTACACTGCTGCTGCTTGACCTTACACAAATGTATCTGCATCTGTACTATCGTAATAAAATTTTATTCTACAAAAGCTTGAGCAAGCTTTCAAAGACCAAGGTTACAACATCAGCAATGAAAAACTGTGCAAGAAACTTGGTAACATGATAACTACCTACAAAAGGGCAAAAGATCGATGTCGGTCAACAGGAGAGGGAAAAGTTACATGGGAGTATTACAAGGTTGGTGTGCTTTTGTATTAAAATTACTGCAGAATTACATTTAAAATTTCTAAAGCATCTCTATTTACATCGTTCACATGTTTTCTCAAAGCAAATGGAAGACTTATTTGGGAAATGTGGAGTTGGGAGTGCACCATCAGGCACAATATGCTCAACTCCTCTGTTCAACACTACCTCATCCCAGACTACAGTGCCAGTCCTCATTTGCACAGGCCTCAAGCTCCCAAGAACAGCCTCTCCAAGAAGAGCAACCAGGTCCCTCCACAGAAACGCATAGAAGGAGACAAACAAGATCCACATTCTGTGAAGTTTTTGAAGCACATTCAGAGGAGAACAGCTGCTCTAGAGTCACTAGTGCGGCCTGACTTAGAGCGCCGAAGAAGGCTTAAAGAGAGACGGAGAAGGGCGTTTGAAAAAAATCCCTTACCTGCCTTGGAGAAATTGTAGAACAACTTAAAAAATATTAAAAATAAAGTTTAATTATGTAGTCCATTCCCATGTGTATCCCAATTTTATTGCTCATCACATTATTATAGAGATAACACAAAACATTCCTCTCTATGACAGTGGGTGACTGGCAGAATACTGTCAATCATTTGATATTAAGTGCTTAATATCATTTCTGTACAATCACATTCACTAGCTCTCAAAATGGTAAAAAAATATTGTTCTTAAGTTAAAGGCAAGTGTAGATGGTAGAACAAGTCAATGTGATTTTTACAGGCGGCCACAGATTGCATCTCTATAATGTGATGCATTATTGTGAATGTGGGCTTCTGGTGGGTATGGGTCATCCTCCATATCATCTGCCTGTTGATCCTCCTCAATGTGGTCATTGGATTCCAGGCAGATGTTATGAAGAATGCAACAGGCTGTGACTGTGGAAGAGATGTTGCTCACTTTTTCATGTGCAGACACCTGAGTCTCCTGAATTTTGATTTTAAAATTCCAAATGCATGCTCAATGACTACACGAGAATTCAGTTTCCTATTGAACCATCTCTGCCTGACAGTCAAGTGGCCATTGTCTCTGTATGGCTTCATTAGCTGAAGCAAAGAGGGTATGCAGAATCTCCAATTATATGCATACCCTCAGGAACCAGGAATGTGGATCTTCCTCAAGAAGTCGGCCCACCTCTGACAAAGCGGAATGCCCTTGAATCATGCCAGCTACCTGGGTGACCCACACTGACATGACAGAACTGCCGCTGACTATCACAGAATCCTGTAAGTATAACAGAATAGAACTGTTTCCTATTGATATAGGCCACAGGATTATCACAGTGTGGTTTTACAATGGGAATGTGGCATCCATCAACTGCACAGACAGTTTTAGGAAACCCAGCTGTTTCAAATACTAACTGGGATATATGTAGGGCTTGTCCTCTGGGCCAGGAGATGTAATGTGACAAATGCGTTATTACAAGAGAACAGAAATTATGCAGGTGTATTGAAACTGTAGATTTGGTAATGTTAAATCTGTCTGCCACTCCTCTATAGGACTCTTGGTTGGAAAGAGTCCATAGAGAGGCAAGTATACTGTTTGTCAGCGGCACCTTAGTCTGCTGTGTATTCATGTAGAAAGGAGCAAGTGTGTTTATAAGATCCTGCATTAGGAAGAGAAAAAATAGTTATCATATAATAATAGAAACATGGAGGGGGTTACACTGTACATCATATTCCTAATAGGATGTATAGACCTATTGCTTGCTTCTCACACCATGTAGGCCTACATACCTCCACATGCCCTCTGGAAAGTCTGAAATGACTTTGAAACTCAGAAGGACTGTACAAATGGACCACATTCTCAACAAAGTGAGGAATTTTAGGGACATTCCTAAGAGAGAGAAAACAATTCTTATGAACTCTCTCTCTCAAAAGCTAAATTTACGTTTTAACGAAACCCTTTAAACAGTTCCTTTATTTGGTGCTGAATTATCTGCAGTCTGGGCTGTTTATTTTTATACACGATATTCATATTTCATTAGATGCAAATTGCACTATACCACTCTTGATCAGATATATTTATATCCCTACCATTTACTGAATAAGCCATTTTAAGTAATGAGCACTGTTCACCTTCGGTGATTCTCTCATCATAACCATCTTCGTGTAAAAACAGTGGTATTTCAACTGCATCCACTTCGTCTGCGATAAAGAACGCGAACGCGATCTCTTCCATTGCTGGCGTTTGCAGTCCACAACAGCGAGATTCAGAAAGTGTCCGGCTTGCCTGCACTTTTTCACTCCTCCCCTCACTGCAGCCGCCTAGTCTCGCCTTCATTTCAGGCGCAGGCAAGGCGCACAAGCCTTATATCTTCCAACCGGACACACGTCATGGATTAAGGCTTGACAAGACGATCACTGATCAATTGAACTGCATTACTACGAACTGCCACTAGAGTTCAGAATTGCGACTTTGGAGTTAATTGCCAACAACAACAGATGGAGGAAGAATTGCAACTCATCTGCTCACCTGGTTTACTGAAGCCATAGAGTCAGGAGAAAACGTAAGTTTAAAATATTTCAAATAACACATGTTGATGCCAATGCGACGTAATAGTGAATGAGTTTTGTGTTTATTTGTAATGGCTAAAGCTGCAATTTTAAAAAGTCATTAATAGGCATTTGTCTAAAACCTGCAACCTAGGCAAATAACCAACAGCAGTACAATTATCATTATCAGTTTAATCATTTATTTGGTGAAGAGGTGTTGTGAAACATACTTCTACATAAAGTGTACTTGCTAAATCTATATAATTAATAGCTTGCTGATGGAATGTGTGTTATGTCTCCTTTACATGTCAATACGTTACTAAAAAATTTCCCTACTGAAAAATACAGCTCAAATCAGCATAAGCAGGTAGCAGGTTTTAGCTGGTTTAAGTTGGTCATTCCAACCTGACCAGCTAAGTCCAGCTAGACCATCTTAAAAAGTGACCAAAACACAACTAGAACAGCTTGCTACACCAGCAAAACCAGCTTATACCAGCTCACCAGATTATGATGTTTTTTTCACTAATGGTAGCTTAAAAAAAAAAAAAAAACCTCTGAACTAGCATACTGTGCTTTCAAGATAAAAAAAAAAAAACTTAGTAAACAGTGGTTAAGTTCAAGTCAGAAGAGATGTTAATATATACTTTGTGTTCATTTGTCCTAGAGCACTATGAGGGAAATAGTGAACACAGCTCAAAACCTCATTACCGTAATCAACAGCACATTGCTGGTTAACCAGACAAGAGGACAACACATCAGCCACCCACAGCCCTCGCCCCAACCTTCTGTCAGCCACCCACATCCCTCGCCCCAGACCTCCGTACAGCAGGAAATTATAAGGTTCATTCTTCTGTTTTTTTGTGATAACCTAAAGAATTTTATCCTTGTTAAATATATTAGTTTATAGTATGCATATGCATGTGGGAATTGTTGTTTGTATCATTTTAGATCATTTCCATGAGTTTTTCAAAAGGGGTTGAAGGGAAAATCAAAGTTTGTCCCCATGAAACGCAAGGCACCAAAGACAGTTGTGATGTAATTTTACCTTCTGCCTCGCATGACTACAAAAACTCCAAAAGGCAGTGATGAATTCAAGTTGATTGAGGCAGGACTTGGGAAAAGAAGCTTAAAAGTTAACGATAACATCAGTCATGCCAAAGTATGTGCTGGTAGCAGTATAATTCTTGGACCATACTTATATAGTGCACACTCACATTGTAAACACATTTTATTTATATAAAGTTGTCTGAGATGTTGTGTCTTGAATTCCCCAAAATGCAAGGCTTGGATGGAGGCTGGCTGCTGTATAAAGCAATGGGTATTGTTTGATTTTATTATTTAAAATTGTTTTGCTCTTTTACTAGCTTTTCTATATTTCAGTTTTGCTATATTCACAGGTGGAAGTGGACAGAGGCCCCTAACTGTGATTGCCCCAGAATCAGAAGGCTATACAGGAGCACTAGTACAAACAGCAAGCAATTGTGGCAAATCTGTTCTTTATATAGTGCCACTTCAACTGGAAATTGATATGACTCCATTGCCACTCGATTCCAAAAAATTTGATAAAATGCCCAAAGCTCACTGCAGTAGATGCAATGAACATTACAGCTACTGGCAATCCATGTCAATTCCTGTAGCAGTGCAAGTTTTTCTGACAGTGAGGAATCAATAACTGTGGAATCGGATGCTGCAGAAGGTGTGCATGCAGAAGGTGTGCATGACGAAGGCAGCAAAGAAGTAAGTTAACGTGTTTTAACTATTTCCTGGTATTTTTAAAACCACAATATTGAGTATTGCCATGTAATGCAATTTATATTTTTTAAAGCTATTCAACTGTGACTCTGATGTGGAATTTGTTCCACCTGTTCTGAATGCAGAACCATCCAAAAAGGTAATTGTTGTCATGGAATCTTTTTTTTCTAATTTATGGAAATAATATACCCTGCTTATGTTCCCATGTATGTATTCTCATATTTTCAGAGCGAGTATGCATCTTGCCCAATATGCCAGGAACCATTTCCTCTTTATTTTCTAGAGGTGCATGCAAGCACATGTGGTGAGAGGTAGGAGTGGTTAAACTATCCTATGTTCTGAAACACATCAGGCTATTGCAGAATAAAATATGAAATACAGATTATTTGAACTTCATGTAATTTACTTTGTGATTAATTGTATAATTTCTCATTATTAGCTTTTTAAATGTAATTTAAGCATCCAAATGTTACCCAGGTTTAAAAACATGTTTCATTAACGTTCAATAGTGTATCATACTTTTATGAAGGAACAAAAGTTTTCCCATTGTGACATTGTTCTCTTTTCTATTGTATATATTTCTCAGACCTGTAGAAAACCAAGGAACCTTGGATGTAGAAAAAAAATAGCCTCAAAGGTCAGAACCGATTACAGTAGATAAATTGTGATCGTGAAATATATGTGTGTGTGTGTGTGTGTGTGTGTGTGTGTGTGTGTGTGTGTGTGTGTGTGTGTGTGTGGACTGGTAATCCCTACGGTATGGGGACAAAATGTCCCCACAAAGATGGCAATATCCAAAATCCTTGAGGAAAACAGGTCATAAATCACACTAAGTGATGTTTTTTGAAAAAGTAAAAAAGCAGCATGTCTCCTGTGATGGGTAGGTTTAGGGGCAGGGGCAGTGTAGGGGGATAGAAAATACGGTTTGTACAGTATAAAATGCATTACACCTATGGAATGTCCCCATAAAACATGGAAACACAACGTGTGTGTGTGTGTGTGTGTGTGTGTGTGTGTGTGTGTGTGTGTGTGTGTGTGTGTGTGACACACACACACATATGTGATTGAGTTCTCGTTTTTCCAGCCTTGATGACATCCTGCAAAATCTAGCTGAACAGGTGGACAACTCTCAGACATTCTCAGTCTTTGTCACTCGATCTAACTTCTTTCACCGTGCTATTCAACAATGGAAAAGACAAAAGAAAAGCACCCCAAAATGCTTCCTTAAAGTTTGTTTTGTTGGAGAGGCAGGTATAGATACGCGAGCAATAAAGAAGGAGTTCCTTACTGGTAACTGTCTTTCATTTTTTTGGTGTATCAGTTGTTGTGAACAATATCTCGTTGATATTCTCTTCTTGTGCTGTTTAACTTACGTGCACTTATTGATTTTGGCAGACCTGATGAATGGAATTGAATTACACTACTTTGAGCCTGGCCCTGACAACAAGGAAAATAATCCTATATACTCAATAAGTGCCCTGGAGGAGAGCTACTTCAGGTTTTAAGAAAACCTTTTTATTGCATTAAGTTTTACTTATGTATTTTCCTTTTTATGTGTGTGTGTGTGTGTGTGTGTGTGTGTGTGTGTATGTGTGTGTGTGTGTGGACTGGTAATCCCTTTACGTTATGGGGACAAAATGTCCCCACAAAGATGGCAATATCCAAATTTTTGTCCTTGTGGGGACATTTTTTGTCCCCATGAGGAAAACATCTTATAAATTACACTAAGTGATGTTTTTGAAAATGTAAAAATGCAGCATGTCTCCTGTGATGGGTAGGTTTAGGGGCAGGGGCAGTGTAGGGGATAGAAAATATGGTTTGTACAGTATAAAATGCATTACGCCTATGGAATGTCCCCACAAAACATGGAAACACAACATGTGTGTGTGTGTGTGTGTGTGTGTGTGTGTGTGTGTATATGTATACACTACTAATCAAAAGTTTTTGTACACTTTGAATATAAAGTTATGAAAGTGTACTCAAAGTTTTGATTGTTGGTGTATATGCTTGAAATTTGTCTTTTAACCTCTAAACCAGCCCCCCACTTTTGAGAATTTTCTGAAAACGACATACCCAAATGAAAATGTCTGCAGCTCTTAAACCCTATGGTCTATATTCATAAATCTGGTCTTATTTTAAACTAGACACTTCAAATAGTGTTACCCAAGAGTCATAATAGCTCAAAATTGTATATGAACAGAGTAATATACATGTAAATATACATGTAAGTGACTAACGTTTTTTATTTTTATTATTCACTTAGGTGACGCAATCTGACTGGCAGGCGCCCGGCTGCTATGGAGACGGTGACTAGAGGCATATTCACCAATAATGCTTACAAAACACAACGTAAGATAATGCCTTGTGATTGGTTACTACGTCCGTCAATCAAACCTTTGCCGACAAGGCATTGGCTAGGCATTGATTGCCTTTATCCAACGAAAACCATGCACGCTTTGATTGACAGATGGCGGAGCGAGTAATGCGCCAAATCTGTATAATGACTCGTCAAAAAGCCTGTGATTGAAGCAGAGAGACCTGGGAGGGTTTAACGTGACAGGCACAGGGGAGATCGTCAGAAACGGATTAGAATCACTATTTCATTGAAAACGGACACGATTGATAACTCTAACTCAAAATGCTCATGCAAACAAAGGAGTATTTTTTGTTTTTTTTCCTTATTTTTTCATTGTTTTGGATTAAAAAGGGGGATGCATTTTGAAGAGTGGACTCTTACACGGACATGTATGCAGTTGTTTTTTGGATTCGTCCGATCTGATCTGCACGATAGGAGATGAAAGATGAGTACTGCGTTTATTATGCTAATGCTTAAATAGCTACTGCTTCAGCGTTTCATTTAACCCTTTCCTCTCTGGTGTATTTATTGTAAAAACGAGTTCAGAACATGAATCTCGAGTGTTTTAGCTTTCAAATGATGCATAGTTTGTGATGGTTGATTGAATAGTTTGTATAAAACAAAAGTGAAAAAAAGTAGAGACACGCCCACTTAAGATAATCCCTGTCCAGGAAACAGGGTTTAGACCGGACATGGTTTAGATTAATCCAGTACTAGGCTTTAGTTATATTAGGGCATTTAAGTAGTTAAACAAACCTTACAAAAAACAATACTGGTGTGCATCTTAAAAACAAAACAATGACACTGATATATACGTCAGTGCAAGGCGTTTTTAAATTAAAACAGCTCAAACATGCATTTTAGTCTGGGACTAGGATGAGACCTGTCCGGGAAACGTCTCGGTTACGTATGGTAACCCTCGTTTCCTGAAGGAGGGAACGGAGACGTACGTCGGACGTCACCGATGAATTGGGATCACTTCAGGGAGCCCTATCAGCTTCGAGATATAGAGAACAGGCCAATGAAATTTGGCGTGCGCGGGTATAAAGCAGACGTGAAATGCGGCGTGCACTTGTTTTTCACTGAGGAGCCGAACTAGTGACTCGGCCCGTAGTGATGGTACAGCAACTGTGGCGACGGGACGAACGTCTCCGTTCCCTCCTTCAGGGAACGAGGGTTACCATACGTAACCGAGACGTTCCCTTTCAGTCGGTCACGTTCGACGTACGTCGGACGTCACCGACGAATTGGGATCCCTTTGGAAAACACCACAGTTACTACCACTTCCAGCGCCCAGCGAGAGCCCCTCAGACCCTGTCTGTACGGGTGGGCAATTCACGCAGGGAGAGTCATACTGCTGTTCCGCGAGACCCACTCAGCAGACTATTGAGTAACGCTGGGAAGCGTGCCCAGGGGGCAAGCTGCGGAAGCCACATCCTGTTCTTATCATGTGGAATGCAGCTATGGACTGACTTGCAGTACAACATATGGGAGTCCAAGGGGTAGCCCCAGCCTATGTCGGCGGGGGACAACACCATGCTGAGACGGCAGGAAGTCTGCCGAGGGAAAGACACGAGCTCGCCGTAGGGAGCTGTACCGTGGAGAATACACATATGGGACCACCGTAGGGGTCACAACATATGGACCCAGCCTGACACCAGATTCACGATGCCTCAGTGTCAGACCTGGCGGAGGACTCCCAGGGTTCGCCATGCTTGGGCAACTACCTGGAGCATAAGAGCGCACGTATCTGTTCCCGGGGAAGGGAAAGGCGCAGCAAGCCGACACTAGAACGGGCACTTCGGTGTTACTGACTATGGGAAGTGAGCACACAGGAAGATACCGGCTCTACACGTAAGCTATAGAACCTAGCGAACGTGTTAGGTGTCGCCCAGCCCGCAGCTCTACAAATATCTGTCGGCGAGGCGCCACGAGCCAGCGCCCAGGAAGAAGCTACACCCCTAGTGGAGTGGGCTGTTCTGTCCACGTATATCCGCTAAGTGCGTACGGGACAGAGAAAAGCTAGGATTGGGTCTGCCTCCTCCGAAGGCAGCGCTTGCAGGCTCACCACCTGATCCCGTAAGGGGGTGGTGGGAACTTTGGGCACAAATCCGGGCCTGGCTCTCAGGATTATGTGAGAGTCACCAGGCCCAAATTCCAGGCACGATTCGTCGACCGAAATTGCCTGCAGGTCCCCTACCCTCTTAATTGTGGCCAATGCAACCAGGAGTACTGCCTTAAGGGACAGAACTTTTAACTCTGCTGACTGCAAGGGCTCAAAGGGTGGCCTCTGCAGTGCGGTTAACACCAGAGTCAAGTCCCAAGAGGGTAAAGAGGGAGGGCGAGGCGGATTTAGTCTCCTCGCCCCCCTCAGGAACCTGACGATCAGATCGTGCTTCCCCAAAGATTTACCACCTACCAATTCATGATTCGCAGCGATAACTGCGACATAGACCTTGAGGGTGGAGGGAGACAGCCTTCTCTCCAACCCGTCTTGTAGGAAGGAAAGCACTGAACCGATCGAGCATCTTCGGGGGTCTTCTCGGCGAGAAGCGCACCAACCGACGAACAGGTTCCACTTCAACGCATAGAGCTGCCTCATAGAGCGTGCTCTAGCGGAAGTGATGGTGTCCACCACAGCCTGTGGTAGACCACATAGAACCTCCACGTCCCGTCCAGGGACCAGACATGGAGTTTCCAGAGGTCCGGACGCGGGTGCCAGAGGGTGCCCCGTTTCTGAGTCAGGAGGTCCTTCCTCAGAGGAATGGGCCAATGAGGTGCTTTTGCTAGGAGCACTAGTTCCGGGAACCACGTCCTGTTGGGCCAGTACGGAGCGACCAACAGGACCTGCTCGTCCTCCTGACCTTGCACAGCGTCTGTGCAAGAAGGCTCACTGGGGAAACGCATACTTGCGTGAGGCCCCGGGCCAGCTGTGTGCCAGCGCATCCGTGCGAGGGTCCTCGGTCAGGAATAAAACAACTGGCAGTGAGTCGTGTCCGGGGCGGCAAACAGGTCTACCTGTGCGGTCCCGAACCGCCTCCAAATCAGCTGGACCACCTGGGGATGGAGTCTCCATTCTCCGGGAAGCACTGGCTGTCGTGAGAGCTCATCGGCCGCACGATTGAGCAGGCCCGGAATGTGAATGGCCCGAAGCGACCTCAGATGCTTCTGACTCCATAACAGGAGATGGTGGGCGAGTTGTGACATGCGACAGGAGTGTAGACCACCCTGTTTGTTGATGTACGCAACGGCCGCAGTGCTGTCCGTACAGACCAGAACGTGCTTGCCTCTGAGTGGCATTTTGAAGCGGCTGAGTGCAAGACGTACTGCTAACAACTCCAGGCAATTGATATGCCATTGCAGTTGAGGCCCCGTCCACAGACCCGAAACTGCAAGCCCGTTGTACGTATGGCAGTTTCTGTGAAACTGGCATATGTGAAATTGGCATATGGCAGTTTCACAGACCCGAAACTGCAATATGCCCCAGGAGCCTCTGAAAATGTTTCAGTGGAACCACTGTTCTGCCCCTGAACGAATTCAGGCAGTTCAACACTGACTGGACGCGCTCCTCCGTGAGGCGCGCTGTCAGAGCGACCGAATCTATCTCCATCCCGAGAAAAGAGATCCTCTGCGTCGGGCAGAGTTTGCTCTTTTCCCAGTTGACCCGAAGTCCCAACTGGCTGAGGTGACTGAGCACCATGTCCCTGTGTTCGCACAGCTGTTCTCGCGACTAGGCAAGAATCAACCAGTCGTTGAGGTAGTTGAGGATGCGAACACCACACTCCCTCATGGGAGCAATGGCCGCCTCCGCGACCTTCGTAAAGACGTGGGGCGACAGGGCCAGCCCGAAGGGTAGGACCTTGTACTGATATGCTCGTCCGTCGAATGCAAAGCGTAGGAACGGTCTGCTGTCTGCGGTTCAGGTCGATCGCTGCAAACCAATGTTGGGGACGGATGCACCTGAAGATGCGTTTCTGCGTAAGCATCCTGAACGGCAGCCTGTGAAGGGACCGGTTCAGGAATCGCTGATCCAAGATCGGCCGTAACCCGCTGCCTTTCTTGGGTACAATGAAGTACGGGCTGTAGAACCCGGACTTCATGTCGGCTGGAGGGACCGGCTCTATCGCGTCCTTCGCCAGTAGGACCGCGATCTCCCCCTGGAGCACAGAGGCATTCTCCTCCGCCCCAAAGGTGAAGTGAACACCCCTGAACTTGGGGGTACGCCGGGCGAACTGAATCGCGTAGCAGAGTCTGATGGTACGGATGAGCCAGCGAGACGAGCTGGGGAGTGCTAGCCAGGCCCCCAACGACCGTACAAGCGGGGTCAACGGCACCACAGACGTACCGACAGCGGGGCAGCGGCGGCACCCAAAGACCTGACACAGACGGCATGGGAGCGGCCTTTTGTGGGGTCTGCGTCCGCTGGGGAGGTGCAGAAATGGGGGGAGGCAGCTTGTGTGCGTCCCCAGCACCCCCCGCTGACGATTGGAGAGGCGCTGGAGGGTGCCAAGGCATAGAAGCGTCGGTCATAGCGCGCTCTCTTGGCACCCAGAGATTTCAGAAACTGCTCTTTTATTGACAATTTGGGATTTTAGAAGCAATGAGCTTCCCTGACCCTCCTCCGGGGGAGGAAGTGGTGCTGCAGCCATCTCCCGAAGAGCAGTCTCCTCCATCTCTGGGTGGCCCGTCTCAGGGTCTCTTACAACGACGCTTACCTCCTGGCTTGGTAGCGGCCTGAGCAGGCTGGACGTTCTTCCCGTGACCGGCTCCACGCCGGCACTCTGGTGGAGGCTGCTGCTGGGCTGGGGTGGGAGCGGGGCGGGTGGACGCCCTCGGCGACGAGCAGGCGGAGGTGCGGCCGGCGGGGTGGAGGCAGCAGCAGACCGCCGGGGCAGGATGTGCTTGATCCCCTCCGTCTGCTTCTGGGTGGCCAAAAACTGCTGGGCAAAGTTCTCGACCGCGTCGCCGAACAACCCGGCCGAAGAGACGGGGGAGTCCAGAAACCGATATTTATCAGTCTCCCTCATGTCGGCTAGGTTGAGCCAGAGATGCCGCTCCTGGACCACCAAGGTGGACATCGCCCGGCCAAAGGAAAGGAATTTTCGTCGCCCGTAGGGCGAGGTCCGTCTAGGCCAGGCCTACCCTGGCCATTCGTCGAAGTAGCCCTATTCTGCTGGGCAGGAATAGTACTAGATCGAGGTATGGGTAGGGGGACTCCACCTTCCCTGAGGTAGGTGAGTCTCGACCTAAGCGTCGCCATGGTCATGTTCCCGCAGTGAGAACATGAACCATCCACCAAAGCTGTCTCAGTGTGCTTAATGCCCAGACACGTGAGGCAGCGATTGTGGCCGTCATCGGGTGACAGGGAACGACCGCAACCAGAAACGCACGGGTGGAATGACATCTTGAAAAAGACACAGTGTCACACCCGTGTTGCTCTTTTTGTGAGGAAAAAGATCTTACAGCAGTCCTGAAGCACCCAGGGAAGACCGCGGCAAAAACACAGGTAGGTAGTGCAGCCTGTGTGTGCACTCAAACAATGAACGCCCTCACGCATCAACTGTGTTGCTGTGAGAACAGCAGTTGTTTGTCTGCAGCAGTGAGATCACGGTCCCGCTGTTTTGTGCCTTCACTCCAGCACAAAATCTTCCTCTGTTGCTCTGTCTCTCTCTCTATCTCTCGCGGATAGCTGTTTGAAGTCTCTTTCTTCATCAACGTTCGGCTCCGAAGTGAATGACAAGAGCGCGCCGCATTTCACGCTCATTTTATACCGCTGGGGCGGAGCGAGATGCAAATCTCGCACGCCAAATTTCATTGGCCTGTTCTCTATATCTCGAAGCTGATAGGGTTCCCTGAAGTGATCCCAATTCATCGGTGACGTCCGACGTACGTCGAACGTGACCGACTAAAAGGGAACCACCAATAAATGTTTTAAATGCAATTCATCTGCTGTATTAAATGAGTGTTTTGCCTATCTGTATACCTCAACAGAAAATAAATACCTTTAGTATTTGCTCTCATATTTTGTGGAAAGCTATTTAACTAAGTTTGGGCACAAAATCCTCCTGAAGATGAAGTGTACTGTGTTTTTTTAAGAGCATAAAATATATTGTTCAATTACATACACTAGGTGTCCCATCAAAACAGTTAAAAAGTATGTGTGCACTGCATGTATCATGTAACCTGTATGTTTCAGGTAAGAATAGCCACCGATGACGAATTACGGAGTCTCACTGATAATCTGCTTTCCTGTGGATATACGGGTCTCATAAAAACAGACAGAAAGGACCCAATAATAAGGTTTGTAGTTACTAAAATGTACCTCATTGATTTATCAACTGCTAAAGCTTTTTAAGTATATGTTATTGATGGATCTAAGTGTTTTCTAGTACTTTTTTTTTATAAAAGCATAAAATCTAACATTATGCATAATTTATCTTGTGTTATTGAGAGTGGAATATGTTGATACTAAAATAAAATATATATATATATTCTTCAGAACAATCATTCTAAACTCCCTGGCCCGAGTTTTGCCCATGCTTGAGCAAATGCGAAAAGACTTGCAGCTCTACAACCTTCCGGATGTGATGGAACAACACATGGACCTCTGTCGGCCCTTGTTTGTGCCACTGCAGGATAACAAAGTAAAATTGTTTGAATTTAGTTGAAGCTAGGCATAAATTCTGTGATATTCTTTTGTCTTTACTAGCCCGATGCAAGCTTCCTTATGGCAAGCTGCAAACCTGACTTAAGTGAAAAAGGCACCTCAAGACATAATCTTGTACAAAGTATTCTGAACTACTTTCAAGATTTTCTTTAGGAACTAGAGGATGATGGTACAGAGCTTTAATTGTGCAGATTTGAGTTGCTTGAGTTTTTTTGTAAGTGAAAATTAAATGTAGTATTTTACTTTATTAGTTGCAGTTCCTGAGCACTTTGCCGAAATCGAAGACTCAGACACTGAAGTGGTTTCAAACACCAAGACACTTACAGTTCCGGCTGTCCTGCAGTGGTTAACTGGCCAGGCACACAAGCCAGTACTACCAAGTGAGAGAAACAATTTTGAAATTCATGTGAAATTCAATCATGTCTGCCAACAGGAAGCACATACAATTTGTTTTCCAATAGTTAGTGCTTGTACCAAGACCATAACTTTTCCAGTGGCACACATGAGCTCTTACAGTGAGTTCAAACATGTACTAACTCTGGCTCTGCGTTTTGGGAATGTCTTTGGTAGAGTTTAATTTGTGGAACAATGAAGACAATGATTAATGTTTGGCACAAATTACATTTTATTTTGGTTAACATTGTAAAATCTTTTTTTACACTAAAAGTAAATGGCAACATGAGAGTGCCATGATTGTTATCAGTTATTTTTGGTATATGCAATATCCTTGTTGTCACTGTTGTTCGAACAATGACCTTGTTAGTGACTGTTGTTCGAATTGGCAAGAATTATTTGTATGTACTGTACCATGTTCAAATAAATGTCTCTGCCAATGCATTGTGATGGTCCTTTAGGATTAATGGTAGTTTGTAGCTGTTCCATTTCTTCAGGACTAAATGGGCTGGAAATATCTGGTACTTCAATGCCATAATGAGACCCGTGTGGGATCCCTACATTTTCCTAGTCAATGGTGTTGTCCTCAGCAGGCTGCAACAAAACAAATGCAGACATTCATAGGGAGCTGTTCTGAACTGGCTATACTTTGTTTTAAACCGTAAAGTGTTTTTACAAGAATTTGGATTTAAATGTTAAATTTATACTTTTATTGTGTGTATACCTTCTCAAGATGTTCTGGTTCAGTGGTGGAATGTTGAATATGGCCCATGACCCACAGCTGGTTTGGAGTTAGGTTTTGCTCCGTGTGTAGTGGGTGGTTGTCCCAATCATCGCTGAACTTTGCCAGGTCGTCGTTCAGCCGAGGTAGGAAGATGTAGTGAACGCAAAACATGTGAATGTTATTAGAAGGATCAAGTAGGCTATCTTCTTCCAGACCATGCAGAACCTCGTAGTAGATCTGGGTCACAGCCATCCATACGTCCCTCCATAAACGCTCGATTCTGAAATTGTTCATATTTTAGAGTGTAATTAATTTGCATTTTCAATTTCTAAGGATGTATTACAAATTTCACACACCTGATTATGTACACTCTTTCCTGACACAAAGCTGCCTCGTCCAGTCCCCCGCACTGTAAACATGCAGCTTGCTATGCCCAGGTTCTCAACCCCTTGATCACCTCTTACTCTGCATGTAGCGACAAAGAAAACTGTATGTCTTTTGAATTAAACCTATCTTTCATACAAATCATTTTTTTGGCACATTTTAGTTCATATTCATGGTGTCTCAAAACAGCACAGATAAGTTCACTTAGATGTTCTTAAAGGGATAGTTCACCCAAAAATGAAAATTGTCATCTTTTACTCACTCTCATGTTGTTACAAATCTGTATATATTTCTTTGTTCTGATGAACACAGAGGAAGCTTTTTTGAGGAATGTTTGTAACCAAACCATTCATGAGCCCATTCACTTCCATAGTATTCTTTTTTTGCTACTATGGAAGTGAATGGGGCTCATGGTCACTTTGGTTACAAACATACCTCACAATATCTTTCTTCGTGTTCACCAGAACAAAGAAATGTATACAGATTTGTAACAACATGAGAGTGAGTAAATGACAGAATTTTCTTTTATGGATGAACTATCCTTTTACGATTCTTAATATACTAAAAATTAATCTTAAGTACTTTAAGTACAAAATTAGTGAGTGAAAATAAAGCATTATGGAAATGTACTTTATTTTCACCTGGGCAGCCTTACCTAAAGAAGCATACTTTGACAGCCAACCAAACCGCTGCACAGATTTCAGGAAAAAAGCAAGCGCAGTGCTCGACTTTCATTCAGGTACAGGACCTAACAACAACAAAATAATGTTATCCTGTCTGAGAGCCTATCAGGAACACACCAGCTGACTGAACAATGCACACATCATATTTACCTTTCTTGAGTAGCCATCCACATTGCCAAATATCACAATGTTGTACCTTACACAAGTAAAAAAAAACATACTGTTAAACCATTTTAAAATTATGTCAGATATGAAATTTGAAGATATTATTTTAACCATCCTAACCCACAGGAATAAATACACAATTAAATATTTTTTTAACATTTTATGTTAATCATTGGCTTTAAAGAGAAGAAGGCACTTTCAATACAATCCAATATGAGCACATAACTAACTACTGGTACTACTAGTGCTATATCGTGCACTGTAAGGCCGCTGAAATCGCTCCAATGGCGGCAGCGAAGGTATCTGCACGTTCGATGTTCTCAGCTGGGCAAAATGGATCTAATTCCAATTCCTCTTTATCTGACTCCATTTTATTATAATTTAGAATTTAGATTAGAATGCCAATTTGGTTATTTGGTCATTCATATTTAATAGTTAGACACACATTTAATTATTCCGTTTAACCCTTTTTGGAAAGTACCCATTCATGATCTCATATAGATCGTTAATAATTCCAGAGTAAGTCAGAATAAATCAAAATGTAACAATTTATTAAACAGTCAGGTATAATTCCAATTACATAATCAATTCAAAGATACTAAAAACATCGAATACTCTTAAGTAAAGAGATGCGTTCCTGACTTTCCATAGGTTACATAACGTTGGCTGGACACAACGTTACGGGCGAATCTGAATACAAAATTGCGCCCTGACTCTTCTGCTACAGTGCCTTAAGTATTCAAATCTGACAATAACTTCTTTCAAATGGTAACATATGTTAACAAAGGGAATTTAAATTTAATCACTCTCTCAGACCTGTATTGACAAGACCAAATGGTTGAAAGTCACACCTACCATACTATATATGCAACATCTCTTTAAACTCTTAAAACCATTGTTATCTTCTTGAATATTTCTGTGGGGATGAGATATTTGTACCAGTCACACTAAGACATTTCCAATGATATCAAACACATATATATTGTTTAGTATTTGTTCATTTTTAGATCATATAGATTTTTGGGTATATTTTCAATGGTCACAGCCATTAGGAAGTAGGATGGGGGGAGAAATAAATACATGTAAATTAGAGCCATTCTAAGTTGATTCACTCAGTGTGACGTCGTCTGCAAAAGTTTTCTTTGTCCTCAACCAGACAAACCGGCATCACTTTTTAAAGCCTTTCAGTGCAAACCTTATTAGTTTATGATTGGTGTCGATGTGGACAAGTGACAGTGGACCCCAGACATAAGTTCGTATCACTGTGCTCCCCATGCGTGTCATTCGGGACAGAACTCCAGCAGAGTCTATTCTGTGCATAGACCCTTTAATTCTGTCCCACTGAACACGATAGCCCTCGGACTGTAACAGTCCTTTGACCAGTCTGTATCCAGCATTAGGGACTCTTGCTTTAACAGCAGCAACTTTGTTGTCCAGTTCTTCATCTGACATAGAGCTGTATGAAGTCTTTGTTGAAATGCCTAGTTCTCTCATTCTTCTAAAAATTGTGCTATGACTAACATCGAGTAGATTGGCCACACACTTAACAGGTAATGGTATTTCAAAAAGATATGTCAGGAAATCAGCGGAGAGCACACATTTTGGGCGTCCCCTTTCCCCTTGCTCAAGTGTGAACAATATAGGTCGTTGTTCTTCCTCTATGCCAGCATGCACAAGTCTGCCTAATTGTTTCAGACCCTCTGTTATGGGGGAGGGTATATCAAAGATTCAGAATGCTGGATCAATTAAGATGTATTATTGATTGCAAACATACTCCAAATAATCAAGGTCAACAGAAGACTGTCAAGGATCCACTGAAGTCTTGTCATCAGACGTTCCAGTATGCTACGTAGGATTTCCTAAACAAGGAACATTAGTCTTTTTGAGCTACAATAGACTAGCATTGCTTTAAATGTGTAATTTAAATGCATTGTATTAAAATGTAAATTACAAATGATAATTTCTTTAATTAATGTGAAAAATGTTTCATTCAAATTATTAAAATGCATCAGTCCATAAACTAACTGGCTACTGCTGTTGCTAGTTTTCCCTCTGCTGGCTGTTGGTTATTTGCCTAGGTTGCAGGTTTTAGACAAATGCCTATTAATGACTTTTTAAAATTGCAGCTTTAGCCATTACAAATAAACAGAAAACTCATTCACTATTACGTCGCATTGGCATCAACATGTGTTATTTGAAATATTTTAAACTTACGTTTTCTCCTGACTCTATGGCTTCAGTAAACCAGGTGAGCAGATGAGTTGCAATTCTTCCTCCATCTGTTGTTGTTGGCAATTAACTCCAAAGTCCCAATTCTGAACTCTAGTGGCAGTTCGTAGTAATGTAGTTCAATTGATCAGTGATCATCTTGTCAAGCCTTAATCCATGACGTGTTTCCGGTTGGAAGATATAATCGAGAGCGAGGAGAATTTTCAAACAGAGAGAGCGCAGATGATACCGCGACCAAGCTGCCAATCCGAAAACGAATTCGATCACACTGAGACATCGCTGCCACCTTCAAACCTGTGCTGGATCACAATTTATTCGCTCATGATGACAGCTTTACTAGCAACAAGATTATGTTTCATCTGTTCAGTTTCTGTTTTTACGCTCTCGATTTCTGTTTCTGTGATTGGTTATATTCTGTGTGCGCTCTCATAATAAAGACAGCTATATGACGCCATAAGGGTAGGCTCACCGGTAAAACCACCTTCGCTCAAATCCTGCTCAGTCCTGGAGTAAATTAAGAACTTAAATGAGAACACCTGGGATAGGCCTGATTAAGTTGAGTATAAGCACATGCCGTTGGGCTGATGGTGCTCATAAAAACCTGGAATGGACCAATATATTCATATTTTTGGGACAACTTATAATGAATGATTTTTGCCTGTATAGACTCTGTGGAAGAACCTTAAACTGGCTTTAAAACGACAGAATGCAGAGATCAGAAGACAGCGATTTACTACTGGTGGTGGACCACCAAATAAAGACAAAACTGATGAATTGAGTGACTTGCTGTCTGGAATAATACAGCACCAGCAACCTCTGGATGGTATACCAGATGATGATCACTTGAACAGTTCAGATGAAGATCTGACCACAAATGGTATGTTAAAAAGAAATTGATTTCTTCCTTTGGTACATATATTCCACTCTGTCAATTTTTATTCTTCTTTCATTGTAAGGATCATGTGAATTTATTTGTGCCTCTGTTTTTCCCCACAGAAGAAAAGAATCTGAACGGGTTGGAAAAGCCAGAGCACAGTAAGTGTGTGCCTTCCACATCTGCTCCTGCATCCCTGAGAAAAGATGCTGCCACCACCTTTCACCAGAGAACAAGCAAGATGACCATCCATGAAAAGTTAGCCAGAGAATTTCATGAGGAAAAAATGAAATGAAAATGAGAATTCTACAGGTTGAATTGGATATGAAGTAAGAGGTATGATCCAAAAACGATACAGTAAGGAGGCAATTGTGATTACCAGCCATAGTGAACAATATGATTTATAAACAATAAAAACAAAAATAAACCTTTTGTCATTTAGATATTCATGACTGAGTGTATTTAAACAACCACAAACTACATTTTCAACCAGTATTGGTTTAGTAATTTTTTTAAATTTTGCTGCACACTATTTTAATTTTGTACAGAACAAAAATTATCAAGGCAAAATAAGGCATAATGAATACATTCCATATTGAAATACATCATGTGCAATGCAATGTGAAAGCAACTCTGTGTGCAAGTCCTCGTTGGTCACTGGCTGCCTCAGTCATGGGCACATCTGCTTCATCGTCATCTTCCATTGGAGGATCAGGACAGCAGCGCTGCTTCAGGTAGTTGTGTAGCACCGCTGTAGCAATGATGACCTTGCAGCATTTCCTTGGCCTGAAGCGAAGTGTATTACGTAAACACTGGAATCGATTTTTCCATATTCCAAACATGCGTTCAACCATGCCTCTTGTTCGGATATGAGCTCTGTTGTATCTTTGCTGCTCAGCTGTTGTGGGATTTATGTATGGAGTGAATAAAAAGTTACTCTTACCATATCCACTGTCACCAAGTAGAAGTCCACTATACTGTCCACTCTGAAACTGAGCACATAATGAAGAGTTGACAAAAATCCTTGAATCGTGAGTTGAACCTTTCCAGCGCGCAACAATGTTTGAAAACTCTAAATTAGGTGTGCATATACCCTGAACGTTGATAGAAAACCAGTTCTTACAGTTCCTGTACTCCTCAGCATCAGGGGTTGATGGACACTTGACAGGAACATGACATTCATCTATACAGCCAATGACACCTGGGAAGTGCCCATATTCATAGAATTGCACTTTATATTTGGCTTGGTCAGCAGCATCAGGAAACTTTATGTAAAGACTCCTCAGTTCACAAATGGCTCTGCTGACTTTGTGAACTATTCTACACACAGTTGCTTCACTGGCACCACACAAATCACCAGTTTCACGTTGAAAGGTCCCGGACACAAAACCTCAGTGTGAGCAGAACTTGGAGAGAAATGGGTAAAGGCCTTCCTCTCAGAGACAGACAGGAAAGTCTAGGCTCAAGCAAAGATATTATCTCCACTGCATTTTCCTTGGACATACGAAAGCGGTCTTGAAAAGCTGTGTCATCAAAGTAATGTAATGGATCACTCCTATCCACAAGTACTCTGGCTGGCCTCTGTTGTGCATGTTGGTTTTCATTTAGATATTCCAAATATTCCATTCTCCCTCACAAACAGTACTAAGCAGGAGTTAAAACTGCCTCTTTGAAGTATTAATTTAAGATTCAATTTAGTCATAGACTAGCTATAATCCTTCCTCTTGCAATCGGCTTTGTTTAATCCAGAACAGGCTAAATCTTTGACTATTTTAATATATATCTGTGCAAGTCGCTTTGAGTTAAGACAGCTCAAGTGGGCAGTTTAGTCTGGGACTAGGCTTAAGCCATGTCTGTGAAACCGGGCCTAAATGTATCTGTTCTGTACTGTAGCCTACTGTACCTGTTGTAGCCATTAAACAATGTATTTTGTTTCATATTTATGTTTAGATATTATAATGCTATTTTTAAATTTAGGCCATATTGATTATTAAAAGTGCAAAGTGCAATATGTCAAAGACAGAGTGGGTCAGAAATTATTTGACCACTTAATTAAGCTTTTTTTTGTAGAAAGCCTTTTTTTTCAAGTGAATTTCGTTTTGTACAAATTGTGTCTTAATTTTAATCGATGTTTCATCAACCAATTGCTTGGTTTTAATAAATAAGAAACAAATAGACTATAGCAGACAATAATTGGTGACATGAGGGCATGGGAGCGTGCACTTGTGTTGCACATGAACGAACTGGAGCGTATAGGCTACTTCTGCACAGACATGATGTCAGGACTCGTGTGATCTTTTGCACTAATTGTTTGTTACCTTTTGTTTCCACGTGTACACTCTCTGTCTCCTCCTCCTCGTTATCCCTGATTGTTTTCCACTGTTGTCTCGTGTTTGTCTCTCTATTTAATGTCCTGATGTTTTGTTCTCATTGCGCTGCTCGTTGTTTCTTCTGGGTGGTTGCTGCCGTGTGTCGTCCGGCTCGTGTTGGGTTTTTGATCATGTTTTGTTATTCACCTTTTTTGATTCTTGCCTCCAGGACTCTGATGAGACTGTGTTAGCCTCGGTCCGTTCTCTCCTCTCACCTGTTTTTGCTGGATCTCGCCCGTGGATTCCTCCTTGGATCTTTTGGACTTTTCTGCTGTCAGCGTGTCTCGCCGTTAGACAGGAGCTGGCATCTTCGTTCTCCTCGGTACTGTGAATCCTGTGAACTTTTGTCTTTTTCTCTATGTTGCTCATCGGTGTGTCTTGCCTTTAGACTGGATCCGGTTGAGCGTGCATCGTGTTCCAAAGAGCACCGCATATCTGAGTTTTCTACTGCTGCCTTGAGACCCAAGGAGGACTATCTGAGTTTTCTACTGCTGCCCTGAGACCTAGGAGGACTGTTTCTGAGTTTTCTACTGTCTGCTCTCTCCTTCTAAATAAACTTGTTAACTTGCATCAGATTCCTCAGTCTCGTTCCTCACAGGACGAACGCGCCAAAGAATGGAGTCTGCAAGTCAGGCAAGCGGAGAGTCTGTTCAGGCAGCCTTGGCCCAGCAGGGGGCGAGATTGGACCAGCACTCCTCATTACTCACAGAGGCTTCCATGATTTTCAACTATTATCGGGTCGACTTACTGAGATCCACAACAGGTTGGAACAGGTGGCACAGGTGGTTGGAGGAGGAGAGGGTTCTACTTCCTCAGCTGGGAGTCCGAGCGATCCGAACGTGAGCCCCAGGCAGTTAATCCTCCCAATTATGACGGTGACGCCAAGACCTGCAGAGCTTTTCTGTCACAGTGCTCCCTAGTCTTCGCTCTCCAGCCTCGGAGGTATGCTGCTGAAGTATCGAAGGTAGCATATCTCCTTACTCTTCTAACGGGCAGAGCGCGAGACTGGGGAATGGCAGTCTGGGAGGCACAGGATTCTTGTTGTTCATCATTTGAGTCTCTTCGTTCTGAGATGATCAAGCTTTTCGACCGGTCAGTGCAAGGTGATTTAGCTGCGGCCGAATTGACCCATCTCACCCAGGATAAATCTTCTGTCACAGATTATGCTATTGAGTTTCGGACCCTCGCCGTGTCCAGCGGGTGGAATGATGCTGCCCAGAGAGCCCAGTTCTTGAAGGGTCTCAACGAGAACATACAAGATGAGATTGCCTCATGATCTTCCCGTCTCCTGGAAGCTGTTATCGATCTGGCTCTCCGAGTCGAGGCCCGTCACAGGCAGAGGAGGGTTCGTCGCTCATTTCAACATCTTTTCTTCGATCCTTCACTGCGAGTGACAACACCTCTACACCATCTTCCTCCTCGGGAGAACCTATGCAACTGGGTCGGCTCAGGCTTACCGCTGAGGAGAGACAACATCGACTGGCCAACAGCCTTTGTCTTTACTGCGGTAGACCGGGGCATAGGGCTCTAAACTGCCCGGTAAAGGGTCCGCCCGCCGGTAGCTCCGGGAGTATCGGTGGGCGTTTCTCAGATCAGCTCCTCTCTCGGATCTCATACCTTGCTGGCTGTCTCCATCTACTTCGATAATCATGTGTTTCACTCACAGGCTCTGCTGGATTCCGGTGCCGAGGCGAGTTTCATGGACGCGTCTTTAGCTGAGTCTTGGGGCATTCCCGCTGTGCCCCTTACTGATAAATTATCTGCTTTTACGTTAAAGGGTCAACACATGGCAGAGATCAGCCACTGCACTCCCTCTGTAAGTCTTTTCGTTTCTGGCAATCATCGTGAGGAGGTTAGATTTTTTTTGTTATGTTCTTCCCAGTCACCCATTATTTTAGGGCACGACTGGTTGACTAGACATAACCTCACGTTGATTGGCAGAATAGTGTTGTCTTGTCATGGTCACCGCCTTGTCATGTTTCGTGTCTTGGTCCTGCTCCTCCTGGTCCTGTTTGTCCTGTTTTACAGGTTCCTGCGGTCGATATCTCAGGGGTTCCGACGGAGTATTCCGATCTACATCGGGTGTTCAGTAAGGCTCGAGCTACGTCCCTGCCTCCTCACCGGTCGTATGATTGTGCTATCGATCTCCTCTCAGGTACTTTTCCGCCTAAGGGTCGCGTTTTTTCCCTTTCTGGTCCTGAAAGAGAGGCTATGGATAAATACATTAACGGCTCTTGCCGGTCTCATTCGCCGCTTCCACCTCCCCGCCGGGCAGGTTTTTTCTTTGTTAAGAAGAAAGACGGCTCCCTCCGTCCATGTATTGATTACAGAGGGTTAAACGACATTACTGTTAAAAATAAGTACCCTTACCATTAATGTCGACTGCCTTTGAATTATTACAGGGAGCTTGTGTCTTCACCAAGTTAGATTTGCGCAACGCTTATCACTTGGTTCGCATAAGGGAGGGCGATGAGTGGAAGACAGCGTTTAATACCCCTTCGGGACACTGGGAATATTCCGTTTTACCGCTCGGTCGAACGCACCAGCTGTCTTCCAGACTATGGTAAATGAGGTGTTGGGAGACATGATTAACAAGTTTGTCTTTGTGTATCTAGATGACATTCTCATCTTCTCCCCCTCTATGCAGATACACACCCAGCAGGTTCGCCTAGTCTTACAACGGTTATTGGAAAATCAGTTATTTGTAAAGGCGGAGAAGTGCGAGTTCCACAAGGAGTCGGTTTCGTTCTTGGGTTTTGTTATCGCCGCCGGGGAAATTCGTCCCGATCCCGCTAAGATCAAAGCGGTCGCCGATTGGCCAGTACCCGACACACGTAAGGATTTACAGCGATTTCTGGGTTTCGCCAATTTCTACCGCGCTTTATCCGAAATTTCGGTCAGATCGCTAGACCCCTTACTACTCTTACTTCCACTAAAGTAGGGTTCCGTTGGAATAACGAAGCTCAGAAAGCCTTTGATGAATTAAGGTCCCGTTTCATCTCTGCTCCTGTTCTTTCTTTTCCTGATCCGGCTTACCAATTTATAGTGGAGGTAGATGCATCTGATGTCGGGTAGGCGCCGCTTTGTCTCAGCGGTCACCCATTGACGGGAAAGTGCATCCGTGCGCTTTTTTTTCTCACCGGTTAAACCCAGCAGAGCGTAATTACGACATAGGTAACCGGGAGCTGCTGGCGGTAAGACTCGCCTTGGGTGAATGGCGCCACTGGTTAGAGGGAGCCTCGGAGCCCTTTCTGGTCTGGACGGACCACAAAAATTTAGAATACATCCGTTCAGCCAGGAGATTAACATCCAGACAGGCTCGCTGGGCACTCTTCTTTGATCGTTTAACTTCACCCTCTCGCATCGGCCGGGATCTAAGAATGTTAAACCTGACGCTCTCTCCCGTCTGTTCGGTGGCACAGAGTCTGAGCGGTCCGAGACCATTATCCCAGAGGGGAGGGTGGTTGGGGCTCTCGTCTGGGGCATCGAACAGCGGGTGAGAGAGGCCGGTCGAGGGGTGAAGGTTCCTGATGGGTGTCCGTGGGTCGCCTGTGGGTTCCCGAGGCGGTGCGCTCCGATGTCGTCCGGTGGTGTCATGAGTCCAGGTTTGTCGGCCATCCCGGGGTTCGGAGAACGTTGGCAACCGTCCGTCAACGTTTTTGGTGGCCTTCCATGGGTCCGGACGTCAGACAGTTTGTGTTAGCCTGTCAGGTTTGCGCTTGTAATAAAGCCTCTCATCAATTACCCGTTGGTCTGCTTAAACCTTTGCCCGCTCCTCCCGCCCCTGGTCTCACATAGCCCTTGATTTTGTCACTGGCTTACCGGCGTCTGATGGTAACACGGTTATATTGACTGTGGTGGATCGCTTCTCTAAAGCAGTTCATTTCATTCCCCTGCCCAAACTTCCTTCTGCAAAGGAGATGGCTCAGGTTCTGATTAACCATGTTTTTCGTTTACACGGTCTTCCGACTGACGTGGTTTCAGATAGGGTCCTCAGTTCATCTCACGCTTTCTGGCAGGAGTTTTGTAGACAGATCGGCGCTACTGCCAGCTTGTCTTCTGGGTATCACCCGCAGACCAATGGACAATGTGAACGGGCTAATCAGGATCTCGGTCAGACGCTCCGCTGTCTGTCGCCCCGCTATCCGAACTCCTGGTGCCAACAGCTACCCTGGGTGAGTATTCTCACAACTCACTTCCCGTTTCCTCTACTAATCTGTCCCGTTTGAATCATCCATTGGTTTTCAACCGCCCTGTTCCCATCACAAGAACCTGATGCAGCGGTACCGCCTGCTCTAGCTTTTGTCCGAAGGTGCAGACGCACCTGGAGGAGAGCTAGAACACTCTTATTACAAAATTCCAGGCGAACCAAAGCTGCGGCTGACCGCCACCGGCGACCTTCTCCCGTTACATTTGTGGACAAAAGGTTTGGCTTTCTTCCAAGGATCTGCCTCCGCGAGTCATCTCGTAAGCTGGCTCCGCATTCATTGGGCCATTCAGTATTGTCAAGATCGTCAGTCCAGTGGCAGTTAAGCTTAAGTTATCTCCTTCTCTTGGTCGGGTTCACCCTGTTTTTCATGTATCCAGGGTTAAACCAGTGATATTTGCCCGCATTAATTCCCCGTCCTCTGCCCCTAAGCCCCTGCCCCGCAACTAGTTGATGGTGCTCCTGCCTATTCGGTTAGAAGGTTACTTGATGTTCGCCGCAGGGGCAGAGGTTATCAGTATCTCGTGGACTGGGAGGGATACGGTCCGGAGGAGAGGTGTTGGGTACCGCTCGGGACATTCTGGACCCCGGTTTGATCAGGATCTCCGCTGCCGCCAAGGTGAGTTTCCTTCCGGGTCCGTCCATTGACGGCCCTGGGGAGGTACTGTCAGGACTCAGTGTGATCTTTTGCACTAATTGTTTGTTACCTTTTGTTTCCACGTGTACACTCTCTGTCTCCTCCTCCTCGTTATCCCTGATTGTTTTCCACTGTTGTCTCGTGTTTGTCTCTCTATTTAATGTCCTGATGTTTTGTTCTCATTGCGCGTTCGTTGTTTCTTCTGGGTGGTTGCTGCCGTGTGTCGTCCGTCTCGTGTTGGGTTTTTGATCATGTTTTGTTATTCACCTTTTTTGATTCTTGCCTCCAGGACTCTGATGAGACTGTGTTAGCCTCGGTCCGTTCTCCTCTCACCTGTTTTTGCTGGATCTCGCCCGTGGATTCCTCCTTGGATCTTTTGGACTTTTCTGCTGTCAGCGTGTCTCGCCGTTAGACAGGAGCTGGCATCTTCGTTCTCCTCGGTACTGTGAATCCTGTGAACTTTTGTCTTTTTCTCTATGTTGCTCATCGGTGTGTCTTGCCTTTAGACTGGATCCGGTTGAGCGTGCATCGTGTTCCTAAGAGCACCGCATCTGAGTTTTCTACTGCTGCCTTGAGACCCAAGGAGGACTATCTGAGTTTTCTACTGCTGCCCTGAGACCTAGGAGGACTGTTTCTGAGTTTTCTACTGTCTGCTCTCTCCTTCTAAATAAACTTGTTAACTTGCATCAGATTCCTCAGTCTCGTTCCTCACACATGAGAGATATGTGTACAGAAAGCTTGAAAAGTCCTCTTTACGAAACGATTCGAAACGGAAAGAAAGCATAGCGCACGTGAGAAACTCATGACTGGCGGTTCTGTTCCGAATGCTGCACTCCTGCATTAGACTAATCCTGACTGACTCCTGAGTATTTAATTTAATTTGCATACATTTTGTTCTTGCACTGAAGTAAAATTTGTAACCATTTTGCACTTTCGCAGCTGTTGACCAAAAAGAGGTATTTTGCAATATATTTAGCCATGATTATGATGATAAGTTATAAGTTGTATGCTTATAAGTTGTTTTATTAAAAATATATTTATTTTAAGTTATATTTAAGTTATATTGTTGTAAAAATATATTTATTTTAAGTTATATTACTGTTTAATTTAAAAATGTGTTCTGCTTTTGTTCTAATTTTGGAATAAAATATTAAGTGACTTTTTTGTCACTTGAAATGAAGCTTGCTTATTAGTGAAATTTTTAATATCATGGAATGGTAATTATTGACTTTAGCCTGGATTGATGGCTCTCAATATCGCAATATATATCGTTGGGGAACAAAATATCGCAATGGAATTTTTTTCCAATATCGTGCAGCCCTAATGTCCATTGCGTTCAAGAGAGCAATAAACATGTCTGTGATTGGCCATTGCGTTCAAGAGATCAACAAACATGTTTGTGGTTGGCCATTGTGTTCAAGAGATCAACAAAGATGTCTGTGATTGCCATTGCGTTCAAGAGAGCATCAAACATTTCTGTGATTGGCCTTTGCGTTCAAGAGCTCAACAAACATGTCTGTGATTGGCATTGCACTCGAGAGCAACAAATATTTCTGTGATTGGCCATTGCATTCAAGAGATCAACAAACATGTATGTGATTGGCTATTGCGTTCAAGAGATCAACAGACCTGTCTGTGATTGGCCATTGTGTTCAAGAAATCAACAAACCTGTCTGTGATTTGCCACAACGGAGTGATGGCCAAATCTGTTTCGCCAATAATATTATATTACAGTATCCACTGAGGGTACACTTGCTTTCGTTTCAGGGGCTTATATTTATATTTGACATGTGATGTTTTTTTACCAAAATTGATTTGTGATCAAACTAATTTGCAGACACCCTGCAGTAGATGAGTTAAGTTTGGAAACAAATGTTGAAGTTAGCTTGAGAAAGCTAGACCTGAAAGTTTGAAGTAGTTTTAACAGCTTTAAAGCTGCAGTCAATAACGTTTTGCGGTTAAAAATTATCCAAAATAAATTTTTGAGCAAATCCATAACCAGCCAGACAGTTCACCCGTTGTTCACCCATTGTCACGCAATGCTGATGTTGTTAATATTAACAATTTGAGAACAAAGTATAATCTGCACGGTTTGACATGATAGGATAAGCGGCAATCAGCAATGCTTTTTTTCCCTTAGTTGGTCAGAACAAAAGTGGATGTTACTTACTTGTTCAGATGACATTTTGCTGTGAAAACTCTTATGCTGGTCATACTTCCAAAAAGTAGAATGTGTATGTGGTTGCTAGGGTATTCTGTGTGGTTACTATGCATTTGCTAGAGCATTCTGTGTGGTTGCTATGCAGTTGCTAAGGTACTTGTGGTGGTTGCTAGGGACAGATGAGAAATTTTAGATAAATAGATGGATGGATTGATAGACAATAGATAGATGGATGGATAGATGGAACCCAGTTTAAGACCCTTAGTCTAAACTATGCGCTCAAAGAATTGATGGACTTACTTGATATAACATGGATCAGTAATGGAATGTGACTGTAAATGTTACGTCTGACGCAGCCAGAAGAATAATCGGTAATATTCTCTCCAGTCCAACTAAACTACTAAATGTTCCAACTAGATTTTTACTTTTTAATAGTCAAGTTCATAAATTTTGTCACTGATTTAGGGGGAAAACACACACACAAAATGACTTATTTTCAATATAAAATGTCATTATTGTGGACTGGATTTTATTTTGTACCTTTTATCACAGTTTTGGAATGTCAAATATCAGAAACAACATTGGCTTTGATGCATTGATAGTTTTTGTACAGGATCAGATTTTTTATTTTTTTCTCCCTCATTTACTCCTTGTAGCTGTTTTTGCGAGAAGGGTCTGGCTGCAGACTTGCACTCTCAAGGCCGCAACATACTCCGCAAGAACCGAGAAAAAATGTCTCGCTCCCTGGTTTGGGAGTTCTCGCAGCTCGTTCTTGAAACATCGTCTGAGCAGAATTTTTTCTTGTGGGTGTCCGAGAACTATTGTGTGATTGGTCAGAGGGCGGTATGACGGCATTTTAATACCAATAATAACCGAGCGCACAGCCGACGCTTTCGCGCGCAGTAAATCACTCCCGCGAGTTAATAACAGATCTACGCGCGAGGAAACGGCAGCGCGCGAGCTCCTTTTAAACCCGCGCGCGCATGACATGTACTCTGCGCGCGAATCAAGCCCTTGCAAGCTCGGACACGACTCGCAGCACGCGCGTCGTCATTCGCCACACTCGCGCTCGATACTCTATTTTGCTCGCGCGAAAACTTTTTCTTTTTGTCAGTCGTGGGGCGGGACTTTACGTCTTTCATTGTAACCTGAAATTTCATTGGTTAATTCCCTGAGACCGGCAAGATGGCGGACCGGGTGCACTGCATGTTTTGAGCTCTCTAGGCTTGTCCCAGGTTTTTGCAATTATTTTGCTATCCAAGTTATCCAATTTGCTCATATGAAATAAAAACAACAGGGAAACTTCAAAAAACGAAAATAACTTGCACCATGACGACGAAAAAGGCTCTTACTGTATCCCGATGCATCGACACAACTGATGACCATGATTATGGCGAAAAGATGGTCACGGATCCCAGCGAGAAATCAAAAAGAAAAGACCCTTTCTCGCCGTTGAAGAACACACCAATAGCGAAAAAGAAAGACATGGGGTCCGAAGGGAAAGAAGGTATGAATGCAGACTTAGAAGCAATAAAGCAGCTAACAACGAAGGTGGATACATTAGGTACCCAGCTGCAGCACAACTCCATCATGTTGACCAGCATAGCCAAGGCAGTCGAGTTCAACACGGCAGAAATTAAAGACTGCAAAACTCAGTTGCAATCTTCTGTTCGTGAAGTGTCGGCTTTGAAAAAGGACAACGCGGAGCTAATGGAACGCGTCTTAGACCTCGATACAAGGTATGAAGAATTTTGATGAATGAACGATGAAAAATTTTGGGTAAATCAATGGGGAGACAAAATTATCTTTGATCATGGGTCCACTAGATCAGCAGGCGTGGCTATCCTATTTTGTAACTCACCTGGTAAGGTAGTGGCATCTAAATTTAGCGAGAATGGTCACTGGTTAATTTGTGTACTTAATATAGATGATCACTACTTTATTTTGGTCAACGTTTATGGTTTTAATAATTTAACTCAAAATAGACAGTTGATTTCAGATGTTTCAAACATCAGTGTTAACCTTAAACTTAAGTATCCAACTGCTGTTATAATTGCAGGTGGTGACTTTAACATGGTTAACGATGAATGGCTTGATAGATACCCTTCCAAGTATCATCACAGTTCATATAACCCTGTTTTAACTGACTTTTGTCGTACCCACGATTTATTGGATCCCTGGCGCTATAAATATCCTAACACTAGTCAATATTCTTGGTTTAAACCAAACAGTGCAGCAAAATCAAGAATAGATTTTTGGTTAATTTCAGTCTCTGTTTTAAATTCTTTCACTGACTGTTGCATGTCAGCAGCTCCCCTCACAGATCACGCTGTTATTAAATTGGGTTTTAATTCTCCTTGTGTTATTCGACGGAACAAAGGGTATTGGAAATTTAATTGTAGTTTATTAAAATGCCAATCATTCAATGAGGGAATTAAAGCCATAGTCTCTAATGTGATGGCTGATGAATTGATAAAATCTTACATTTCTACAATCTTACATAAATTTAAGAGTTCCTTAAATTTAAAATGAGGGAATACTCAATTCAGTTTATTATAATATAACATCACCTTCTGATTGTGATAAACAGAAACTACAAAATCTTATAAATAAACTTGATGAAATTTATCTTCGTAAAGCTGAAGGGGCTTATTAGGTCCAGAGCAAAATGGATTGAGGAAGGGGAAAGAAGCACTTCCTACTTCTGCCGACTAGAAAAAAGAAGGCAAGAGAGACTTTCAATCAAAGCCTTGATGATTCAGGGCCAGGAAATTACAGATCAAGCTTCAATCACCAAGGAAGTTTTCTCCTTCTATAAAAACTTGTATTCCTCAACATTTTCCTTGGATGATGCAGCATCTTTTTTCAATCATGTTAAAGATCTCATTCTCCATATAGATAATGATTTTGCAGTATTATGTGATGCTGATATTACTTCTGACGAGTTAGCTAAAGCAGTAGGTAGTTTGTCTTCTGACAAATCGCCAGGGTGTGACGGCCTTACTGCCAATTTTTATAAACACTTTTGGTTCTTACTAAAAGACCTATTTTTACTTATGTTAAAAGAAGCAACTGAGAATATGACTTTCCCTCAAACTATGAAACAAGGTGTAATAACCTTAATCCCCAAACCTAATAAGGACCCCAAAATTTTAGAGAACTTTAGACCAATTACATTATTAAATACGGATTATAAAATTGTAACTCTTATATATGCTACTAGATTAAAAACGTTTTTAAACAAAATAATAAGTGACTCCCAATCCGGTTTTATGAAGGGGAGATCTATACACAACAACATCCGTCTAGTACAAGATCTTCTCGACTACAGACATATAATAAAGGATGATGGCTTTATTCTATTCATTGACTTCTATAAGGCATTTGATTCAATTGAACACCCCTTTATTTTTGATTGTTTAAAGCTGTTTGGTTTTGGAGATAAATTTAGGAACATTATAAAATCCCTTTATGATAATTCTACTAGTTCGGTTTCCTTAACAGGAGGTACATCGCCTAGATTTCCAGTCAATCGTGGCATAAAACAGGTTGTCCTATTTCCCCCTTTCTTTTTATTATAACCACAGAAATGCTTTCTATCTTTATTAAGAATTCAAACATAGCTCCATTAGAGGTTTTTGGCCAGCAAGTAATCATCAGTATGTCCGCAGATGATACGACTATCTTTGTGAAGCAGCTAGCAGAGGTCCCCAAAATATTACAAACAATTAATATCTTCTCTAAAGCCTCTGGTCTAAAAATAAATTTGAACAAATGTGAATTAATGCCAATTCATCAGTGTCACTTAACCGAGGCTTATAATATCCCTATAAAATCTCAAGTTAAATATTTAGGAATGTTTATCTCAAAAGATTCCATTGAGAATGAAGATATGAATGTGTGGAAAGTTTTAGATAAATGTCAAGTTAAACTTAATTCTTGGTTATTGCGAGATACAAGCCTATTAGGTAGAATATTTTTGACGAAGATGGAAAGCATTTCTAGATTAATCTATCCTGCATACACAATTGCTATTTCAAATAGAGCTATTAAAAAAATCAATCAGGTTAACTTTGATTACATCTGGAGAAAGAAAACCCATTACATGAAAAGAGTAGAGATGATAAAAGAGTTTAAAGATGGAGGTTTACAAGCCATTGATTTTGATTCTATAAATGCGACCCTTAAAATTAATTGGCTGAAATCCTTTTTAAGCCATAATAATTTTTGGTTTCATATTCCCAGAGAATTGTTCAAGAAATTAGGAGGAATAGAATTTTTGTTAAGTTGTGATTTCACCATTCAACGTCTCCCAATTAAACTATCCAATTTTCACCAACAGGTTTTGTTATACTGGAAGATACTATATAGCCATAATTTTACACCACATAACACACCACTGTGGAATAATAGATATATTACAGTTAGGAACAAATCACTGTATGACAAGGACTGGATGGAGAAAGGTATTTGGCTAGTGTCCCATTTTATAGATAGAAATGTTGGTATTATATCATATTAGAATTTTTGTGCAAAATATAATGTAATTTGCAACCGGGCCAAATTCAATTCTATTATTAAGGCTATCCCAGAATCTATTATTTTGTTACTTAAAGAAATTTTCTCTTATTCAATCCCTATGGCCCAAAATCACACATCTCTCTTAATTGAAGGTTGTGATTTTATAGGAAGTAAACTTGCAAACAAAATGATTAGAAATAGATTCAACAACATTTCATATCCTTTAATTGCTTATAGAAATTCAATTGCAAAACAATTCTCAAAACAAACAATTCCCATACTTAGAACTAATTATTTAAAATTTCCTTTACCCCCCAAAATGAAAGAAATGCATTTTAAAATGTTAAATGGTATATATCCGTCCAGTGAATACCTTCGACTTAGATTTGGTTTTGATTCTAATAAATGTTTATTTTGTGATGACATTGAAACCACAGATCATCTATTTTTTCATTGTATTTATGTGGAGGCTTTTTGGTCGGATGTCTATGACTGGCTTTTCCCAAAGGTATCGCACCTTGAAGATTTCACTGTGAACTACATTATTTTTGGAATTGTAATGGACAACAACAAAGATAACTTCCTAGTCAACAACATCATCATGATGGGAAAATTTTATATACACAAATGCAAGTTCTTAAAGGTGAAACCTAGGTTTTATTCATTTCATAATGAGTTTAACTTGTTTACAAAAACCCTCAAAATTATGAAAAAGAAAAATGCAGTCAATCTTTATTCCATTATAGAAGAATATGATTTACAAACAAAACCCTAGCCCCAATTTTCTCTTTTTTTTTTCTATGGATGTATTTTATTTATTTTAAGCACCTGATCTGTATCTTCTACTATAAAAAAATGTTTTGTTGCCATGATGTTTGTACATGATTTCTGTTCATTAATAAAAAAATAAAAATTATTTTTAAAAAAATCCGTTTTCCGGATTTTTTTAAAAAAAAAGTACGTTGTGATTGGACGCCTGCTGCAAAACGATTAGACATGGCTTCTACGGACCAGATGCGAGTTATTATATTTTATTTTATAGTTATTATTTTTATATATCTTTATTTATGACTGTTTGCATTAAATTTATATATATAGTTCACTGCTACAGTATCTATGTTTACCCAGCCACAATTATTTCAGTTCTGAGAACTTTTAGAAATGTGCAATGCATCCATTAAATAGTTGTAAATTTGACTACAAATTAAAAATTGCTTTATGTGGCTTTGGGTGAAAGATAAATCACGTTTTCATATCAGAAAGCAAATGTTGTTGTGTAAGCTTTTTGTTACCATTCTTTGTCAGTTTTGAGTGGTTAATATATTTCAGATTAAATACAGTATAAAAAGGTTTCAGCACTTTAACCTGTTGAAAGGTTGCAGTTACAGTTACAGTACACAGCATAAATGATCATAATGCTGCTCTATTCTGCAGCAAATTCTGAAAAGGCATATTTTGGAGGACCTTCTCTCCAAATTTGAGAGAGCCCTTTTGAGATCTCCCCTTGACAAGGATTACTTGGAGTTTGTGTGTCGCCAGCAGCTGTACCTCCTTCAAGCACTGTCAAGACATGTGGAAATACCCAACGAAATCATTGAGGCTCTGCAGGAAGTGTTTGATCTGGTGAAACAACCTACATATTCCACAGCTCCACATGCATTGGTGGGTTCCTCTGTAGGTCCGAGAGGACGTCCAAGGTTTGCAATGGAAAGAGAAGAGTTAGAAGAGATGCTGCAGACAAACCTTCCTGTTCGTTATATTGCTAAAATGATGGGCGTTTCCACCAGAACCATCTTTAGAAGGATGAATGATTTTGGCCTTTCCATCTCAGGATTGTATAGCTGCATGACTGATGAGGATTTGGACAATGTCACGAGAGCCATAAAGGAGGATATGCCTGCTGCTGGTTACAGAATGGCCAGAGGGAGGTTGTTGTCTTTAGGTCTGCGTGTGCAGTGGAAGAGAATAGCTGCCTCAATGCACCGAGTTGATTCAATAGGAATCCTTTCGAGATTGGCCAGCCTGAGATGTGTAGTGAGAAGAACATACTCAGTTCGAGGGCCCCTTTCTCTTGTGCACATCGACACAAATTGATACGGTATGTAATGATATATATATATAATCTCCATTTAATATTTTACCATTTATAAAAGTAGTTTATAATTTTTCAAATAATACATTATCTTTTTTAACTTGTAAATAGATACAACATCGTAATATTTGGTGGTGTGGATGGCTATTCCAGGAAGGTATGTTCACACTCTGTTTCTATAAAAACACAAATTTTACCATTGATTTACAGTGCTACTAGTAATCTGCTGTTAAGATCAGTCCGTCATTATGTCTATTAAAAATAATTAATGTTTATTAAAAATTTGTCTGTAATGCATTCAATTCCAATGTACATTGCATTTCCTCCTACCTATACTTACTTATTGTTTGTTCCTTTGTATATACAGGTCATGTACTTGAATGCAGCAAATAACAACCATGCATCGACAGCATACCACTTCTTCTCAGAAGCAATCCAAAAATTTGGCTTACCATCAAGGTAAGTATAGTAAAGATAAAGCAATATTAATTTTATGTCTGTCAATTTGATTTTTTTTAAAATATAAATCAGGGTCAGGGGAGACCAAGGAGTGGAGAATGTACAAGTAGCCAGGTTTATGTTTTCGTCAAGAGGCACTTAGAGACAAATCTAAGGGCTTTTGTGGGGGATGTATGTGTGAAAATTGCAAATGAAGATTGTTATAAGAAGCAGATAACAGGGAAAGGAAAAATTTTTGTCTGATCACAAAGAAGCCACAGCTGTTTAAAGATCATTGGTGAGTATGAACTTTGATTATGGATTCATATTTATGCCCTGATTGAGCGTAGTGTTTTATCACTAAAGATGGGTTAAGCCAAACGACAGACTTTAAAAGAAGCGTATTATTCTGAGTGATTCTGATAAAAGATGATCCAGAACATGGACGAGCTTTAAGTGGATTGATATCCAGCTTGGTCTGTTACTGGTAATAATAATGACTACTTTTGTCATTTATGATGAGGATTTGAATTACTCTCTGGATTAGCTAAAATAGTAAGCGTAAAAATTATAGACTTGAGGACAGAGACAAAATGACAAATTGGCTTAAGTCATTATCTAAATTATCCAGAGAATCCACAATTATGAAAGGCCAGAGGCGAGAAGGAATATAAACTTTAAAATGAAAAGTTTTATTTTTGTGTTTCCTCCATTAAATGGAGGCAGGACATAAATTTATCTAGAGAACTACAATTAATGTAAGAGAAAAAACAAAAACAATACAAAACAAAACAAGAGGCTGTGAGGCTTTCTGTGTGACTAGGATTGAGATGGAGGACAGTAATATTTTGGATTTCTGCAGAGCAGTGGACAGTGGAAAGGTGTGCCGTAGATGAGACAGAGGACTTCACGGTGAAGGTGAGACTGCATCAAGGATCGGCTCTGAGCCCCTTCTTGTTCGCAGTGGTGATGGACAGGCTGACAGAGGAGGTCAGACAGGAATCTACATGGACTATGATGTTTGAGGATAACATTGTGATCTGTAGTGAGAGCAGGTGGACGAAAGTCTAGAGAGGTGAAGGTTTGCTCTGGAGAAAAGAGGAATGAAAGTTAGTCACAGGAAGAACAGAATACATGTGTGAGAATGAGAGGGAACCAAGTGGAACAGTGAGGTTCCAGGGAAAAGAGGTGAAGAAGTGTGTGTGTGCAGGCAGGTTGGAATGGGTGGAGAAAAGTTTCAGGTCTGTTGTGTGAGGGTTACAGTAAGAATGAAAGGGAAGGTGTGCAGAACAGTAGTGAGAACAGTGATGATGTGCGGTTTGGAGACAGTCACACTGAGGAAAAGACAGGAGGTTTAGAGGAAGATCAAAGAGGAGGTTTATGGATGTAGTGAAGGAGGAACATGAAGGTAGGGAAAGAAAAAAAAAGAAAGAAGATTCAAGACATTGAAAGGAAAATGTACTTTAAAATCCTAATTAATTGGAAAGATTTTGATAAAGAATTGGGTATTGAATATGATTAAGCATAATGTCACAAGAGAAAGATGAGTGAATGAGCTGATTGAATGTAATACTAATAGATAATGATGTCGTTTTGATGCAAAGTTTTCAACATTAACAAATTTAGGTTTGTTATAAATGGTTAGATATGATGAGTGAAATTGCAGTTGATGGAAACAGTAATTTTGAACAAAAACAGGGTGGTTTGTAAAAGAATTGTGTTGAAACAACGAACTGGAGGAAGTTTGACACGAATATGATGTTCAGTGAGAAACTGGGAGCATTTAGATCTGAATATAAACATGAAGTTGAGTTAGAGAGGATAATGACAACCATGACAGATGCACAAAAGAGAATCAGTGCATGTCAAACATACGGCCTGCACGGGCAGAGGAGTCCTCTGAACTGTGGGCAAAGCACAAACTGAAGGATGTTTATATGGAGATTTAAAGCGCTTAGATGGATTTTTATCTATCTTACTTATTTTTTTTGTCGTTTAGTTTGAGTTGGACAACATTGGGGTCTGTGATGATTTGGAATTATCAAGAGAATCAATGATTGTTTTCTTCCTTTACACTAATCATGTATTTGGTCTCTGAGGAGTGACTGAGGGTCTGGCCTAGGGATGTGTGATGTGTCGTTAAAACACTTGAAAGCAACAAGGTGTCGTGTGTTTGGATTTTGAAGGTATCACAAACCCCTAAATTGACAGGAGTGCAGTAACAGAGCTTACTCATTTAGCCCGGCTTCCAGATTTGAAATACAGATTTTATATTAACTTTCGCTGAAACACGAAAGAATCAGGATAAAGATTGCCTGGTTAAGACTGGAGCTTGTAGCCCTGACTGAAATATGCAAGCTGATGAAAGGTAAAAGTGTAACAATTTGAACAGATTTGCGTTTTGAGTTCGGAGTTGGGCATAATTTTGGGGCATTGTGGAAACACAGGAAAATTGTAATATCGGATGGGCGCCCAATTCTGAATGGTTCAACTGTGTCTGCTTCTCAAGACACAATTTTCTTGACTGGCCAGGTTGATATCTATGAATGCGCAGCGCACATTAATAACAAAGATTTTATTTAAACAGGCAGATGAGGTTGCGAAGGCCGAGGCAGAAGCAGTCAAAGGAACCATAATGTCTTTTGATATTTGAAATAACCACAAACGCTTTCACTTCTTTACAGAGAACGGAGACCTTCGCCACAACAGCGGAGAAACAGCTGTGGAAACTGTGGCTGCACTTTTCAAAATGGTGTGGTGATGGCAAGCCTTGTTTACCCCAAACATTCTTTGACCATTATGTTTAGATGGCTGCATAGATGATCAGGCAGCCAAAGGGGGAATTAGTTAAATGAAAACTGATGAAAACTGTCTGGGGTACAGTATTTTTATGAAAATTTTTGTAGAAGGAAAGGCCTAGAGCAAATCTGAGTCTGTTCGAGACTCAGTGTTTAATGGAAGGGGTAAACAATAGCTTACATCAATATAATTTGTGAATTATTGCAAAAGAAATGTCCTCTCTGTGTCTAAGATCTGTGTGCAGGTTAAGGGACTCCTTTACATAACATCAGACCAGATGTTTGATGTCATGATACGGGACTACAGAAGGAACAGATGGAGAGTGAAAAGTGAAACTAGGGCCTTTTGTCGTGCTTCTGATGACAAACACCGCCATCAAGGTAGCTGAGAAAGATCCCACCAGTGATCGGGGAGAAGGAGCCGAGAGGATCTGGAGGCACACGTCTGTGCGGACGGAGGTCACACAAACATCACTTGCCGCTACCATCTCAGGAGCAGAGACGCTGGCACAACATGGAGCTGAGACAACAAGTTTAGAACCTATTGCAAGCCCACAGAATCAGAGTTGCACAATCTACAGAGAGGTGGTATCCTTTCATTAACAGAGCAGAAAAGACTAATCTTCATAACTGTTTCTGGGCGTACAGCTGTGCGATTCATCTTGCCATCTGAAAGACTGGTGCAAAGCAAAGCCGTGGTGCCCTTTTCGATGCTTGGACTGTGCGACTTGAGAAGAACAACATTCATATATACATTTAAAATTTTTCTTGTGAATTATCAAAGAATGATAAAAGGGGGAATTGTAGAGGAAAATTTGTATCATAGAAGAAGATTTATGTTTAAGGTTATACAGAAATCAACATCTGTCTCTGTTATTCAAAAACACCTCTTAGCATGGGGTCATGGGACACCTAGATTGGGGACTCTCCCGGGCCTTAGATGTCACTTATTAAATCACACACACACACACACACACACACACACACACACACACACACACACACACACACACACACACACACACACACACACACACACACACACACACACAAACCTACATCTACCTCATAAAATGTAAATGTAAACCCCCCCCATCACTGCTTGAGCCCTTGACACAAACACTGATGGGGGAAGATAAGAGGGGGGAACCACTGTGTCCCTTGCTTTTCTTATTTGCTTTTGTTACAGAAGGGTGGGGGGGGGAAGACATTTGTATCACCTTTTCCTCGGTACGGAAAAACACTGAGAGGTATAAAAGCTTGGGCCTTCTATTGTTCCTCAGTTCACACTCGATGCAGGCATTATCTGGTTGTATTGACTGTGGATTCATTCTTGCAAGAATTAAATCTTTATAAAGACTCAATTGGCTAAGGTTTGTCTCTTATTCAGAAATGCAACGGAGTTAACATTATTTTGCCGCAACACCAATAAACTGCTATACCTTCAGGACATCGAAGAGCCAGATCTAGACTGGGACGTAGCAGCTACTTATGATGCCTGTGAAGATTTCGGAGTTGTTGTTCCAGAATTTGAATCCCCTTTGAGTTCAGATGGGTTGAGGGCTCTTGAACAGCTGCTGAATTCACCTGGTCCTAATATCCCTGTCAAAGAACTGTACTTGCTTTGTTGGGAGTTTGTTTCAACAAATATGAATTAAAAATAAATAAATGAAAAGCATTAAGACTGAACAGCATAATTGATTTATTTTGCGTTGAAGCTTACTTTGTATTGATGTACATTACAATTGGCAGAAATCTTGGCTGCTTTAGTAAAAGGGTTAGTTCACCCAAAATGGAAAATGATGTCATTAATTACTCACCTTCATGTCGTTCGACACCCGTAAGACCTTCGTTCATCTTCAGAACACAAATGAAGATATTTTAGTGTAAAGCTGATGCTGAGAAAGGCCTCCATTGGCATTCAGTACATTGACACTCACAAGACCCATTAAAGGCACTAAAAACATTGTTACAAAGTCCATCTCACTACAGTGGCTCTACAATAATTTTAAGAAGCGAAGAGAATAGTTTTTGTGCGCAAAAAATATCAAAATAACGACTTTATTCAACTTTATTCTGAACCTCTGACGTGAACTCAGGAAGCACCGAGCAAATCCGGCAAATCTCCTCGCTTCTGGGTCATGTGTCAGACTCCGAACGCTGGATCTGCGTCAGATTCTCATGCATGCGTCGCGAGTTCACGTCAGAGACTCAGAATAAAGTTGAATAAAGTCGTTATTTTGATATTTTTTGCGCACAAAAACTATTCTTGTCGCTTCTTAAAATGATTTTAGAGCCACTGTAGTGAGATGACGTTTTTAGTGCCTTTAATGGGTCTTGTGAATGTCAATGTACTGAATGCCAATGGAGGCCTTTCTCAGCATCAGCTTTACACTAAAATATCTTCATTTGTGTCTGAAGATGAACGAAGGTCTTACTGGTGTCGAATGACATGAGGGTGAGGAATTAATGACATCATTTTCATTTTTGGGTGAACTAACCCTTTAAGGTTTTTTAAGTCATTGACATGTATCAAAATCAAACAAGACAAATATCCAAAAGCTACTGCATCCCTATTATTTTAACATTAATAATGCAATAAGAGTTACAGAGGGTAAACGGTATAGTGAACTAGACTATGATTCAAGTTCATGAACAACTAAATTCAAGCTACAGTACCTCTATTCTCTAACGACAAGGGTACACAGTATAGTGAGTAAACACTATATTATTTCATGAACAACTAAATTCAAGCTACAGCACCTCTATTCTCTAACGACAAGGGTACACAGTATAGTGAGTAAACACTATATTATTTCATGAACAACTAAATTCAAGCTACAGCACCTCTATTCTCTAACGACAAGGGTTGTTTACAGCCTGCCTCATAATGCCAAGGAACTCAGAGTATGTCGCTAGGTGCTGTGTAGGCAAGGTCACAGTACACAAACACGCATTAACTAGAGGGAAGCATAAACTATGCTGACCATATCGAAGCTGACAATTGTGTTCAAATTCAACATGTATTTTAAATTTCTCTCTTTGGGCAGAAGTAATGGGAACATGCCCCTGACCAGTAATCCACTGCATGAAACTGCTGACTGTGATCTTGTCTTCTTTAGTGCAGATAGTTTCATCAACCCGATCATCGTCCTCAACTCTGCTGCTCCCTTCTTCTGCAAAAAAAAAAAAGAAAAGAAAAAACGCATATCTATGTCTGCAAACTTGCTTGTATTAACAATACCTGAACTTGGACTGACAATAACTGGATTTATTTTCATTTATGACTCCATTAGATCATAATTTCGAATTTAGGATAGAATACCAATTAGTTGTTTTGTAATTTATATTTAATAGTTAGCCATACATTCAAACATTCATACATTAAATCAGAGCAATTACTAATTGAATCACTGGTGTCCTTTCTTTGTTCTCCAGAAGAAAATTTCCCAATTTGCAAGTCTTCCTATGCTATCACAATCCAAACTCTCACTAAATCCCACCTCTCTGCCCTGACTGGTCAGATGGCCCAGTAGGTTGTTAGAATTTATGCAATTTAAGTATTAAGAGTAATGATGTTACCTTCATCTTCAAGGCTTTGGATGAAATCCTGCAAGTGATTCAGAATCATTGATTCCCTCTGCCTCTTCACTGAACCCACCTCGCTTAAAATGGGTGACAGGGCCATAATAAGAATATCTGCATCAGGCTGCAAATCAAAATAAAAGAAACATTTTATTATGCACAGCACAAAAACCACCACGACAAGAAAATGCAAGCAACAATACTTACTTTTGTAAAGTGGGCAGGAACAAATAACGGCTGAAATAAAGGTGGATCTTGTTTTATCATTTCATGGAGGCCATAGAGTTCCAGTCCTCTGCACATTTGTTGCAGCATTGGGAGGATTCGCACAGAGGAATGCAGGACAACAGCACTACATAGAAGAATAACAAATTATATATATATTTTTTTTAAGTTAAATTAACTTATGTTAATAAAGTTTAATAGACGTTCTTAAATAAAAAAAAAAACAATAAGAAGAATGTTAAATAAAAGGCCAAGTATACAACATTGGTTAGAATCTCTGTCAGATTGAAAAAGTATTTTTAAATTTTACAGGCTTAGGTGATTAAATACTATTCTTATAATTTTACACCGACTAAAACTTAAGACTAAACTTTTTTCAGGTTTGGAAATTACACTTAAAATTCACAAAATATATGTATTTTTTTTCTCATGACAGTAGACAAAAAAAAACTTTAAAAAGCTGGAGATGCAAGTTTACAGTATAATGTAACAAAAAAGTGAACAGAGAAAGGAGTAGAGAGCCAGATTGAAAGTATAAAACATCACAGAATCACATACTTTACATGACAATGTCTTCCTTTCGTTCACATGTTAGGGGTCCTGTGTACCCACATGCTACGATTCTTTCAGAAAGGTCAAGCAAGGCCGTGGTTTCTGTGGTCTCTAAAGAAATTAAAACTGAGTAACACTGACATACAGTATACATTTGTATACTGTATATAAATCTTAATTGAGTTGAATTAGAAAACCTTGTCAATAAGACCAAGCAGATCTGCATCTGTTATGTCAGCCTTTGTCAGCTGATCTTTATTAATCTCCCCAGAGGAAATACAATTGTATATCCACTCCATGAAAAAGTTGGGTGGAGGGCCATCCTGAGTAATGCTCACTGCCATTATTTCACCAACTACCCTAAAATACAACACAGAAGTTCATTTGACAAAGAAAGTCAAATTAACTGACAAACTGTCATAGGATTATAGGCTGGGTATTGACACACATTTCACAATTTGATTTCCACTCACAAGCTTGCAATTCGAAAATTTGATTTGACTTAACATTTGATTTTTTATATATATATATATATATATATATATATATATATATATATATATATATATATATATATATATATATATATATATATAGAGAGAGAGAGAGAGAGAGAGTGTGTGAGTGAGAGAGAGAGAGAGAGAGAGAGTGAGTGTGTGTGTGTGTGTGTGTGTGTGTGTGTGTGTGTGTGTGTGTGTGGACTGGTAATCCCTACGGTATGGGGACAAAATGTCCCCACAAAGATGGCAATATCCAAATTTTTGTCCTTGTGGGGACATTTTTTGGTCCCCATGAGGAAAACATCTTATAAATCACACTAAGTGATGTTTTTGAAAAAGTAAAATGCAGCATGTCTCCTGTGATGGGTAGGTTTAGGGGCAGGGGCAGTGTAGGGGGATAGAAAATACAGTTTGTACAGTATAAAATGCATTACGCCTATGGAATGTCCCCATAAAACATGGAAACACAACATGTGTGTGTGTGTGTGTGTGTGTGTGTGTGTGTGTGTGTGAGAGAGAGAGAGAGAGAGAGAGAGAGAGTGTGTGTGAGTGAGAGAGAGAGAGAGAGAGAGAGTGAGTGTGTGTGTGTGTGTGTGTGTGAGAGAGAGAGAGAGAGAGAGTTTGTGTGTGTGTGTGTGTGTGTGTGTGTGTGTGTGTGTGTGTGTGTGTGTGTGTGTGTGTGTGTGTGTGAGAGAGAGAGTTTGTGTGTGTGTGTGAGAGAGGGAGAGAAACATGACATCTTGTTGTCAAGCTATTTGTGACATCTTTGAAGTATGGCTGAAGCACTGATTGAGCAATTACATGAGACAGGATTAAGGTCAATGAATTGTTCTGTATCCATTTAAAGACCTTTTGGCATTCATTCATGATTACTTTGCGCTGTAGCCTGAAACTGGTATTAAAAATATAGGAAGACATGATATTTCAAGTGCACTGCATGCTGCTGCTTCACTTGAAGTGAGGCACATTGCGTGATTGTCACTGCATTAAAATGTGTCACAGTCATATTTATTGTTTGAATTTCACTTATCAGCACTAAATAGACTGATCAATTCTTGGGATATGCGAATCAGTTCGTTAAAATGAAATTGGGTTGATTTAAATTGAGACATCAATATTTTTTTTACCCAGCCGTAATGAAAATACACCTACCTGAAATTGTCATTCTGAAAGTCCGTAATCGAATACTTGAGATTTTTCCCAGTGCTGCCACCCTCAAAGAATTTTTCCTCAATTCCGGCCATCATTTCTGTGAAAAAGCAAATTGCCAGTACTAATAAACAAATGCACTGAAGTTAGTTAATAAGAGGATTACATTTTATAAAACTGCATAATTTATGCAATGGTGTTGCAACATCTGAGGACAAAAACATACAAGTCAGGAATTCTTTCATTAGAGCTCCACTATCTATCCCAGGCTCTCCAATGAAAGTGACTCTGAGGGGATTCTTCGGAGAGGACTTTTTCTGCCGCTCCACTGTGTTATGCCTCAGGAGAACATGTCCTCCCTTGTGACACAGACACTGAAAATGGTTGAAGGGTCTATTGCCTCTTTAAGTGTGTTGATTGCATCTGTAAGGCTTGAGAAAAAGAAAACAGAGAGATGCATTTTTTTAGCTTTTGGTCCATGTAGAAATAGGCACTAAAAATTTAACTTAATTGCACCTCTTCTGCTTGTCTTGCTTTTGTCCCGTTATGTCCAAATCTTGGTTTGGTCTATCATTAGCTCTGAAAGAAATTCAATTTAGCTAAATAAAAATTACTACCACACACAAACAACTAACGATAAGGAATGTAGGTTAAAACAATAATTTCATGAAAAAATAATAACCTTTCCCCACAGGTACTTGCATGTACTTCAATAAAGTCTTCAGAATACATGGCAGAACACATGGGACAAGATACCTTACAAACAAATGCAGAAAAACACTTTAAATACATACAAAACCACAATTACGTAAAAAAGGCACAACAACAACAATAATAATAATAATAATACCATGATATGGAAACACTAATTAAATGTATTATTTAATTAATCTGAAAATGAATCTGTATGAATAAATAAAATTTTTAAAATTACAAAATTTCCTTCTATAAAAATATACTAAGTAGTCCTGCATTGGTCTTACCATGGCATCCATAACTGCTGATGGTAAATCCAACTCATTCCCTAACTGTGGATGAAAACAAATATAAAACATGATCAAATTTGAGAAATCACTTTATAGTTTACATAATTATCTATTGTTTAAATTACTACTTACATTGCCACTACACCGATTCATTTCTGTTGAAGTAGATGCCACTTCTTCATCAGTAGGGTCTTCAGGATCCTTTTACATGAAAAAAATAATAATTATTGTCAGCTGTGGTTGTATTAATAAGGGTAACAAAATAATTGCCTTCTACCAATTAAAATGGTATCAGATTTACAGTCACTGATGTGTTGATGTAAATAAATAATTAATAAAAGGGTAGTACATATTCTTCAGAAGTTAAAGTGGTATATGCATTATGACATTGAACAACCTACGTTAGCATTATTTTCATCCACTTTTGTAAAAATGGTATCGGATGACAGCGATCTCATCAGCGGTATCAGATCTCTAGGCTCCTATGACAAATAAAGGCTGATTGTAAATTGTGACAATTGTAAATTTGACTTGTGAACACAATGAAACTATTATTTTAAAAAAAAAATTAAATGGACTTTACCGATTCACTATCACTGCTGTTAATCCATATGTCTGTCTCACACTTCTGAACGTGCACAGCCAACAGCTGAACAGGCATGTCTGTGTGACATTTGACACATCAAGCTTTCGGCATTTTTACAAATTCTTTGGATGAGTAAGGTAAAGGGGAGATGTCCAGAGTGTTTTGAATTGGCATTATGTATAAAAACCCCTTTCCTCCAGCCGTTTTAATGAGGTAGGAACCTGTGTATCCTTCAGCTTCCGGAGCAACCACATTCAGCTTTCGCTGACCAGATCCACCTGAAACACACACACACACACACACACACACACACACACACACACACACACACACACACACACACACACACACACACACACACACACACACACACAATCAGTTATTTGTTTCAAAAGACAAATCTGAATAACAAAAATGTTTTAGAACTTAATATTCTCTTTCATTGTTACATTGAATAGCCAAGGTAGACAAACTTAGACAGTTTCAAAATTAGACATTTTTAAATAGTTTTGAAGCAGAGATGCTACTCAATGGAACAATCCAGTGTACTGATGTTTAAAGTTGAAATCACAATTAAACAATAAAATCAACCAAGTTATCTTACCAACAGCTTTATAGAGCATCCAGGCTCCCACCAATGATTCAATTTTTGAATATGCCTCGAGCAATAGTTTAGATATCTGGTGGTATTAAAAACCTCAAACTTAATTAAGAAAATTACACTATTAAATATAGTGAGACAAATTATATATAGTGAGCCTAATTAAGCTGAATGAATACATTTTCTTCACAGACAGGGCTATAAAAAACAGGTTTTATAAAGAATGCTCAAGAAAACTACATTATTGCTGTGCATCTTCAGACAAAACAACAGCACCAACATATTTTAAAAGAGTCACTTTATATGTAGAACTTGAAGTGCAAGACCTCGGAGTGATCAGCATCCTCTGGGATGGCAACAGTCTTCCGTCCTAGTCCAGCCTGTAGAAGTGTTAACTCATCACGTGCTTTTGGGGTCCGTTCAACACTTTTATTCAGCAGGAAAAACTGGATTGGTGTTGACCTGGCAGGCCTTTTTTTAGGATTTGGGATAAAGCCTTTTCGTGCTTTGAAAAGACCAGGAAATGCTCTAAGAGAAAAAAATAAGGTGTTAATCATGTATTAAATTAGTCTTGAAGCACAATCCCAATAGAGTCAAACCAGGGGCGTTTCCAGCATTGAAGGACATCCGGGGCTTAGCCCAGAACATTTAATGCAAATACAGGGATCACTCGAAGAGGTTTTTTTATTACAGTCAGTAACACTTTACTTTCAGTCAAAATACATCTTTAACATTATCTTTTTTGTTTATGAAAGTACACACTGAAGTGTACTCTCAGTAAACTATTAGTTTAGTAGTGTATACTGCAAGTATACTTGCAAGTTTTCTTTAAGTCAACATAGCCTTTACTTATAGTTCACTATTGTTGTATTATGTTTGCACTTGCACAGTATACTATTGTGTTTAAATGTAGATATTTCTTTTTATTAAAAAAAAAAAACTTTAACTGTACCTTAATTTTAAAAACATGTCATTAGCTTCATGTTGCATTTTTTATCAACACTTGATTGTTGGTAAGTTTCATAAAGAAAGGCAACATTTTAAACAAAAAAAGTTGAAGACTACACCTTGATCAGATTCAGAACGGATTCAGAATAATAATAAAAACACAGATGGAGTAGATCGAGTCCAAAGTCCAAACCTTCACAGACAGTAGTTTTCTAGGCTATTTGTGGGTTAACTTACCCTTAATTTCATCTGGTAATATTAAGCGTTTTATTTATTTTTTACTTTTACCCACACACTGTTTAATAATTGATGATGATCACATTATTTTATATTTGATTGAGCATGGATTGAGCAATCTTCTATCACTTGCTAGTATTACTAACTTCTATCAGATCAGATGCTAGTAACATACAAGTGATGCTAGTACCCTAATAGCTAGTTAAACAAATAGACATACAGTGAAAGAAGACAGCCAGATGATGATCTTTAGATTTAAAGGATAAAAAAACTGAATTCTAACCCACTGACTTCTTTCCAAAAAATCCCCAAAGTCTCGTTTGCTTCATTTTTCCTGCCCGCTGTCTGTCGTTATTAACACTCTCTCAGACACTTGACTTTGCTGCTAGCTCCTCCCCTACCTGCTGCATATTCAACAGGAAGAAACGACAGCAAAGAAATGTAGCCTATACTCTAGGCTAGATTAGGTCTATTTTTACAGGCTGTATGCACTATGCAGTACGTGCAAAGCCTAAGCGCAAATAGGACAACTTATGATTTTGCAGGTTTACATAGGCTTTAAAAAAAAAAAAATGGGGATTATTATTTTTTTTTTTCTCATTCGGGAATCGGGGCTACACTCAAAACATCCGGGGCTGAAGCCCCGGCAAAATCGGCTGGCTTCGCCCCTGAGTTAAACCATCTATTACAAAAAGTTGTAACTTCTAAATGTTTAGGACATTATGATGAAATGTAGGCCTATATGCATTACTTAAGGACTGCCACTATATGCACGTTATGCTTCCTACCAGTACTTTCTTATGTAACTCTAAAATTGGGTTATCTGAGAGATCCAAACCTGGCCATACTCTGGTCCACTGAATTTCCTGATGCAACATCACTAAGGGTGCGCTGCGGCCTCGCTGCAGACTGCACCCTGTTGCCAGGGGTTGCCTGACCCTGTAGCTGTGACCCTGTATGCTGGCTCCTGCCTGCTGTGACCTGCTCTCTCTGAACCTGCCCTTCATCTGTTGAAATGATTCAAAACCAATATGACCAATGATAATTATTACATTTAAATCTAAACCAGGATGCAGTGTTTAATTCAATAAAATGCTGCACAACATAATTAACGTTAACTTACCCATCCGCGATGGTGAAGGGGACTCATCACTTAGAGCCTGCCGTAAAAGGGACACAACATGCCTGGCAGCATTCTGCAACTCGGCCTAATGTATATGAAAAGCCTTATTAGGCCTTCCTGATAGACTTTCTACTAAAATTACTGGCAATAGGATGTTTATCATCGTTTTATAGCTTTAAGATAAAGAATATATGCACTAAATTAAAAAAAAAAGTTTCAGATATTTATTTTTACGTATAGAAACCATATAAAAGTTAATAGTCGTGGGGTTGGCTTCAAGCTAGTTAAACAACTACAAAGAATGCTGAATAAAAAGTTATGTAGTATTTTGTAACAGTAAGCACACACAAATATAAAACGTTAAAATAAAATAGTAAAATTAGCAATCACTAACGAACTTACCTCTCTTTGATTGTCCATCTTGATACATCTCTGGGACTTCCGGCCCGGGAAAACGGAATTAACCAATGAAATTTCAGGTTACAATGAAAGACGTAAAGTCCCGCTCCACGATTGACGAAAAGAAAAAGTTTTTGCGCGAGCATAATAGAGTATCGAGCGCGAGTGTGGCGAATGATGACGCGCGTGCTGCGAGTCGTGTCCGAGCTTGCATATGGGGTGTGATTTATATATTTACTTTGCTAACTAAGCAATCAATCGTGTCGATCGTCGCGTACCTTGCCGTGACCAATGACGTGTGATAAGAAGCGTTACACTTTCGTCGCCCACATACTCGCCTGAGAAGATACGTGACGTCAGCGCGTGTAGTCTGAAGTTTTGCCAGTTAACGAAAAAAACCTTCAATGTTCTAAATTGATGTAATTTCAGTAAGCTCTGTGCATTAACAATTCGTTCAGTGAGGAGGACTGATGATGGAGATGTGTTTTTGCCAGTTAATCCCTTTAAATTCCACAAAAAAGTATATTTATTTACAACATGTAGGCTAATATAGTAGGACTCTTATTCTGGATCGTGAAAGGAGTTAGCCTATATTAATTAATTCAGCCAGTTAGAAAAAAGGTAAATAAATGTATTAAATTGTGCATTTTGAACGATTTTAGTTCATCAATATGTTAAACTATACAGTTAGTAAACATTTAAATGAAATGCCCATTTATAAAGGTGTGTTTAAAATCAGCCAGAAGCTAACCCAGTTAAACACATCCTTAGGAGAAAATACAAAATATGCAATTATCCACATTAGATTATTTATATAGGGGAGAGCAGGGCACAACCTAATGATTTTTTTAATATTTCAGTTTGCGTGAATCAACTTGGGGTTCAGAGTATTTTTTCCCCCCTACATTAATTTCAAACGTCTAATACAATTATGTGGTTTTGAAAGAATGGAAGTGAAATGTGACAACATGCCCCATAGGTGGGGTAGTATGTCCACATAACAGCTTAAAATGTTATCATATAAAAAAGAAAAACTAAAATATTTTGTTAATAAAATACAATTATTAAATTTTTGAAATAAAAAGGCATTTTTTAATCATTAAAAATATACACATTTTTGAGTTTGACAACAAACACATCACTTAATACAGCACAGCATCGTTAAAAATATAACAATAAGGAATAATTTCTGAACATTGACTCCCAGTCTTTATTCACCCTTTTTTCATGGTCTTCTCAAAAGAATTAAAAAATATATAGAATATAATATCATATTTCTAATAGGGCTCAGTGTTAACAACCACGCACCCCACCTGCTCCACTTCTGTCTTCTGCTGTTTAGATCATCATTAAAGAACAATCTCAACTGTTAAATAACAGATAGGCCTAGAAGATTATAATAGTATCAGATTTGTCTTATTTTAAATAAAGACAAAAAACAGATGGAAAATAAACGTAAGAAAGACATTTACTTTTGCTACACTCTAAAAAGAGATTTTTAACACATGTAGTGAGTGTGCTCAGGGACAACACATGTTGTGTCAAATTTGACACACTAAATGTGTCATTTAACACAGAAATTGTTTTAGGTGTTTACATATTCAGATGTAACTTTCAACATAAAGTGAAACTAAGTTATTAAGCAGTTAATCAGTAGTCCAGAACGCATGTGCACACAAAATACAATGTTTCAAACTATGACTTTATCAACTCAGTTCACAATTTAACACCTCACCAATAATTCTGCTTATGAGATAAGGTCATGAAGAAAGAACAGTTAACAGAATTTGCACTTTGAATTAAATTAAAATGTAGCAACTGATAAAACAATGTATATTAATAACTTTTATTTCCATAGGCCTGTTTGTTTGAGAACATAAACACTGCATACACTGCACAATGATGGTGTGTGTCGAGCGCTTTATAACATAATGTGTTGAAAACAACACAACGAGATGTGTTTAAAATTTACACAAGTTTTGTAGATTTTAACACATGTAGTGTGTGTGCTCAGGGACAACACGTGTTGTGTAGATTTTAACACATGTAGTGTGTGTGCTCAGGGACAACACATGTTGTGTAGATTTTAACACATGTAGTGTGTGTGCTCAGGACAACACATGTTGTGTAGATTTTAACACATGTAGTGTGTGTGCTCAGGGACAACACATGTTGTGTAGATTTTAACACATGTAGTGTGTGTGCTCATGGACAACATGTGTTGTGTAGATTTTAACACATGTAGTGTGTGTGCTCAGGGACAACATGTGTTGTGTAGATTTTAACACATGTAGTGTGTGTGCTCAGGGACAACATGTGTTGCTTAGATTTTAACACATGTAGTGTGTGTGCTCAGGGACAACATGTGTTGTGTAGATTTTAACACATGTAGTGTGTGTGCTCAGGGACAACATGTGTTGCTTAGATTTTAACACATGTAGTGTGTGTGTGCTCAGGGACAACATGTGTTGCTTAGATTTTAACACATGTAGTGTGTGTGTGCTCAGGGACAACATGTGTTGCTTAGATTTTAACACATGTAGTGTGTGTGCTCAGGGACAACATGTGTTGCTTAGATTTTAACACATGTAGTGTGTGTGTGCTCAGGGACAACATGTGTTGCTTAGATTTTAACACATGTAGTGTGTGTGTGCTCAGGGACAACATGTGTTGTGTAGATTTTAACACATGTAGTGTGTGTGCTCATGGACAACATGTGTTGTGTAGATTTTAACACATGTAGTGTGTGTGCTCAGGGACAACATGTGTTGTGTAGATTTTAACACATGTAGTGTGTGTGCTCAGGGACAACATGTGTTGTGTAGATTTTAACACATGTAGTGTGTGTGCTCATGGACAACATGTGTTGTGTAGATTTTAACACATGTAGTGTGTGTGCTCATGGACAACATGTGTTGTGTAGATTTTAACACATGTAGTGTGTGTGCTCAGGGACAACATGTGTTGTGTAGATTTTAACACATGTAGTGTGTGTGCTCATGGACAACATGTGTTGTGTCAGTTTTAACACACAACCTGTGTGTAATGAAGGTTTGAGTGCAAGTATCTGCATATGAAATTGCCTCCATTGCTCCTCTTCCTCCTTAAAATATTACATGTCATTCCAACCTATAAACATAATTTTAAAATCGTTAAGTTGTCTCAATGTAGGACAAAATATAACAAAATATACTGTCATTAATGATGTACTGTACCACAAACATGTGTCTTGACCCCATGTACGGCTGAACCATATATTATTCCACTTAGTAAACAGTAAAGTTGATAGGTGGGGTTTTTAATGCTCAAAGTTTTTTTTCTTCTTCTTCAATTTATGTAACCTGGAAGGACCCTTTGAGATACAGTATGTCTTCTACCAAGGACTTGTGGACATGATGGGCAGCAAAAGAAAAACAAAACACAAATTTCTAGAAAACGATGTAAAATGTTACTAGAGTGGTGATTTCTTTATTATAGGCAGCCTGTCAGTCAATTTATGAACAAGGTGTGGGATTTTTAAATATTTTTGCCTGGGTCTGAGCAGACATAAAGGCAGTACGTTTTTTGTTTATTTAAAAACTGCAATGAGTTTGTTGGAAAGGTAAACTACCCATAATACCAATATGTAGCCACTAAATGCCTGTATATCTCTATATAAAAATAAGCAGGGGGTCTTGGCTGCATTCTGGTTTGTATTTCTAAAGTTCTCTCCTATTGCACGCTGTTTTAGCATTTAATCCTTAAAACTACCTTTTGAAAAAAAAAACTAGTACTTAATCATTATATACTAGAACTCATTCATTAGATACTAGTGCTTATCTTATAATTCGCTACCTAAGAAAAATGATACCTAGTGCTTATTTTTGTTACTATTAACATTTTAGATCAAATATATCTCAAGCTTAAAGCTGTGGTAACTTTGCGCTCTAGCGGTTAATAAACAGAACTGCATGCATCGTGCGGAAGAACATTGTACCCGGAGCTACTTCTCTCTGTTTATGACTACACAGAGACTGTGCTCCTCCATAGCGGTACCTACCAGACCGACTGAAATAGTCCCAATATAAACACTTATTATAAGTGTGCCATAATGATTCAGGGTAAGATAGAAACACGGCTTTGAACACGGATTCATGTTGTACATTCTCGTTATATATATTTTTTGTAAATATAGAACACAAAGTCACAGACAGCAGCTTAAATATATACTTGTATTATCCAGACGTTTATCCACACACGCTACGTTATCAAGGCGTTTATCCACACGCACGTTATCAAGGCGTTTATCCACACGTCACGTTATCCAGACGCGTTTATCCACACGCACGTTATCCAGACGCGTTTATCCACACGCGCGTTATCCAGACGCATAATAAAAATATACTTTCGTCCGCCATCGCGCCGCCGCTTTGCGCTCCAACACGTGACCGTGGCGTCTGGCGTCTCAAATCTTACGTCTGACGCCTGAATACTATGGGATTTTGGCCAGACGGCTGGCGAGCGTATACACGTTAGTTCTCCTCTCTGTTTGCTTAGCAATCATCTCATTTTATAGATATCACACCTCATAGATCTGTTATTAACTCGCGGGAGTGATTTACTGCGCGCGAAAGCGTCAGCTGTGCGCCCGGTTATTATTGGCATTAAAATACCGCCATACATCTCGCATTTTGCCGTTTTCAGTGCAAACTGACATTGATTCTGCCGCTGAGTCAGAGTTTGTAAGTGAAGTGAAAAGCTTTCAGCCAATCAGAGCGCTTCATTTTATCCCTCCGCCCACCTGCTCCTCCTAACCAAATGCTTCGCACCCGTTCAGTCCCTCAAGTCAGGCCGCCTGGATTACTGCAGGCTTGCATGCCCTGGCTTGAACCGCCCCATAGAGATGCACGGTTGACATTCACACAGGGCGTTGGCGTTAACGCTTGAGGGAGGGCGTTGTTGAAGCTTGCCGCTAATGCGACCGTCATAGTGACAACAGCCGCGGATCGGGCGGATGACGAGACGAAAAATTATATTTGAATTAAATTTGGGCGGGTTGCGGTTGAAACAATCACTTGAAAAATATCCTGTACATACATTGTTAACTATTGTTACAGAGCCTGGTAGGCCACTAAGCCCCTTTTCCACCGAAATTCCCCGGAACAATTTGTACAAGGAACTTTTTTCCCCCCAGACCTGCTACTGTCTGCGTTTCCACCAAGGTCTAAAGTACCGTGAAGATTAGGCAAATTATTAGTCCATTGATGTAGGATTGCGCGCGATTGCTCCTCCCAGTCACCGACGGATAATTTTTGTGTGACACTATGCAACAATAACAAGTATGGAGGAGATTCAAGCAGCGCTGCTTTTGCTGGTTATGTACTGGTTTACTAAAGAGGTAGCCTAGTTAACAAAACGGCGGAAAAGAGAGCACTGATACTAAAGCGTATTCTGCTTTACGTGTGTAAAGCTAGATTTAATCTTTGATAAAATTGTAAGCTCCAGTAGCCTATTCCGTTAAGGTCAGGTTTGCTGACGTGCGTTTTATTTAGGCTATTTATTTACTTTTGTCTCTGTTTGGCGATCGGAGACAGAGTTCACCGCTGATATTCTGGGGATACAATATTAGCCAATAAATAACACATGCTCTGGGAAGGTAGGCAGTTTTTTGCATTCATTTTTATTTCCTGTCGCTGTGAGAGCTCTTTTATTGTATATGACAGTGTAAACAGCTCAATAACCCTTTTATTTAAAAGGTTTACTGTAGGCCATAATGCATTGCATTAGGCTACGATTGCAAGAAGGAGCAACTGTCAAAAATGTGAGTTGTTTTTAAAAGCATGTAATATCGTTTTTTTTTTAATTAAAATTCATATGTAATTTGATTAAATATTAAATGAATTTTACATTGCAAATTAGTAACAATATTTATATAAAAGCAACATTTTATGTCAAATACAAATAAAAGAAAATCTACTTTTCTCAGTTTTATTCATAGTGAAAATATTTACATTTACATTGTAATAGAAAAAATGTATTTAATCAATAGAAGAAAATATAATCATTGAGGAGAGTGATTTTAACAATATGTATGAATTTGTTTTAACACATATAATCATTATTGTAGTATGCTTAACATGAAGGTTGCTACATGTCCTTAGAATTGAACTGAGAGGGACAACTGGTCAGTTTAAAAAGAATCGATCTGACCCCTAAGGTCAGTGGCTAAAACTGTATTGATCCTTGACAAAGGGGACCATGACCAAACTGAAAGGGTTATTTACTATGTGAATACTGAAGTGGAAGATTACAAGAGCTCTTGTCTTTGCTTCTGACCTTGTAAATGGTATAAAAGGGAACCTGATTGTTCAGTCTGTAGGCCGCTCTCATACAGTCATCTGTGGCTGTGCGACAGTGTACTCTTTCCTTGCAAGGAAATAAATCATTCTTTATTATATTCAAAGATGTGTCTCTTGTTCAGTGATTGAATTGAATTATTGCCACGACAGTTTTGGTGTCAGTTAAGTGGGATTCCTTGGATGTGCCTTCTGGACCCCGAGAGCAGATGGTGACTGATCATCCTGGACGTTAGAGTCACAGCCTTACCCTGACAGATTGAGGGAGAAGGGCCGACTGCTCTGGGGGTCTGGAGGGTCCGACCACTGGAATCAGAAAACGAACCCGAGGTGGCACGGGAGCTTCCTGGTAAGAGACAGATTTTTTTTAATTAAGAAATTCAGGGGGAAATGAATGATTATTGAATTTCTGAAAGATGTGAATGATTGTTGAATTTCTAATTTCTGAATGATGTGAATGATTGTTGAATTTCTGAATGATTATTGAATTTCTGAATGAATTGAAAATTATTTGGGGAAAAATATTGAAAATATTGAGAGAATTGTAAAAAATATGAATGATTTGGGAAAAATATTGAAAATATTGAGAGAAAATATTGAGAGAATTGTAAAAAATATGAATGATTTGGGAAAAATATTGAAAATATTGAGAGAAAATATTGAGAGAATTGTAAAAAATATGAATGATTTGGGAAAAATATTGAAAATATTGAGGGTATTGGAGGAACCATAGCTGACAGCTGACTCTGGGGGAGACAATTTCTGGAGGAAATTGTGAGAAGTTTTCCAGAGGGAAAAAGAGTAAAAGACCAGGCGAGGCCAGGTCGGACCGTGCTGAGAGCAGGTCTTAAAAGGATTACAGAGGGGGTAGTCCGCCCGTCCATATTGGGTGAAAGATAGGGTCTGAACGGAGACGTCCGACAGACTAAAAAAACCTAGCGCTAGGTGTAGATCCACAGAGACAGACTGTCAGGATGGGGAAGTCCGAGAGCAAGATCAAATATGAAGCACCGGTATTTTGTCAAATGAGAAAATTATATGGCCAAAAAAAAAAAAAAATGCATGCAAGTTATAGAGAAGAATTAAATATCATGATTGTCCCAAATGAGGGAACGCTGAGAGGAACGCTGAGTAGCACGGATGGTCAGTTGAATATAGGAGATAAGGATTGAAGGGCTGTTGTGGGAAATGTGTGTGTGAAATGAGTGTTGTGTGAAAGAAGCATAGCAGGAAAGGAAAATGAGGTCTGATCACACAGAAGCCGCAGCTGTTTAAAGATCGCTGGTGAGTATGAACTTTGATTAAGCTATGAATATACAATTTGTGATAACTAAATTATGGCAAATGATTTGAGTGACATGATCAGTAACTTGATCAGTCCGGATAAAGATATTGAGACGAAAGAGCAAACGCTGTAAGCAGCTCCGCTCTGAAGCCCACAAGTTAAAGAAATTTGAAGAACTAATGAAGAAAATGGGCAACAGATGTTTTAATTCTGTCTAGAAAGTTAAACAGCAACTTAACTGGCTACAAATAAAGAGAGAATAGAGAAAAGATTCAAATTGCTTGTGCTTATTCATGGATTAGTAACAGAGATTTTACAATTTGGTAAACAAATGTGAGGGTTGTGAAAAATAAGATGCAAACCATTTTAGGTTTATTGGACCCTGAGCTCTCTTCTGAGACTGTCCGAGTGTTTGCCACTTTAGGCACTGCCCAGAGACTGGGAACTAGACTGAGATTGGAGAACAGAGGTGTTGCTCCACCAGAGGACAGAGAGTGTTTTAATTGTGGTTAGCGGGGCCATTTTGCATGAAACTGTAACCGCCCACCCATAAGGTGTGGTAAATCAGGCCAACAGGCTAAATCCTGTAAATGAAACCCAGTAAAGAGAAAGAAACAGAGACAAGATTTACACTCTGTCTAAGAAAATAATTAGATAACAATAAGGTTAAGGAATTCCTTTTGAAAGAAAGATATATAATATTTTAATACAGGCAGATGTACAAATTACAGAATGACAGAAAACGTGAGTTGAGGATGTATATTTAAATAGTGACTTAGGAGAGAAAAGAACAAGGAAAAAAAAAAAGTCTTTAGTGAAGTTTAGTTAATATGAGTTTAAAATTAAAGATAAAGATGATAAAACGTTGAATAGACATATAAATCAGGTTGAGAGGGTTTTAAGATAAACAAACAATTATAAATATGTTCTTGCTCTTCTCACTTTTGCAAAACTCTGAATATTGGGTTGTTGAAATAACTATAGGTTGGAAACCCTATAAGCTGATGTTTTGGTTTCAAAAGATAAGCTGGTGCTGAGCTGTAATAAAACAATTCGCTTATCTGAATCTGGCCCACCATGTAATTTCTGGTGCTGTGGCCTAACTTGAGTAACAGAGACTCAATCTGAGTGGAAATTAATTCAAAATTGATTATAAGGGGCAAAAGACGAATATAAAATTATGATTATTGGAGATGGTGATCACTGTCTAAGGATAGAGTTAAAGGAAAATCTCTGATGTTCATTTGAAAACAATTTTAATTTCTAGCCAGATCAGACGCTGAGCTAAAGTGAAGAGTGTCTGTTTATGAATGCAGTTTACCGTCCTGAAGGCCTCAGAGTCGCTCTCATTTGAAACCAGCTCAAAGCTGGTATCTGAGCCTGTGTCATATGATAAGATATTTGAAGGAAAAGCACAGGGCATCAGTTGAAAATCATAGACAATGATTGGATAAAAAGGATGTTTAAAAATATGGTGACTTTTAAATTAACTGAAGTTTTTACTTTTATGTATTATATGAGCAGGTTGTGTCTAATCTTAGCCTTCACCATGTACAGAACGGATGGCCTTGGTCACAGTGGTAGCAGAACATTAAATTGAATGGAGAGTTGTTCTGGCTAAATTCACTGAGTAATTCACTGATGGATTTTAGTGATTAAGTTGTGTTATGATTAACCTGTCTCCATGTTCTACCTATATTAAGCAGACTAATTGGCTCTGGTGACTCTTGAATGCACTTTCCCCAAGGCTCCAGAAAATATTGGATCCTGTTGAGGTCAAAGATCTCAGCGATGACCAAGTGGGCACGAGGTGGTTTCGAAGGCGGGTAAGATTCTCTTTGGCCAGCGAACAACCCAAGCCAGGGAAATCACCGTAAAGTCACTTGGGACCCCAAGTGGGACCCCACTTGGGGTTGTATGTGAGGTGTGTATGAGAGTGGAGCGATGTCTGTGAGGCCAGCAGCATCAGTGAAGGGGGGAAGCTGTGCTTGTGGGGGCCGAGAGTCCAGACAGGACACAGCAGGGCCTGCCCTAATTATGCTCCTCTATACCGCTCACCAATAACCGCAGAAATTGAGTGCCAGGGAAGAAAGATCCTGAGCGAAAGAGTTATGATGGTAGGGGGCATTCAAGAGCCGGCTGAGACCATGCAGTGCTTGTCATTTAACTTGTGTGGAGACCAGAACAAAATGTATTAATTTGTATCAGTAAAACTGAATTAATGTTATTATGAGTTTACTTCAGCAGGCTTAATTCAGAGACATGGTGATGCTTTAAGAGGAGGACGGCTTTTGAAGTTTAAAAAGAAGGTCTGGATGACAAAAGGTATTTAAACTAAAGATAACTTGAAACAATTTCATACTGTAACTTATTGGAGATGTTCTAATTTGAAAGTAAAGGATTAAGGTTAATAAATTTAATATTACATTTTTATAAGTTATAGTCTTAGGAGGCTATTTGGAGAGAGTGAGAGAGAGAGGCTGCAGGGACTGTACTCTGTTATCATCCTGCTAAAGCTGAAACAAAACAAAGCAATGTCAGCTGACTTTTATAAAAACAAATGAATAATGAACAGACATGATCTGAAATTGGTTAAGAGACCATGTAAAAGCAAATTTTGAGAATGAGCAGTTCATATTTAAGTGTCCTGATTGAATGTAGGGTGTATTAAACCTCTGGAATGAGTGTTTTATCATTACAGACGGGTAAAGTCAAACGACAAACTGATAATTCTGAGAATCTGGTGAAAAGATGATCCAGAACATGGGACAAGCTTTAAGTGGATTGCTATCCAGCTCTGTCCGTTACTGGTAATTATGACTACTTTTGTCATTTAAGATGCTGATGTGAATTAGACTCTGGATTAGTTAAAATTGTAAACGTGCATAGAGAGACAAAGTGACAAATTGGTTAAAGTCACTATTTAAATGATCCAGAGAATCAATCAAATTTATGAAAGGCCAAATGGTGAACAAAGGAATATAACCTTTCAAATGAAAATTTTATTGTGCGTTTTAATCCATTAAATGGAGGTAGGACATTGATTTATATAGAGAACTACAACTAATGTTAGAGAAAAACAAGAGGCTGTGAGGCTTTCTGTATGACTGGCATTGAGATATGAAGACAATAATATTTTGGATTTCTGCAGAGCAGTAGAGATAAACAGTACGGAAACAGTGGTACTTGATAGAGGAATAATGTGACCAGAGAAATAGCCACAAATATAAATGTTGTAAAAATAAAATTTCTGACAGGATTTATGAACACCTGAAGTCAAATTAGGTTAAAATATATTCAACTATGATGTAATATGGAAGAAATTTGTACGGTCTTGGTAAAATTATGACAATTTTAGTGTAAGTGGCAAAGAAAGGATAGTGAGGATTTGTGTCACTGCCACATGAGGTTAAGGTTTTGGTTGTTTAGAACTTACGCCTAAAGAGTACTTTAAACTGTATAACATGACCTGAAAATTGGTGATGTGATTTTGGTAAAGAGTATGAAATGTTGAAGAAACAACAGACTGGAGGAAGGTTGATTAGAATATGATGTACAGTGAGAAACTGGAGACATGAAAGCTGAATGTTTTCTAAAGTGTGTTTAGTCTCTGCGTGGTGACTGATGGTCTGGGTGTGTGTGTGTAATCACTAAACGCTTGATAGCAACGAGGTGTCGTGTGTTTGGATTTGGGAGATATCACAAACCTAACATGGAGGGAGAGCAGAAACAGGGTTTTGCTCACTTAGATATTAACTTCCAGATATTAAATATGGATTCATCTTTAATTCACTGAAACACTAAAGAATCCAGATGAATATTACCTGTGATACTGTACCTCTCCCTGAGGGAGAGCACGTTATCATTTGTTTTGAGAAACTCTCTGATTGGAGCTTGTAGCCCTGACAACTGAAAGGGTTTGAAGTCATGTGATAAACTTGATTGGACAGCAGAGGCTAAGAAGGCCTTTGAAAACATGAAAAGACAATTGACTGGGTCCCCAACTTTGGGGTTACCGACACCTGTAAAACTGAACGTTCAAATGGTAGATGAAAAGAATGGATTTATGACTTCTGTTCTCTTGCAGCATCATGGGGACAGACTGCGACCTGTCTGAGAGCAGTAGCTGCAGAATTGGGGGTACTCGCATCGAGGGAATATGTGGGGTATTCTGATTTAGCATTGATGGTCCCACACGCAGTGTCGATGATACTGCAAGAGCAGAGAACGTCTGACCTATCTACGGCCAGATGGCTGAGGTATCACACGATTTTGCTTGATATGCCAAATGTCATTGTTAAGCGTTGTACGGTCTTGAATTCTGCCACTCTCCTCCCGACAGAGGAGGATGGGGAGGAACATCATTGTTGTGTCACTGCGTTAGAACAGGTGTGTACACCGAGACCGGACCTTTTGGACACACCACTCAAAAAAAAAAAAAAAAAAAAAAAAGAAAAACTGCGAAAATGTCCTGTTTGTTGATGGCTCTGCTACAAGAGACCCACAAACAGGCCTAAATAAGGTTGGTTACGCTGTAACTACAGAATTTGATTTTTTGACTTCTGGCAGATTGCCAGCACATTATTCTGCGCAGGCGGCGGAACTAGTGGCTCTAACTGAAGCATGCAAGCTGATGGAGGGGAAAAGTGTAACGATTTACACAGACTCACGATACACGTTCGGGGTGGCGCATGATTTTGGGGCCTTATGGAAGCACAGGAAATTTCTAAAGTCCGATGGGCGCCCAATATTAAATGCTTCTTTGGTATCAGCACTTCTAGATAACCTTGCCAAGGCAAGTTGCTATCTGTAAATGCGCAGCGCATACTAACAAACAAGACCTTGTTTCTACAGGAAACTCCAGAGCCGACGCGGCTGCCAAGATTGCGGCAATGGACGCAATCGAAGGACCAGAATGTCTTTTATTATCTGAAACAAACACTAATGTTTTATCTTCCATACAGAGTATGCAGACATTTGCGTCAGGAGCAGAAAAGCAGAAATGGAGACAGTGCGGCTGTACTGTCAAGGACGATGTGTGGATGAGTTCAGATGGAAAGTCTTGTTTACCCTACCATTTCTTTATGCATTACGCTAAGCTAACACACGGCAAAGATCACACATCTAAAGTACAGATGATTGCGAAATGAGAAAAATGGTTCACAAAAGGGTTCACAGTGGTTGCAGAAAATTTCTGTAAAGCGATCGTCATTTGTAACACACACAATGTGGCAAGGGGGGTGAAAATGCCTTTAGCATCTCAACCACCATCATCTGGGCCGTTTGAGTATCTAATGATGGACTTGAGCCCGTGCGGAGGAAAACGGTACTGTTTGGTGATGGTTGACATGTGGTCAAAATGGGTTGAGGCATTCCCAACATCAAAACAAGGCCGCGGCAGTGGCAAAGGCCCTGCTGACTGAAATTGTTCCCAGATGGGGCATCCCACGAAAAATCAGTTCCGACAATGGAACACATTTTGTCAATGATGCGATAAAACAAGTGGGTACATTTTTAGGCATCGAATTGAGGACGCATTGCAGCTACCATCCTGCTTCGGCAGGTGCGGTTGAACGATGTAATGGCATCATTAAGAACAAATTGGCGAAATGTTGTGAGGAAACTGGGCTAACATGGGTCAAGGCCCTACCAATTGTACTGATGTACATGAGAATGAGAAAAAGGACCAGAGTAAATTTAAGTCCATTTGAAATTGTCTTTGGACGACCACCGTTCATGGGAATGGAAGGGGTCAAACAACAGCTTCCATCGACAGAGTTGTGTGAACATGATATGCTAAATTACTGCAAAGAAATGTCTTCTCTGTTGTCTAATGTCTGTGTGCAGGTGAAAGCAGCCCAGGAAACCAGCAGAAACCCCATTGCACAACATTAAGCCAGGGATTCAGTGGTGATCTAGGACCTGAGGAGGAAAAGCTGGAGGGCAAAAAGGTGGCTAGGACCTTTCCTGGTGCTGTTGACGACACACACACGCCGTGAAGGTCGCTGAAAGGGCTACGTGGGTGCATGCCAGCCATTGCAGAAAGATTCCAACAGCACTTCAGGACGAAGGGAGAGAAGAGGAGGTCGAAACACATGTCAGTGTACGCCGAGACCAAGTTTAAACAACAAGTACCACTATCAAGTCAAGAGCAAGGTCACCGTTTCTTCAGAGTGATCAAACAACAAACCTTCAAACTAGAGCCTATCGTGAGATCACAGACAGCAGGCTTAGTGAAAAGACGTGAACTGAGAACATTTCAAGAAATACTGATAACAGACTCGAGCATTATCGCTGAACACCAGTATGTGTGCTTAACCGCAGCCCGTAAATTTCAGGGTCGGGAAGGAAAAAGGAAGGATTCAGGAAACATCCTGCATCTGAGTGTAAAACAAACCAACGGTATGATCACACAGGAATGATGATTCCGCCTTTGAGAGTGACGCATGTTCAAGGAGATGTGTGTGTGTGCTCAAAGGGACAGAAGTTGAGATTGAAGGCAGGATGGTCAGACTGCAGAATTAGAATTGACATTTCAAAGGACGCAGAAGGAAACTGCACAACGGACATCAACGGCATTACAATGAACTTTACCTGTCCATTCAGTAGACCAAACGACACTTCACCTGCAGCAGTGTGGGTTTGTGGGGACAGAGCTTATCATTATATGCCAGGAGGGGTTGGTCAGGATGTTGTTATCCAGCATTGATGAATGTGGGAACTTCTGTGTATGTGCCAGCTAATGATCAGATTAAACCTAGACAGAAGAGATATGTTAAAGATGTGATAGGAAGTCTACCAGGAAGATACAATGGTTATGTTTTATCAGATCCATGGACCTCACCAGGGGCGAATGTGGGGTGGTCTGTTCTATTAGGGGTGGGAACAGCGGTGTCAATTAATAAGATCAATGGGCTAGCATGGACTGTACTAGCTATGGCTAACAGTACAGAAAATGCTTTTACAATGGTAAATGAGGAAATGAGGCAAATCAGAGATGCAGTGATCCAAAACAGATTAGTTTAGACATGCTAACAGCAGAAAAGGGAGGGGTCTGAATCAGATGTCAAATCAGATGGTTAATCTATCTATCTATGACTGTGATAATTCGAGAGATGAGTTCGATGATGATGCGATCTGTGGGAGTGACAGTGGTTAAATGATTTTCTTACTTTAAAGAATCTTTAGAGGTTCTATCTATCTATATGTTTTGCTTGCAGTGAAAAAGGGACTATACCCGTAAAAACAGCCTTAGCAATTTTAACTATCTTCCTTCAAGAGTTAAAGAGAGTGATCGTTTATATGAAAATCAGAGATGAAGAGTATAAATGTGATGTAAAGACTTGAATTTTCTTTTTACAAGGATACATTTTTTTTGATTGTGAAGTTATCAATGAATGATAAAAAGGGAGAAATTGTAATAGAAAAAATGTATTTAATCAATAGAAGAAAATATAATCATTGAGGAGAGTGATTTTAACAATATGTATGAATTTGTTTTAACACATATAATCATTATTGTAGTATGCTTAACATGAAGGTTGCTACATGTCCTTAGAATTGAACTGAGAGGGACAACTGGTCAGTTTAAAAAGAATCGATCTGACCCCTAAGGTCAGTGGCTAAAACTGTATTGATCCTTGACAAAGGGGACCATGACCAAACTGAAAGGGTTATTACTATGTGAATACTGAAGTGGAAGATTACAAGAGCTCTTGTCTTTGTTTCTGACCTTGTAAATGGTATAAAAGGGAACCTGATTGTTTAGTCTTTAGGCCGCTCTCATACAGTCATCTGTGGCTGTGCGACAGTGTACTCTTTCCTTGCAAGGAAATAAATCATTCTTTATTATATTCAAAGATGTGTCTCTTGTTCAGTGATTGAATTGAATTATTGCCACGACAACATTTACATTTAGGCATTTAGCAGACGCTTTTATCCAAAGCGACTTACAACATAGGAGTACAAAAAGTGCCTTAAATACCAAGTTTTGGACATTACATAGAATAAGCTTAAGCTAGAATAAGGAAGGAATAAAAGAGAAATAGAGGAAGAGCAGAGATTTTTTTTTATTTATTTTTTTTATGATAAGGTTAAGTGCTCACGGAAGAGATGAGTTTTTAGCTGTCTTTTGAATGATGACAGTGATTATGCCATCCGGATGGAGGTAGGAAGATTGTTCCACCAGCCAGGAACGGTGAATGAATAAGTTCTGGAGAGGGATTTCATGCCTCTCTGTGATGGTACCATAAGCCTACGCTCCTTACCTGAGCGAAGGCTTCTGGTAGGGGTGTAAACTCGTAGGAGCGAGTCTAAATATGCTGGTGCCGAGCCTGTGGTGGATCCATAAGCGAGTGTCAAGGCCTTGAACTTGATGCGGGCATCAAGTGGCAGCCAGTGCAGAGAGATGAAGAGAGGTGTGACATGGGCCCTTTTGGGCTCATTGAATACAAGACGTGCTGCAGCATTCTGAATAATTTGAAGAGTTTTGATTGCACACGATGGAAGACCAGCCAGAAGCGCATTGCAGTAGTCAAGCCTAGAAATGACAAGGGCCTGGACGAGAAGTTGTGTTGCATGCTCTGTAAGGAACGGTCTGATCTTCCTGATGTTGTGCAGAGCAAACCTGCATGATCGAGCTGTCTTTGAAATGTGGTCTTTGAAGGACAGCTGGTCGTCAAAGATTACACCAAGATTTCTGACCGACCCTGAGGGGGTAATCAGAGATGAACCCTGCTGGATGGTGAAGTTGTGTTGTAGAGTCGGATTGGCAGGGAAGACGAGAAGCTCAGTCTTTGCCAGGTTGAGCTGAAGGTGGTGTTCTTTCATCCATGCCAAGATGTCTGCCAGACAGTTTGAGATTCGTTCATCTACTGTGGGGTCAGAAGATGTTTGGCTGTGGGTGTGGCTGATCTAAAGTCTTGTGTGGCAAGGGGTGGGAACTGACTGCTGATGGTTGTAGTTGTGCTGGGACCTCTTCTCTTCTCCATTTACACTACATCACTAGGACCCATCATACAGGCACATGGCTTCTCGTACCATTGCTACGCTGATGACACTCAACTCTATCTTTCATTTAAACCAGATGACCCCACAGTAGATGAACGAATCTCAAGCTGTCTGGCTGACATCTTTGCATGGATGAAAGAACACCACCTTCAGCTCAACCTGGCAAAGACTGAGCTTCTCGTCTTCCCTGCCAACCTGACTCTACAACACAACTTCACCATCCAGCAAGGTTCATCTCTGATTACCCCTTCAGAGTCGGTCAGAAATCTTGGTGTAATTTTTGACGACCAGCTGTCCTTCAAAGACCACTTTTCAAAGACATTTCAAAGATCATGCAGGTTTGCTCTGCACAACATCAGGAAGATCAGACCGTTCCTTACAGAAACACAACTTCTCGTCCAGGCCCTTGTCATTTCTAGGCTTGACTACTGCAATGCGCTTCTGGCTGGTCTTCCATGTGCAATCAAAACTCTTCAAATGATTCAGAACACTGCGGCACGTCTTGTATTCAATGAGCCCAAAAGGGCCCATGTCACACCTCTCTTCATCTCTCTGCACTGGCTGCCACTCGCTGCCCGCATCAAGTTCAAGGCCTTGACACTCGCTTATGGATCCACCACAGGCTCGGCACCAGCATATTTCGACTCGCTCCTACGAGTCTACACCCCTACCAGAAGCCTTCGCTCAGGTAAGGAGCGTAGGCTTATGGTACCATCACAGAGAGGCATGAAATCCCTCTCAAGAACTTTTTCATTTACCGTTCCTGGCTGGTGGAACAATCTTCCTACCTCCATCCGGATGGCAGAATCACTGTCATCATTCAGAAGACATCTAAAAACTCAACTCTTCCGTGAACACTTAACCCAATCATAAAAAATAAAAATAAATCTTCTCTTCCTATATTTCTCTTTTATTCCCTCCCTATTCTAGCCTAAGGTTACTCTATGTAATGTCCAAAACTTGGTATTTAAGGCACTTTTTGCGTTTCTTCGCCTATTCATGACCGATCGCTTCCTGTACTCCAATGTTGTAAGTCACTTTGGATAAAAGCATCTGCTAAATGCATAAATGTAAATGTATTTACTTACGTGGTATAAAGATACAAATTTAAAACATTTACATATTTTAAAAAAATATGTAAAAGAGACTTTCAGATTACTTTTAGATTCATGAAATCAACTATGTTCAAGGAACATATGCATGTCATTCAATTCAGTAAAGACAAAGCTGAAGGGTTCTAGAGCAAAGATTCTGTATTCTGGTAACTCAGCCTTCTCTAAACGGTCCATGGCTTCAGCAACATCTTGGTCTTCCATACAGAGTACTTTGGGCAGCTGAACAGTACCAAGCAGCACACTTGACTGTTCCAAACACCACTTGCTGGCTATCTTCAAATCCCCCATCAATGGATTCTGTGAAATAACAGGAAAAAAGGGAGACACAACAGTAATAAACCAAATGCATGAATGACAACAAAAACCGAAACAAAGCAACAATTATTTTGACTTAAATGCTAGTCATGTAACAAAACAGCGTATCTCTTGTGATTCAAGTGGTGCATCCACACAGTCCATCCAACACAGGATGTAGTACATTTAAACTAGCATCATCTGCCTAAAAACATAAATACAAAGAAATAAATAGTATATGCAAGTCTGGTAACTTCATAACGTTTCACTTATAGATAATTACCCACTACACAGTGAATATACCTGTGATGCCAAATCTTGAACCCGATGTTGTGGCTCTTCCTGTTTGTCAAACACCACAGCATAAGCAAAGCAAACAGTCACAAGGTAATACAGGAGAAAAATACTATTTCTGGGCAAAATATATTTTAAATATATGGTAAATATATGTTGATATATTTTACGTTCGATGAAATATATTTTTTAAAGTGAAAATATATTTTGTTCCAGCCTTCATATACCATAATATATTTCAAAATGTATTTCAGAGGCAAAAAAATATATTTTCAATCGTATAGTAGCCTACATAGACAAAATGCAAATATGGATGGAACATGGCATATAGCAATCAAAACCTAAACTAGATTTTGTATCCATAATGTGTTAGAAGTATTTTAAACCCTTACAGGAAAAAAACACATGAATTATCTGTGTTTTCCACATTATCCACTTTTGTCCACATATTATCTTGCCAAAACACAGAGTGAATGATCACACTGTAACAAATTGCTGTAGTTTTTACAGCAAAATTTTACAGAATATTACTGTTTAAGCATTTTACAAGCTGTAGCTGTAGTTCGCAATGCATTTTGGGCCAAACGTTGTTTTACAGTTGTTAACAGTATATTTCCATGTCAACTGTAATTCATTTACAAGAAGGAGGTGTTGTTCCTGTAGTTTTTCACAATAACTTACTGTGGTGTGGCATTATGGGATTGCGCGGGCTTCGTTCACATTTGAAATCCAGTTGACTGGAGCAGCGCGAGCACGATTGAAGATGGCATTATTCACAATTCCTGGTAAGTTATTCCTTTAGTATACTCTTTTATATTTATTTAATTATATGTATAAGCAATCTCATGTCACTATATCTAACGTGCTAGCATGACATTTAGAAGTTAACATTACATATAAAAGTTGTCAAATCTAATATGTTTTCCCATACAATACATAACATTAGGTTAGTAACGTAAATGTGTCGTTTAACTTTAAGATTGTTTCAGGCGCGAGGCTTTTTGACGCGGTACCCCGTGGTGAGACGAACACGAACAAGGTAAAAGCATCAACGAAAAATGACATTATATAACATTATTTAACATGGATGAATACTGCAGTTTATGGTTTCATTCCGAAGATGAATGAAAGACTTATTGGTTTGGAACAACATGAAAGTGAGTAAATGACAGAATTTTCATTTTTGGGTGAACTAACCATTTAATAGTATTCTTACATTAGTAGTGCAACAAGTGCTGGCTGTATTGTATAAGTGGCATTTGATTTTATTAAAATAGTTTTATTAAATTTTGAAAAATGTTCAAGTTTCTGCTTATATTTTTGTGCAGATGTTTTGTTGGAATCACATCACTCACTAGAGCCAAGGCAACAAGCACAGACTGAGGCAAAACAAGTGGAAAGGTCTCAGAAAAGGAACAAGTCAACCCTCATGTGTTTGCTCATCTCAGTGAGTGTATATATATTAAGTTGTCTTTTGATGAAAGAGTCTTAGTTTAATCGATAAACTCAAACAACAGAATTTGTGAAATAATAATGATTTTAGCATTTTATTTCAATGCATTTCTTTATATATATATATATATATATATATATATATATATATATATATATATATATATATATATATATATATATATAGTTGCAGTGAGTTTCAATAGAAGCCAAAATGCCACAAATTCTGTTGATTGACATTTTTATTGAAAGTTGATGTTCTACTCAGAATATTTCTTAAAATGTATTTTTTTAAAGTTATTTGTGGTTATTTTTGTAATACTATGTAGTTTTTATAATAAGATTTTAACAGTTGGAAGACTGAAAATGTTACCTTGTAATGTTTTAATAAATGCAATGTCTTGCTGCTAGTTTTAATAAATATTTACTTGCAACTCCCTTGACTTGGTTTTTATTCATTTGTAAATGTATTCAGATAGTGTTCATTTTGCATTTAAATCAGTAATTTACAGTTTACGGTTAAAGTTATTCTTTTCAGCAGTTTTTAATGTTAAACTATAACAAACATCATCTTGGATTATGGGGGTATTTACAGGATATGATTGGCAACTTTAGTTGCCAGGTAAATACTGTACTTTAGTGAAATATTAAAAAAATGCTGTAAAACATATTTACAGGATTTTATTGGCAACTTTGTTGCCAGGTAAATACTGTACTTAAGTGAAATTACAAAATATTGCTGTAAAACACATTTACAGGAATTTATTGGCAACTTTATTGCCAGGTAAATATTGTACTTAAGTGAAATTACAAAATACTGCTGTAAAATAAAATACAAGTTTACTTAAATGTTACTGTAAAAAACACTACAAATTACTGTATTTCACATACAATAATTAACTGTAAATTGATTTGCGGTATTATACTGTAATCAATTTTACAGCAGTGAACAACATTTTTACAGCTTTCCTGTAGCTTAAACTGTAGAGCGTGGCGCTACCAACGCCAAGGTCATGGGTTTGATTCCCAGGGAAAGCAAGAATGAAAACAGAATGCAATGTAAGTCGCTTTGGATAAAAGCGTCTGCCAAATGTATAAATGTAACAAATGTTAATAAAAATGCAAGAAACATACTTTACAATGTTCAAAAAACTTACAATAATACAGTATATTCAAAAGATGTAACGTTTTTTCCCCTTTCAAGCAGTGAATTCCCACTGATAAGAATTGACTGTAATCACCAAAGTCTCTTTGGACACATTTGGAAATCTCTTCTTGACTGCCACTGCAGGAGACAAAAATCACAGCTATATTTGAACTGCATTTTTCTAGTAAACTTTTCCCTTTCACCAAGTATTAACTTACCATATGTTGGCCATGATTGCCTCGTCATGGGCATTTCTCAGCACCACTGTCAGTGTTGCTCTTCCCTCCTAAAAAAGACAACAATACATAAACATCTGAACAGGATACAGAGGACATGCACACATTGTCTTCTGAATAGTTTTGGATTTCCTGATATTATTGTTCACAGGGGAACTAAAACCATTATAGGTATGTTTGATTTTAAATAAATTTAAAGGGCATATTTTTTGGACCGTGCAGTTATAAAACTAAAAATGCAGGAGAGGTATATAATCAGCCTTTTTTTACACTTCTGAACTGAATTTTCAATAATAACAATAATATCTTTGGCTGGCGCCGAGCCAGAGACAGACACGCTCAGTGCTCGTCACACATCACAACTATTCAGTGTTTTCAACAACATCATGTTTATTTTAGGCTTCAGACATGTAAATGCTGTAAAAAGTACTAGCAAAAAATACAAACTGATGTCAATGGAAGCGGCAAAAACAATCCTTTCAGACAGTTAAGATAAATTGACTACGTGTTTTATTCACATCAGATACACATTACACTCACCTAAAGGATTATTAGGAACACCTGTTCAATTTGGCCTACAACAATAATATTGATTACAAACAAGAGCTCAAATCAAACAGGGATCCCCTAGTACTCTCAATAACCTCTAAGACAGTGTTTCCAACCAATGTTCCTGGAGGCACACCTACAGTGCACATTTTGGATGCCTCCCTTATTTGACACATATTTCTGGTCCTGGAGTTTCTACTAACAAGCTGATGAGTTGAATCAGGTGTGTTTGATTAGAAAGAGTTCAAAATGTGTAATGTTGGTGTGCCTCCAGGAACAGGGTTGGTAAACACTGCTCTAAGAAACCGGTTCAAGAACACAATGAGAATAAACCTTAATGCATAATACAAGAAAACATCTGAACAAGCCATACAATACTATGAACTTCATGAAATAAGTCACAAAACTAACTATTAGTGAAAAACTGAACATGCAAGCATTGCCAAATCATACAGATTTCTCAGACCATTAGCTGTAAGAAAAAAACAGTTCATCACTAAATCACTAATGGAAAAAAGTTCTGAGAAACATGAAGTACATTAGAAGAAGTACAAACCTTCAAACAGTTTTAAAAAAAGGCAAAAACTGCGTACAGCGTAGAGACAGGTCATATGAACTCGACCATCTCTGAACAAAAGCGCAACCGCGCATTTTAATTAAGTTTATCCTAAAGACCTCATCAGAGCTCTGTATCTCTGGGAACCAAGTCCTAGTGGTGTCGCAGAACATTTAGAGTCTAAAAAGAGAATTACTTTCTGGGCTGGCTTCAAAACCTGAAGAAAGTACAGTACAATACAGTAGAGAATTGATTTTCCTTAGATTACATTATAACAGCACAATATACATTTTTGTATTTTCACGGGCTACAAAAATAACACAATAAAAGCACTACTTTCATGCAAAGACAAGTTTTTTTGTTTTATTTTTTATATTCACTAAATGCAGTGTGAATACTTACACACAACTGGTAGTGTCCTGGGGTCCAAATCTGAACCACAAGGGCATCTTTCAAGTAAGCATCAAGTAGAACGTTTAAGTGAACACATTATAACAGCATGCATAACAGGGAATAGAACAACATACTTACAGGTAGACTCAAAAATGGATCACAGTTGTTTGGTGGCAGCCATGTTGATACAACATAAAGAATGACTACGTAAATGTTCTTGCCCTGCAGGGTATTGTGTGTAGGTGACATTTTAAAATATGTACTGTAATAATATGAATTGTAAAACTCAAAATGTATTTCTAAATAACTAAATATATTATAAAAATACCTTTGATCGTGCAATACCTTCAATCAACTGAAAACAACTATTTCCAATCTGAAAAAGTATAAAATTACAATATTAATTAAAAATGTATGTAACAACACATATATAAAGTAATGTAAAATAGCTCTGATCTCACAGTTATATCACAATAAACCTGTCTCCGGCGTAATGACTCCGATTGTTTGAATAGTCCTAGTTAATAATTCTTTAAATCGATATGTCATCCTCAAAACAACCCGTCTCCAGCGTGTTGCCGATCTTTTGAATATTACACTTTAGTAATTGTTTAATCACTACGGCATCCTCAATAAAAACCTGTCTCCGGCGTAATGATTTGATATTTCAAATTATTTATTTTTAATAATTATTTAATCGCTACATCATCCTCAATAAACCCGTCTCCGGCGTGTTGCCTCAGATCTTTAGAATATTCAGATCGATTATGACCTCTGACCTTTAAAATAATAATTTTAATAATAATAATAATAATAATAATACGCTGTTTGTTAAATGGCCAGAGGAGAACTGGCACCCGACTGAGCCTGGTTCAGGCTCAGTCGGGGTGCTCCCAAGGTTTATTTTTCTCCATTAGGTCTCCTGATGGGGTTTTGGTTTCCTTGCCACTGTCGCCTCTGGCTTGGCACTCAGTTGGGAAAAAACTATTTTTCAAATATATTTCAAAATAAATCTAATTATCAGAGGTGTCAAGTAACGAAGTACAAATACTTAGTTACCTTACTTAAAGTAGAAATTTTGGGTATCTATACTTTTCTGGAGTAATTATTTTTCAGCCTACTTTTTACTTCTACTCCTTACATTTTCACGCAATTATCTGTACTTTCTACTCCTTACTTTTTAAAAATAGCCTCGTTACTCCTATTTCTTTTCAGCTTGTTTGTTAAAAAAAACTATGCAGATAAATCGCGTCATCCGGATAGTGTGAATTTGACTGTGGTTGGATGAGAAGTGTAAACATATACCATTCCAAATCCTTATTGGTTACTATTACGCGATCCATCGCGCCTGCACATGGTTTATCACAAATCACACCGGTGTTGCCAGATTGGGCGGGTCCCAGCAGGCGAGCACGCACTTTCAGCCAATCAGCGATCAGCAGGCAGGCGCTCATTTATATCATGACAGCCAGGATTTTAGCGCGATAACTCGTAGTTGACTATATATTCAAGAGATCGCTATGCTAAAGTGGCATAGGCTACAGTAAACTGTATTTACAGTAAAGATTGGGAGAGTGAACCAACTCTCAAGCGAGGATTACACCTGTGACTCGAAGACTCTTTATAACCATGACTCCTGTCCATCATCATACACACTCAGTATCTGCAACCCCAACAGCTGCTGAAGCGAGGTTTGAATCAACAATTCATCAGTTTGGACTGGGCTAAGTGCGTGTTCTACTTCACGAATGTACTGTCGTTTTGTCAGAGCAAAGCTAAAGCGCATTGTTGTTATTTTTGTTGGCGGATTATTGCACAGAAAGACACATTTTGGCAGTGGTGTCCCAGATAGCAAACTGACATTAAATCAAAATAGAATCGGCGTTTCTCGTGACATCGAAGCGGCGTTGATCCGGCATCGTATTGCTCATCGAAGAAATGTTGAACCAACGTCAGAAACGCCATTCAAAACTAACATAAAATCGATGCAACTGGTTTGCTTACCTAAAGTTTTAATAACGTGTGAAATGCCTGTCAATTACGGTGCTTTTTCCGATCTTTATATTAGGCATTTTTGCACTTAAAGTGGCTAATTCAATGATATTACATTATTTTCCCAGTTAAAGTTTTTAGGCATTTTATTTATTTATTTTTTGGAGTGGCGGATTTTGGTTAGCTTTGAGCCCTGGGCTTCAGTTCTAGGCCCTAGCCCGGCCGAGTCCACTGGAGCCTGTGTTTAGTTTATTTTTAATCCTCCCTATTACACACTGCTGCAGTCATTAAAACAGTTCAGCTTTGTTTTTAATGGCAAAGTAGTTATATTTCGTTCGTTTCTTTATTAAGTTCATTTAGAAACATTTTTTGGATTTTGTTTTGTTTTTTTAATTAAAGTTTTATTTTTTAAAGTGACAAACAAACAGTTAGTGATCGACAGTGAGTTACACAATCTAAACAAATAAAATAAAAATAAAACATGCTGGTTGTCTTTCCTTGCACCTCTCTGGGAAAGCGAATAGCTATTTTAACAATTTGCCAGGAGAGATGTACATATGTGGTTTAAACAACCAGGCGCATTTATACTTGTCCAGTTTTGTCTGAAATGTTTTCAGACCACCTTCTGAATTGGTTTGTTTGAGTGAACGCTCCTGATACTGCTGCAGGCGTGGCCGCGGACTCTGAACACTGTGCGAGTCAGTCTTGACAATCGCCTATATCGCCTAATAATCGCCTAATAGCCTATCATGGTCTCATGCTGTTTCCACCAGCGCTGCACATCGCATTGTTTCTTTTAATTACTAAAATAAATATGAAACGAATGAGAAGCCTAAAAGGGCCCGAAGCCAGGCCCGCGTTTGAGAGTATGACATGAAAATTGGCCCGAAGCCCGGCCCTAGGGCGTAAAGTTGGGGCCCGTCGGGCTCGGGCAGAAATGTAGGGCTCTAAATCGTCGACCTAATCTGGCAACACTGATTACACATGTAGCCTACATTTACATTCCAAAAAGGTAATTGATAACATACCTCTGAAGTTTAACTTTTGCACCATTACAATACTTATAGGCAACTAGTCATCATATCTTCCGCTCGATGAAACACATGTTAATGCTCAGCAGTACACATACTGTATGGTATATTTGCATTGTACTAAAATGCATCCCAAATTTTTCAACATTAACATTTTAATATAACATAGTAATTATGGCCTTTAGAAAAATGCTTTTGAGGAGGTGGGGTAGTGCACTATAGACCCCTGTGGTAATGCACTGTAGGCCCCTGCGGCCTAAGCTTTTGTCCTTAATGGCATTTTTCTCCTTGCATTACTTTTACTTTTATACTTTAAGTAGTTTTAAAACCAGTACTTTTATACTTTTACTTAAGTAAAAGCTTGAGTTGATACTTCAACTTCTACAGAAGTATTTTTAAACCCTAGTATCTATACTTCTACTTGAGTAGTGAATGGGAGTACTTTTGACACCTCTGCTAATTATTAAACTAAATTAACCATATAGACCAAATTACTGATCTAATTACTGATCTAAAGCCAACATTGTTACTGTATGATAATCAAAATATATTCTGTTGCATTATTTTTCTGTTTAACACTGTTAAGCTGCTTTGAAACAATCTGCATTGTTAAAAGCGCTATATAAATAAAGTTGACTTGACTTGACTTGACAGTTGACTCCATGTCTTTGTTCAAAAGTCAGCACGATTTAGGACTGCGTTCGCTGTTCGAACAATCAGTTCCTTTGCTGGTCTCTCAATGTCTAGTACGTAGTTGAGATATAAACAACAAAAATGTTTCAACACTCAAGATGCCACAGTTAAACACAGCTGTATTAACAATTTATTGAAACTAACTAGTTCTTTTTGAGCTGGATGATTTCCCAAAGTCCATGATGCTAGACAGGCTGAAATAGTTTCACACTTGGTGACTGCTTCACATTGAGGTCCACAGTCTTCTGCATATGTTAAAAAGCAGTATTAGCATGAAGACAAAAACATTAAAAGTCACAAGGAGGAAAAAATCCCTCATCAATGTCCTTTTTAACTGAGGTGGATGTTGCCTGAAAGTTTCTCTTTCACTGGCTTGTGGGGCTGAGTAAAAGTACTTCTTCAACGTAAAAGAAGTTACTATTGTAAAGTTACTCAAATATTGTGGTGCATAAAAAGTAGTGTAGTTTAATTGTTGGCTACTAACCTAGAATTGGTTGTCCTAAGTCAGAGAGGATATCTTCCATTCCATGAGGTCTGTGACAAAATTGCAGCTGTACTTGAAGAAGCTTATGGTTTATGGATGCATTCTTGTGATTTGTGATGTTGCGCATCATGAAGATGTGTGTTGATGGTGCCATGTTGTTGAGGAAATAGTTGTTCTTTCGCAAACTGGCAAAAAACTGTTTGGCAACTTGACTATCAAGCCAAACCATGAAGCTCTGGAACTAGACTGATTCTTCGGAGTAGATCCTGGGGTCTTTAGTGTTTGATTCATGTAGTTTGTTATACAACACGTAGTGTACTCCCTTGATCCAGTTATGGGATGGCCATTGATATTCAAACTTTCGGACTTCTCAAACAACAAAGGAAGAGACACCTTTAGTTTGCCCTGCTTTGCTTTGCTGATGTTGTCTGTGTGTCTTCCTTCATGAGGCTGAAATGGAACAGCTGTAGGAACACGCAAATTACCATGTGTGGCCAAGCCTCGTGCAAAGTCATAGACACTAACATTAGGAATGTGCTTTCATGACAACAGCATGTCCATAAAATCTCTTGGACTCTTTGCTCTCAAATTATACTTGATACTATACACTACACCATGTGGGCATAGGATGACTGACCAGCCACCTGGAAAAGTCATAACAAAAACTGAATTAGGACATGTAAAAATGGGATATCTCCATTGTTATCTCATTAAAGTACAATATCATTATGCCCACCTGATTCTCCCCAGATTTTCTGGAACATTTTGTCATAGGACTGTCTGGTCTGCATCTCCGATCTCAGTCTTGTAATGAGATCCATGTGTGAACCTTCCGAGTAAATGTTACAGGCCTTGCAGAGCTTTCGGACAACGCCAACCCGTTGTATAATGCATCAGAAAAATAATTTTGTCTCAAAGATCACAATTCAACTGAAGTTTAAATTTATTTAGATTTCTACCTTCTGCTTCATCAGTTCATCTATAAGACGGTCATTGTTTCAGAGCGTTACCTTAGGTCAGAGATCTTCAACCTTGCTCCTGTGGACCCACTGTCCTGCAAAATGTATTCCCTAAGGTTTATTTGAAGAAAAAATATTTATGAAGGTGTTTGTGCCACTAATAATCAACTACAATTACAGTAAAATAGTGTAATGCACCTACCTTGAAAAACAACTGCTTTGTTAAAATGTCCTTCCCAGTGTTGCTTTATTCTTTTCAAGGTTGTTGGCTTAAGGGCAGGGCATAAACTGCAGTGATACAAAGTGCAACATGATGTGCACTGTGGTACCAGGGGGTTTTCAGATAGTAAAAATATTTATTGGTGCATATGTAAAGAAATCAATAATAATATTGATATTAGAACTGCATACAGGAAATTTCATTCAAGAACTGAACTGAGGCACAAGGTCGTATTTTACGACGTAGTTTACTAATAATTAACCCTGCAAAAAACAAAACAAAATCGATGGTAAAATATCGATGGTAAAAGTTGCTTCAATGCATTTAGGGGTGTGGCCCTGGTCAATACAATCTCCTGAACTCCAAACTGAATGTCAGAATGGGAATGAAAGGTGATTTAAGTCATTTTGAGCGTGGCATGGTTGTTGGTGCCAGACGGGCCGGTCTGAGTATTTCACAATCTGCTCAGTTACTGGGATTTTCAGGCACAGCCATTTCTAGGGTTTACAAAGAATGGTGTGAAAAGGGAAAAGCATCCAGTATGCGGCAGTCCTGTGGGTGAAAATGCCTTGTTGATGCTAGAGGTCAGAGGAGAATGGGCCGACTGATTCTAGCTGATAGAAGAGCACCTTTGACTGAAATAACCACTCGTTACAACCGAGGTATGCAGCAAAGCATTTGTGAAGCCACAACACGTACAACCTTGAGGCGGATGGGCTACAACAGTAAAAGACCCCACCGGGTACCACTCATCTCCTCTACAAATAGGAAAAAGAGGCTACAATTTGCACGAGCTCACCAAAATTGGACAGTTGAAGGCTTGAAAAATGTTGCCTGGTCTGATGAGTCTGGCTAACTGGGGTGATAGATTTTTCAATGTGAAGTTTAACCTGAAAGTCTTTCAGTTTGCCAAAGCCATGTAAGCGGTGATCATATTCAACAGCAAGACATGGAAGGCATTTACATGTTCAGGTTGTGTTTGGATTGCACTTTGCTCACTGCTTTGAAAAGAACGAATTAAGAAGCAGTATTGTAACAAAGTAATGATCTTCCCTTACTTCCTCCCTCGAAAACTTAAACAGTTCTGACAAATGTGAGTTTGTTTAAAGTACTTCTGTAAATTTATAAATAACATGCAAAGTCACATCAGATTTACTCTGGATTACATGGAGGGTAATGTTTATTTTATCTAGAATATTGACAATTGACATTGATCTGATTTTAATTTCTGTGAGGGGGTTTTTGACATTAAAAAAAATGGTGTAGAGGTATGCCTCTTCAGATGTAGGAACTGGTTCAGCTTGGATCAAAATTAACTGCAATTTGCTTTTACTACCTCTCTGTGGTTTTTAACCGCAATATTGGGAGAAATGACATTTACTCAAACTTGTAATGTTAACTCCAAGGACGATGAAGATGATTATAAAACTAAAACTTAGATGTTTCTTAGATGTAAGAAATAACTCAAAAGATAAGGAAATCAACAATCCAACTCTACAAAACAGTGTGAACAGCACAAACAATACTAGACATCTGAAGAGTGCACAAGAAGGAACTTAAATACACAACGGTGATGAACTAAATGATGAACAGCTGTGATGATTGAGTTGTGTCCATGGAAACAGATGAGTGGTGGGAAACTAATGCTGTCTCTTCACATGATCTCAGAATTATAGTAAATACTAGTTTCCTAGTTAAAAAATTGGACATGAACGCCTTGTCAAAACTTGAATTTGAATGCGATGAGCTCTTAATCACGTCTTCAAATGTGGGAAGTAGGATATTTCCGATAGCACATGAAGGCAGCATAAAACAACGAAAACAGGAAACTGACAGTGAACAAACTAAAAACACAACATGATCATGACAATACTGGACATGACCATTACATCCTGAGAATTATCAGCATAGTTTTCTTCTTGAACCCCATCCCATAGCTAACTCATTTTGAAGCGATTGACACCAAAGTTTACTTGTGGTGAATGTTTGAATAATCATAGTGGCAAATGCAAATGTAACAACACATGTTGTGATTGATTCGATGGGCAATGATAAAAACATGCTGAGATACCCAAAAATGAAGCAGACAAGCTTTTTTTGCTCCATCCACCTACACCTATTGTGACTTTGTGTGTCTTTCTCAGCATCTCTTTCACACGCTGAGCTGCGATTTGCTTTTTTAATGCATTTATATGGACTGTATTTTGTGCCATAATTAAACAAACAAATCCAACATGATTTGGGGCCTATTGCACAAAACTGGGATAGGGGATTAAGCCGGGATATCTTGGTGATCCTGGCTCAATTTATCCATGATCCGGTTGCACTAAAGCTGGATAGGGTGGCAGTTGGATGTTACGGTATAAATTAACATGGAGATTTATTCTGTGGAGCTAGCCTGCTCCAGACCAGGCTAAGTTCCAGGATCTATTTAATCTCATCCCTTATGTCAGTCAGCAGTCACCACTAACGGAAACCAATAGTTATTCCACTGCCCACTATACATTGTTATCACATATAACTAGACCCACTGACATTATTTAAACTTTGTGATCATTAATTTCAATAATTTAGGATAAATTATGATTTTTAGATGATGTTGCTGTCATAAGATAATTTACAGTTTCCCATAGACTATAAGGCTATATATAAAATTATACAATATTAGGGCCACAGAGGAAAAAAAAAGAAATTCACAGACTTCGCGTATGAAGTTATATTGTAACCTGTTGTTTTAGAGGAGGACAGTTGTTAAAATGACAGCTGTGGGGCATTTCGTGGAATTGTTCTTCAGTATGGTTTCACAAACAAGGACATACTTAATCTTTTTGCACATCAGCATCACATTGTCATAAGTATCAGGACTGTAAAAAGTATATGCATCTTTTCCGCAGAAAGAACCAGCCTCAAAAATATATGACTTTTTCCTTCTTCCTCAGTGTGGCCCTAATACATTGTCGTATAAAATACACATTCCATATAAATACACAAAGTGTAACATTATGTTCCTTTATTGAATAAGGATAAAATAAAGCAGGTAAACCATCAGCTCCTTTCGAAACTGAAGTCACACAGTGACTCTACAAGATGGAAAGCACAGAATCAAAGCATTTACAACAAAAGGATAACACATTCAAAGGTCTGTATATAACACACCCCGCATGTCTGCACACTGAAATAAATGCAGGACAAATCCATACACATCAACTGAAAAGACAAATGAATGGATGCAGTAGCCTCCCTGCAAGCTTGTATTACACACCGTATACAGCACAAACATCATAAGAGGCCAAATCAATTAAAAAATAATAAAAATTGAACAAAAAAAAAAAAACAAAAAAAAAAATTCCTCTGCCACCGCAGGACATATTTAACCAAAATTGAAAGCAAACATTCTAGCTAAAATAATTCAACACATATTGGTCCCTCAGCAGCCGACCACTGTCGTCATCAGGGAAGACTGCCGGATTGTCCCAGTCCATGGCTGGTGGCACTCTGGGGGCCCTCTCATTCCTCAGGCAGGCCACATTGTGGAGGACAGCAGAAGCCACAGTAATGTCACATGCCCTCAAAGGGCTAACCCTTAATTTGTGAAGGCAGTGAAAGCGTGCCTTCAGGAGGCCAAAGGTCATTTCAACTCTGGCCCTGGTCCTGGCATGGGCATGGTTGTAGGCCTGCTGTGCTTCCTGGGGGTCTGTGAATGGTGTCAGGAGAAAAGGCTGGCAGCCATACCCCCTGTCTCCCAGCAACACACTAGAGAATTCACCTGTGAACACAAAATACTACCTCATAAACAGTGATATTCTTGACACAGTCATGATGTAAAAAGTGGTTATTATTATTATTATTATTATTATTAGCTCATCTATTTATTCAATTCATTTTTTTTATGTATAGCGCATTTCACAATTGTTTCATTGTTTCAAAGCAGTTTTACATTAATAAGCAGGAGAACACAGAAAAACCGGTGGACAACATAAGAAGCACAATACAACGCCTTCTAAGATTAAACCGTACTACTGAGCGTAGTAATAATGTAAGGCTTTGATAAAAATGTATACCGTGTGATGGAGTAACTTTACACAATTTAACTCATCTGCAGTCCATGTAATTAAATTCAACCGTTTCATAATAATCAGAGTACAACTGCTTTTTGGAGATGTGAATTAACTATTTGGATTGTAATTGTGATGTTTCAGCGGAGCGATGAGTGTGTAATTGTGCACTACTTACGCATTCAGGCGGTCTGCAATACTTTGCCACACTTTTTCTCTTTGCTTTATCACTGTGGTGGTGTTGCCTTTCTTCTTAATTATATATTTTACCTCCTCGTATGCCTCCATGAGGATGTGTGCCTCCGACAGGGAAAACTACGCTGCTCTGGTTGCCATGGTGAATCAGCGAATCTGTGATCGGTGGCGGGTCTATTTAAGGGAGCCGTGAGCGCGCACCTATCCAGGATTGGTTTCACCTGGCTTGATGAATCAGTGTCTGCTCATCCTGGCTTGGTGTTTGTGCAACCAATTAAGCCTGGACGCACCTGTTTTGGCTTCATTGAGCTCAGCTCAGTCATTTATCTTGGATGTCTTAATTCTACTTTTGTGCAACGGGCCTCTGCTTTGCAAAGGAAAACTCGACTTGTAAACAAACAGAAATCCATGTGCAAATACAAAGGTCAGTTTGAGCGAAAACTCAGAGGAGTAACAAATATGTTTAGCAAATAATACAAACCATACTACAAATTATTACATGTGACCTTTGAACAAATACCAAATCTAGACCATACAAATGCATGCCTGTCTGTTACAATCTCTCAGCTTGATTTTCTCACAAATGCAGTTGAGCAACTTCCTCTTCCAAAACAGCAGATGGCGCTTTGGGTCAATTCACACTAGTCTCCCCTGAGGATCCCTGAAACACGTTTCCAGCTGACGAGAATGAGCAGTAAATGAGTGAGTTTCTGCGTATTATAACCCTTTTTGAGATTTTTGAGCCCAGCCTTTGGTATTTGTTCAAAGCTGCATGTAGTTTATAGGATGGTTTGTATTTATTTGTGAAATCTGTGATAATATTTACATATACAAGTAATCATTTGAACCATGAATGTTTTACACAGAGCGAAAATAACCTGCATTTGACCGAAATGACAGAATCGGCAGAAAGCAGACAGTATCTGTATAGCATCATAAAGGTTGTCAGTGCATGTGACACAACATATCATTATGGTTCTAATATGATTTCCCACTAAATAGGCAAAAATAAACCTGGTGTCCTCCATGATTCCTGTTCATTCTAAAAGGTTGGATTCTGGAATCCACTGCCGCTTCAATATTATATATATATATATATATATATATATATATATATATATATATATATATATATATATATATATATATATATATATATATATATATATATATATATATATATATATATATATATATATATATATGTGTTTGCTCACTTAGCCCGGCTTCCAGAGATTAAATCTATCATTTTTATTATATTTTATTCTTTTTATATTTCCTTTTACTGAAACACTAAAGAATGAAGATGAATATTGCCTGTACAATTGTTTGTACCTCTCATTGAGAGAAAGGACATGCTATCATTATGTTTTGGGAAACTTTCTGGTCTGAACTAGAGCTCGATCAACTCCAACCTTGGAGAGATTGTGTATCTGTGTATGTGCGCAATATTCTGTGTTACATATAAGTATTGGAGGTGGATTACAGGAATCCTAAGAGATGGGTGGACTTGTTGTTTTGGACAAGCTGGCGCCTGCTCCAGACCTGGAAGGTCACTACAAAGCATCAACAAGTGACACGTGTATGGACACGTGCATCTGATTAACTGACAATGTGTGGAAATTTACCATGACTGTGTTACAAACAGAGAGGACACGGAGAACTGGAGACAGTGAAACACAGAGTCCATATGGCATGACCAGGTATTCATAGTGGCCGGTGGGCGTGACCAAGGCGGTCTTCCACTCGTCCCCCTCACGTATCCGTATGAGGTTGTACGCGCTGCGGAGGTCCAACTTCGTGAACACAGTGGCTCCACGGAGATGTTCCAGGGCAGCTGGGACAAGAGGAAGGGGGTACCTGAACTTGACGGTGATGTTGTTGAGTGCCGGGTAATCAAAAAAAGGCCAGAAGCCTCCATCCTTTTTTGCCACGAAGAAGAAACTCGAAGCAGCAGGGGAAGTGGATGGACGGATGTAGCCTTGCTCCAGTGCCTCCTTGATGTATCCCTCCATGGCCTTCTCCTCCGGTAGTGATAGAGAATAGATCTTACCTTTGGGCACTGGTTCACCGGGCAGCAGATCAATGGCACAGTCCCATGGCCGATGGGGAGGCAGCTTGGAAGCCCGTTGGGGACAGAAGACGTCACTGAAGGGGTGTAACAGGAAGGGACATCCACCGAACATTGCTCTACTGGACTCTCGATGGACGTGGCACAGACATGGAGATCTTGGGAACAAGGAGAGGGACGTACCGGTGGAGATGGGAAGCAGTCCGGGAAACAGGTTTCGCCCCACTTCAGGATTTCCCCTGTCTTCAAGGAGATGACTGGGCTATACTGCTCTAACCATGGGCGCCCTAAAATGATGTCAGCGGAGGATTCCTTCAGAACCAGCAGAAGTAATCTTTCCTTGTGGAGGATTCCAACCTGAATGCCAGTAGGGCCAACGGAGCGACTGACCTGCCTTCGACTGAGGGGTTTTCCGGTTATTGATTGGATTTGGTAAATAGTCGGAGTGGCGGTCGTGCAGAGTTTAAGCTGGCGGCTGAGGGTCCCCGAGATGAAATTGCCTTCTGACCCAGAGTGGAGGAGGGCAGTAATTGGAAGGGAAATACCAGCAGCAGTAAGGTTTACAGTAGTGGTGAGTGGTTTCATTTTCTGTAGGGAAGGAATTATAGCACTCACCACAGGACATGGAGGACGGACAGGGCATTCGGAGATGTAATGCCCAGGGAGACCACAGTACAAACAGAGACCCTGGGTCAGCCGCCTCTGCCGCTCAGCTGCTGTCAGCCTTGAATTGTCCAATTGCATGGCAAGTTGCTCACCGATTGACGAACCCCAGGATGGTTTCCCAAAGACTTGCTTAAAATGTGTGATGAAACCGGATAGGGTCTGGACTGTCGTTGGACCACAGGATTCCGCCCATCGGAGCGCTCTACCAGCTAGCTGTGAAGTGATGAACGCCACCTTGGCACGATCATGTGGGTACAAGTGCGGCTGCATCTCCAGGACCAGTGTGCATTGAAGCAGAAACCCATTGCAATCCTCCGCCGAACCAGAGTATGGTGCCGGTCTGGCCATGGGACTGGCGCACTCCGCCGGCGAGGAAGAAGCTGTGTTGTTTCCGGAAGTGCTCGCTGGTGCAGGTGCAGGTGCGCTGGTGGGGAGAGGAGAGCACGCTGAACAGCGTCGACGAGCCCCTGGAATGGATCCGGGTTGCTCATCCCGGTGTGTGCGGTGTTGGTTCAGTCTTCTGTTACAAGCAAAGAGGACACGGAGAACTGTAGACAATGAAACACAGAGTTTATTGAACACAACCAGGATTATGAGCGGAAGAGGTGAGTGATTGCAAGTTGGATCCAAGGGTTGTGACACAAGGGTAATACTGTACTGGAACGATGGAGCGATGGAGACAGGGAACCAGGAGACAAGACGAGGAGACACTCAGGAGACAAGGAGACACAAGTAAGTATTTCAGGTTAGTCCGTAGAAGCAAGCATCAGCATGAGCGTGTGCAAACGAGACCGGACAGTGACTGAGTGAATGCTTGGGGCTTAAGTGCAGGAGGTGATTGCTGTGAGATGACGTGCAGGTGCGTGCAATCAGTACTCTGGTGACCGTGATCGTTGTGGCTGGGAGAGGGTGGAGCCTGGCGTGCTTGTAACAGACTGTTCATTTTCTCTGAGCCAAATCAGATTCAGTCACCTTTCAACAATGACGTGGATAGACCTTGAAAACAGTATAACTGTTGGGACAATTGTATGAACGGTACGACGAGACTGGTAGAGAGGGAGCTTGGCCTACGAACTCCTTGTGTGACTTGAAGCTGGCTTCTGCTGATGAAACGGCAAACTATTCTTCAGTAAAAAATGTCTTTAATTAATTGCACTCCTGATTCTTGGTCTTCATTCTTCAGGGTCTCTGGGTCTAAACTGTTAACCCCTAACAAAGGTAACAAGAGGAGTGAGGTCAGACAATAGACCGAAGAGCAAATGGCACAGAGGACACAGCCATGTGCTCACACAAAACATAAACACAAGCACATGGCCAGCAATGATAAATGCTGTTTTACTAAACGAGGTTCGGGAGGAACATGTCAGATAATTGACACAGGTGGAAAGTACTCAGCTAATCAACAAAGTAGGTATATATACGCAGCCTTCTTACCTCCACTGCATTGACAGATTTTCGGCACGGACGGGCTTTCTGGCAGTTTGCCCCGCCCACCCACCTACACTTTCCACACGTCTCCTCGACTCCACGCAGCTCGAAGCAATTCTACAATGCTAAAATCTTTTCCTTTCAAGGTTATATATACAGCTTCCATCAGTATTCACGGTAAAATAATTTCTGCTTTCCTGAGATGTAACCGTGCCTTTGCATTGATTCACAATCGTGAGTCTGTCTTCTAACATTTTCGATTCACAAACTTTAACAAGCAAAGTGCTGTTAACGTGGTGCGTTGAAGCCATGACGACAGGATCAGCTGTGAGAGCAGTGCTCGGACAGCGTGAAGAGTGCAAATGTTGTTTGAGTGCTCCCTGTTGTGAGTGCACTGACTCACAACAGGGAGATCTACAACAGTACCTGTCTTAAGATAATGTATATGGCACCCATCAAACTTTTCTTGCGATCTTGCCGCCTCCGTGTACTGCAGTACAGACGGATACTTTACAGTTACGAGAAGTGTGTTTATCATGGAGCGCGCACAGTCGCCGTGGTGATGAACAATAAATATGCTTTCTGGTAAAGTGAGTGAACTTATGGTGAGGCTAAATCACTAAAATGATGGCAATGCAACAGCTTGCATCATGCCATACAATCAGCCACTAGTTGAATCAGCTGATAATCACTGTCTTTGATTCAATATTTCTCAAACTTGACGCACACATAAGCGCGGTCATATTTGGGAGCAACCGTTTTTCCTAAATGTAGCAAATACCTTACAGGCTATTGTATAACTCGTGTATCAACGTTTGTTGTACAGCATTTATACTTGGGGGTTTAAAAACACATCACGATACTGAAAATTTTAAAAAAATGATTAAATTGAACAGTACGTGAGCACTCACGTTTCAAATCTGAAGTGCCGCTGTTGTGCGTTCTACTGGCGTGCAAAACAATTCTTGTTTTAACAATCAATAAAAAAATAAAATAAAATAAAAACGCAGTTATGCAAAACAAATTCTTATGAACAATTAAGTTTCTTTACCATGATTTATATCGTAATATATGTTGTACACAGTGCAAGACTGTATATTTTGTCTCCCTCATATGAATGGAATAAGCATCCCATAATAATAAGGCACGGGCATTTCAAAATAAGAGTCCCATTCGGTTACATAATGTTTCACCATTTGTCCACCTAACTTTTTATCCTTTTTCTCCCACAGGAGCTCAGTTTCTCAGGATAAATGTCTCCACTGCCCCAGCAGCGCTGTTCCTTCTGCTCCCACAGGAATTCAGTTTCTCTGGCTAAGTTTCTCCACTGCACCAGCAGTGCTGTTCCCTCTGCTCCCACAGCAGTTCAGTTCTCTGGCTAATTTTCTCTACTATCACAGCAGTGATGTTCCTTCTGCTCCCACAGGAATTCAGTTTCGCGGGCTAATTTTCTCCGCTGCCAGAGCAATGCTGTTCCCCCTGCTCCCACAGGGGCTCAATTTCTCTGGATAATTGTATCTGCTACCAGAGCAGTGTTGTTCCCTCTGCTCCCACAGGAGCTCTGTTTCTATGGCTAATTCCTCCACAACCATAGCAGTGCGGTTCCCTCTGCTCCCGCAGGAGCTCCGTTTCTCTGGCTAAATTCTCCTCTGCCAAGCAGCGATGTTCCCTCCCAGAATTTCCAATTCCTACGTGTCCTTCTTTTCTCTTCATGCTCCCATGGCAGAACCAGACTGCCAATTAGACTGGGGATTTCTGTTACCAATAAAACCTCAAGCTAAATATTTATCCCTCTTCCTTACATTTTCTGAGTTCAAATTGTTTTCCCTTTGTACTGGAATAATCTGTGCAGCTTTCCCCCACAGGCAGTGCAACTAAATGATTAGCTAGCTATCATAGCCGAGCTCGCACTATCATATGAGGGAAGGCATTTCTACACTCACCATAAACTTTTCAGCCAAAAAGTAGAACCAATGCACAAACTGCAGTTCAGACACTAGTGTGGGGTAGCATCCGCTAGCTGCACAGGCCAATCTTTTCAACAGTTATAACCTCACCCACGTCCAGTGGCCTGCAGCTCCAGTGGCGCAAACAAGTGCAAGCCTTCCTCGCCTTAAGTACAAGCAAGACTTTAAGTACAAGCCCACTTTTCTTCCTATCATCCAACTAACTTTTCTTTTCAAACCACAGAGGGAAACCAAGCGTGAGGCCGCCACCGACAACCGCAGACCCAGTGTATAACCCTCCGACCTCCCTCATGCAAAACCCATTGGACACAGTAAGAAATCTGTCACACACTCATGTTTTCCTTTATGTTTTTTCAGTGCTCCATGAGAAGTGGAAAGTTTCCATGCAGTGAGAGTGCAAGTTACCACACAGCGAATCAGCAGGAATTTCTTATGCAGAGCAAGAAAGTGGAAAGTTCCACGCAGACAGTCAGTGGAAAGTTTCCACATAGCAAGAAAGTGAAACATTTCCACACAGTAAATAAAAAGTGGAAAGTTTCCACGCAGCGAGTAAGTGGGAAGTTACCACATAACATTCCTGAACCAATGGAATGGCATATCCATTTTCTATAGCAGCAGCTCAAAAAGGACTCTCCCAACAACAGATCCAAGCCGCGGAGATGGTTCTCAGATGCATTCCAAAGCTACATCAGGACCAACGTTTCCATATCAAAGAAGCCCACCAAACCCTCATCAATTAAAACCCTTCAGGCCATCCACAGGGAGTTTTTCTTTTCTCCGTCCAGCGAGCATTGGTCTCCCAGCGGACACAATGAGAATCTAACTGTTTTTACCTTCTGTTTTAAGGGCTCCACGAGAATTGGACATCTCCACGCGAGGAAGGGCAAATCGCTACAGCAATTCAAAGGGAAGTTCCCACACAGTAAGAAGTAGAAAGTTTCCACACAGTAAAAAGTGGAACATTTCACGCAGTATGAAATAGAGGAAGTTCCTCGTAGTATGAAAGAGAGGAAGTTCCTCGCAGTATGAAAGAGAGGAAGTTCCTCGCAGTATGAAAGAGAGGAAGTTCCTCGCAGTATGAAAGAGAGGAAGTTCCTCGCAGTATGTAAGAGAGGAAGTTCCTCGCAGTATAAAGGAGAGGAAGTTCCTCAGTACGAAGGAGCGCAAAGTTTCCACGCAGTACGAAAGAGCGCAAAGTTTCCACGCAGTACGAAAGAGCGCAAAGTTTCCACGCAGTACGAAAGAGCGCAAAGTTTCCACGCAGTACGAAAGAGCGCAAAGTTTCCACGCAGTCTGAAGAGCGCAAAGTTTCCACGCAGTACGAAAGAGCGCAAAGTTTCCACGCAGTACGAAGAGCGCAAAGTTTCCACGCAGTGCGAAGAGCGCAAAGTTTCCGCGCAGTACGAAGAGCGCAAAGTTTCCACGCAGTACGAAAGAGCGCAAAGTTTCCACGCAGTACGAAAGAGCGCAAAGTTTCCACGCAGTACGAAAGAGCGCAAAGTTTCCACGCAGTACGAAGAGTCGACGTTGCCATGCAGAGGGGGAAGTTTCCACGCAGCAAGGAAGTGTTTAATATTGTTGTCTCTCCCATGTTTCTCTTTTCCCATTTTCTCTTGCAGGCAATCCCCCGGCACGACGCGCCACAACCACCCTCAGGGGCCTACCGGTCAAGCAACCAGGCCCCTTCTCAGAAGCCAGCCCGCCAAGCTCGGCAATCTTTGGGGGGTATTTAGCCAGGCGGCTGTCCTATTGTCTTTTAACTTTTGGGGGGTACTCTGGGTTCGGGCCGTAGTCCGAGCTCAAGCCCTCCCGGACAGCACGCCAAATACGCTATTAAATTTACTCTATAAATTATATGTAAGTGTGAACTCGTGAAATGCTGTTTTACTAAACAAGGTTCGGGAGGAACATGTCAGATAATTGACACAGGTGGAAAGTACTCAGCTAATCAACAAAGTAGGTATATATACGCAGCCTTCTTACCTCCACTGCATTGACAGATTTTCGGCATCCCTCCACCACCCCTTCTCCACATTTTGCTCTTTTTCCTTTTTAAGTTCAAAACCACTTACATACGGGGGGTACTCTGGGTTCGGGCCGTAGTCCGAGCTCGAAGCCCTCCCCCCGGACAGCACGCCAAATACGCTATTAAATTTACTCTATAAATTATATGTAAGTGTGAACTCGTGAAATACCAGCCATGTGCCAGCCAGAGTTCTGTCACAAAACCAAGAATATACTGAACAGAAGTGACAGAGCCCTGACAGTCACAAGGGGGCATTTCTAGGGATGAAGAACTGGGATGGATTATTAGAGCGAATATTAGAGCGAATACCCTCAATTTATATGAATAACGTGCAAAAAACTGATCACATAGGGCAGTGGAAACCTCTACATTAGAAGAGGGATTTAGAAAGGCATTTATTGTCCTTAAAAGAACCATCGGCCTCTGAGAATAAAGGCCGTACCAATGTGCACCCTCTGAAGGCCGCATTCAAAGGCTGATTGTGTTCAAAAAAATTTGAAAGCGACTTGAAATGCACCCTCTGTTTCTCAGGCAAATGAAGGATACAACAGATGGACCATTCGCAGCCAACTCTACACCAGAATTCATTGCACGCAGGTGTTGACAGTATTTGTAGATGGTCTGCATTCCTGTGCCACCTGATCAGATTTCTTGTGGTGCAGGATTAAAATTGTAGGGGTGGCATTCACAGAGTTCCCAGTTCCTGAACCTGCCAATATAATGTTTAATTTAACAATTTAGCATGCATTTTATTTCTCAACCATTTTCTCAATGAGAGGAATCACTCTGTTCATTATTTCCCTGCTATTTCTTTCTTTTTCTTTTATCTTTCTTTTTTCAGCATTTTCTTTAAATGCAAATCGAGGTCTAAATGTGTTTTTTGTCCCGCTATATGTTGTATTTCGCTCCCTCCAGCTCTGCGTGTTCACCCGCTATCTGTTTAGAATGATTTTATTCCCGATCCTACTAAATTTAGATTTAGTTTCCTCACATTTAAGTGAGGAAAGAGAGAGACTGGGGAGAAGAAATGTAAAATGTTGGCTACAATCATTTTATACATTTTTTATCATACTATCAACACCGTAAAAAAATGTCAGAGAAAAATACAATTAAAAATACGATTCAAGTACGCAAATACAACATCTGTCTCTCAAATGTATAAGACAAAATACTAATAAACGAACTGAATAAACTGTTGGCTTACAGCTACACTGCAAAATTAAGTCTTTTATATGAATGAATGAATGAATTAATTAATTAATTAATGTTGCTCACAGACAATGGTCCATTACCGAAAGTCTCCTCCAAAACCCGACCACAAATGCTGAATGTTCTTCTCTAAATTCATGGCCGGGATGCACAGAACAATCCTTGGCAATTTCCCCGTAGCCCTTTAAAGCCTTGTGGAGTTGTACAATATTGTCTTTAGTGTCTTTGGACAGCTCTTTGGTCTTGGCCATGTTAGTAGTTGGATTCTTACTGATTGTATTGGGTGGACAGGTGTCTTTATGCAGCTAACGACCTCAAACAGGTGCATCTAATTTAGGATAATAAATGGAGTGGAGGTGGACATTTTAAATCCAGACTTACAGGTCTTTGAGGTTCAGAATTCTAGCTGATAGACAGGTGTTCAAATACTTATTTGCAGCTGTATCACACAAATAAATTGTTAAAAAATCATATATTGTGATTTCTGGATTTTTTTATTTAGATTATGTCTCTCACAGTGGACATGCACCTACGATGACAATTTCAAACCCCTCCATAATTTTCAAGTGGGAGAACTTGCAAAATAGCAGGGTGTTCAAATACTTATTTTCCTCACTGTATATAGCTAAGGAAGAGTTATGCTTTCCTTTTCAATGCAGATTTACATGTGTGAGAACATTTGCCATTCTCATGTTAGTTTTACCACTGTTGTACGTGTTGAACATAATTATGAAATTACGATTGTGAAATTATTATTGTGAAATTAGGATTGTGTAATTTTCTACAGTATTTTTTTCTGGGTAATTTTCATTTTTGGCCACACAGACTGGGCCTACCTATCAACTTATCTGCCTCCACTTCCTAGCCATTGACACAATGCTGGAAAGCTATAAATAAGATAAGGTGGATTTAAAAATAGAACTACCAGTTGGGGACATTCTGTAGTCAGAGCCCCCATGCCGTGTTGTGTGAGTGTCTTAGAGGCACTCACACACACACTGCATGCCAGACACAATGACTCTTTGAAACTATTTTCATATTACTTTGTAATTGTATTTTATATTTTTATGCTGAAAGTTGTGTACCATGGATTCATGTTTAATTATGTTTACTTAAGTTATGTCGGGCCTAAATAAATGTTAACCTTGATTTATCTTGTATTATTCTGAAATCATTATTTCTAGTATGGATCAAAGTGGAGTCCTTTATTAACGAAACTCTTTGGACCAGGATAGATCAAACCGAGGACTCAATGCCTGGAGCATGGAGCACAGCATTTTGAGATAATCTGATTTCTGACTATAGCTGTATTAGCAAGTTGCAGCTTCTCGTGATTATTACTAAAATTGATAAAATAAAAATGAGTAAGCAGGTGCGACCACTTAACCCTTTCGCACGTACGTTCTAAATATTCAGACTGGCAGCTTGGCGTGAGTTTTTTAATGTGACCGTTATTATAAAATTACGTGTTCTAATTTCCATGGTAACACATCAAACTTGACACGTTTTATTTGTCTTATTTTTTAATACAGAATACTTACTGATTAAATTAAATACATGCAAGTGAACTCCTTATGGTTTAAATAATAAAAAATTAAAATTATTATATGTTTGTTGATCGATAAGTTATCACAGGCTGTGGGTGGGGTGCCGCCATTAAATGTTTTCAACACTGACAGGGAGTCGGAGCCTGCTGGATTTACAACACAAGATCATCCACTTCTCCTGATATAGGGTGAATTCAAGGTGACTTGGACACTTTTTGGCATTGCGATGACTTTGGAAAAGTGTCCCAATCACCCTGAAATCACCCTATGTGACATTACGTGAGGGAACAGTGTAGAAAGTGATTGTGTTAGTAGTAGTTGATCGGTAAAGTTATCACGGGCTGTGGGCGTCCGCGCCGCCGATAACGTTATATGTTTACAACATGACAGGAGCCTGCTGGAGTTACAACACAAGATCATCCACTTCTCCTGATATATGTGACACTACATGAGGGAACAGATTAGAAAATGGTTGTGTTAGTTGATGGGTAATGTTATCACGTGCCATTATATGTTAATTTATATGTTAATATATATATATATGCAATGACAAACTATATTTAGTTTTTGCTGATATTTTTGTGGTTGTGTAATGTAATTTGAAGTGTATGGAACCTAAAATAAACATTAAAAGACACTGAGCTCAGTCAGTCTCTCACTCACTCAGTCTTTGGCTCAGTCCCAGTCAGCGCGTTAAAGCAGATTTGAAATTTTGAATTTGGCAGTTGATCACGGAGCGTTCTAATCACACGGGTGTGATCGTATGTGTCAAAGGGTTAAAGGTAAAATATTGACTCTGCAATCCTCTGACTAATATCAGAACTGGACAGGTTGTGATCGTGAGTGGGTGGAACTGGACGCTTCGTCTCTGTGCGATAGCTTGATGAATGATAACGATCTAAATGAAATCACAACTCAAATTATGATCAGCTGTTAAGTTACAAACGTAATGAATTTAACAAAACCATATTCAATTAGAGTCAGATCAAAATTAAAAATGGAGTCGGATATAAAATTCGATAACAATAAAGTGAATTTAACAGAAATGCTGAAAAGGCTTACACGCAGAAGACCTTCAACCAGGCCGTTAGATTTCGTCCTTGGGCTAACGGATGGACCTTACAGTCACCTATACTCACAAAATAACCTCTCCCTTCTAAATACAACCTGAACCATTTGAGGACCACCCCAGAAAGCCCAACCCAATTTTCTAGCCTGTCAAGAAGTATGTTGTGGTCAGTGTTGAATGCAGCACTGAGGTCGAGTAGAAGCGGAATTGATGTTTTGCCTGTAACTGTATTGAGGCGTTATTGAAAATTTAAAATGGTCAAAGTATCTGTTTGAGCTTAAGAATTTGTTCAGCTGACTGAAGACAACTTTTTCAATGATCTTGCCTATGAAGGGGAGACTTGAGATTGGTCTGTATTTGCGCAATTTGGAGTTGAGATGTCTTTTTCAGAAGAGGCTTAACTTGTCAGACACAGATGAGGACAGAGGATAGTGCTCAGTGAAACTGTTTATTGCGTAGAGGTAACGGACACAGGTTAGGCACAGAAGGATGTGAAGACACAAGATCACAAGAGGTAAATGACGAAGTACTTTCCTTAGCTAGGGAGGACGAAGAAGACTTTGCAGACAGGACCGAAGACGAAGATGAAGACAGGAACAAGTCGCTTGGTGCAGGTAAGGACGGCTGGTAGTAGGGGTTCGGTGGGAGACCAGACAGTGAGTGACTGTGTGTGGCGTGCTTATGTGTGGCTCTGGTGATGATGCACAGGTGCTCAGAATTCAGGTGATTGTGAACGAGTGGGCGTGGTGTGGGTGCTCGTTTCTGGCAGTGCGGTTGTGACAAAACTACTGCGTTTTTAACGGAGTTTGGGAAAACCACTTCTAGGAGATCTGCTTCTAAACAGTTAAACACACTTTTGAAAAAAGAAGTGGGGAGTGTGTCAAGTGCGCAGGTTGATGTTTTAATGTGCTGTACCGTTTCTTCTAGAATATTACAGTCAATTGCTTCGAAATCAGACATAGTAACTTTCTGAGTTTGTGGTCTGATCTGAATGACCCCATAGCAATGGATGTGCTGATCGCCTTCCTGATATTATTGATTGAGAAGAAGAAAGCAAACTCACTGCATTTGCTGTCTGAGAGCATTTCACTGGGAATGTGACTCGGGGGGGGGTTGGGTATCGAATGATGAACGGGATGATGAACGGGAATTTCCACCACAACTGAACTCAATTCCTACAACCCAGTCAACATCCAGTCTGACCACGTTAACAAGCTGATCAAACTTTTTGTGCCATAGAAGGGCAACCCCGCCAGGTATTCTGCCACGAACTATTTCAGTACTCATATCAGTGGTAGATTCACCTGCCCTGTAGAAATCTTTATGTAGAGTGTTCAAACTTTCCAAATCCTGCTTGGGAAAAGTCTCTTGAACACACAGTACATCACTGGTCTCCAATAGTTTATCCACCACAAAGCGACGTGATTTATCTGCTTCACTATGGCCAACGTGCAATCCCCGAGCATTATATGACGCAATATTAATATTAATTTATTTAAATGTACCCGGGTACCCGCATGATGTCTGCTTTCCTGTAAGGCTACAGGTGTAATGTTAGACACTGAGGGCTGATGCTGCAAATCAGCCCTCTCTCCTAATCCGTGTGCCGCGCTGTCATCGGTTTAGGTCTGCGGGCCTCAAAATAACGGAGGACATAAATTCCCGCCGGCCAAAGTTGTGGATCGTACATGTTTGCTACTTCGTTACACTCAGCAGTGACATGAAAAAAACTAAATCTGTCACACAACATGTCAACATCAACATCAGTTAATGATGACGCAGTTCTTCTAGCAATTTATTTATATTTACATTTTTATTTGATGTACATTTATTTATGATGTACAATGGTATAATTGTCATATTAAACTTGATAATTAATGTGTTTTTTTCCTGTAAAGGGTTTAAAATACTTCCAACACATTTTAAATGATGAACACAAAATCTAGTTTAGGTTTTGATAGCTATATCCGTCCATATTTGCATTTTGTCTATGTAGGCTACTATACGATTGAAAATATATTTTCTTGCCTCTGAAATACATTTTGAAATATACTTTGGTATATGAAGGCTGGAACAAAATATATTTTCACTTAAAAAAATATATTTCATCGAAACTTAAAATATATCATCATATATTTACCATATATTTAAAGGGTTACTTCAGCGATTAGCATTAAGCTTTGTATCAGTAGAAACCCAGGAGTATATTCAAATTATCGTACTTTCCCTCCTCATATGACCCTGAGACGAGAGAATTATGTATTTTATTTCTGGAAAAATTCCTCAGATGGCGCAAATATCGTCATTTTGCATCATCAGAGGAGTTTTTGTCCAGAGGCTGAAGACTACAGCCAGCAGAGGGCGCTATTTCCACATGTTTTCAACATCGCACTCGCAGCACTCGGCTCACGGAGCTGCGGAGATTCATGTAAACAGAGCGGTGACGAGCAAAGTGAGTGTTTCAACTTTTCAAATGAATTCCTATGATAGTTAAGCTTCCAAAGACATGATCTGAAAATGCGCCAGACTTAACGCGTGCTATGAATGCGGCCGCAGCCGCGAATCCCTCGATTACCTCAGCTGAGCTCATGTGATGAATATAATCCGACTCCTACAGTGTTTGTGCCATGACGGCCGTGACATTCAATCGACTCACTCATATTGAACAGACAGGTTCAGTTTTTAATTGTAGCGTCTCATATTGAACTGGTTTTATGAAAATGAACGCGGTGGGCAAGTAAGCTGTGCCTAGAGCAGCCTCGGGCAGCGAAGTGCATTCTGGGAATTGTTGTCTTTCATCCACATGAGAGACAAAAATACATTTTCTGTGTTTTCTCAGTCTAGAAGTCACCAAATTCAAAAATAATTTCATATTTCTACTACATTAATGATCGAGGTTAAATACAGATTCATCTTCCCAGCACTGAAGTACCCCTTTAAAATATATTTTGCCCAGAAAGCTTTTTTTTTTTTTTTCATATGGAAGGGCTGCAACTTCACTTTTAAAATGACAATATCCTGGCTGGACTACTGTTGTCAGTGATATAAGTATTTGAAATTAACAAAATTTCTTAATGTCTATTAATTTCTTACATACAGTTCCTTTAACTTTAGCTGTATACGTTGGCAAGTACATCATTTTGTTGTATGTTTGCTTGTACAATGAATCTAATCTAAGTTTAACATCAGAAACAAAATACATTTAAATTAACAGTAGCTAAAACAGAAGAAAACATTTGTACAGAGGTGGAAAGAGTAACAAAATATTCAAGTAAAAAAAAAGTAAAAGTACTATTACTTCAATGAAATTTTACTTAATTACAAGTGAAATTACCGGTCTAAAAATGTATTTAAGTAAAAGTAAAAAGTAGTTAATTTAAAATGTACTCTCTGACAGTAAAAGTTACTGAGTTACTTTTTTTTAAACAGGGGGACTCTCCCCTGTAGGCTTGTGATAGAATGAGATTTTCACAATATGAAAACTGATGATCAGTTTCACAGCATCATGGTATTAATTATTTAATTAATAAACTGTATTATTCAATTATGGTTATTACTATCATCAGTTAAAATGGCATTAAATTAATGAAAATCTTTCTTCTTTTTTTGTTGAACATGCTTTATTATAACAAACTTGAAACCAAGTTTTTTGCTTGTTTTTGGTTATTAAAATGTCAATAAAACATGTAAGTAAGTAAGTAAAGTTTATTTATAGAGCACCTTTCACAGATTACATTCACAAAGTGCTGTACAGAGTGCAGAAAAATATGAATATAAAATATACAATACGTATGTGTATACAGAGTGTATTTGACTGGTTTTTATGCTCATTAGGGGTTTTCTCAGATCTGCTCTGGAAATGTTCATATGCTCATGTCCAAATATTGTTTGTGAGACGTTTAAACACCACAATTATCACGCGTTCTTGAGTCATCCATCAGTTTGCGTGTGTTACGTGACATCTGTATTATACTGTAAATTAAATTGCCATGACTGGATGGAAGAGTTATGCTTTCCATTTTTATGCAGATTTACAAGTGTGAGAACATTTGCCATTCTCGTGTTAGTTTTACTGTTGTGGGACATTATGAAAATATGATTGTGAAATTATGATTATGTAATTTTCTACATTGTTTTTTTTTTTCTTCTGGTTAATTTTCTTTTTTCTTTTTTGGCCACACAGACTTTTTATCAACTTTTCTGCCTCCATTTTTCTGGAAAGTTATAACTAAAGAAAGAAAAAATAACTTTTTAAGGTGGTCACCTTTAGTTCCCTTTCGTTCAGTCACTCCGAGTAACGTCAGTGACTGACGAATGGGGGTTTCGCTTAGAAGCCAATCATCTTCGAGATCTTAGAAAACGGCCAATGGCAGTGCCAATGCCATGGGCATGCGGAATTTGCATGCGTAACTCCGCCCCACCACGTGGGTATAAAAGGCAGTACGCTGGCAACATCGCATTATGTTTCTGCTTCGGAGCCAAGAGCATCTCTTCACTCCTGCAAGCCTGACTTCTGAAGTCCTCTCTTCAGTATTCGAGACGAGCGGTTCTCCAGGGTGTTGGTGTGACGGCGCGTTCCAGCGAGCTCACGTTGCCTGCCTGCTGATCTGTGCAGTGATCTGCAACAAGTGATCTGTGTGTTTTCCTGGGCGTTTTGGCACTCTGCAGCGCTTTCCTCTCACAAAAAGAGCTTGCGCGTGGCACGTCTTTTTCAAGACGGTTCGCCCGCGCACTTCCGTGTGCGATCAATATTCGTTGCTGTCTATGGGCACTTTCACTGCTCGATGTGTTTGGGCTTCAGCACGTTCGGGCAGTGTTTGTGGATGTGTCATGTTCCCACAGCGGGAATGTGACCATCGCGATGTTGCGGTTGAGACTCAGTGATCTCCTTGAGGACAAAGAGTCCCCTCTGCCACACCCCAATCTACCGTCTCCGAGAGAGGTGGTACTTTGGATGCTGGCCAGGGTGACCTGAGGGCTGTGCTGTGGTATCAAGACCCCCGACGATCATTCCTCGGGCCACGCCCCCCTCTCGCACATCGCTTCCCGCGAGTGCTGGACTGAAACAGCGGCCCGTCTCTGATGCCTCGTTCGTTCAGTTCACACTCCAGATAGCAGCAAGATTTAGATCGCCGCATCTCAAGGTGGGCTGGAGTCCTTTGGGGATGACGATTAGGCTCGGGCTGGTGTGGAACTCCGCCCTGTCACGAGTGCTCGTGGTTGCGCGATTGGTTTTTGGGGACGGCACCTGACAGCTGTTGGGCCCCGCCCCCAATGCCTTTCGCCCCCGAGGTGCATGAGGAGGTCACGCGGTCCCGGAAGTCTCCGTGCTTCCCGTGGCCGCTCGGCCTCCTCCACCTTCTCTGCCCTTGATGGGGCCGTGGCCTAGGGTACACTGGGGTCCCCCCCACTGTTGAGCACTCTGTTGCACACTCACGGTGACGTGGCGTGGCTATCCTAACTACCCTCCTGAAGCCTCAGGGCCCGTCTACTTCGGTGGCGTGGTCCTGCAGAGCTACAGGGCAGGCCGCCGCCCCTTTGCACATGCACGAGGGTGGAGCCGACCCAGGGCTCTTCAATGAGCTGCGTGCCGCCACTGATCCTGCACTCTGAGCGGTGAAGGTGGCCACACGCTTCCTGGGTCGGGTGATGTCCACAGCTGTGGTCCGGGAGAAACACCTGGCCTTACCTGGTGATGTGGAGGAAGTTGAATGAGCCCACCTCCTTAACTCGCCCATATCCCAGGCTGGCCTCTTCGGCGGCGTGGCTGAGAACTGCGCCCAATGGTTCTCACCAGCCGTCGGCTCAGTCCGCTCGTTGCCGAGGGCGCCCTCCCCCCTCCTACATGGCCCCAGCAGCAGCCTTCACCCGGGCAGTGTCATGGAGGAGGTTGCAGGATGACACCCATTCCGCTCCACAGCCTGACTAAACGCCAGCCTGGAGGTGGACAACTCAACGATGTGTTCCAGTTCTTTCCAGGGTATGGTAGCAGGGCCTCTCCTTCCCCTGGTGGAGGGCCGGGGGAGAATCCTTTTGCTGCTGGCCTTCGGGCTGGCTGCGCTTGGATAGAACTGGTGTCCCCATCCCTGAGGACACAGAGACTGGTGATGGCAGTGTGCACCGCCCCCGGGCCGCGCCGCTCTCGCCCCTCTCTCTCGCCAGCCTCTCAGAGCAAACCCCAGTGGAACGCGCGTCCTTCCCTGGTCTCCTCTGTCAGGACGCAGCTGCTGGCTGTGCCCCCACACCGGGCTACGCCTCCCACATCTGGGCCAGTCACGCTGCCTCGCTGCCCCACCCGGAGTACGTCTTTGGTTCGAGTGACCCCTCGGGTCAGTTCCTGGGAGTCTGGCTACAGCTCCGGGACTGTCCGCCGGGCCGCGAAAACCATCAGGCTCGGCTACGCGATTCAGTTCGCGCAGGCTCCTCCCTGCTTTCGGGGAGTCCACTATACCATGGTGGGCTCCAATGCCCCAGTCATGCGTGCGGAGGTTGCGACCCTGCTGGCAAAGGGTGCGATCGAGGAAGAAGGCTGAAAGGCATGCGGATACTCAATTACCTCGACGACTGGCTCGTCATAGCCCAGTCAGAGGCACAGTTGATGATACACAAGTCCTGGCTCCTCAACCATCTAGAATGTTTGGGCCTCAGGATCAATATCGCCAAGAGTTCAATGTCTCCCAGCCAGACTATATATTTTCTGGGTACGGTAATAGACTCAATACAGATGAGGGCGCGGCTTACGTCACAGCACACCCTCTCTATTAAGAACATGGCGAAGTCATTCAAAGCTGGTGCTTGCGTTCCCCTAAAACGTTTTCAAAGGATGCCAGGTCTTATGGCCTCGGCATCAGCAGTACTCAAACTGGGTCTATTACACATGCGTCCCCTCCAAACGCTGGCTAAACTCCCGCGTTCCGGCTCATGCATGGCGATCAGGCCAGTTTCGCATCAAAGTGAACCACAGCTGTGTCAAAGCTCTGGCTCCTTGGAAGGCGACCACCTGGTATCAAACAGGTGTTTTGATGGGTACAGTCACGAAACGGAAAGTGGTCTCGACAAACGTTTCCAAAGTAGGTTGGGGCACCTTACACGAGGGCAAGCCAGTCTCTGGCCAGTGGGCTATTACAGAGAAAAGGCTACACATAAACTGTCTAGAGATGAAAGCGGTCATCCTATCGCTGAAAGCTTTTCTTCCGTACATAAAGGGTCACTATGTCTTGGTCCGAACGAACAACATGTCAGTGGTATCCTATATAAAAATGCCAGGGCGGCCTGAAATCACGCTCCCTACATTCCATGGCGAATCACCTCCTTTTATGGGCAGAACACTTCCTGAGCTCCCTGAGGGCGGCTCACGTGCCAGGTATTTTGAATCAGGGTCCGGAAATGTTATGCAGAGGCGGTATTCCCCCCGAAGAGTGGTCTCTTCACACGCAAATGATTCAGTTGATATGGAGCACCTTCGGCAAAGCGAAAGTAGACCTTTTCGCCTCAGAAGACAATGCTCACTGCCCAATATTTTTCTCCAAACACAGAGATGCGCTGGCCCAGTCTCCCTCTGTTTGCTTTTCCTCCGATCGCGATGCCACAGGCCATCAAAAAGATCAGGGAAACCAATTCCACAGTGCTCTTAATAGCCCCGTTGTGGAAGAATCAAATATGGGTCTCTGAACTGACTCTCATGTCAGACACAGCCCCATGGCCGATTCCGCTGAGGAAAGACCTCCTCACGCAGACGAAGGGGAAAATTTGGCATCCCCACCCTGAACTGTGGGCTCTCTATGTTTGGCCCATCAACCAATACCCACGAACCTTTCTGAATACTATTTCTGAAGCTAGAGCACCCTCAACCAGGCGGCTCTATGCACTGAAATGGTCGGTATTCTCAAACTGGTGTACAGCACGAAACCTTGACGCGCGCTCGTGCGAGGTGGCAGAAGTGCTCGCCTTCCTTCAAGAGCTAATGGACGCGGGTCGTTCCCCCTCTACGCTCAAAGTGTACGTTGCAGCCATAGCAGCTTATCACGCTCAGGTCGCGGGACAATCACTGGGGAAAAGCGAACTTATAGTACGCTTTCTTAAAGGGGCCAGAAGGCTGAACCTGCCTAGTCAGAGCGCTGAGACTGTATATTGAGCGCTCCGCCCCTTTCAGGCAATCGGAACAGCTCTTTGTGTGCTCCGGTGGCCAACTAAAGGCTATGCCGTCACGAAGCAAAGACTGTTACACTGGATAGTGGACGCCATCTCAATGGCTTATAAGTCTAAAGACCTAACTTGCCCCTTTGGTATTAAAGCCCATTCTACTAGAGGCATTGCCTCGTCATGGGCATGGTCACGTGGCATACCGCTAGAAGATATCTGTGCGGCGTGGCTGGGCCTCTCCGTCCACTTTTATCAGATTTTATAAACTGGAAGTCCCTGCTTTACAAGCTGGGATTATCTCCATTTAATAGGTATAGACCCGATGCGTCTGGTCTCCCTGTTATTCAAACATGATAAGTTCTCACAAGCATGAGCTTTCATAATATGTCTTACACTATATATCTTTAAGGCCCGACTATGTCCGGTCATAATTCTATATCATATGGCCCGATTCTATCCGGCCTATATACTCTTATGTCTGCTCAAGAGACCCACTTTGTTGGTCTCCTGTGACTCACTGTTACCCATCTTACGTGCCTCAGGCCACTGGGTCAGTTAAGCACGCACGGCGTTTCAGATTGGGTTCCCATCATGTCTGAGAGACCTCTCGAAAGAGCGTGCTCGGTTACTCACGTAACCTCGGTTCCCTGAGAGAGGGAACGAGTATTGCGTAACGTGCCGTGCTTGTGCTTCTCAGGGTATCGCTTCAGTCGATTTTTAACCTGATTTCCTATGGCAAAACACGGTCTTTATAGCCTTAGATATGCTAATTCTAGAGACATTGTTCGGCGGGAATTCTAGCGACCCCTATTGGTTCACTCTCTCTCTGCCGCCTCGCCATAGGTCCATGCAGTTCCCACTGCACGGCCAATCAGCGCGCAGCTCACGCTGGTCTATCGGCTGTGTAGTGGCACTGCGTTTTACATAGACACTTTATGAATAAAGTTTTTGCTTCATATTCTCGAGAAAAAGGAGTTTTCCCTCTCTCAGGGAACCGAGGTTACGTGAGTAACCGAGTACGTTTATGCCTATCTCAAGTTGCCACGTGAAGCTCAGACTGCTTCTATGTGCTACAAATTAATGCTTAATGTAACTGCAGAAATCTGTAACAGTCTGAAAACTATATGGCAGAAGGATTTGGGGATAGATATTCATGAAAACGACTGGCGGTATATAATTTTTAACGTGGGTAAGAATATAAGGGAAGCTAGCGGGAAATTAATTAATTACAAAGTAGTACATAGATATTATTATTCACCATCTAGGCTTTACATAATGGGTATAGCTAGAAATAATCTATGCTGGAAATGTAAGAAAGAAGAGGGTACCTATTTACATATGATTTGGGAATGTTCTTTAGTTCACCCATTCTGGTGTAAAATTCTGGGAGTTACTGAAGAGTGGATGGGATCTAATTTACCTGTGGAACCACGTTTATGCCTTCTTGGAGATAAATCAGTGGTACCCAACATAACAAAACATGTATTTACCCTAATTAAGATTGGTTGTATTACAGCTGCCAGGATGATTTTACGCAATTGGAAATGCCCCAAAGCCCCACACTTGAAAGATTGGATTGATGGTATGATTGAAATAGCTCCATATGAGAGCATGTTAGGAAGACTACATAGTGAAAGAGAAATGAAAAGAACACATATAAAAATGGTTTGAATAAGTAGCACTGATTTAAAACTGATTTAATTTCCATCTGCTTTTGTTATGATTGTATTCCACTGATGGTGACTAGTGGCTGAATGTTTTACTACAAAGATGATTACTGAATGCTGGGGTGATGTACTTTGAAGTTTTGACTGTTGAACAATAAAGAAAAGTTGAATTATAAAAAAAAGGTAACTTGGGCAAGGGAATAGAATGAGTCGCCTTCGAGAACCGCTCCACTATGGTCAAATAGACCGTATTGCATTGGGAGGGCGGGAGCAAAATCTTGTGCAATGTGGGACCAGGGTCTAGAAACGACAGACATCAGTTGATGTAGATTGGAAGTCTTACCATGAGCACAGAGTACAGATTTCCGGTTGAAAGGGAACGTCTGGCTGCCGCCCCTCTCTCTGAAATTATCGATTTTAAATATTAATCTGACTACCCGAAGTGGTATATGAGGGTTTTGGAGCTCAGTTTTTATCTTTGAACTACTTCTGCTGGAATGAACTCATGTTGCATGGACAACGACATACAATCCTGCAAGATTGCTGCTGGTGTGGATTCTCCTGTCATGATTTTGAGGTACACTGCTGGAAATTATTAATAATTTATATTTGAATTTAAAAAAATATATTTAGCGAATGACACCTTTGAACTTTATCTAGGTGTCCTATGCATCGCAATCGGCTGTAATATTGAAGAAGAGTCAAGTCAACTAGTCCATCAAACAACTGTGGTGAGTTGGATTATTCAACAAACACGGTAAGCCATGTCATCCTGTTATTGTCACTTGCACTGCCTGTATGATTAGCGTAGCCTTCTCTGTCAGTGAACAGGGCTTCACATGTGATAAATGAGAAGATTTGAGAATTAGAGACACATCCAGACTTTATCTGAGAGTAGTAAGAATGTAACAGCTTTAGACACTGATTTGGATGCGACTAGCTTAGTGAACTCCGTACATTGTTCAGTTACGGCTGTAGAGCCCGTGCAGCAGGGCAACTGGGTGACTGTGAGACAGCATTCTCACAGATAAAAAAAAACACTCTTCGGTAACGATTAGAACATCAAACAGGTTCCCCCCACTCAGTGACGCACCCACTGAGGATCCTGTTGAAAGTGCCCTAGTTATTGGTGATTCTATTACACGGAACGTGAAAATAGAGACACCAGCCACCATAGTCACATGTTTACCGGGAGCCAGAGCGCCTGACATCAAAGCAAATTTAAAAGTGCTGGCTTATGCTAATCGTAAATTCTCTAAGATTATTATTCAAGTCGGCACTAAATATGTTCGACTTCGCTAGTTGGAGGTCACCAAAATTAACCAGACATGACAAAGCTACAAGACGACAAAATCAATCATAAATCACAGCCAATCATAATGTGGGCCGGCTCTGTAAAAAAAAAAAAAAAAAAAAAAACAGTATAGAAAAATTACATTTTGATAAACGGAAACTAAAATTTAAAGCGACAAACAAACCTTTTAAAATTCCATGACCCCTCGGGAACTTTTTACAACGCCACTAATTTGCTTATCAAAACTCAAAGTGGAATAAAAAATTTGATGTTTGAGAGACTGTGCTGCGAAGATGACCACAATAATGCCAGTGCTAAAGCAGGCTGCCATAACATCCCTCAGTGATTACAGGCCCGATTCAATGACACGTGTAATCATGAAATGACTGAAGAGGCTGGTTCTCCATCACATCAAGGCTGCTCTGCCACTCACCTTTGTCTCCTCCCACCAGTATGTACAGAGGTCGACAGAGGATGCCATCTCTGCAGTCCTCCACACTGCACTGTCTCACCTGGAACACCAAGGAATGTATGCATGGCTGCTGTTCATGGACTGCAGTTCTCCATTTATCTTACCCAGCAGATTGTTCTATAAGATGTATGTCCTAGGCATACAGCACAACAATCACCTGTGGATTAAGGACTTTTTAACAAAGCGGCCACAATCAGTAAGGATGGACCCACATCATTCCTCAATTCTGAGGAATCCCACAAGGCTGTGTGCTGAGCCAATTTCTTTATTCTCTATTCTCTGTATACTCATGACTGTATACCATCTTATAAAAATATCATCATTATCAATGACACGATGTGGTGCACAGAGCATAATCTAAATTGATGTCTCTAAACATCAAATAAAACAAAATAACTCATTATTGGTTTCAGAAGGGAACAGGATGTTCACCACCCACTGCACATCAATGGGGAGCTGGTGGAGAGAGTGTCCAGTTTTAAATTTCTGAACACACACATCTCAGAACACACACACCTCACATGGACATGGGCACAAAAGATGCTGTACTTTTTGAAAGATTTGTTCACTTCAAAATGAAAATGCCCTGATAATTTACTAACCCCCATCTCATCCAAGATGTTCATGGCTTTCTTTCTTCAATCCAAAAGAAATTAAGTTTTTTGAGGAAAACATTCCAGGATTTTTCTCCACATAATGGACTTCAATGGTAACCAACGGTTGAATCAAGTAAAAGGCAAGCTTTAAAGCATGTATTATCTTTATAGTATAGGGGTATACTATAGTAAATATTAAATTCCCATTGATACACATCGTACAAATTAGATAATTTGTTAGGGTAAGGAAGAGTTGTTTAGTGGTATGCTTTGGTACATGAAAGCATGAGAACATTTGCCATTCCATGGTTCATGGGATTATGAAATTGTGATTGTAAAATTATGATTGTGTAATCTGTATTATTTTTCAGGGTAGTTTTCCTTTTTCTTCTTTTGGCCACACAGAAAAAAAAATTATTGACAGCTTTATAATGGCAGTGAATGGTTGTCTAGTTTATGAAGTCCATAAAAGTGCACCCATCCATCATAAGACTGCTCAACAGCTGAGGGTTAATAAAGATGACTAAAACTAAGTGATTTGTTTGTGTAAGAAAAATATGCATATTTAAACTTAAATATAGACTATACACTAAAATATCTAACTTCCGGTGGAAAGCCGTATGCAATTCCACTCACATCAAAAGAGTAACCCCTGATGCGATGTATAGGCGCATTGCATGCTTTGAAGCCTCCCCTGGATAGGGCTGGGCAACAAACACAAGCCCCTCTTCTCTTATATCAAAATCCTCAACCATTTGTCTTTAAAAATTCTCATTTTTTTAGACTCTAATTCATAACCAGTGTTTTGTTTTGCTCTATCCTTTGCTTCTGCGTTTGTCAATATGCATGCATCAAGGGTTTAAGGCTCAAGGGTTATTCTTTCTCCGTAACTCCGGAAGTTAGTTGTTTTAGTCTATGACGTTTTAAATATGGATATTTTCCTTGCAAACATCACTTTAGCTTCAGAAGGCCCTTTTATGATGGATAGATGCACTTTTATGGACTTGAAAAATGAAGCAACAATTCACATTATGAAGCTTGGAAGAGCCAGGACGTTAATTAATATAACTCTTGTATTCAAATTTAAATAAGATTGTATTCAAGTTATAGTATCACACATAAATAAACCATAAAAGAATATAAAACCACCTATTTAAAGGTTATAACCTAACACAGTAATCTGTACGCTAAGGAAAATAAAATTTTTTTTAGTAAGGACTTAAAAATAGACAAGGAAGGAGCCAGCCTAATCTCTAAAGGCAAGCTATTTCAAAGTCATGGCCCAGCCACCGCAAATGCACGTTCACCTCTACGCTTTAGTCTATAATGCGTGGAACGACCAACAAAGCCTGATCACCAGAACGGAGGGTGGAGTTTAGGAGTGAAGGAGTTCTGATAGATAGACCGGAGCTTTGTTATTTAGGGATTTATAAACAAAGAGGAGCATTTTAAAATCTATTCTCTGACAAATCGGCAACCAGTGAAGTGACCTAAGCATAGGAGTGATGTGATCATGTTTACGACACTTTGAAAGAAGTCTGGCAGCAGCATTTTGGACAAACTGAAGTCGCGCAATCTGAGATTTAGATATACCGCAATATAAGGAATTGCAGTTATCTAAACGTGACGTAACAAATGCATGAATAGCCATTTCGAGAGATTTTGAGGAGAGAAAATGTTTAATTTTAGATAGTAGACGAAGCTGGTAAAAGCTGGATCCAACAACAGATGAGATATGTCTGTCAAATTTTAAATTCTGGTCAAAAATAATACCAAGATTCTGCACCCATGACGATCTATAAGCAGCTAAACTGTCTAGCTCAGGGCTTATACACTGAGAAAGTTCATTTGGACTGAATACAATCACCTCAGTCTTGTCCTCTTTTAAGAAGAGGAAGTTTTGGGCTAGCCATAATTTAACCTCCTCTAAACATTGGATAAGAGAGGTGATTGCAGTGGAATTGTTTTTCTCGAATGGAAGATAGATTTGAGTATCATCTGCGTAGAAATGAAAGGTCACACAAATGCTTTCTTAGAATAGAGCCTAGTGGCAGCATGTACAGAGAAAATAAGGAGGGAGCTCAAATGGAGCCTTGAGGAAGGCCACAGGTCAGAGGAGCGGTGGAAGTGGAAAAGTTACCCATAAATGAAACCATTTCAAAGCGTTTGCTTTAAGACCTACCCAAGACTCTAGTCTAGATAAAAGTAAGGAGTGATCTACAGTATCAAAAGCAGCTGATAAATCTAAAAGAATAAGAACCACAGAGTCCTCAGAGTCAGTGGAGATGTAGATGTCATTTACCACTCTCAGAAGGGCGGACTCAGTGCTGTGAGCGGACTTAAAGCCAGACTGAAAAACCTCATAAATAGAATTGCTTGACATAAAGTGTTGAAGTTGATTTAGCACAGTTTTCTCTAAAACTGTGAGAAAACTTCTTTCTCTATTCATCTGAAAAAAAAATTAAATACACACCTAGGATGACTCAAGGGTGAGTAAATCATGGGCCAATTTTCCTTTTTAGGTGAACTATTCCTTTAATGGCAAGAAATGTGTTTGCAGTGCATTTCCAAGAAACAAGGTGCATTTTCAGACCTTCCTCTTTTCAGCCTAATAAATATCAGTTCAGTGAGTGACAGCAACATAGCTGATGCTTCCTGAACTTCAGATCAAACTCTAGGCGACTCTTTCATTCAGACAAACTCAAGTACAGGTAAATCAAGGTAAATCTACATCGTCTTCAAATGAAGCAGGGTATACTTCTAGCCATATTATGTATTATGCATGAATGTATTATTGTGATTTTTTTGTTTACATTTTTTTTTTTTTTTTTTATGTACATTGTTATTTGAAGGTTGAATTTTTTATTTTTGTTTGTCTTGTTCTGTGTAACGCTGTGAAAAGCCAACCCGATCTCATGGCAATTTGTACATATTTTACAAGATGGCTAATTCTTACAAATTTGTACGAACTCACTTGTACAAATTGATAAGATTTTTGCCAAATCGTATGTATTTGACAAGTTGGTAAATTTGCATGTTTTCGTACGAATGACCTAACCAAATCATAAAAATTCCTACGAGTGCGATCATACGAATTAGCCACTTCGTACAAATACGTATGAATTAGTCGTGAGAGTTGGAAAAGCAGATAACTTCATGAAATGTATAAATGTATAAGTGAAAATAGCATATTTTCTTAGTGATATATTGTATTTACACCATGTAAAAGTAGTAGTAGCAGTTCTTTGCAATATGTGTAAATAGTAATTAGGTACTATTGATACTTCATTTTGACAGATACATACAAACTATATGCACCTCAGTATTGTTGTACATGAACAGGATGCAATAATAACAGAATGTAAATGAGTATATTTATTAAAATTATTAAATGGATGCCGCCTTAATGGGACAATAAAAAAACCCTGCCTACATCTCCACCTACCCAACACTAGTGTGAATAACACTTGCCAACAAGGCTTGCACTTGGTGTGAATAGACACTCCGTTTATTGGGGGCACCAAATTAAAGGTAACATCCAACAGGTACTGTACGTATTAAAATTATCAAAATAAACGTCTTTTATTGCGTTTTTTAAGTTTAACACCATCATTGCCATTCAACTGCCAGTCAGCTGGTCAATTAGACATATTGACACATTAGTATAGTTAAAAAAAATAATATATATATATATATATATATATATATATATATATATATATATATATACATACATACATATACATATATATATATATATATATATATATATATACAATGTTGATGACTTAGACATACACACAGAGGTGCGTTTAGCTGTATAAGTAAACATTTTGTATCGTATCACTGTTTCGTCCAGACGGATCTGCCATTTTGGGAGCATGAAACCATTTTATGTCCAAAAGATCGGAAAGAGAAAGTATCTTAATGGGCTAACTTCCCCAGCACAGCAACTTCTGCTCTCACAGCTGGTGTTCACTCTCATACTTAATATTTACTTTCTCAACCTGCTCTTTTCTCCCGTTCTTCCTCAGGATGAGATCTGCAGCCCTTCTCCTGTTCCTCTTCATTCTGGCTCTCAGCGATGGTGTGAATAGCGCTGGTCCATTTGATAGGTTCAGGGAAAGACACGTTATTTCAAAAAATTTCAGATCTGGAGATAAAGGTGCTTGGGAGAAAGAACTTCCACAAAGAAATCTCTGTGGATCTCCCCCTATATCCTTCATCCAGGGTTCACCAAATTCAATTAAACAAATCTGTACAAAAGGCAATCGAGTGAATGGAAACCTTTACGAAAGTACAGGAAACTTCCCATTGTACACGGTCAAAAGCCACATGGGAACTGATGGTGTGTGCATCATTGATTATTGTTTTACAGGCAGCTATGCTGTAACTGTTGCCTGTACCTGGCCAAAACAAGAACCTATGCACTATGAGGGACCAAGACATTTTCAAGGATTTCCTTGCTATTAAACAGCATGATTTGCTAGTCGTGCGACTGCAGAACAATATGTGGCTTGAAATGATGATGTACTAATACAAATTACCTGTACATTAAAAAAATGCTGTTGCATACATGTTTCCAAATAATTCCAAAAAGCAATATAATTTCAATAAAAGCTTAAAGCAGAGTTCTGTATCATCTCTGTTCTTTATTAAATTATATTAATAATCTGTCAGGTATGATTTAATGCAAAGCATCAAGAATACTCGAACATAATGTGTGGATGTCAGTCATTTCATTAGACCAAATGTCTCAAATACAAATCTTTTCTTTTCATTAATGTCCCTTTTCATGACTGAAGTCTCAGCTTGTGTTTTGGAGGCTTTTAGTGGATTTATGCTGCTTAACTTCACAAAGATGTAGAGAATAACTTTAACATCATGATCTATTTATTAGAATTCTTAGTATCTTTCTGACTGGGACTAACATCTACAAGTGCTACAAAACAGTTGTTTGGCTTGTAAATTCCCAGTTTTCTCTCCCCATTTATAAAGTTTGTATTCAGTCTACGCTCTACACTGTATAAACTGACTCAAGCCGTATTAAATTTAATGGGAGTTTAAGGACAACACTTAATGATTTTAACACAGTAGATGTGCCAGGAAGTATTTCTGCTGTTATCAAGCAGAATCGCTGAAAAAAGGAGAAACACAAGAACTACAACTGACTTTGAGCCGCCACATGCTTTAATTTTAGAGTAATATTTGCTTAAAGGGCACCTATTATGCCCCTTTTTACAAGATGTAATATAAGTCTCAGGTGTCTCCAGAGTGTGTCTGTGAAGTTTCAGATCAAAATTTCTTACAGGTCATTTAATATACCATTTTGGGTTTGAGAAAAATTAGCTGTTTTCTGTGTCTTCTTTCAATGCAAATGATCTGCTGCTTCCCCAGAGGGCGGAGTCTTCACAGCTTTGAACACGCAAATGAAAACTGACACAGGATACATCTGCTTGTTTTGATTATCATTTCTATTGCTCGTATGACATTGCAGTTCTTCATCATCATGAACTATGATCATCTGTATGTTTTAAAGCCTAAAAAAAACTTTTACTATGCATACATATAATAATCATAATGCATTTGATTTATATTGTGCTTTTCTCAAACCCAAAACACTACACATGATAACAATAACAACAATAAAGTAAACAGAAATAACAGTAGTATACTCAATGATAATAGACATCTTTAAAAAGATGAGTCTTCTTCATACAGTCTAGAGTTAGGTAATTTTTTAATCAGCAAAGGAAGAGCATTCATTAACCGCAGAGCTTAGAACAGTAAAAGCTTGACCTGAAGAGTACAAGAACCAGAAGAGCAGAGAGAGCGAGTGGGAGTATATGGGTGTACTCATACTAGGTGAGGTTGAGGTGATTTTTTGCTTTTGACTCTGGGTGAATCTCCTGTTCTCACTAATGATCGTCATTTGGACCTTTCTGGATTACAATCCGCCATCAAAATGATACTTTAATTGTTCCAGCGGCTGTGAGAAAAGGCTTTAAATGATCCTCCACCTGCAGCATCCTCACATGCGAGTCGGACTCCCCCTTTATGTGTACAGACGTGATGTAATGACGCAAAGACGAACAGCGCCATGTTCGAATTTCCCACAGAAATCCACCAGACTTACTCAAATTATAACACATTATTACAAGCTTACTGTTGTAAATCGAGCTAAGTTAAAGGGGTACGTCAGCGCTGGGAAGATGAATGGGTATTTAAACTGGGTCATATTATGTAGTAGAAATTTGAAATTATTTTTCAATTTGGTGCCTTCTAGACTGGGAAAAGACATTCATCACGAAAGCGAAGAGCTGAGCAGAGCTGAGGTAAGCGCGGCATACATTAACAATACGTGCGTTTTCAGAATATTTAAGGACGCTTAACGTTCATAGGAATTCATTTGAACAGTCGAAACACTCACTTTGCTCCGCACCGCCCCATTATAAATGCCTGAGCCGATCGGCCGCGCGCATGCATGTTCTGTAAGTGAGATCCCACCCCTTATTGGTGGGTTAATAACATGCGGAACTAGCTCCTACTACTGGCTGTAGTCTCTAGCCTCTGGTCAAAAATTCCTCCAATAATGCAAAATGACAATATTTGCGTCATTGGATATAATTATAAATAAAATTATCCCGTCTCAGGGGGACATGAGGGGGGAAAGTACGATAATTTGAATATACTACTGGGTTTCTACAGATACAACAGTTAATGCTCATAGCTGAAGTAACCCTTTAAGGAGATCGTTTTTATTATTTTTTTACCAAAAAAAGCTACATACTGCAGTTTAACAAATAATAATAACTTCTGTAACAAATTTAGCTATTGCTCATTGTATTGACTATTATCTAATGAGACTTATTGTAAAGTGAATATTCTTTATAATTTTTTTTTCAATTTAAACTTTATTTCTAATTTCTTAATTAATTTTTTTTTAAAACATTAGTTTACTTTATACATTTGCATGTGTTACGTTTCACATGTGTTTTGTTTTGTTTTCACTATCTGTATACGTGGCGTAATGTGCACGTGTTGGCCATTATGTTCATTTGTTTCTCTTTCGTCCTTAGCTCATTATCTCTGCTCACAGGATGGCTGTGATTGGCTGAGCCGGACATCAGTCATCATTGAGGCGACGTTCCAGACCCAATCAGAGGCCGTGCAGCTGGTTTTAATAGGATGGCGCGTTCATTCATGCTCTCCTGTGGCGTGTAGAGCTCTGTGTAGCGAACTGAGTGGTGTGCTATGTGTTAGTGCAGTGGTTCTCAAACCTGTCCTGGGGACCCCTCACCACTGCACATTTTGTATGTCTCCCTCATTAGACACATTCAATTCAAGTCTTGCAGGCTCTACTAATGAGCTGATGAGTTGATTCAGGTGTGTTAGATGAGGGCGACATGCAAAATGTGCACTGGTGGGGGGTCCCCAGGACAGGTTTGAGAACCACTGTGTTAGTGTGTTTGTGCTACATTCTAGGAAGACGAACGGTAGGTCAGTATGCCGTGGTATACACTGCCCGTAGGTCTGTCTCTGTTAAACACACTAGGTTAGTGGTGAGCGCCCCACCTGTCCTCATTCGTTACCTGCCTTGTTTCCTATTTATTCTTCTTGTGTTTGTAGTTCTGTGCTAATACTGAGTAAAAATGATGGGGTTTACGGTGGTATTTTTGTGCATACCAGCACACAATGAGTTTAAAGGAAATTAAATGTCAAATAAAATAGTAAAGGATGTTACTATAAGTAATTGCATTGATTTTACAGTTAATCAAGAGCATTATTAAAAAGAGATTGAAGGAAAGTTGGCAAAGGCAATGGGAAGAGCAAGACAAGAGCAATGGTTTTGCAGGATTCAAAGTACAGTGGGAGGAACAAGGTATACAGGAAGGAATAGGAAGGATGAGATAATATCGAGGCTTAGGTTTGGACACTCTGGACTAAATGGGGCACTGTTCAAAATAGGAAAACATAACACAGGGAATGTGATTTCTGTGGCCGAGGAAGAGACCATAGAACATGTTATGATATATTGTCATATGAAAGAATTTGATACAAAAATTAGGAATGATGGTTTGATTTAATAGATCTTCTGAAAAAAGAGTTAGAAGATATGTAATCTCTTATTGTTCAATATTTTAGAGAAACTAATTTAAGTGGGGATATTGTTGGGTTTTTTGGGGTTTTATTAAACCATGTATATAGTAGACATTCAGGTCCACACTCTTACCAGCTGTAACGAACCCATAGCTGGAGGCGGATTAGAATCCATGTTGCAGAGGTACTTTATTGCCAAAGAACAAGGAGCAGATCAGACAATCCAAAACGACAGGCAAAGACGTGATCGAAGTACAGGCAAGGTTCAGGAACACAATAGGCAGGCAGCAAACAAACTCCAAATGATAGTCACACCAGCTGATTGCAGTAATGCATCAATATGTTGTTTGCCAACCACCAATAAACCGTAAGATTTGTCCCAAAGTGAAGGGTGTGCACTTCGAAGGCCTGGATGGCCTGTCTGCACAACAAAACCCTTCCAATTGCTAATTAAAAGTAGCGGAATCGCGCCAAAACGCAGGGGGTAGGCGATAGAACTACTGCTTAAGTAAAGACAACTTAAACCTGTGTACTATAGGCTACAAACAACGCAGAGCAACAGTGTAAGTGTAGCCTAATTCCAGACTTGGCAACACTGAACCGAGCGTCGTTAAATGGCCTATAGCAGGTGTGACAACAGCCCATTCCGGTCCAGCAGCTCCACCAGTGTCTCCCGATCAGCTCAATGAAAGTGTACATACAAATGTTTTCTTATTTTTTAGCTGTTAATTTACATTTCTGTTGTTCCTGATGTTGTAAAAGTACTTTAAGTAAAGTACCAATTTATTTAAATTTACATATTTTAATTTGCATGACAAAATAAATGTATAGAAGAAATTGTTTAATGTACAAAGTATAACAAAATATAATTTGTACAGAAAAATCACTTCTTTTATTTAGCCGACACATTTCAAGTTACATAATGAAAATAAACAATGTTTAGTAGGCTATTACTTTGGTTAATTTACAAATAACTTAACTAACCAACATTACAAAAAAATAAACAAAGGCAATAGAACATTTTCATTTTTAACTTAGGCCTATAGCCTACATTACAAAAAAATGAACAATGGAGCATTTAGGCCTAGCCTACGTTGTTACATTTACAAATCACTTGCATTACAAACAAACAAATAAATAGGCCTACGTTTTAAAAAAGATTATAAAGAAAAATAGTTCTGTGCATCCCAGCCACAAGTTGAGAGAGAATAACATTCAGCCTTTGTTATTCTCTCTCCTGCTTCCTGCTTTGCTACTGTTCGGACGCTCTTGCTTACTGCTCGGCGCTTTGCACTAACACTTCTATATTTTATCTCGTAATTTCCTAATTTCAACTTCTGTAAATCAGCACAGTGCTCAAACAACAAAGCTTGACTTCAGTGATAAAATAAGAAACTCTGGTGACTGGATTACTACAAAAAAGCGGAATATTTCATCCAACCAGCCTCCCACTGCCATCAGCTTACATTCCGGAGAAGGGAAAACACAGCTGCCTACATTCAAAAGGATAAGAAAATGCCTCCTCTAGAATCTACTTGCTGCACAAACTGCCACAGACTTTTACAGAGGATTGCAGTTCTTGAAACAAAGTTATTTGCGGAACCACCGAACCAGACGAATCAGACAGCAGAGCTTCATCATGAACGCCCTCTGCACACTGCCGGTGAGTCCCATACATTTAGTGCTACTCAACAGGGGAAACAAATAACTGATCAACACACTAATCGATGGCACAAACAGGGAGCAAGACCCAAAGGGACCCGAGACATCAGATTGTCACAAGCGTCACATACTGCCACTGTAGCATGCTCTACCCCAGACACAAGGATTGCAAACGCTGATTTCCTACCACCAATTATACAACTTGAAAACAGATTTGAAGTATTAATGAATCTGGGTGATGAATCCCCAAATGTGATGAATCTAATCGAACACAGAGCGTATCAGCCCGCAGCTAACACTGATACCAACAGGCGCTCAAGGTCGAGCAGACAGCGGCACTCAGCTCAGAGCGCAGCCGAGCCCAGGACTCTGATAGTGGGGGACTCCACAGTCAGAAACATTAGCAGCAGGGATACAACTACTTGCTGCCTTCCACAAGCTACAGTTTCTGACGTAAACAGGGAAATTCAGAACATTCTGATGAAACATAAGACTGCAAATCGACTTGTCATTCATGTGGGGAAAAACGATATTCAGAGAGAGCAGTCAGAACTCATTAAGAGGATTTCAATGTACTTTTGAAACACTTAGAAAACTAAAAGTTCAACCGTTCATCAGTGGACCACTTCCAGCAAGAGGAACAAATAGGTTCTCACGGTTACTTGGGCTTAATACATGGCTGCAAAAAACCTGCAACATGAAGGGAGTGAACTTCATCGACAACTTTAATCTATTCTGGAGCCAGAGACAATTGTTTACATCAAATGGCCTTCACCCAAACAAACTTGGTGCAAGAGTGTTAAAGGACAATATTCACTTTTCCCTACGCCATCCCTCAGCTGTGTGTGCTAACCCACTCGACCTGAATGGCACACACACACCTGAACAGACTATGGACGACTACAGGACTTCATTTCAGCATCTGAATGGACATGCAGCTGACACACTCCACAAGGACACTGATAACATCACGCAGCCACAACAGCCACTGCTCACGGACACACTCCCAGCTGAGTCCCCCCCACAGTGCTCACCACAGACAGACTGTGACGTATTAGAACTAACACAGATTGAGGATTGAACAGTAACATCTCTGCCCATACTGTGGAGGTGCACGAAAGGGTGGGCTCTAAGGGGGTCAGACTAGTGAACTGTTACGCTTTATGACTAGTCTGAACAGGAAACTGCATGAAATGTCTAAGTCACTCCATGAAATGGATGATAACATAATTCAGCCTCCGATAACACCAGAACAACAGCCCCCCTCACCAGACATGCTATTCCTCTCTTCAGCATCCCCGCTTCTGAGCTTCTCAGAGAGAATGGAGCAAATGGTCTATGCTGGAACCAGACTATCACACTCGATTTCTGCGAGCCCCAGATATCAACCAAAGAGCGTCGAGCCCCACAACCATCAAAGCCTGTGGGCCCAGCTCGCTCTCAGCCTCCTCCTGTGAGATTTCTTCGGTCACAACGCCAGGGCCAACACCCTCCTCCATCTGTAGGTGAACCAAAAACAACTGATACCAGCTCTCAGTGATGTGTGTTGGGTCCCCGCCATGATAACAGTAACTTTATCAAATGTTTACAGAACGAGCGGGAACCCAGTGTGCCTGTCTCTCTCTCTATTTCTGTTCTGTTACGTGATAGACAATGTAAGACCTTCTCAGACCGTATAGCAAACCCATCTAATCTGCTGCCTATTCCATGTCAAACTAAGATTACTGTGGGGGAAAAAATTAATACTGTTAAGTTAGCACTTTTAAATATCCGTTCACTTAAGAAAAAATCATTTCTAGTCAATGACTTAATAACCACAAACAACCTAGATTTTTGCTTCTAAATGAAACTTGGCTTGAAGAAAACTGCAGTGCAACAGTCCTCAATGAAACAGCCCCTCCTAACTTTACTTTTATGAGTATGTCCAGAGCGTTTAGAAGAGGTGGGGGTATTGCTGCTCTTTTTAAAGATGTCTATCAATGTACAAGTGTCATTTGGTGACTATCTGTCTTTTGAATATCTGGGTATTGTGTTAAAGGTGCTCCACGCATCCTGCTTATCATTGTTTACAGGCCTCCAAAATACTCTCCATCCTTTACTGAGGACTTTACAGAGCTGTTATCAATAATCTCCTCAGAGTTTGATTGTTTTGCCATTGCTGGGGATTTTAACATTCACATAGACAATGCTGAATCCAGTACAACAAAAGAGCTCATGACTGTTCTTAACACTTTTGATTTGACACAGCATGTACATGGTCCACACACAATCGTGGACACACTCTAGACTTACTTATCAGCAAGGGTCTAAACATTTCATCAATTGTTGTTAAAGATGTAGCATTGTCTGATCATTTCTGTATTTTCTTTGATATTTCAATCTCTCCTGCCATTGAAGCTAGATCTGTCGCTGTCAAAAAGAGAAGCTTAAATGAGAACACTAGTGAGCTATTTATGAAGGCTATATCTCTAACACCAAGCATATCTGCAGACTCATATCTGACAACAGACATATCTGTTGATTTTCTCCTTGACTCCTTTAACTCAAAAGTTAAGAGTGTAATTGATGATATTGCTCCTGAGAAAGTCAAGAAAAGAGTGGCAGACAAAAGCACCTTGGAGAAACTCAACGGCAGTGCAAATAATGAAAAGACAATGCAGGAAATCTGAACGCATGTGGCGGAAGACAAAACTTATAATCCATTATAACATCTATAAAGACAACCTTCATGATTTCAATGTGGAACTAGGCAAGGCTAGACAGACCTTCTTCTCAAATATTATAAACAGAAACTTAAACAACACGCGCACTCTTTTTGCTACGGTAGAGACTGGAGTCACATTCCCAGTGAAATGCTCTCTGACAGCAAATGCAGTGAGTTTGCTTCCTTCTTCTCAGAGAAAATAAATAATATCAGGAAGATGATCAGCACATCCATGAGTTGCTTTGGGGTCAGTCAGATCAGACCACAACCTCGGAAAGTTACTATGTCTGATTTTGAAGCAATTGATTATAAAATTTTAGAAGAAACGGTACAGCACCTTAAAACATCAACCTGCCTCCTTGACACACTCCCCACTTATTTTTTCAAAAGTGTGTTTAACTGTTTAGAAGCAGATCTGCTAGAAGTGGTAAACTCATCACTTCTCAATGGGAATTTTCCAAACTCCCTTAAAACCGCAGTAGTTAAGCCTCTTCTGAAAAAGAGAAATCTGGATAACTCCATATTGAACAACTACCGACCAATCTCAAATCTCCCCTTCATTGGCAAGATCATTGAAAAAGTTGTCTTCAGTCAGCTGAACAAATTCTTAAGCTCAAACGGATACTTTGACAATTTTCAATCTGGTTTCCGACCACATCACAGCACAGAAACAGCACTTATAAAGATAATAAATGATATTCGCCTCAATACAGATACAGGCAAAACATCAATTCTGGTCCTACTCGACCTCAGTGCCGCATTCGACACTGTTGACCATAACATACTTCTTGACAGGCTGGAAAATTGGGTCAGACATTCTGGGATGGTCCTTAAATGGTTCAGGTCGTACTTAGAAGGAAGAGGTTATTATGTGAGTATAGGTGACCATAAGTCTGGCTGGACATCCATGACTTGTGGAGTCCCACAAGGGTCAATTCTAGCACCACTCCTATTCAACCTGTACATGCTGCCACTGAGCCAAATAATAAGAGAGAACAAAATGGCTTACCACAGCTATGCTGACGACACCCAGATCTACTTAGCACTATCACCTAATGACTATAGCCCCATTGACTCCCTGTGCAAATGCATTGATGAAGTTAACAGCTGGATGAGCCAAAACTATCTTCAGTTAAACAAAGACAAAACTGAAATCATTACATTTGGAAACAAAGATGAAATTCTCAAGGTGAACGCATATCTTGAGACAAAAGGTCTAATAACAAAAATCAAGTTAGGAATCTTGGTGTGATTTTGAGTCAGACCTGAGTTTCAATAGTCATGTCAAAGCAATAACTAAATCAGCTTACTATCATCTGAAAAATATTGCAAGAATTAGATGCTTTGTTTCCAGGCAAGACTTAGAGAAACTCGTTCACGCTTTCATCACCAGCAGGGTGGACTATTGTAATGGTCTTCTAACCGGCCTTCCCAAAAAGACCATTAGACAGCTGCAGCTCATACAGAACGCTGCGGCCAGGATTCTGAGCAGAACCAGAAAATATGACCATATCACGCCAGTCCTCAGGTCTTTACACTGGCTTCCAGTTACATTTAGGATCAATTTTAAAATATTATTACTTGTTTATAAATCACTCAATGACCTAGGACCTCAATACATTGCAGATATGCTGGTTAAATACAAACCCATCAGATCACTCAGATCATCAGGATCAAGTCAGTTAGAAATACCAAGAGTTCACTCAAAGCAAGGAGAGTCTGCGTTCAGCTATTGTGCCAGCCAGCTGGAACCAGCTTCCAGAAGAGATCAGATGTGCTCCAACAGTAGCCACATTCAAATCTAGACTCAAAACACATCTTCAGCTGTGTTCAGCTGTGCCTTTACTGAATGAGCACTGTGCCACTGTACGTCCCACTGATTGCACCTATTCTAATCTATGCATCATCTTAATTTTTATTTTTATTTTATTTTTTATCTATATATACTGTAATCATTTTATTCTTTTTAAATATCTTTACAACTATATATTTCAATTGTCTTCTTATTTTAAAAATTCTCTTTACAACTGTTTTAATTATCCTGTTTTTATTTTTAAGTCTTACACGTGGTATTCTTAATTCTTATCACTATTTTAATTTCATTTTCTATGTAAAGCACTTTGAATTGCCATTGTGTATGAAATGTGCTATATAAATAAACTTGCCTTGCCTTGCCTTTGTAGTCGGGCTTTGGAGGAGACTTTCGGTAATGGACCGTCGACAGTGAGAAACACACTTTATATTGCCTGGTTCCAACAAAATACTTTTAGTTATGTCTGTAATATTCTAAAACGACCAAGGGATGATGTACTGTTGCCAATTTCATACTTGGGCAAGAGCATAAATTGTCGGCTGTGTTCAACAACAAGGAGTACCTCTTTTCGCCGTTTCATATATCAGTAGTCAAAGTTGGAGGGCTCCTCGAGTCCCTTGAGTTCAAACAGTGGGCCTTACAGCCGTCTCCTAGAGGATTTTTACTCACCCCCAAATATTGTGAAAGAATTGTATACTCGCCCATCGTAAATGCTGCAATTCCTTAAACATTGAAAAGACAGATGTTATTTAGCCATAAATTGAGCATGATAAAATGACACCGCGAAAGGAGTTTGATCGGCCACAGACTAGCCTTAAACGGCTGCAGATAGGCCTTGATTAGCCAGTTAGAGACAAGCCTTGAACGGTCACGGAGACAGGGCCTAGATCGGCACATAGACAAAAAGCCTTGAATGGCCGCAGACGGGCCTTGATCAGCCAGGTAGAGACGAAAGCCTTAAACGCCCACGAGACGGAGCCTTGATTGGCCGCATGGAAAGGAAGGCCACGTTAGGCCGCATGGAGACGAAGGCAATGTTAGGCCACCTGGAGACGAAGGCCACGTTAGGCCATTGACGAAAAATAAGAGCTATAGAGACTGACGAACGGGATGAGTAGTAATCTGAGAACGTGACGCTGTGACACCACCACCAGTATTTGCATGAGGATTACTTCGAATATGGACATTGAATATGCAATAGATATGGATATTGACATAGGTGTTAACCAATAAACAGAAGGAATAGTTATGCTACTAAAAAAAAGCCGTGTTTGGGTTTTCATGAGCTGTATGCCAAAATCATCAGTATTAAAACAATAAAAGACCTGAAATATTTCAATTGGTGTGCAATGATTCTAAAATATAGTTTAATAAAGTTTAAATAAAGTTTAATTTTTATCATTACATTATGGAAAATAATGAACTTTTATCACATTATGCAAATTTTTTGAGAAGGACCTGTATGTGATCTTCCACTTGAGCTGATTGGAAGACAAGTTGATTACTGATTGTTGACAGCTGGTTGGAATGACATCATGTTTGGGAGATCATTTGAACGTGCTTCTCCTGAACGTAGTTTTTTAAAGAAACATCGTATTGTGTTAGTCTCGATAGACTGACAAATGTTGGTGTTTACAATGCGAGCGTAGCCAATCACAGACATGTCTTTCCTGTAGCTCAAATAGTAGAGCGTAGCGCTAGCAACGCCAAGCCATGGGTTCGATTCCCAGGGAAGCAAGATCTGACAAAATACTAAATGTGTACCTTGATTACGATGCAAGTCACCCTGGACAAAAGCGTCTGCCAAATGCGTAAATGTCTGTTGAGCACTGGAATGCAATGACTAATTGGAGGAGTTAACATAACACAGAATATACACAGAGCCGGCCCGTTATATAGGCAATATAGGCAAATGCTAATGGTGCAATCTCGCTAGGGGGCGCCAAAGAGGCCAAGGGATAATGAAAAAATAATAAATGTTTTTTTTTTTAAGTTAAAAACATAACCAAACTGCTGATATCTTTAGCAAACTAAACTTCGAATTAGTATTAATAATTTGTATTATATAAAAACCCAAAATAAGGGCAAGGTGCCGATTTGTTTACTTTCTGTAATGGCTCAGCCAGCCATGTCAAAACAGAAGAAAAAACTGAATTAATTAATTGTGCGCGTGCACTAAGATAACACGTTAAACAGATAACTTTACAGATGAATATCTACATAAACAGACTGATATCCAATCCTTCAAAAACATGCATTACCATGGCTTGAAAAGCAGCATTTTTTAAGGCCAACAACATTGTCGTTTTTATGCTATGCCAATTGGTTTGAAATGTCTCTGTAATTAGTTAGAGAGGCACATTAAACGCAGTTAGCAAAGCCCTAATAATACTAGACAATATTAAGTAGGCAAGAAATGATTTATCACCTTGGCATAATAGTAGATAATTTAGTTGTTCAGAATCATCATCTAAGACTACAAGATGGATATTGTGGAAACCTACCAGTGATATCTTTGATTATAGAATGTTAAAATGAGCATTAAGTCTAGAGGCGTAGACAGGAAATATTTATGTTGGATTATTTCAAATATCTCTTTGTACTTCTTATAATATTTTTAATGTGTATTATCTATTCATTTATTTAGCCCTCCCTGGTCCACAATATGATTTCAATGAGTAAAAAAAATGATGTTTTTCCTGCTTAAAATCAGACACTATAACAACAAATATTTTCATTATTTATTTATTTATTTTTTTACGTTTGTCACCTCAAGGCAACATTGTACCACAACGGAAAATTGAAACATTTGACATTTGCATGTAGAAAAAAGAAATATATTTATTGACAAACATGCATTTCTTTAACCAGACACCTGAACAAACACATTTATCCAGTTTATAATGTATTAAAATTGTAATATTTAATAAAAAGTAACATTTCAAATTCAGCAGTTGCTCTCAGGCAACATAGTACACTCTTAAAAATAATGGTTATTTTGCAGTGTATGGTTCCATGAAGAACCGTTAATATCCAAAGAACCTTTCCATTACACAAAAGGTTCTTTGTAACGTAGAAAGGTTCTTTAGACTATAAAATGGTTAGAATAAAATTGTTCTTTAAAGAACCTTACACAAAACGGTTCTTGAGGGAACCCAAAATGGTTCTTCTATGGCATCGCTGTGAAAACCCCATTTTGGTTCTTCCTGGCACCTTTATTTTTAAGAGTGTACCATCGTGGAACACAAGCATCAACCATCAAATCAAGTTATCACTATCCATCTTGATGGTTTTCCTCATCTCCATCTTCAATCTCACCCTCACTCTCTCTCCCTGTCACTATGACCCTCATCTTCCTCATCACATGACACCTCATCCTCACCCTCATTGGTTGTGTTTTATACTTTTTTAAAGTGCTATAGAAAATGTGCAGATTATAATATGTGCAGTTATAGTATACTAATCTTATACGTGCATTACAAAGTCATGCAAAAATGCAAATATATTTCGATAATTCTAACACTTTTCCTTACAAATATACTACATTTGTATCCAACCCAGTGTGTCTGGTATGGCCTTATGCGATTCCATTAAGGTACAATGTTGCCTTGAGGCAACACAGTTTTTTGTTATTTACTCTAAAACATTTGATGATGTATAATGTAAAGTTCTTGAAAATACTTCTTTACTTACCAGTGAAGGTGACTCATATTTTTTTTGGTTGATTAACTGGACGGAAATTAGTGAAAAATGCACTTTTCATGGGAGAAAATATGGAGCCATGTGACCTATGAAACAGGACACAAAATGGACCCCTGTGGTTCATGTGACCACTTTTTTGCACTTTCATTAATTAGTGTTTGAGTTCTTCTTCCCTGAGATAGGTTTGAACAATAAATTGGTGTTTAATTTTATAAAAAAAAATACTAAAATAGACTATTTTGCCTGGAGGCAACACTGTACCATAGAGGGTTAACATTCAATTATTTGCATATTAATTATTACAATAATTATTTTCTGTTCTTGTGTTACATCAAATCTGTGGACACTGGACTGTGTTGTTCTAATATTTACATATATGCTTTACAGAGTTTTGCATGCATTTCTAATGCATTTTGCCAAAAGTGTTGCACTTTCTTTCACACTATTTAAACATGTGAATTTGAAACCCTTTTTTTTTTTTACAAAATAAATTAAAACGTCAATGGCAAAAGAATTTAGGCTCATGTTTTCTCATAAAGCGAATTTGGGTATCTAGAAAAGTGCTATACAAGTGTTATTATTATTTTTTTATTATTTTGTCTAAATACTTGGTGATATAAATCGCAATAAAAGGGGGCGCCAAAAAAAAATCTTGACTAGCCAAAGAGGCTAGGGCCGGCACTGAATATACACAATCAGGATTGAATGGTTCAGCGCTTGTTCACTTACTAATACGCTCAATGCATGTCAAAATTCCAAATCGGCTTATACCGGCTGACTCACTTCCGGTTTACACTGACCGCGAAATTCTAACTCACTTGACCGATAGACAGACATGGCTCTCTTTTACACCCGCTGTCTTCAAGACCTACCTCGTCTGACTATCAATGATGTGGACCAACTTGTCAAGAAGTCATGTCCCACTCCCTCCAGCAAACGGGAAAAGGGATTTAAGATGTATATCGCCAGCTACATCGATAATTACGAGGGTAAGTTGTTACGTTGAAATTGTATTGTATCACCTAACATTAGCGTTAATGTTTTGCTATGACTGACAGACTTATTAGCTAACTTTCGATTGTGAGTTTTCTTTTATAGAGATACTGTCAAGATTCTGTGTAAAAATGTAACGTTACAGTCTCAAATTGTGTGTTCGTCGTCCTTCCTCCCAGTGTTGATGAAAGACAAGGTGACAGGAGAGGTCAGCGTGAGGGCAGTCTGTCATAGATCCATGAGGAAAAGTGAAAAGCCACACGACTTGAGAGTAGGGTTATTGTTAGGGCAATGGTTAGGCAATCTAATAAATTGCCTGTTAGCTTAATAAAAGTAACATTATCCAAGCAAATTGTTTAAAAATAGCTTAAAAATTAATACATTTTCATAGTTTGTCTGTGAGCCTCAGAATACAGCATTATTTTTCTTATGAATGCTTTATCTGTCAAGCAATATCTCATCTAAGCTTCTATTTCTCCCTAGATGGTGTTAAAGCACTCAAAACCTGTTGTTTTGGTGAGCAGCCATTGTTCCTGTGTGGTGGGCTGTGTCTTATGCAATCATTTGGTTGCACTTCTTTATCAGACTGCTCATTATTCACAGCTAAACATTTCTGCTGTTCCCCCGGTGCACAGCTACACAGAGCAGATCTGGCATAAACCAAGGACACTGGTAAGTCATGTAACGTGAACTATACTATTACTGTAAATATTGTAACTATTGTGATGCCATGTTGAATGTGTCTCTGATGTTAGGGTGTTAGGCCAGGCCCAGCTGGAGAAATGGAGTTTCGAAAACCCAGAAATTCAACAACAGACTGTGTCAGGTGAGAATATGGTGTATCTCTGTGTGGTTTTTATATGCAACCCATTTTATGTGCATCTTATGTTTAGATTTTTAATGTTTTAAAAATATATTTTTGTCTGCTCACCAAGGCTGCATTTATTTAATTAAAATGTAATTTATTCTTGTGTTGGCATAGCTGATTTTTCAGCATCATTACATTCTAATATGATGATTTGATGCTCAAGAAACATTTATTGTGTACAAAATATTTGTGTACACTTTCTTTTTCAGGATTCTTTGATGAATAGAAAGTTCAAAAGAACAGCATTTATCTGAAATACAAAGTCTTTTGTAACATTATACACTACCATTCAAAAGTTTAGGGTCAGTAATATGTTTATATATATTTTTTTAAAGAAATTAAAGAAAAAAAAATGTTCAGCAAGAATGTATTAAATCGATCAAAAGTGACAGTAAAGACATTTTATAATGTTACAAACATTTATATTGCAAATAAACACTGTTCTTTTGAACTTTCTATTCATCAAAGAATCATGAAAAAGTTTACACAAATATTTAGTACAATTGTAAACAATAAATGTTTCTGGAGCAGCAAATCAGCATATTAAAGTGATGTTCTGAAGGATCATGTGACACTGAAGATGGAGAAATTATGCTGAAAATTCAGCTTTGACAGCACATAAATAAATAAATTACATTTTAAATATTTTCAAATAGAGCACAGTTATTATACATTGTAATAATATTTCACAATATTACTGTTTTTACTATATTTTAATTAAATAAATGCAGCCTTGATGAGCAGACAACTTATTTTTAAAACATTAAAAATCTTACAGTGTCCAAACTTTTGCCTGGTAGTGTATGTTGTGGCAGAAGTTTGGTGTAATATTTTTTTACTTTTAATGTTTTTCAGAAGTTCTCTCTACAAGGCGCTGGATGGGGAACTGCCAGATTTTGCCATGTTGAGAGTATCAGAGGTGTACAAAGACTTTCCCCCTTCACTTGCACCCTTGTTAACAACAATGGGCATGTCAGCTGATGTCCTGTTAGTCCAGTCTGCTTTTGGAGCTGTCCAGGCAGGGAGCTTGCTGTCATTTCAGCATAAGCCACCAGCAACGAGGGAAGTCGTCAACATCCCATCTGCCCCTGCCTCGCCCTCACTTCCCATCCACAGCTACAGACTCGAACCACCATCCTGTGCCTATGTTCTATCAGAGCAGGAACATCTGCACCTGAAGTCTCTGGAGGTCTCATTCAACATGGCCCACAGAATAGAAGCTGCAACACAAGGGCAGGGTTCGAGCCAGGAGTGGCATCGTTTAAGAAAGATGAGAGTGACTTCTACTCGCTTCCACGAGGTATGCCATGTTCGTGGACATACATCTGCAGAGAATCTGGCCGAGAGAATTCTCAGGGGGACTCGTCAGACTACGGACATGAGGAGAGGTATTGATATGGAGCCACTCGCTGTTAAAGAGTGTTGCACTCTTAAAAACGTGAACTGCTCACCCTGTGGCTTCATTGTACATCTTGATGGTCCATGGCTAGGTAGCTCTCCTGATGGAGTGACCTTTGATCCCTCTGGGAACCCACCATTTGGTCTCCTTGAGGTCAAATGCCCCAATATCCAGAGCTATGTGGACTGCCCCTATCTAAAAATATCCGATGGTGCTTTGAAACTTAGAAGGCAGCACAAGTACTACTGGCAAGTTCAAGGTCAGATGGTCTTGACAGGGCTAGAGTGGTGTGATTTTGTTGTTTGTGCTCAGGAAGACATGTTAGTCGAGCGAATTTATAAAGATCTTGATGTGATGCACACCATTAGAGACAGAGCGGATCATTTTTTCTTTTACCACTACATTCAGAAGTGTTTGCAGTAAGTCACTCCAATGGCCTTGGGCATATTATCTTTGTAAATAGGTTTAATCAGTTTCAATCAGTTAATTACAGATAATCCGTTTCAATCAGTTCAGTAATTTCAGGTGTTAGTTTATTTTTACAAATCTATATATAGTATCCCAACTGATCTATTATTCTTTTTTGCGAGTCTATACAATATTCAAATTGTTCTGTTGTTCATGTTTGCAAGTCTATACAAAATGGAAATTGTTACTTAGTAAACAGTACACATACTGTTATTGTTACACTGTATACTGCTGTTTTTCACAGATATTTGTATACTGTTACATAACTGTCAAAAGTGCCCATTGACCATCAAGTTACTGTTGGTGGACTCTGAAAGGGATTTTGTGTACAAACATATTTATTTGCTTGCTTTAATAATGGCAAAGGAATGTTGTAGGTAACTATTATAATAAATGAAATTCATAAATATAACTTATGACTCAAAATTCAAATAAATAGAAAAGACACTTGAGAATACTGTCTTGTCTTTCACCATAGTTTTAAATAAAGATTTGAGAAGGTGGCAGAAGTTTGACAGAATTAGAACTGTATAGCAATTGCATGTTTAACTATGGCTGCTCTAAAAAAGAAAGGAGGTCAAAAGTTGGATTGTAATTTTTTTTTTTAATAAACCAACTGGTTAAGAAGAATTGAATTATCAGTAATTAAAGAATGTTTGTACGAACTATATGTGGTAAGTCAAAAGGCAAGCAAAAAAACAGGTCATCATAGTAAATAGAAAATATTAACAAAATTTCAAACCATGCATTGACAAGTGGTCCATTCTGAAAGTTCACAGAATTATGTGGCAAGTCAAAAAATATCCCAGACGAGACAAAAGCAACCAGCAAAAAAATCATAGTCATAGTAAGGAAATCACAGTAAGAACATTTCAAGCCATATTTGTAAAAATATATTTACAACATTTTAATGTGCCAAATAAAGATCCAGTAGCAGTATTAACATTAAGTGCCATGGCATCTGACGCACAGAAGCCAATGGCACAGGTCACTGTGTATTGGCACATCCGGTCTTCATTGGCATGTGCCAGTGGATATTGGCATGTGTCACTGACATTATCATGACACGCTGACACATACACTGATACAGACATGACACAAAACTATACTACTTATTTAGGATTTTGGACAGTTACATCAGTATAGGGGCTTGATGAATCTGTCAGTCACTACTGGAGGTGTCACAACACACACTGACATGTTCAGCGACTGTATTAGTGTATGTTAGCATGACGTGATAATGTCAGTGACACATGCCACTATCCACTGGCATAGTGACATGTGCCATTGGCTTCTGTGCGTCAGATTCCATGCCGCTTAATGTTAATACCGCCTCTCAACTTTAAAAGACTTAGTAAACAGAAAAGAATGACACTGTGTAGACTCACTGGGCCCATGCCTTGACAAGTGGTCCATTCTGATAGTTAATGAGAAGACATGACACTGCAAACAGTTGATTAATGCTACCAGAAATGGACAAGGGGATGACTGCGTCAAACAACTTGTGTTCCTTCACCCGCCGGATCAGCCGTTCAACATGCACCCTGAGCCTGGCCACAGACTGAGTGTGTCTCACCTCTCCAACAGACATTTGTGTGCCCTTGGTCACAAAAGCAGGCCTGTGGATTTTGCATGGTACCAGGTTATCAATTAAGAAGCCCTTGTCCACCATTATGGCCATGTCAGGAGTGAGCACGTCGATGATCCCTGATTGCTTGAACAGCTCCCGGTCACTGATTGACCCCGAATACAGTCCAGAGACAAAAGTTACTGCACCATGAGGTGCCATTCCTATCAAAGCCTTGAAGGTGCAGTGAGATTTGTAGCTGGAAAAGACTTCACTCTGTAATAGCAGAGACGAAGGTGTTTGGCAGCGGAGCTCAGTACAGTCCAGGATAACCTGGGTGTCTCGGAAATTCTCAAATTCCTCTGGCAGGTAGGCTCGTACTCTCTCTTTCGGCAACCAAATTTGCATGGAACCTAAAAGAAAATAAAGGAAGTTTGCCCAAGTGGCTATGATGCGACTCACTGTAGTCTGATGGACATGGAAGCGATGAGCCAGGTCTTTCTGCTTGAGGCCCAAAGCAAGGTGCATCATGAAGAGGAAGAATTCATCGATTGCAGGAAGTGCCCGAGTCTTCACATATAGCCCAGTCTCCCTGGTGACTTTGGAGCTGGTGACGCGAATCATCCTGTGTGTTGAAGGTTCAATCTGTTCCCAGAAGGCCATCATGTGTTTATAGGTTGCAAATCTGCAAATAAATAAATTGTTTCTTTTAAAAAATGTAAGGCATAACACATGGTACAATAATTAGGTCATTACTACAGTCTTAAACTGATTCTCAGATGATGAAAGTACACTGACTTTGCTCACGCCCACCCCTCTACACACACATCCTAGCACATTACACTACACACACACAAGTTCCCACTGCATTCTACGCACTTTAGTTCCATTTATCATATTTAGTATGATACGTGATGATTATAAAGAAATTCAGAACATGTTAAATGATAGATGGTAAACCCTATTCAGAAATATGAGAGGTACTTAAGCTAAAAACTAATAAACAATAACTAAAAAACACTTGGTTCTAATGGCTTACATAGCAAATAATGATCATAAAATGGTTTTACCTTGTGTAAAAGTGAATATCCTCATCAGACCCCGCAAATCTCTGGAGGCCAAAGCGGCTATTCACCTTGGCCTGCTCCAACTGTTTCCGCAGATCTTCTATCTCTCTCTTCAACTCCTCATTTTCACATAGTGATATGTCCAGAGCTGCAGGCTCCGGTACTGAACAATAATCATGTTCACGAACAATTTCAATTTCGTTTTCTTCCATATCTGAGTCCGGTGGTCGATCTCGTCGTTCCCAAACACTTAACCTGGGCAGCTGCATTTGGCATTCCCGGTTCCACTCAAACACTGAAGGGACAGAATCTTTTTTCAGACGCCTTCTACTTGTTCCTTCCATAAAATCATCCGGTTTGAAATGTACACTGCATACCTTTGTGTGTTTTGTGATTTGGAAGTCGATCCGTCTAATGTTTATAATCCATTTTTTCCTGATCTCTTCCTTCACCGGAAAGGAATGAAAACTAGCAAAGGAGTTGTAGCGTGAAGATACAGAGCACAGCGGGACACTACAGTGCTCCGACGCTGCCTTCATTTGCTTTTGAAGTCGGTAAACTGTCTTCTCCATGGTTATGGAGAAGATATAAACTTTATATAACCTCGTATAAAAGTTTAAAATCGTATAAAACTACGTCGTTTTCTTTGTTGTTTTAGTGAGGGGGGCGTGTCTCCCACACAGCTGATGGTTTCTCTTGGTTACCAAACAAACCGGAAGCGCCCTTGCCGGTATAAAGTATAAGCAGAAATAGTCACAATTCTCGTTGCATAGAGCCCATTCTGCCTTCTAGTGCTAGTGTCACGGGTGACAAAATGCTGGGAAAAGCGGAACTTTTTCTTTCGTTCCACGTTCCCCGAGGGGAATTATTTTGGTGCAACACCTCACTCCGGTTCCGGGTGTAGCGGAGATATTGTCCAACCTAATTACCGCTGATGCACGGCAGGTGTGAGAGAGAGAGGAGCGGTGTTTGCAAAGGCTTTCCGCTTTTCAAGGAGAGGATAAAAAGAGCCATTCGTGAAGAAGCAGGGTGAAGGTGCGACGCTCCGCTCTAGAAAATGGTTGTGTAGATCACCGCGCGTCTAGTGTGACTATACTGGGAAGGGTCGCGGGTGCAGCGTGGAGAAACTGCGGGTGGATACGCGGAGTGCATAGCAATTTAAATTGCTTGTATTAATTGTATTAAGCATACAAGTTGATGAAATAAAAGAATCTGATGGGGAAATTAAGGAAAAAGAAAAAAGAGGAGGTTGGATCAGAAACAAGAGTTAGAATTGACGAAATAGAGATAGAAGAAGGAAATGATGAGATGGGTTGGACACAAGTGGAAGGGGGGAGAATAAAACGGGTTGAAAAGGCAAATAGTAAGAGGAAAAAAGATAATGAAGAGGAGTTAGTAAGTACAGATGAGGATAGTGAAAGGAGAGAAGAAATAAAAATGATTGTACGATTTAAAGAGGGACAAGGAGTAAAAGGGGTAAACCCAATTGAGTTAACAAATGAGTTGAGGAAACAATTAGGAGAGATTAGAGGTGTAAGAGTGCTACAGGATGGAGCATTAATGGTGATATGTGATAATGAGGAGCAGAGGGATAAGGTGATGAAAATGAAGGCTGTGTGTAAACAAGTGGTTTCAAGTTGTAGTCAGACAGGTGAAAAATCATGGTTATGTGGAGTAGTTACAGGGGTAGCATTGGAGGTCACTATGATAGAGCTGATGAGGAATATTAAAGGAGGAAATGTAATTGAAGCAAAACGACTGCAAAGGAATAGGGAAGGTAATAAGGAAGACAGTCTTTCTGTAATGTTGCTTTTGAGAGTGGTGGTGGTGGAGTGATACCAAGTAGAGTGATGATTGGATATGTTAGCTGGTGAGGGAATATGTGCGGCTCCGCTGAGATGCTATAATTGCCAGAGATATGGTCATATTGCAAGTGTATGCTGAGCCAAAAAAAGATGTGCACACTGTGGGGAAGAACATGAGTACGGAAATTGTGGAAAAGGTGTGGAAGCGAAATGTTGTAATTGTGGAGGGGCCCATAATGTGGCATTTGGAGGGTGTGAAGTGAGAAAGAGAGCAGTAGAAATTCAGAAGGAAAGAGCTGGAAATAAGTTGTCATATGCGGAAGCAGTTAAAAAAGTGGACTCAAGGGAAAAGAAAGAAAGTAAGGAGAAGGAGACGTGGAAAGATCAAACCAGAAATGAAGAAAAGGAAAGCAAAATATTGGATGATAAAATTATAGTAAGTAAAAAGAGTTTTGTGTTATTCATGGCAGAGGTCATAAATTGTTCAGCGCAGACTGAAAGAAGAACAGAAAAGATACAGATAATAGTGAGAGCAGCAGAGAGGTTCCTGGATATCAAAGGGCTAACATGGGAAATGGTTAGAGATGGTCTAACTTTAGAAATACAGCCTAGTCAAGAATCATGGGATGGACAATAATCTTGATGTTAGTAATTTTACAATGGAATGCTAGGAGTTTGGTGGCTAATGGACTGGAATTTAAGGGTTATCTAAATAAGATGGAGGAAAAGCCAGATGTGATATGTGTACAAGAGTCTTGGCTGAAACCTATATTTGATTTTGTAATTAAAGGGTATGTTTCGTGAGAAGAGATCGAAGAGGGAAATGGTGGTGGGTGTGTTACTTTCATTAAGTCTGAAGTACAGTATAGAATGGTGGGAAAAGGTAGTGAGATGGAATATGTGGTGGTGGAGGTATGGAAGGATGATAAGAGTGTTGTAATAATACATTTTTATAATCCATGTAGGCAAATGACATTGGAAGATATGTTGAAGATAGAAGGGCAAAGTAGAGAGAGGGTGATATGGTGTGGGGATTTCAATGCCCATAGTAGTATGTGGGGAGGAAGTGTAACTGACAGAAATGGGAAGGTGGTTGAAGAATTAATGGATGAGATGAATTTGATCTGTCTGAATGATAGGGGAGGTACAAGTAGATATGAGAACAGATCAAGAAGCGGTGTTTGATTTAACTCTTGCAAAAAGCAGGTTAGGGGAATAATTAACTGGAAGATATTAAGGAAATGTACTATAGGAGTGATCACTTTCCTGTGTTGATTGAAATGTGTATGAGTAATTGGGTAGAAAGAAGTGAGAGTAGAGAAGGGAGATGGAATTATGAAAAGCTAACTGGACTGAATATGTGAAAATGGTGGAGGAGGGCTTAGACATAAATGAAGTAAGAAGTGTAGATGACATAGAAGCTATAAATGAGAAAATTATAGGAGTTATGAAGAATGCAGCAGTAAGTAATATTCCTAAGAGTAAAGGTAGAAGAAAGACAAAAATGGTACCATGGTGGAATAAGGAGTGTGATGAAGCTATTAGAAGGAAAAGGAGAGCATACAAGAAGGTAAGAAGAATGCATAATTATTCAGATTTAATTGAATATAAGAGAGAACAAGCAAAGTTAAAGAGGTGATAAGAAGAGCTAAAAGACAACATTGGAGAGAGTTCTGTGATAGAATAGGAGAAGTACACCAATAGGAGAGGTATGGAGTATGATCAGAAAGATGAATGGAATAAGGAAGGATATGGAATATCCTGTTTTAAATGAAGGAGAAATTATAGCAATAGAAAACTGCAGAAAGCAGAAATGTTTTGTAATACATTCGTAAAAGTAAATAGTACGGAAAATAGTAAGTAAGTCGGCTAGTTACAGGCCAATAGCCCTTACATCACATGTAGGGAAAGTGATGGAGAGAATGATAACGGATAGATTAGTATATTTTTTGGAAAAAGAAGGGAAATTAACACCATATCAAAGTGGATTTAGGGTAGGAAGAGGTACTATGGATTCGGTTATGTGTTTGGAAGCGGAAATAAAGAAAGCTCTGTCAAATAAAGAATCAGTAATTGCTGTGTTTCTTGATATTGAAAAAGCCTATGATATGTTATGGAGGGAGGGTTTGATGATTAAGTTGGAAGAGATGGGGGTAGGGGGAAGAATGTTTAATTGGATTAATGACTTCTTAAGCAAAGAGTAATAAGAGTGAGAGTAGGAGATGCTATATCATCTCAAGGAATAATTGAAAATGGTACTCCTCAGGGAAGTGTAATAAGTCCAGTGCTTTTATAGTAATGATAAATGATATATTTAGTAAGGTGGAAAGGAGTGTTGGTAGATCACTGTTTGCAGATGATGGAGCTTTGTGGTTTAGAGGAAGAAACAATAAGTTCATTATGGGGAAAATGCAGAAGGCTGTGGATGAGGTAGTTAAATGGTCATATAAGTGGGGATTTAAGTTATCTGTGGAGAAGTCACAAGTTATTATATTTTCCAATAAGAAAGTAGATAATGAATGTTAAGGATATATAACAAGGAAATGGATCGAGTAACATCAGTTAGATTTTTGGGAATGTGGCTAGATAGGAAACTGACATGGAAAGTACATATTGATAAAATAGTGAATAGGTGTAAAAGAGTTTTAAATGTAATGAAATGTATGGCAGGACATGAGTGGGGAGCAGATAGACGGGCTCTTCAAACAGTATATATAGCAATGATAAGATCGGTACTAGATTATGGAAGTATAGCATATGGGTTGGCGGCGGCAAAATCACAGTTAGAGAAATTGGATAGAATTCAAGCACGGGCATTGAGAATTTGCAGTGGAGCATATCCTACAACACCTATAGCAGCAATGCAAGTTGAGATAAATGAAATGCCCCCTTAATATTAGAAGACAACAGTTAATGGCTGTGTATTGGACAAATATTAATAGTCAGAATGAGATGCATCCAACAAGGAAAATATTAGGAGTATGCTGGGAACAAGGAATGAAAAAAACAAGAGTTTTGGGTGGGTGGTAGAAGAAGATATTAAGGAGATGGGGATAAACAATTATAGCTGTGTACCAAGAGTAATATATCCGCATACTCCTATATGGATTGTTCCTCAGCCAATAGTAGATTTAACATTACTGGAGATAAGACAAAGGGAAGGACATCATGAGATGGAAGTAATGAGAGTAATTGAGTATTTAAGAATTACATATGGAGATAATATTCAGATATACACAGATGCTTCCAAAAAAGGAAGGAGAGTAGGAGTGGCAATCAATGTACCTAAGTTAATGGTGAAGAAAAAAGCTAGAATTAGTGACCAATTGTCAGTATATACAGGTGAACTGATGGCTATTTTGTTAGCAGTGCAAATAATTAAGGAAAGGAAAATTAAAAATGCAGTCATATGTTCAGATTCACAGTCAGCAATAGTTAGTATCGATAATCAAAAATCAGAATCTAGACCAGATTTAATCATGGAAATACTTCAAAATATAGAATATAGAAGTAATATAGAAGTACAGTTTATATGGGTCCCAGCCCATGTGGGAATTAAAGCCAATGAAGAAGCAGATAAATTAGCAAAACAAGCAGTAGATGAAGAGATGGTAGAAATTGAGATGTCATATAGTATAAAAGAAATAAAATCAGTAATAAAAGAGGAAGTGATTAAAAAGTGGCAACAATGTTGGGATAATGAGAGTAAGGGGAGACATTTATATGCAATACAAGAGAAAGTGGGAAAAGGTAGAAGAAGAGGAGAAATAGAAGGGAGGAAAGTATAATTACAAGATTAAGGGTGGGACATACCGGTTTGAATAAAACATTACATTTAATAGCTAAGCATCCAACGGGTTTGTGTGAGAAATGTGGACAGAGTGAAACTGTAGAACATGTGTTTTTTAATTGTGATGGTTATGAGGAAGAAAAAGAAGTGCTAAGAGAAGAATTATGAAAGAGTTAACATTAAAGAATATATTAGATTCAGATATAGGAAATATGGTTAATGTGTTGTTTCAGTTTTTGAATAATACTGGTTTAATAAAGAGAATTTAAGATTAATAGATATATAGGATTATAGACAGTGGGAGAAGATGTGGATGAAGTATTGGTGAGAGGGAAGTAAATCTGGATGTAAGTAAGGTTAAGGATAGGAAACGGAGTTAAAGGGAAGTGGGGTGGAAACTGGAGGAGCTGAACACGCAGCGCCAGTGGGTTTTTTTTTAAATGAGAGAGAAATGTTTCTGATTCAAGCTACCGGATGATGGCAGTAATGCACTGTTATGCGGTTGCCAATAAAATGAAAGAAGAAGAAGCAGGGTGAAGTAGCAGTTGTTTGCCTTACCTGATACACGTTGGATTAATGCTGTGGATTTGTAGTGAACACGAGTGCTGTGTGCTATGCTGAGAAGAGTCTCCCAACGCCTGCTTCCATTCTTGTGAAATGATCTACTTGTCTCCATCCAAATTCCGGAACGATACAACTGAACTGGTGAAGTAATGCTTTGTATTCTTCTCTCTTCTACTGAGTATTGTCGTGAAGCAATCCCTTGTCGAAGGCTCCTGTTAACCCTCTCTTTCTCTGAAATTACAAGCCTCGTGGAGAGCCTTATGGCTGTGTAAAAGTCGGAACTATTATACGTATTGAAGTGAGTTTTAAAGTCACAATTCCCCTCCCTGGTTCTGATAAGAGAAACTGCTGTTAAGAGAAGGAACCCTACCGATTACCTACCGTCTGAGTCCTGCAGATGTACAGCAACGCTGTGAAGTGAGTTTTAAAGGCACAATTTCCCTCTCTGGTCCTGATAAGAGAAACTGCTGTTAAGAGAAGAAACCTTACCTGTTACCTACCGTCTGAGTCTTGCAGATGTACAGCAACGCCGTGAAATGTACAGCAACGCCGTGGAGTAAGCCTTCCTAGCCACTATCGCTGTACTATTCCTCAAGACAGTGGAAGGTCGTACCAGCGGCTACTCTGGTCAAAATGCCTGAGGAGACAGGAGTTGCTCGTTCTTCCCTCAAGTTGATTATCATCCAATAAAGATTATTACTTTGAGCTCAATTCCTTGCCTCCTCCTTTGTCCGCTTGTTGTGTGCCTGCGGTGTCGGCTCCTCACGGTGGTGTCTGGAGTCAGGGGCGGCTGGGCATCCGAGCCCGCCCCGGCCTGCACCGGTGACACTAGTGCATACGTTTGACCAATGAAGAGTAGAACATGCAACAGATTCATGATTTGGTGTAGTTAGATTGACCGAAACAGTTTCCACTAGTGTAGGAGTTTATTTGAACTGAAGCATTTGACGGTTTCATGCATTTATAAAGGAGCGCACTCTGCTCACTCTCTATATTCATAAAAGATTTGATTAGTTGTATTCCGTGCTGCGATTTAGTTGCTGTACAGGATACAATCTTTGTGTAAAACGGGTCAGATTGAGTAAGGATTTAAATTATTGCTGCTATCGACTATCCAGTCAAACCTTGTTTTGTATGTTAACCTTACTCAACATATGGTGCTTTGAGTACTAGCGAGATACACATTTGTTTTATTCATAACTGTAGCCATGGCATCCTAGCATGGAAGGACCAAGTGAGACATAACACTAAATTCTAAAGTTCCTAAAAATAGACAGAGGCATCCAGATATCAGTAGCTGAATAAAACACAAATAGAGTCAAATTAACTGGAGTAAAAAGACAATTACTATAAGCACACAATTACTATATATGACGTGTTTGTTTTTATTAACTAATTTATTAATATGTAGCGCATATTTATAATGAAATAAGCAACGGCACCTTTATATAGGCACAGAACGCTACAGTTCTTCCTCATAAGAAAGGAAGCCATTTCAACACTGGGTGCCCAGTATGTTTGAGCAAAATATGAACGCTGCTGGATGACAGGCCCAAAACACTTCTAAGCTTGAAACTATGTTGTGTCAGTTTCAATTGCATGTTGAATGTGACGAACTCACAGCGCTTGCAAGATGAATCAAGCACCATTGAATGAGAACGGATCAAAGCACTGCTGTCGGTGCTGTACTTTAAAAACTATGCTGAGCAAATTAGCAACTTTAGCGATCTGATAACGCTGAACCCATTCACAATTTCAGCTTAACTTCTGTTAATTATGAAGCCCCGATTAACTGGGTGCATGTTGCTTTAAAACCCATGTTGGTTTCCTTGCATTGGTGGGGAGAATGATAGAGGCTGTGCCATCTGTTCTGTTTCAACTTTTCTAAACAAAATACTATCATTAACAGTAACCGGTGTCATGCTAATCATTTACGAGGCACTATGTATAGTTTACGACACAAGTAAGTGTCAACGAGCTACGTTGCACAAGCAGGTGCACATCTCAAACGATGCATGCATGCTTGCAACAAAATTGAGAGCGTAAAATACTACACCCATTGACATTGGAAATGCATAATCATATACATATCACTGTGATGAATGTTGATGTAGTGATGATGCCAGAATGGTGATTAAGATCACAGCCGTGTCTTTAATAACATGCCCAGATAGTCCTCCATTGAAAGTGATTGTTCTGAATCTAAACGTAAGATTTTGCTCTCGTTAGCGAAGAAACTCGCTATGTTGCCGCGACAGCCCAATTAACAGAATGATAAGCTGACATGGACTTAAAACGCCACTGTATTACACATTATTAATTTTATCTTTCGAGGTTTCTCAGAAAACACAAAAAAACTGAACCACTAATTTAATATATGATATTTATTGATAATGTCGCTCAGAAATTTTATTTCAGAAGATGACTATTGACATACTAATAACAATGCAAGTCAATTATGTAACGTAACAGGAATAAATGACTTTGTTTGATTTTTGAACATGCCTTTGTGACTTAGGCAATTTTAAATGTTCAACTCTGTCAACAATAAAACACTAACAAACTAAACATCATTCTGAGGAGGCATGTGCATCTCATCAATTCCACCTCCAGCTCTTCTTTGTTGGGTTCTTGCCTGATGCCTATTAATGAGGCAAATTATCAAATTAGTGATGACACTCAACAGGCATGATGCATTTCATTGACTGGAGATCCTGGAACTTTCTATCCTTGATTGGCAGAGCACATGGAAACATTCTTATCCATAGAATTGGCTCTTTTGGCACCTGCACCCTCTGTGGCAGTTCTTCCCACACAGTGTTTCTTGCCTACACTGCCAAACTGAATAGCCCGCAAATGATGCACAGTCGGATCTCCAGCCTTTTTGCCTGGTCTGATGCTAGGGAAGTAAGATCCATTCAGTTTGAGGAATTCATCATGCTTGACCAGCTTCAATAGGCACGTGTAAGGTGATGGGTTGATTCTTGCAGTCTGGAGTATGATGACGTAGTCTCTCTGTGTAAAGACATCCGTAACTATTTTGTGTTCAATAGTACTATGCATGCCGTCACACTCCATTTGTGTGTGCCACCTGTCTATATGACATTATAGCTCACAGTGCATGTCAGAGCAAATGAGAATCATGAGGTCAAAGGAATTGCCTAAAGAGCTCAGAGAAAGAATTGTGGCAAGGCACAGATCAGGCCAAGGTTACAAAAAAAAATCTGCTGCACTTAAGGTTCCTAAGAGCACAGTGGCCTCCATAATCCTTAAATGTAAGACGTTTGGGATGACCAGAACCCTTCCTAGAGCTGGCCGTCCAGCCAAACTGAGCTATCGGGGGAAAAGAGCCTTGGTGAGAGAGGTAAAGAACCCAAAGATCACTGTGGCTGAGCTCCAGAGATGCAGTCGGGAGATGGGAGAAAGTTGTAGAAAGTCAACCATCACTGCAGCCCTCCAGCAGTCGGAGCTTTATGGTAGAGTGGCCCGACAGAAGTCTCTCCTCAGTGCAAGACACATGAAAGCCTGCATGGAGTTTGCTAAGATGGTGAGAAATACGATTCTCTGGTCTGATGAGACCAAGATACAACTTTTTGGCCTTAATTCTAAGCAGTATGTGTGGAGAAAACCAGGCACTTGCTCATCACCTGTAAAATACAGTCCCAACAGTGAAGCATGGTGGTGGCAGCATCATGCTGTGGGGGTGTTTTTCAGCTGCAGGGACAGGACGACTAGTTGCAATCGAGGGAAAGATGAATGCGGCCAAGTACAGGGATATCCTGGACGAAAACCTTCTCCAGAGTGCCCAAGGCCTCAGACTGGGCCGAAGGTTCACTTTCCAACAAGACAATGACCCTAAGCACATAGCTAAAATAACTAAGGAGAGGCTTCACAACAACTCCGTCACTGTTCTTGAATGGCCCAGCCAGAGCCCTGACTTAATCCCAATTGAGCATCTCTGGAGAGACCTGAAAATGGCTGTCCTCCAACGTTTACCATCCAACCTGACATAACTGGAGAGGATCTGCAAGGAGGAATGGCAGAGGATCCCCAAATCCAGGTGTGAAAAACTTGTTGCATCTTTCCCAAAAAGACTCAAAAGGGTGTCTCTTTTAAATACTGAGCAAAGAATACTTAAGAATAATGAATACTTAGGACCTTGTGATATTTCAGTTTTTTTATATATATATAAATCAGCAAAAATGTAAACAATTATGTGTTTTTCTGTCAATATAGGGTACTGTGTGTACATTAATGAGAGAAAAAAATTAACTTAAATTATTTTAGCAAATGGCTGCAATATAACAGAGTGAAAAATTTAAGGGGGTGTGAATAATTTCCGTACCCAGTGTGTGTGTGTATGTGTATATATATATATATTATATATATATATATATATAAAATTATGTATGTGTGTGTGAATTTCATAAGGCTCTCGTGAACATGATTGTCCAAGACTCACAGCCTTTCACCATTGTGAAGGATGTCAGTTTTGAAAATTTTGTCAGCCTTTTGGATCCGACATACATTCCCATCAAGGTAAAACATTGAAGACAATGGTGGAGAAAGTTTACTGAGAAGAAAGAGAAGGTTTAAGAAGTGCTGAGGGCTACTGCTGTGATCTTTAACTTCAGATATGTGGACATCGATCCATATGGATTCTTATTTAGCAGTCACCTGCCATTTTATTGACAGTAAGTAAGAAAATGATTGCATGTGCCAACAATTTACAGCTTTACATTTGCATAGCCCATGCTCTAAATTATAGTGCAAAAAGCTATTGACTTCCCAGGGCTTCAAGGGGCGGAGGGGGCGTGGTCCCGCGAAGTCTGTAGCGGGAGAGAGAGAACGGAGCCGAGCGGGGAGTAAATAGGTCAAGTGCAGACGAGTAACACCTGTGTCTGATTGCAGTAATTGGCGTGGAGAGACTGCATTTAAGCGGCAGCGAGGAGTGAGGAAGGGAGAGGACGCTGGAGCACAGAATCTGAGTTCAGTGACGTCGGCCAGTCGAGAGTGGCAAGTTGGAGAACGGAAGTCGACTGGATGGCGGAAGGGAGAATGTCGTGGGGAGATGAGTCGGATGGCAACAAGGCATGGAGTATCAGGAAGTAAGATTTAATAAAAGGAAAAAAAAGGAAGCATGGGTGATAGATCTGATTCAGAGCAAACAATGAACAAATCAAGCGGTTCGAGAAATGAAGCTGATAAGGAGGCGGAAGAAAGAGAAATCAAAGTTATAATCACTTTTGCTAAACAGTCAGAACAACAAATGCATCAAGTTAAACTATCAAAAGCAATTGAGAAAGAGATAGGAACAGTGAAAGCTGTATCCTGTCTTAGTAATGGAAGAATAATGATTAAATGCAAGGACGAGAAACAGAAACAAAAGATTCTGAAAATGAAAACACTAGTTGGAGGAAAGATAACGTGTTCAGAAATAGGCGATAAGACGAGAGGGGTCATTTCAGGAGTACCCCTCAATGTAAGCATGGAAGACATTAAAGGAAGTCTGAATGGAGGCATAGTTACCTTTGCTAGAAGATTGCAGATGTGGAAAGACGACAAAAGATGTGATAGCACAAGTGTGTTGATCCAGTTCGAAGGGAGCACTTTACCAATGAGCGTAAAGCTCGGATTTATAAGCTTTTCGGCTCGAGAGTACATTCCTCCACCTTTGAGATGTTTTAAATGTCAGAGAATGGGACATTCGGCAAATCTGTGCAAAGGAAAAATGCGATGTGTAAAGTGTGGAGGAGAACACGAATATGGCAAGTGTGAGGAGGGAGCAGAGATCAAATGCTGTAACTGTGGTGGAGGACATAGTGCAGTGTACGCAGGATGCCCTGTACAACAAGAAGCTCGAGAAATACAAAAAGTTAAAACAATGCAAAAGATAACGTATGCAGAAGCTACTCGTAAGATAAAAGGCATAGATGGAACAAAGAGAAATAATGAGCAAGAAAAAAAGGTGGATTTTAATGTCCAAAAAAATGTAGGAACGAATCAGATCTGTACTTCATGGTAAAAATAAAATTGATTTTGTGGCATTCATATGTGCTGTAATAAATGGTACATCACAAGTAGAGAGGAAGTCGGATAAACTAAAGATTATTGTAGGATGTGGTAATAAATTCCTAAAGGTAACAGGAGTTTCAGCTGAGGAAGTCCATGGGATTTTAAAAACAAAAGAAGGAAATGCTGCTTTGGATATGACTCAGAGTAATGATACTTAGTACATTGGAATGCAAGGAGCTTAATAGCAAATGGGCAAGAAATTAAAAAATCTATAACAGAGATGGGAAAAACACCGGACATCATGTGTATTCAAGAGACATGGTTAAATAGCTCTTTGGATTTTAAGATCAATGGATATGTAGTAGAGAGGAAGGATAGAGAAAATGGAAGAGGTGGAGGGTGTGCAACATTTATTAAAGAAGGAATAGCATATAAAAGAATATATGGAAATAGTAATGCAGAGTATGTAAATATAGCAATAATGGGAATACAAGAGGTAATAAGAGTTACACATTTTTATAATCCATGTAAAGAATTAAGTAATAATATATTAGAAGAAGTTATGGGTGATACACAAGGTAAGATTATTATATGTGGGTATTTTAATGCTCACAATGGATTATGGGGTAGCAAAAAGACAGATAATAATGGGAAAATAGTAGATAGTTTTATAGAAGAACATTCATTGGTGTGTTTGAATGATGGTAAACCAACAAGAGTGGATATAATGACAGGTGGCACATCTTGTTTAGATCTAACTATAGTGTCAGCAGCTTTAGCTGGAAAGTGCACTTGGACAGTATATGCAGAAAATATGGATAGTGATCATTGGCCAGTAGTATGTGAAATTCAAAATACAGTACAAAAACAAAATATTAGTCGATGTGTATGGGGATTTAAACAGGCAAGATGGAAAGAATTCCATATGATGTGTGAAGAAAACTTCAAAAATATAAAATTTGAAGGAACTGTTGAGGATAAATATTGTAAGATAGTAGGATAAATTATTTATGCAGCAAAACAATATATACCTTTAATAAGAAGTAATGGAAAGAAAAAGAAAAATGTACCATGGTGGACTGAAGAGTGCACAGTGGCAATAAAAGAAAGGAATAAGGCATTTATATGTTTAAAAAAGTTAATAACTCAAGATACAATTGTAGATTATCAGAAGAAAAGGGCAGTTGCAAGAAGAGTAATTAAAAATACAAAAAGAAAGACCTGGCAGGAGTTTTGCAATACAATTGGGAGAGAGACTGGTATGCATGTGGTGTGGAGAATGATTAGGAAAATGAATGGGATTAATAGTTATAAGGAGATCCCAGTAATAGAAGAAGAAGGGGAAATGAATGTTACAAATAAAGAAAAGACAGAAGTCTTAGCTAAAACCTTTGCTAAAATTCACAGTATTGAAAATTTGGATGATAAGTTTTTAAAAAGAAGACAAGAAATAAGTAAAGTATATAAGGATGCTCATACAAAAAAAATTATGATTACAGTTGATAACATTATGGATGAAGTTTTTAATTCTTTTGAGTTAAAAATAGCCATTAATAATTCAAAGAATACAACACCAGGGAGAGACATGATCAGTTATAGTATGTTAAAAAATTTACCAGAGGTGGCCTTTAAAGCAATATTGGATCTTTATAACCATATATGGAGTGAAGGCATATTACCCAAAGATTGGAAAAGTGCAATAGTGATACCAATAGTGAAACCAGGGAAACATGCAACAAAAGCTAATAGTTACAGACCAATTGCCCTTCGTCGACATTATGTAAAGTCATGGAGAAAATGATAGTTAGAAGGATGAGTTATTTTTTAGAAAAAAAAGAAATATTAACATCAAATCAGAGTGGTTTTAGGAAAAAGAGGTCTACACTGGATGTTCTAATATTATTTGAAAATGATGTTAAAAAATCTCTTTTAATGAAAGAATATTTGGTTGCTGTTTTCTTTGACATTGAAAAAGCATATGATACTCTATGGAGGGAAGGATTGTTAATTAAGCTAAATAAAATTGGAGTTGGGGGAAGAATGTATAATTGGATATTAGATTTCCTGTTTGAACGTACTTTTCAAGTAAGAATAGGGGAAGAAATGTCAACATCTTATGATATTCTGAATGGGACCCCACAAGGAAGTGTAATTTTGTTTAATTTAATGATTAATGATATATTTGAAAAACTTAACCCTAATATTGGAAAGGCATTGTATGCAGATGATGGAGCAGTATGGAAAAGAGGTAGGAATCTAAGGAGTATAGTAAAAGGAGTACAGGATGCAATACATGAAGTTGAAAGATGGTCAGTAGACTGGGGATTAAAGTTTTCAGTATCAAATACTCAATATATGATTTTTACAAAGAAGAAGAAGATGGAACAAATTACACTGAAATTATATGATCAACCATTAGAAAGAGTTTCAGAATTCAAATATCTTGGACTAATCTTTGATGGAAAATTAACATGGAAGAGACATATTAAAAAAATTGAAAATAAATGTAAAGGTATAATAAATTGTATGGTAGCAATATCTAAGTATGAATGGGGAGCAAGTAAGAAATCATTATTGCATGTATATCAAGCATTAGTTCGCTCTAGTATAGATTATGGATGTATAGTGTATGGGGATGGATCTAAATTAGAGATGAAGAAATTGGAAAATATTCAATCTAAAGCACTTAGAATCTGTTGTGGGGCAATAAGATCAACCCCTTTAGACGCCATTAGGGTTGAAATGGGGGAGATGCCATTAGATTTGAGAAGAGAGAAAATGTCTTTGATGTATTGGGTTAATCTACAGGGAAGAGAAAGAAATCACCATACACGAGCGGTTTTAAAAGATTGTTGGGAATATAAAAAGAATGGAGGAAATAGTTTTGGATGGAAATATGAGCAATGGGTGAAGGAGTGTGACCTGAAAGATGAAGTTATCTGTCACCACTACATGGTGTATCAGTATGGCATATTACTGAACCTCTTGTTGAAATGAGAGTATTAGATGCCCGGGAAAAAGAAGAAGGGTATAGTAATAGTTTTGAAATCAGTGGTTTTATGAGAGAAATATTTTATTCTTTTTTACAGATTTATACAGATGGATCTAAAGACCCAGTGAGTCAGAAAGTGGGTATAGGAGTGTATATTCCCAGATTTAAATCACAAATAATTTTAAGATTAAGTGATAAATTATCTGTATATTCCACAGAATTAATTGCTATAATAGTAGGATTGCAGTGGGTTGAACAGGTTAAGCCAAATAGGGTTGTAATTTGCTCAGACTCTTCATCAGCTCTCAAAAGTATAATGTCAACAAGAACTGATAGAGAAGACTTGTTGGTGGACATTTATACATTATTATACAGACTGAAAGCAGAGGGTATAGTAGTATATTTCTGTTGGGTACCAGCACACATAGGGATAGTAGGGAACGAAAAGGCTGATCAATTAGCAAAAGAAGCATTAAAGAAAAACTTGGTTGATGTTAAGGTACCCCTGGGAAGAAGTGAGGTAAAATCAGTGATAAATAAGGAAATAATAAAACTGTGGCAACAAAGATGGGAAAATAGTAGTACAGGCAGATGGTATTATAATATTGAAAAATCAGTAAGGAAAAATGAACAATTTAATGGAAGACATAGAAAGGAAGAAGTTATGATATCAAGATTAAGGTTTGGACATATAGGATTCAACACTTGCAATAATGGGGAAGCATGAAAACGGTATGTGTGATACGTGTGATGTAATAGAAACAATAGAACATGTGTTTTTTAAGTGTAATAAATATCATGATGAGCGTATTAGTCTTTTCAGCAACATAAAGAATAAACCAGTGAGTGTAGTGGATCTATTGGGAAAGGATTTGAGAGATAATCAGGTATATATGGCGGTTTTAACCTTTTTAAAGCGTACAGGATTAGAGTATAGCATATAGATAATGCTTTCATCCATCTCAGAGAGTAAGGAGCCTACTGTGGAAGCTGGAGGAGCTGAACACGCAGCGGCAGGTAAAGCATGGGATCTGATCCTTTGGGGTGGGTGGGGCAATTAAATAAAAATTATACAGATACATCACCCATGCAAGTAAATAAGGTATACAGTAGGTGGCGGTAATACTCCAAAGGAGTGAATGGCCATACAACAAGAAGAAGAAGAAGAGGAAGGGAGAGAGAGCTGGGACTGGGACCTCGCGCCAACACGCCGGAGAAAAACCTGAGTGAACCTGAGTGAGAGCTGAGAGACAAGCTGCCGTCTTACAGAGTGATGGAGTATATTGTTGATGATGCGCCCACGTGAGCCCTTTTTGTTTTGTTTTGTTGTACATTTATGAGTAATAAAGTGCAGTCCCAGTCACGCCGACCCCGCCTTCTTCCTTCCCCACGCACACAGACCACAGACCTCACCTCACCGAACCACAACGACATGAGGAGAAAGACGAGGAAGTAGCTTATTGCTTATTTTAGAACAAGCAAAGGAACGACTTGTACGTTTACAGCAACAGTTGGGCAAACCTTCTCTTAAATGACAGCAGGAGGTAGACACACACTGGAACAGCAGGTGTCTAGACTAGGGTTGCACAGTTTACCGGTACTATGGTAGTATCGCGATATTAAGGGTCCGAAATATTGTCGTGCCACTGTATTTTTAAAACGTTTGTATCGTCCAAAAGTTTCTACCATAAGAAGGCATATGATACTATTTTAAATAGCTTAAGAGCTGTATTATACTATACAGAATAAAAAAGAAAGAAACATTAAACACAGGAAATGAGACTCTTCCTTAAACACACATTGACCCCAGACCACATTTTTCCAGGCGTTACTGTCAAACTGCGACACTCAACTCAAACACATAAAATTATTATTCAAGTTTAGGCTAAATGAATGAAATGCACTATAAAAACAATAATAAACATCACATTTTTAAGGGACAGCAGTTTCACCCCCTCCGTCTCACCTGCCCACAATATTTTGCATTGGGTTTAATTTATTTCATATAAATTTACATTTAAAAAAGAGGAACCTCAATTAAAATATATTCTTATAGGCTAATTCACTTGACACAGGCTACATTTAATTTCTACTTTTTGTATGGTTAGTCTACGTGTCAATACAGCCAGTGCCTCCCCGTCTTCAATGATGCCATTCTCCTCGCAACAAGTCTCATGAAACCAGTACTCTTGGGATCATTTTCATCACCAAATTTGGCTTTACAAATATTGCAAATGTCCTGGCCATCCGAGCTTATACCCTCCATCTTCCTTGTTTTTAATTTTTTTTTTTTAGGGCAATAAATGAAATGTTGAATGAGAGAATATGAAAGCTAACTAAATGTATGAGAGGTATATAAAAAGGAAACTAAATTTCCCCATTAGAATGATTTAAATGGCTGTCCCAGTTTGCCAGTAATACCCTGTCCCAGTTTAACAATATGCTACTAATATGCTACTAATGTTTCAAAATCGCATTTGAAAAAAACTAGATGATTAATATTAAGATTTTATAATATTGAGATTTTTTTAATTATTAGATTCACCAATACATAACATAACAAAATATATAACAATTATAAACGATCCATGAGTTTTTTTTTTTATAATAACCTTAACACTATTCACCTCAAAATGCTATGTCATTTTACTTCGTTTTTTTACGATTGCTTACACACTAAAATTAAAACTTTCCCACAATTAGCAAAACCTTACACTCAAGGAGCTTCAGATGAGAAGGGAAGAGGGTAGAGAGGGGTATAGAGGTGAAGAGAGGGGTAGAGAGGGGAAGAGATTAGTAGTGGGAAGTTCGTATCATTTTACTGACTCGGATCTTTGAGTCTCGTTCAGCAAAATGAACGAATCTTTTTTCGAGTCATTTCGAGTCATTTCGTTCATTTCAGCAAAATATAATTAAAATGACATGTTAAATAGTCCAACACATCTAGTACTTATGAAAATGTTGATTACATTTGTAAAACTAAATAAAAATAAAATATAGGGTACTGCAACCAAAGCCAAATTTTAAGAAACTGAAATGTTTAGTTAATTGATTGGTTGTTGGGTCAGGCTATTGCAGTCTAAATCTTAGTTCACCTCACCTCCTGATCCGAGACATTCTTTCTTTTGCAACTTCATATTTATCACGTTTGTTCTCCGCCTCTCGTGTCTTTGAACTCCTCGAGACGTTAGTGGTCAACTCGTCTGTGTCTGACTCTGATCAGATCTAGGGCTGGGCTGCCCGGGCCGTGTGAAAGGTCCAGAAACAAAAATTATTAGTTCATCTTTCGAGTCTCTCGAGTTCGGGTTCGGCCGGTTCCGAGTCTTTCGTTCTTCCTGTCAGTCCCATAGAGTCTGTGTTGTCAGAAGCGGAAATAGAAAAGATTAGTTCTTTCGAGTTCGGGTTCGGCCGGTTCCGAGTCTTTCGTTCTTCCTGTCAGTCCCATAGAGTCTATGTTGTCAGTAACGGAAACAGACAAGATGAGTTCTTACGAGTCTTTCGGGTTTGAGTCGTTCGTTCTTTTGTCACGTGACTTGTCACTGTATTGAACACTACTTCACAACCTTTTTTTAGTAACAAGCACTTAGTTATTTATTTATTTATTTATTTTTATATATAATTCTCAGTTAATATCAGACATGAACAAATATGGGAAATATACTGACTATTCAAGTCTAACATCACAAATTCAATTAGACACTTACTAATTTTGAATTAATTGTATTTTATTTTTCTCTATTTAGTTGTTATATAATTTTGTTGTCCTTGTGTTATTAATGAAAAAAATCTTGAATAGTCAATATATTTCCCATATTTGTATATGTCTGATATTAACTGAGAATTATATAAAAAAATTTAAATAAAAGAAAAATATAACTACGTGCTTGTTACTAAAAAGGTTGTGAAGTAGTGTTCAATACGGTGACAAGTCACGTGACAAAAGAACGAACGACTCAAACCCGAAAGACTCATAAGAACTAATCTTTTCTGTTTCCGTTACTGACAGCATAGGCTCTATGGGACTGACAGGAAGAATGAAAGACTCGAAACCGGCCGAACCCGAACTCGAAAGAACTAATCTTTTCTGATTCCGCTTGTGACAACATAGACTCTATGGGACTGACAGGAAGAACGAAAGAGATTCAGAACCCATATGTTGCGTAATGCGCATGTGCGGTCAACGCAAAATGAACGAATCACTCTCTGAGACAACTCGGTAGTCCCGAGTCATATTAAAGATTCGTTCAAAATGAACGAATCGTTCATGAACGACACATCACTAGAAGAGATGGGAAGGGGGGATGAGAAGGGAAGAGGGGGGTAGGAAGAGGTAGACCTGGAGTAGGATATGGCCAAAGAAGACAGGGACCAAATTCATCAGATGCAATTTGGGCAACCCTGGTACCCATGGGTACTACTGAGTACCCATGGGTTGACATTGAGAGAGGCTGGACAGAGACTTCAGCCCAACCTCAGCAGATATAAAAAACAAACCTTTGAAAATGCACGAATGAATCAAATGATTTTACAATGTAGAAATAAATAAATCAATATTTTCATCAATATGCAGTACTGGTCTTGTGTGTACTGTTTGGTCAATATATTCATATACTTTACTCTAACAATATCTTAGAAAAAAAAAAATCAAACCCAGATTATATCATTAGAAAAGTAGACATTTTACAATTGTTTAAGATTGAGAACAGCAGTCACTGTGTAACTGCTTAAAAAAGGCTGAAGTCATATGAAATATGTGTGTTTCATATGGTAACAAAATATTGTTTTTACAAAGTTGTGTATAGTTTTGACAAACGTGTTCCATTTTGCAAATGATCTGAAGTATTGTGCTACTTTTGTGTAGGGTTGTGTTAATTGTGTGTAGTGTTTTGACAAAGCAGGCCCTTTTTACAAAATTGTGCTTAAGCAATTGAAAAAAACTGCAACATCCCGATTCACTGCAAGGTTGTTGAATATGGTAAGCCACACCCCCCAGAAGTGATGTCATAGCCACAGAACTTTTTTTTTCTTTTTTTTATCACATACTTCCTTATGATGAGCTCAGTAAATGCATCTTCATGTAAGAATTTGTAGATATTTTGACTGAAAAAAAAAACACTGTAAAGTAAGAAGAGCATTTTTTTGCAGTGCAGTTGCCAGATCTGTCATGAGTAGTTATTAGTATCCTCATCAGAACAGGTGTCTGCAGACACGCGTGAGCTGTCTGCTTCCATTAAAACTCAACTGTTGAATTAACATGTTATATTACACAGTGCAAACTCATAAAACCCACCAGGTACTCCAACAACCTCTGCCACCCTCCTCCAGGCAGAACGAAGTAGGATGTCTATAAACCTGCGAAGGACTTTCCCCAGTCTCCATGTGCTCTACTTCTATTGGATAGTCGCGTCGCGGTCAACAGATTAATTTGCATAAAGATGGGAATCGGTCAGCTTTTTTGACGCGCAGCATCTTCTAAAATGCAAGCGAAAAATCCCAGAATGCTATGCGGGCGCGTTAAAGTCCCTTGACGTCACCCATAGGAATAAAGTGGATCTGTACGGCCATCCTTTTTGACTCGCAGCATTTTGTCAAATGCAGCGCCGCCTTCCTGGAATGCTATACGGGCGTGTTAAAGTTGCTTGACGTCACCCATAGAAATGAAGTGGAGTGCAGCGCGACAGAAGTGTTGCACGGACAAGTGGATCTGCACCGTTAGTCTCTCTGTTTATCTACTGCAGTCAGCCAGATCGGGGCCGTATCAAGATCAGATGGTGGACCTGCGCCTGGACATGACCAACGCATCCCTGAAATGTCTGCAGAGTGCGTGTCAATTAAACTCCTCTGTAAATGCTGTATCGACACGACAACCTTAATAAAACCGTTTCTGGCATGATGACTCCAATCTCACTGCAAAAAACGCTCTTCTTACTTAATATTTTTGTCTTGTTTCTATTCTAAATGTCTACAAATTCTTAAATCAAGATGCATTTACTAGATAAGTAAAATGACATAAGATATTTTTCTTGAAAATAAAATCTAAATGAAGTGATTTTCTGCTTAAAACAGGCAAATTTATCTGCCAATGGGGTGAGAAAAATAATCTTGTTTCTGATTGAAATCTTGTTTCTTGTTTCTGTCCCAATCAGAAATAAGATTATTTTTCTCACCCCATTGGCAGATAATTTTGCTTGTTTTAAGCAAAAACTCACTTCATTTTAATTTGATTTTCAAGAAACAAGAACAAATATTTTTATGTAATTTTACTTATCTAGTAAATTAATCTTGATTTAAGAATTTTTAGATATTTGGACTGGAAACAAGAAAAAATGACTAAGTAATAAGAGCATTTTTTGACCAGATGGCAACTATATTAGCCTTGTTATTGTATAGATCTCAAATTCCTTTACCATTAGCTAGATGATGTATTCTCTTTTCATTGGTTAAAACTTTTCTACCCCCCTTTACATCCTATGTATATATTCTGCATCCCTGGTCTTAATAAAAGGAGATTGTTTGAGATACTCTCCCTCAGCGCTGAGACTTGTTTATTCAACTGCCAATTCAGGATTGGGATGAGGCATTATATTAAGGACTAAGAACCTAACAGTTGATTAGAGTGAGATCTTTGTACCGTGTCCGGGCGTGGTTCGTTTAGCCGGCCCTGGCCTGCTTGGAAGAGGTGGGCCAGAGCACAGTACAGTTGAGCTCGGACACGGCATCCATGCAGTGTGATTGCTAACCATGCCAGAGCATGGAACAGCTGTGTGCTACTGTCATCATTACGACAGCAAACACCAAACTATTACTACTTGGATACAATTTTCGATTAAATCAATTATATTTAGGTTTAGAACGGTCCTGGTTCTCACCTCATTGATGGACATGAATTGTAGTTTGAGAGTAAAGCTGTAAATTCCTCTATCAAAGTCAGCTGCCTCTGTAATAATCTTCTGATATGTGCAGCACAATCAAGTGAAAATTGCTGCGCAGGATAAATTATCAATCTAATAGGCAGTCTATTAGCGAAATAAGCACTTTTCTTCCTGTCTTCTTCTTAAAAAAAAGTGGAGGAGACCACGTTGTGGCCAAGATATGTGCTGTTGAGGCTACTATCTCTGTGTGTCCGATATGGCAGGCTTGGCAGCTTGCGTTTGACAGCAAAAAGAAATTTCACCGATGTGGAAGATGCAACAAGCTAAAATGTAGATATCGTCCAACCTAGTGTAACCATGTCAGTCAATCAGCCATGGTGAGGATGTGACCCTGTCATCAAGAAGTATCTGACGAAAGAAAGCACCCTTCATTTTCTGATGGATCGTCAAGATTTGGAAGACCACTTCATGCTTAAAGGGTTAGTTCACCCAAAAATGAAAATTAGCCCATAATTTACTCACCCTCAAGTAATCCTAGGTGTATATGACATTCTTCTTTCAGACGAATAAAATCAGAGTTATGTTACATAATGACAGGCTAATCCAAGCATTAGAATTGCAGTAATAGTGGTTCTGTTTTTGAAGTCCATAAAAAAGTGCATCTGTCCATCAAATAACATGCTTCACGCGGCTCCGGGGTGTTTATAAAGGCCGAAAGTTTACATGATACATTTTTAAATATAGATATGTTTCTTACACAAATGCATCGGTTCGTTTCAGAAGGCCTTTATTAATACCCCGGAGCCGAGTGGAGCATGTTATTTGACGGACAGATGCACTTTTTATGGACTTCAAAAACAGAACAACTAAAAATATATTTTTTATAATGTTTTATAATTTCTTACATTCTAAAATCTATTTGTTTATACATATATATATATTTTTAAAGAAATTAGTTTGACTATTACTGCTCACTGCAACATTTTGTTTAAAAACTAATATGCACACATTTTTTGGTGACATAGTGGATTGTGATCCTTGGATTGTGAGTGTTGGTCAAATTTGGTAATTTGGTCTTTCTTTTGAAGGAAAACATCCCATAAAAGTTGGAAGCAGATGATTTTTATGATAAAGCTGACATTTACAACCTTCTTCAAGAATTTCCCATGGTACTTGTCTTTAAAGACAATCGACAGACATTAGGACAGCGACATGTCATCAAGCCTGTCGCCGTATGCCTCACCCAAAGTCTTAACAAGCTACTATCAGACTGCAAAGGACAGGGAGGGTACACGAACAGTTGGGCTGCCTTCCAACTTGAGCTGGCTCTCGAAAAGCTTCTCTTTGGAAAGCCATACCACAGAGCTTCAGCACCATTCTCTGTCAGCTTGGGCACAAATAGCACAGACACAAACAGGTTGACTAAAAGAAGAGGCTTTCTTGGCTTATATCCTGCCAGAACCACAAACTTGGGAGAATCTCCACCGTGGGTTTGTCAATGGGTTTCATGTGGGCCCCATCTGAATTAGCCCATGTGAATCCCATATGGGGCCTGACTGGGGTTAATGTAAGCAAATAAGTGACTTGTGACCCAGCCAACAAAACAACTGTAGGGGCCAATGTGGGCCCCATATGGGCTGTAAACACGGGGCCTAGATGGGTTTGTCCGCGGGTTCCATGTGGGCCCTGTATGCATTAACCCATATAAATGCCATATAGAACCTAAGTGGGGCCCAAATGGGAAACATTCATGATCATACATCGGCTTACAATATACATCTGCTTGACTATTCCACTGGTCATTTATCTACAAAAACAAAAAAAAACAAATCTATAAAAAATTAATTACAAAATATGAAAATAAAATGGATGAGAGACCGCCTGGGAATACCAGGTGCTGTATGAAAAAAAAAAAATATTTAAAGTTCAATATATCAAGTACTTTATTATAATTCATACATTTTCAATTAAAGTTTTTGTAAAGTGTCAAAAACCAACATTACCATTTTATTTTAAAACAGGGTGATACTATCCCAACAGTTCACATGGGCTTTGATATATGAAAGTTCATCATGACATAAGAATATTCTGTATGTTTCAGAGCTGAAAACGTCCTTGTTAGTCAAAGAAAAGCTTTTATAGACACCAGGCCCAGAAAACGAGAGCTGGAATCCAATGACGTCATGGGAAGAAGAAACACAACTCAACTGATGAATATGTATGCTTGCTTCTGAAGCCCCGCCCACAGAGTCGAGGCGCCACAGGTTTACAGAGCAGTGATCACGAGCAAAGTAATATATTGTTCTGTGCCAGGTTGTGGAATAACACAGTCGCTGCATAAGCTTCCTTCGGATGCTACTATTAGGAATGAGTGGTTGAACTTTATTTTTAATGAAGTTCCAGCTCAAGTGGGGAAGACATGTACATGTGTTCCCTTCATTTCACTACGGAATCGTTTGTAAACAAGTCTCAGGTGCTGGATTTGCAGACACAGTGTTGTGCCTTCTATATTGGATTCGACAGGAAGGGTGCAACAAACTTATGTGAGTAAAACGTCTTTTTTATATGTAATGGTAGTCCCGGGGCTACGGGCTACCAAAACGTAAGCCCATCGGCAGGCCTATGCATCTCAAATAGTGAAATAATATTCCATTCTTGATCTGGGTGCGCGCACACGTGTGTGTGTGTGTGTGTGTGTGTGTGTGTGTGTGTGTGTGTGTGTGTGTGTGTGCGTGTGTGCGGTTCATGCTTATCGACCGATCAGGCGGGCCATGTAATACAGAAATAATATTCCAATCAATCTCGGGTGGATGACAAATAAATCATTGTGTTTGTTTGATAAAGACGTTTACGAGCCCTGTGATCGAGAGAATCATTCCGGTTGCCACTTTCAAAACGATCCCTCCCTAATGTAAACTGACAGGGGAGCTGAAGCTCGTTAAATATGCAAATCATATCCAATCCTAGCCGTGGGCGTTTACTTCCAAGTCTCCATCAAAACCCATCGTTCAGGAGAAAGCCTCAAAACCAGTGTCGAAAATAGCCTACTATTACTTATTCATTATGATGTTTTTGAATGTAAAAACCACACGAACGTCATTAGTTGACCTCAGACAACAGTATAAAAACATTTAAAAAGCAAGTTCAAGACACCTTTAATTTGCAATTTATTTCAACAATATGTATATGTAAAATGTAACAAACACTGTAATAGTGTTACCCATATTTGTTACTATTTACTGCTGTAGATAGAATAACTAAGCCAAATAGTACCAAACTGATGCTTTACGTCTCTGTAACATTACAAGCTTTAGCAAGATATGATAAGTTTGATGATCCAATCAAGATTTTATATGTATTCAGGGCCTTAAATTAATTTACCCTCTTAGCTGACTCTTGTGAGAGGGTTTTTTTTAATTTGAGGGGTGGAGGGGGCATTTTATTTTTTAGACATTTTAAAAATATATACACACCGGACTGCAACCGTGTGCAGCGTGAACTCTTTAATCAATTAATGCACCGCATATTCACGGCAAACTGAGTGATGTAAATCTGGCATTTTGATTGTTATTTATGCATGGATGTTTTACAGAATGGTTCAATATTATATTGAGAATTGTAGTATCCGTAAGTGTGTATTGTGAAAAGTGATTTAAACATAAATCTGCATGAATAGTTAAACATTAAAACACATTTACCACATATGACATCAAAGAGGCATAGATCTCAGCCAAAGAGATTGTACTGGATCGCCAGATCGTTTGATATGAGGAATCGCATCATCCTCCTCATAGCATCGTCTAATGAAGAGCCACACATATCTGCAACCTTTGCAGCCTAAGTACAAACACAAACAAATTATTTGTAGATGACATGCATAAATCAGTTCAACTGCAGAGTGATCTCAGAACATGAAGTTCATTTTAGATTTTCTCTCTTACAGTGTTGGCAATAGTACTGACTTAGGTACTGATATCTTTTAAATAATAGTACTATTTTTAATAATAATAATCATTTTTATTTATATAACGCATTTCCAATACCCAAAATGTGGCGATACCAGCATTTCCAGCACTTGTGTTCACGCATTTAACAGATATGTCTGATTAACTATAACAATCATCGCTTCACCCTCCTCACTTTGTCACGTTAATACAATGGAAAACTGGTGCGAGGACTCAAGTGCAGTGATGAGGAATTTATTAACAAAACAAAACATAAACTCAAAACAAAACCCACGAGGGGGAAAAATACATAATCAAAAACACAAAAACACATACCGACACGGGGAATTCACGGGGAAACGGGAGACGTAGACATTACAAGGATCCGACAAAGACTGACAAACACAAGGGCTATATAAAGGGGAGAAATCAAACTGGGAATGAGGTGGCACAGGTGGGGCAAATGAAACCAATAATCAGATAACAAGGGGGAGGGATCAAACAATGACAGCGGCACATGGCCACACTAACAAAACCCACATGTGCACACAAGACAGGACAGGCATGTGACATAACCTCTCTACGGAGCGGCTACCAGACGCTCCATCAGCCGAGGGCGGGGCAAGAAAGACAGACCAGGGAGGGACGGAGGGAGGCAGACCAGGGAGGGACGGGAGGGACAGACCAGGAGGGACGGGAGAGGGACGGACCAGGGCGGCACGGGAGGGACGGACCAGGGCGGCACGGGAGGGACGGACCAGGCGGGACGGACCAGGGCGGGCGTGAGGGACGGACCAGGGCGGCACGGGAGGGACGGACCAGGGCGGGACGGGGGAACGGACCAGGGCGGGACGGGGGGAGGACAGACCAGGGCGGGACGGGGGGACAGACCAGGGCGGGACGGGGGGAGGACAGACCAGGGCGGGACGGGGGACAGACCAGGGCGGGACGGGGGGACAGACCAGGGCGGGACGGGGACAGACCAGGGCGGGACGGGGGGACAGACCAGGGCGGGACGGGGGGGACAGACCAAGGCGGGACAGGGGACAGACCAGGGCGGGACGGGGGGACAGACCAGGGCGGGACGGGGGGACAGACCAGGGCGGGACGGGGACAGACCAGGGAGAAACAGATAAGGAAGGGGAAAACAAGGAGGGACAGGGAACACAAAGAGTTCAGGCGGCCAGGGGCCGGAGTGGCCAGCAGAGTTCAGGCGGCCGGAGGGGCCGGAGTGACCAGCAAAGTTCAGGCGGCCGGGGGCTGGAGTGGCCAGCAGAGTTCAGGCGGCCGGAGTGGCCAGCAGAGTTCAGGCGGCCGGGGGCCGGAGTGGCCAGCAGAGTTCAGGCGGCGGAGGGGCCGGAGTGGCCAGCAGAGTTCATGTGGCCGGGGCTGGAGTGGCCAGCAGAGTTCAGACGGCCGGGGGCCGGAGTGGCCAGCAGAGTTCAGGCGGGCGGGGAGCCGGAGTGGCCAGCAGAGTTCAGGCGACCGGGATGGCCAGCAGAGTTCAGGCGGGCGGGGACCTGGAGTGGCCAGCAGAGTTCAGGCGGCCGGGGGCCGGAGTGGCCAGCAGAGTTCAGGTGGCTCGGGCAGAGCAGGGCGCCGTTGCGGCGCGGGCAGAGCAGGGCGCCGTTGCGGCGCCGGGCAGAGCAGGGCGTCGTTGGCGCGGGCAGAGCAGGGCGCCGCGTTGCGGCGCTGGCAGAGCAGGGCGCTGGGGTGACGCGGCCAGAGCAGGGCGCCGGGCGGCGCTGGAAGAGGAGGTCGCCGTTGCACCGCTGGAAGAGCAGAGCACCGGGCGGCACTTCCAGCACAGAGTCCGCCGGCACCGGGACCACCGGCACCCTCGAACTGGGACCACTGGCCCAGGGACCACCGGCACAGGGACCACCGGCAAAGGGACCACCGGAATATGATCCACCGGAACAGGGACCACCGCACTCGGACCACCGGAACAGGGACCACCGGCAGAGGGACTACGGCACAGGGACCACCGGCACAGGGACCACCGGCACAGTCACGGAGCGCTCCTTCCCTTTCCTCCTCCGCTTACGGACCACCGGTACAGGGACCACCGGTACAGGGACCACCGAACACGATCCACCGGCACAGGGGCCACCGAACACGATCCACCGGGATTGGGACCACCGAACACGATCCACCGCACAGGGACCACCGAACACGATCCACCGCCCAGGGACCACCGGAACACGACCGACCGGCACAGGGACCACCGAACACGATCCACCGCACCGGGACCACCGGAACACGATCCACCGGGACAGGAACCACCGGAACACGACCCACCGGGACCGGGACCACCGGCACAGGGACCACCGGAACAGGGACCACCGGCACAGGGACCACCGGCACAGGGACCACCGGCACAGGGACCACCGGCACAGTCACGGAGCGCTCCTTCCCTTTCCTCCTCCGCTTACGGACCACCGGTACAGGGACCATCGGTACAGGGACCACCGGAACCCGGACCCACGGAGCTCTCCGAATGGGGGTCCTCGGAGGAAGGGAGTCCAGCTGGTCCACGAACTCCCAAAAGTCCGGGGTCCCCATCCTGTCGACCTCCGTGGGACTCAGAGGCATGTCCAGGCAGAGGTTGAAGACCTCTGCCTTCTCTGCCTCATTAAGGTACAGGTGATGCACCTCTCTGAGGAATTGGCAGGCAAACTCTCGTACACCCGCCCCCTGTTGACGGATGTACCTCGAGTTTACCTGCCGCATCACCTGTACATGTCTGTTCAGCTCCATCTCCGGTGAAACAAACAACAAAAAACCAAAACTCCTCCTGCTGAGTCCTCAAGTTGGTCGGATCCTTCTGTCACGTTAATACAAAGGAAAAACTGGTGCGAGGACTCAAGTGCAGTGATGAGGAATTTATTAACAAAACAAAACATAAACTCAAAACAAAACCCACGAGGGGGAAAAATACATAATCAAAAACACAAAAACACATACCGACACGGGGAATTCACGGGGAAACGGGAGACGTAGACATTACAAGGATCCGACAAAGACTGACAAACACAAGGGCTATATAAAGGGGAGAAATCAAACTGGGAATGAGGTGGCACAGGTGGGGCAAATGAAACCAATAATCAGATAACAAGGGGGAGGGATCAAACAATGACAGCGGCACATGGCCACACTAACAAAACCCACATGTGCACACAAGACAGGACAGGCATGTGACATAACCTCTCTCACGGAGCGGCTACCAGACGCTCCATCAGCCGAGGGCGGCAAGAAAGACAGACCAGGAGGGACGGGAGGGGCAGACCAGGGAGGGACGGGAGGGACAGACCAGGGAGGGACGGGAGAGGGACGGACCAGGGCGGCACGGGAGGGACGGACCAGGGCGGCACGGGAGGGACGGACCAGGGCGGGACGGACCAGGGCGGGGCGTGAGGGACGGACCAGGGCGGCACGGGAGGGACGGACCAGGGCGGGACGGGGAACGGACCAGGGCGGACGGGGACAGACCAGGGCGGACGGGGGACAGACCAGGGCGGGACGGGGGGGACAGACCAGGGCGGGACGGGGGACAGACCAGGGCGGGACGGGGGGACAGACCAGGGCGGACGGGGACAGACCAGGGCGGGACGGGGGACAGACCAGGGCGGGACGGGGGGACAGACCAAGGCGGGACAGGGGACAGACCAGGGCGGGACGGGGGACAGACCAGGGAGAAACAGATAAGGAAGGGGAAAACAAGGAGGGACAGGGAACACAAAGAGTTCAGGCGGCCAGGGGCCGGAGTGGCCAGCAGAGTTCAGGCGGCCGGAGGGGCCGGAGTGACCAGCAAAGTTCAGGCGGCCGGGGGCTGGAGTGGCCAGCAGAGTTCAGGCGGCCGGAGGGCCAGCAGAGTTCAGGCGGCCGGGGGCCGGAGTGGCCAGCAGAGTTCAGGCGGCCGGAGGGGGCCGGAGTGGCCAGCAGAGTTCATGTGGCCGGGGCTGGAGTGGCCAGCAGAGTTCAGACGGCCGGGGGCCGGAGTGGCCAGCAGAGTTCAGGCGGGCGGGGAGCCGGAGTGGCCAGCAGAGTTCAGGCGACCGGGATGGCCAGCAGAGTTCAGGCGGGCGGGGACCTGGAGTGGCCAGCAGAGTTCAGGCGGCCGGGGGCCGGAGTGGCCAGCAGAGTTCAGGTGGCTCGGGCAGAGCAGGGCGCCGCTGCGCGCGCGGGCAGAGCAGGGCGTCGTTGCGCGCGGGCAGAGCAGGGCGCCGTGGCGGCGCGGGCAGAGCAGGGCGTCGTTGCGGCGCGGCAGAGCAGGGCGCTGGGGTGACGCGGCCAGAGCAGGGCGCCGGGCGGCGCTGGAAGAGGAGGTCGTCGTTGCACCGCTGGAAGAGCAGAGCACCGGGCGGCACTTCCAGCACAGAGTCCGCCGCACCGGGACCACCGGCACCCGAACTGGGACCACTGGCCCAGGGACCACCGGCACAGGGACCACCGGCAAAGGGACCACCGAATATGATCCACCGGAACAGGGACCACCGGCACTCGGACCACGGAACAGGGACCACCGGCAGAGGGACTACCGGCACAGGGACCACCGGCACAGGGACCACCGGCACAGTCACGGAGCGCTCCTTCCCTTTCCTCCTCCGCTACGGACCACCGGTACAGGGACCACCGGTACAGGGACCACCGAACACGATCCACCGGCACAGGGGCCACCGGAACACGATCCACCGGGATTGGGACCACCGAACACGATCCACCGGCACAGGGACCACCGAACACGATCCACCGCCCAGGGACCACCGAACACGACCGACCGCACAGGGACCACCGAACACGATCCACCGGCACCGGGACCACCGGAACACGATCCACCGGGACAGGAACCACCGAACACGACCCACCGGGACCGGAACCACCGGCACAGGGACCACCGGAACAGGGACCACCGGCACAGGGACCACCGGCACAGGGACCACCGGTACAGGGACCACCGGCACAGTCACGAGCGCTCCTTCCCTTTCCTCCTCCTACGGACCACCGGTACAGGGACCATCGGTACAGGGACCACCGGAACCCGGACCCACGGAGCTCTCCGAATGGGGGTCCTCGGAGGAAGGGAGTCCAGCTGGTCCACGAACTCCCAAAAGTCCGGGGTCCCCATCCTGTCGACCTCCGTGGGACTCAGAGGCATGTCCAGGAAGAGGTTGAAGACCTCTGCCTTCTCTGCCTCATTAAGGTACAGGTGATGCACCTCTCTGAGGAATTGGCAGGCAAACTCTCGTACACCCGCCCCCTGTTGACGGATGTACCTCGAGTTTACCTGCCGATCACCTGTACATGTCTGTTCAGCTCCATCTCCGTGAAACAAACAACAAAAAAAAAAACCAAACTCCTCCTGCTGAGTCCTCAAGTTGGTGGATCCTTCTGTCACGTTAATACAAAGGAAAAACTGGTGCGAGGACTCAAGTGCAGTGATGAGAATTTATTAACAAAACAAAACATAAACTCAAAACAAAACCCACGAGGGGAAAAATACATAATCAAAAACACAAAAACACATACCGACACGGGAATTCACGGGAAACGGGAGACGAGACATTACAAGGATCCGAAAGACTGACAAACACAAGGGCTATATAAAGGGAGAAATCAAACTGGGAATGAGGTGGCACAGGTGGGGCAAATGAAACCAATAATCAGATAACAAGGGGAGGGATCAAACAATGACAGCGGCACATGGCCACACTAACAAAACCCACATGTGCACACAAGACAGGACAGGCATGTGACATAACCCTCTCTACGGAGCGGCTACCAGACGCTCCATCAGCCGAGGGCGGGGCAAGAAAGACAGACCAGGGAGGGACGGGGGGCAGACCAGGGAGGGACGGGAGGGACAGACCAGGAGGGACGGGAGAGGGACGGACCAGGGCGGCACGGGAGGGACGGACCAGGGCGGCACGGGAGGGACGGACCAGGCGGGACGGACCAGGGCGGGCGTGAGGGACGGACCAGGGCGGCACGGGAGGGACGGACCAGGGCGGGACGGGGGAACGGACCAGGGCGGGACGGGGACAGACCAGGGCGGGGGCGGGGGGGGACAGACCAGGGCGGGACGGGGGACAGACCAGGGCGGGACGGGGGACAGACCAGGGCGGGACGGGGGACAGACCAGGGCGGGACGGGGACAGACCAGGGCGGGACGGGGGACAGACCAGGGCGGACGGGGACAGACCAGGGCGGGACGGGGGGACAGACCAAGGCGGGACAGGGGACAGACCAGGGCGGGACGGGGGGACAGACCAGGGCGGGACGGGGACAGACCAGGGCGGGGGGGGGGACAGACCAGGAGAAACAGATAAGGAAGGGGAAAACAAGGGAGGGACAGGGAACACAAAGAGTTCAGGCGGCCAGGGGCCGGAGTGGCCAGCAGAGTTCAGGCGGCCGGAGGGGCCGGAGTGACCAGCAAAGTTCAGGCGGCCGGGGCTGGAGTGGCCAGCAGAGTTCAGGCGGCCGGAGTGGCCAGCAGAGTTCAGGCCGGGGGCCGGAGTGGCCAGCAGAGTTCAGGCGGCCGGAGGGGCCGGAGTGGCCAGCAGAGTTCATGTGGCCGGGGGCTGGAGTGGCCAGCAGAGTTCAGACGGCCGGGGGCCGGAGTGGCCAGCAGAGTTCAGGCGGGCGGGGAGCCGGAGTGGCCAGCAGAGTTCAGGCGACCGGGATGGCCAGCAGAGTTCAGGCGGGCGGGGACCTGGAGTGGCCAGCAGAGTTCAGGCGGCCGTGGGGCCGGAGTGGCCAGCAGAGTTCAGGTGGCTCGGGCAGAGCAGGGCGTCGTTGCGCGCGGGCAGAGCAGGGCGCCGTTGCGCGCGGGCAGAGCAGGGCGTCGTTGCGCGCGGGCAGAGCAGGGCGTCGTTGCGGCGCGGCAGAGCAGGGCGCTGGGGTGACGCCAGAGCAGGGCGCCGGGCGGCGCTGGAAGAGGAGGTCGCCGTTGCACCGCTGGAAGAGCAGAGCACCGGGCGGCACTTCCAGCACAGAGTCCGCCGGCACCGGGACCACCGGCACCCCGGAACTGGGACCACTGGCCCAGGGACCACCGGCACAGGGACCACCGGCAAAGGGACCACCGGAATATGATCCACCGGAACAGGGACCACCGCACTCGGACCACCGGAACAGGGACCACCGGCAGAGGGACTACCGGCACAGGGACCACCGGCACAGGGACCACCGGCACAGTCACGAGCGCTCCTTCCCTTTCCTCCGCCACGGACCACGGTACAGGGACCACCGGTACAGGGACCACCGAACACGATCCACCGCACAGGGGCCACCGAACACGATCCACCGGGATTGGGACCACCGGAACACGATCCACCGGCACAGGGACCACCGAACACGATCCACCGGCCCAGGGACCACTGGAACCGACCGACCGGCACAGGGACCACCGAACACGATCCACCGGCACCGGGACCACCGAACACGATCCACCGGGACAGGAACCACCGGAACACGACCCACCGGGACCGGGACCACCGGCACAGGGACCACGGAACAGGGACCACCGGCACAGGGACCACCGGCACAGGGACCACCGGTACAGGGACCACCGGCACAGTCACGGAGCGCTCCTTCCCTTTCCTCCTCCGCCACGGACCACCGGTACAGGGACCATCGGTACAGGGACCACGGAACCCGGACCCACGGAGCTCCGAATGGGGTCCTCGGAGGAAGGGAGTCCAGCTGGTCCACGAACTCCCAAAAGTCCGGGGTCCCCATCCTGTCGACCTCCGTGGGACTCAGAGGCATGTCCAGGAAGAGGTTGAAGACCTCTGCCTTCTCTGCCTCATTAAGGTACAGGTGATGCACCTCTCTGAGAATTGGCAGGCAAACTCTCGTACACCCGCCCCCTGTTGACGGATGTACCTCGAGTTTACCTGCCGCATCACCTGTACATGTCTGTTCAGCTCCATCTCCGTGAAACAAACAACAAAAAACAAAAACCAAACTCCTCCTGCTGAGTCCTCAAGTTGGTCGGATCCTTCTGTCACGTTAATACAAAGGAAAAACTGGTGCGAGGACTCAAGTGCAGTGATGAGAATTTATTAACAAAACAAAACATAAACTCAAAACAAAACCACGAGGGGAAAAATACATAATCAAAAACACAAAAACACATACCGACACGGAATTCACGGGAAACGGGAGACGTAGACATTACAAGGATCCGACAAAGACTGACAAACACAAGGGCTATATAAAGGAGAAATCAAACTGGGAATGAGGTGGCACAGGTGGGGCAAATGAAACCAATAATCAGATAACAAGGGGAGGGATCAAACAATGACAGCGGCACATGGCCACACTAACAAAACCCACATGTGCACACAAGACAGGACAGGCATGTGACATAACCCCTCTCACGGAGCGGCTACCAGACGCTCCATCAGCCGAGGGCGGGCAAGAAAGACAGACCAGGGAGGGACGGGAGGGGCAGACCAGGGAGGGACGGGAGGGACAGACCAGGGAGGGACGGGAGAGGGACGGACCAGGGCGGCACGGGAGGGACGGACCAGGGCGGCAGGGAGGGACGGACCAGGCGGACGGACCAGGGCGGGCGTGAGGGACGGACCAGGGCGGCACGGGAGGGACGGACCAGGGCGGACGGGGGGAACGGACCAGGGCGGGACGGGGGACAGACCAGGGCGGACGGGGGACAGACCAGGGCGGACGGGGGACAGACCAGGGCGGGACGGGGGGACAGACCAGGGCGGGACGGGGGGGACAGACCAGGGCGGGACGGGGGAGAGGACAGACCAAGGCGGGACGGGGGGACAGACCAGGGCGGGACGGGGGACAGACCAGGGCGGGACGGGGGAGAGGACAGACCAGGGCGGGACGGGGGAGGACAGACCAGGAGAAACAGATAAGGAAGGGGAAAACAAGGGAGGGACAGGGAACACAAAGAGTTCAGGCGGCCAGGGGCCGGAGTGGCCAGCAGAGTTCAGGCGGCCGGAGGGGCCGGAGTGACCAGCAAAGTTCAGGCGGCGGGGGGGCTGGAGTGGCCAGCAGAGTTCAGGCGGCCGGAGTGGCCAGCAGAGTTCAGGCGGCCGGGGCGGAGTGGCCAGCAGAGTTCAGGCGGCCGGAGGGGCCGGAGTGGCCAGCAGAGTTCATGTGGCCGGGGGCTGGAGTGGCCAGCAGAGTTCAGACGGCCGGGGGGCCGGAGTGGCCAGCAGAGTTCAGGCGGGCGGGGAGCCGGAGTGGCCAGCAGAGTTCAGGCGACCGGGATGGCCAGCAGAGTTCAGGCGGGCGGGGACCTGGAGTGGCCAGCAGAGTTCAGGCGGGGGGCCGGAGTGGCCAGCAGAGTTCAGGTGGCTCGGCAGAGCAGGGCGTCGTTGCGGCGCGGGCAGAGCAGGGCGTCGCGGCGCGGGCAGAGCAGGGCGCCGTTGCGGCGCGGGCAGAGCAGGGCGCCGTTGGCGGCGCTGGCAGAGCAGGGCGCTGGGGTGACGCGGCCAGAGCAGGCGCCGGGCGGCGCTGGAAGAGGAGGTCGTCGTTGCACCGCTGGAAGAGCAGAGCACCGGGCGGCACTTCCAGCACAGAGTCCGCGGCACCGGGACCACCGGCACCCCGGAACTGGGACCACTGGCCCAGGGACCACCGCACAGGACCACCGGCAAAGGGACCACCGGAATATGATCCACGGAACAGGGACCACCGCACTCGGACCACCGGAACAGGGACCACCGGCAGAGGACTACCGGCACAGGGACCACCGGCACAGGGACCACCGGCACAGTCACGGAGCGCTCCTTCCCTTTCCTCCTCCGCACGGACCACCGGTACAGGGACCACCGGTACAGGGACCACCGAACACGATCCACCGGCACAGGGGCCACCGGAACACGATCCACCGGGATTGGGACCACCGAACACGATCCACCGGCACAGGGACCACCGAACACGATCCACCGGCACAGGGACCACCGGAACACGATCCACCGGCCCAGGGACCACCGGAACACGACCGACCGGCACAGGGACCACCGGAACACGATCCACCGGCACAGGGACCACCGGAACACGATCCACGGGACAGGAACCACCGAACACGACCCACCGGGACCGGGACCACCGGCACAGGGACCACCGGAACAGGGACCACCGGCACAGGGACCACCGGCACAGGGACCACCGGTACAGGGACCACCGGCACAGTCACGAGCGCTCCTTCCCTTTCCTCCTCCGCTTACGGACCACCGGTACAGGGACCACCGGTACAGGGACCACCGGAACCCGGACCCACGGAGCTCTCCGAATGGGGGTCCTCGGAGGAAGGGAGTCCAGCTGGTCCACGAACTCCCAAAAGTCCGGGGTCCCCATCCTGTCGACCTCCGTGGGACTCAGAGGCATGTCCAGGAAGAGGTTGAAGACCTCTGCCTTCTCTGCCTCATTAAGGTACAGGTGATGCACCTCTCTGAGGAATTGGCAGGCAAACTCTCGTACACCCGCCCCCTGTTGACGGATGTACCTGAGTTTACCTGCCGCATCACCTGTACATGTCTGTTCAGCTCCATCTCCGGTGAAACAAACAACAAAAAACAAAAACCAAACTCCTCCTGCTGAGTCCTCAAGTTGGTCGGATCCTTCTGTCACGTTAATACAAAGGAAAAACTGGTGCGAGGACTCAAGTGCAGTGATAAGGGGAATTTATTAACAAAACAAAACATAAACTCAAAACAAAACCCACGAGGGGGAAAAATACATAATCAAAAACACAAAAACACATACCGACACGGGGAATTCACGGGGAAACGGGAGACGTAGACATTACAAGGATCCGACAAAGACTGACAAACACAAGGGCTATATAAAGGGGAGAAATCAAACTGGGAATGAGGTGGCACAGGTGGGGCAAATGAAACCAATAATCAGATAACAAGGGGGAGGGATCAAACAATGACAGCGGCACATGGCCACACTAACAAAACCCACATGTGCACACAAGACAGGACAGGCATGTGACATAACCCCCTCTCTACGGAGCGGCTACCAGACGCTCCATCAGCCGAGGGCGGGGCAAGAAAGACAGACCAGGGAGGGACGGGAGGGACAGACCAGGGAGGGACGGGAGGGACAGACCAGGGAGGGACGGGAGAGGGGACGGACCAGGGCGGCACGGGAGGGACGGACCAGGGCGGCACGGGAGGGACGGACCAGGGCGGCACGGGAGGGACGGACCAGGGCGGCACGGGAGGGACGGACCAGGGCGGGACGGACCAGGGCGGGCGTGAGGGACGGACCAGGGCGGCACGGGAGGGACGGACCAGGGCGGCACGGAGGGACGGACCAGGGCGGCACGGGAGGGACGGACCAGGCGGCACGGGAGGGACGGACCAGGGCGGACGGGGGGAACGGACCAGGGCGGGACGGGGGGACAGACCAGGGGACAGACCAGGCGGACGGGGAGGACAGACCAGGGCGGGACGGGGACAGACCAGGGCGGGACGGGGGACAGACCAGGGCGGGACGGGGGGAGAGGACAGACCAGGGGCGGGACGGGGGGACAGACCAGGGGCGGGACGGGGGACAGACCAGGGCGGGACGGGGGGACAGACCAGGGCGGGACAGGGGGACAGACCAGGGCGGGACGGGGGGGGACAGACCAGGGCGGGACGGGGACAGACCAGGGCGGGACGGGGACAGACCAGGGAGAAACAGATAAGGAAGGGGAAAATAAGGGAGGGACAGGAACACAAAGAGTTCAGGCGGCCAGGGGCCGGAGTGGCCAGCAGAGTTCAGGCGGCCGGAGGGGCCGGAGTGACCAGCAAAGTTCAGGCGGCCGGGGCTGGAGTGGCCAGCAGAGTTCAGGCGGCCGGAGTGGCCAGCAGAGTTCAGGCGGCCGGGGCCGGAGTGGCCAGCAGAGTTCAGGCGGCCGGAGGGGCCGGAGTGGCCAGCAGAGTTCATGTGGCCGGGGCTGGAGTGGCCAGCAGAGTTCAGACGGCCGGGGGGGAGTGGCCAGCAGAGTTCAGGCGGGCGGGGAGCCGGAGTGGCCAGCAGAGTTCAGGCGACCGGGATGGCCAGCAGAGTTCAGGCGGGCGGGGACCTGGAGTGGCCAGCAGAGTTCAGGCGGCCGGGGGCCGGAGTGGCCAGCAGAGTTCAGGTGGCTCGGGCAGAGCAGGGCGTCGTTGCGGCGCGGCAGAGCAGGGCGTCGTTGCGGCGCTGGCAGAGCAGGCGTCGTTGCGCGCGGGCAGAGCAGGGCGCCGGGTGACGCGCCAGAGCAGGCGCCGGGCGGCGCTGGAAGAGGTCGGTCGTTGCACCGCTGGAAGAGCAGAGCGCCGGGCGGCACTTCCAGCACAGAGTCCGCCGCACCGGGACCACCGGCACCCGAACTGGGACCACTGGCCCAGGGACCACCGGCACAGGGACCACCGGCACAGGGACCACCGGAATATGATCCACCGGAACAGGGACCACCGGCACTGGGACCACCGAACAGGGACCACCGGCAGAGGGACCACCGGCACAGGGACCACCGGCACAGTCACGGAGCGCTCCTTCCCTTTCCTCCTCCGCTTACGGACCACCGGTACAGGGACCACCGGTACAGGGACCACCGGAACACGATCCACCGGCACAGGGGCCACCGAACACGATCCACCGGGATTGGGACCACCGAACACGATCCACCGGCACAGGGACCACGGAACACGATCCACCGGCCCAGGGACCACCGAACACGACCGACCGGCACAGGGACCACCGAACACGATCCACCGGCACCGGGACCACCGGAACACGATCCACCGGGACAGGAACCACCGAACACGACCCACCGGGACCGGGACCACCGCACAGGGACCACCGAACAGGGACCACCGGCACAGGGACCACCGGCACAGGGACCACCGGTACAGGGACCACCGCACAGTCACGAGCGCCTTCCCTTTCCTCCTCCGCCACGGACCACCGGTACAGGGACCATCGGTACAGGGACCACCGAACCCGGACCCACGGAGCTCTCGAATGGGGTCCTCGGAGGAAGGAGTCCAGCTGGTCCACGAACTCCCAAAAGTCCGGGTCCCCATCCTGTCGACCTCCGTGGGACTCAGAGGCATGTCCAGGCAGAGGTTGAAGACCTCTGCCTTCTCTGCCTCATTAAGGTACAGGTGATGCACCTCTCTGAGGAATTGGCAGGCAAACTCTCGTACACCCGCCCCCTGTTGACGGATGTACCTCGAGTTTACCTGCCGTGATCACCTGTACATGTCTGTTCAGCTCCATCTCCGGTGAAACAAACAACAAAAAACAAAAACCAAACTCCTCCTGCTGAGTCCTCAAGTTGGTCGGATCCTTCTGTCGCGTTAATACAAAGGAAAACTGGTGCGAGGACTCAAGTGCAGTGATGAGGGAATTTATTAACAAAACAAAACATAAACTCAAAACAAAACCCACGAGGAAAAATACATAATCAAAAACACAAAAACACATACCGACACGGGAATTCACGGGAAACGGGAGACGACATTACATTACGAGCAGGGCGCGCGCTGGCAGAGCAGGGCGCCGTTGCGCGCGGGCAGAGCAGGGCGCCGTTGCGCGCGGGCAGAGCAGGGCGTTGTTGCGCGCGGGCAGAGCAGGGCGCTGGGGTGACGCGTTAGAGCAGGGCGCCGGGCGGCGCTGGAAGAGGAGGTCGTTGCACGCGGAAGAGCAGAGCACCGGGCGGCACTTCCAGCACAGAGTCCGCCGGCACCGGGACCACCGGCACTTCCCGAACTGGGACCACTGGCCCAGGACCACCGGCACAGGGACCACCGGCAAAGGGACCACCGGAATATGATCCACCGGAACAGGGACCACCGCACTCGGACCACCGGAACAGGGACCACCGGCAGAGGGACTACCGGCACAGGGACCACCGGCACAGGGACCACCGGCACAGTCACGAGCGCTCCTTCCCTTTCCTCCTCCGCTTACGGACCACCGGTACAGGGACCACCGGTACAGGGACCACCGAACACGATCCACCGGCACAGGGGCCACCGGAACACGATCCACCGGGATTGGGACCACCGAACACGATCCACCGGCACAGGGACCACCGGAACACGATCCACCGGCCCAGGGACCACCGGAACACGATCCACCGGCCCAGGGACCACCGGAACACGACCGACCGGCACAGGGACCACCGAACACGATCCACGGCACCGGGACCACCGGAACACGATCCACCGACAGGAACCACCGGAACACGACCCACCGACCGGGACCACCGGCACAGGGACCACCGGAACAGGGACCACCGGCACAGGGACCACCGGCACAGGGACCACCGGCACAGGGACCACCGGCACAGTCACGGAGCGCTCCTTCCCTTTCCTCCTCCGCTTACGGACCACCGGTACAGGGACCATCGGTACAGGGACCACCGGAACCTGGACCCACGGAGCTCTCCGAATGGGGGTCCTCGGAGGGGAGTCCAGCTGGTCCACGAACTCCCAAAAGTCCGGGTCCCCATCCTGTCGACTGGGACTCAGAGGCATGTCCAGGAAGAGGTTGAAGACCTCTGCCTTCTCTGCCATTAAGGTACAGGTGATGCACCTCTCTGAGAATTGGCAGGCAAACTCTCGTACACCCGCCCCCTGTTGACGGATGTACCTCGAGTTTACCTGCCGCATCACCTGTACATGTCTGTTCAGCTCCATCTCCGGTGAAACAAACAACAAAAAACAAAAACCAAACTCCTCCTGCTGAGTCCTCAAGTTGGTCGGATCCTTCTGTCACGTTAATACAAAGGAAAACTGGTGCGAGGACTCAAGTGCAGTGATAAGGGGAATTTATTAACAAAACAAAACATAAACTCAAAACAAAACCCACGAGGGGGAAAAATACATAATCAAAAACACAAAACACATACCGACACGGGAATTCACGGGAAACGGGAGACGTAGACATTACATTACGAGCAGGGCGCCGTTGCGGCGCCAGAGCAGGGCGCCGTTGCGCGCGGGCAGAGCAGGGCGCGCCGCGGCGCGGCAGAGCAGGGCGCCGTTGCGCGCGGGCAGAGCAGGGCGCTGGGGTGACGCGCCAGAGCAGGGCGCCGGGCGCGGCGCTGGAAGAGGAGGTTCGTTGCACCGCTGGAAGAGCAGAGCACCGGGCGGCACTTCCAGCACAGAGTCCGCCGGCACCGGGACCACCGGCACCCCGAACTGGGACCACTGGCCCAGGGACCACCGGCACAGGGACCACCGGCAAAGGGACCACCGGAATATGATCCACCGGAACAGGGACCACCGGCACTCGGACCACCGGAACAGGGACCACCGGCAGAGGGACTACCGGCACAGGGACCACCGGCACAGGGACCACCGGCACAGTCACGGAGCGCCCTTCCTTTCCTCCTCCGCTTACGGACCACCGGTACAGGGACCACCGGTACAGGGACCACCGAACACGATCCACCGCACAGGGGCCACCGAACACGATCCACCGGGATTGGGACCACCGAACACGATCCACCGGCACAGGGACCACCGAACACGATCCACCGGCCAGGGACCACCGGAACAGATCCACCGCCCAGGGACCACCGAACACGACCGACCGCACAGGGACCACCGGAACACGATCCACCGCACCGGGACCACCGGAACACGATCCACCGGGACAGGAACCACCGAACACGACCCACCGGACCGGGACCACCGCACAGGGACCACCGGAACAGGGACCACCGGCACAGGGACCACCGGCACAGGGACCACCGGTACAGGGACCACCGGCACAGTCACGGAGCGCTCCTTCCCTTTCCTCCTCCGCCACGGACCACCGGTACAGGGACCATCGGTACAGGGACCACCGGAACCCGGACCCACGGAGCTCTCCGAATGGGGGTCCTCGGAGGAAGGGAGTCCAGCTGGTCCACGAACTCCCAAAAGTCCGGGGTCCCCATCCTGTCGACCTCCGTGGGACTCAGAGGCATGTCCAGGCAGAGGTTGAAGACCTCTGCCTTCTCTGCCTCATTAAGGTACAGGTGATGCACCTCTGAGGAATTGGCAGGCAAACTCTCGTACACCCGCCCCCTGTTGACGGATGTACCTCGAGTTTACCTGCCGCATCACCTGTACATGTCTGTTCAGCTCCATCTCCGGTGAAACAAACAACAAAAAACAAAAACCAAACTCCTCCTGCTGAGTCCTTTGGTCGGATCCTTCTGTCACGTTAATACAAAGGAAAAACTGGTGCGAGGACTCAAGTGCAGTGATAAGGGGAATTTATTAACAAAACAAAACATAAACTCAAAACAAAACCCACGAGGGGGAAAAATACATAATCAAAAACACAAAAACACATACCGACACGGGAATTCACGGGAAACGGGAGACGAGACATTACAAGGATCCGACCAAGACTGACAAACACAAGGGCTATATAAAGGGGAGAAATCAAACTGGGAATGAGGTGGCACAGGTGGGGCAAATGAAACCAATAATCAGATAACAAGGGGAGGGATCAAACAATGACAGCGGCACATGGCCACACTAACAAAAACCCACATGTGCACACAAGACAGGACAGGCATGTGACATAACCCCTCTCACGGAGCGGCTACCAGACGCTCCATCAGCCGAGGGCGGGCAAGAAAGACAGACCAGGGAGGGACGGAGGGGCAGACCAGGGAGGGACGGGAGGGACAGACCAGGAGGGACGGGAGAGGGACGGACCAGGGCGGCACGGGAGGGACGGACCAGGGCGGCACGGGAGGGACGGACCAGGGCGGCACGGGAGGGACGGACCAGGGCGGCACGGGAGGGACGGACCAGGGCGGGACGGACCAGGGCGGGCGTGAGGGACGGACCAGGGCGGCACGGGAGGGACGGACCAGGGCGGCACGGGAGGGACGGACCAGGGCGGCACGGGAGGGACGGACCAGGGCGGCACGGGAGGGACGGACCAGGGCGGACGGGGGAACGGACCAGGGCGGGACGGGGGACAGACCAGGGGACAGACCAGGGCGGACGGGGGACAGACCAGGGCGGGACGGGGGGACAGACCAGGGCGGGACGGGGACAGACCAGGGCGGGACGGGGACAGACCAGGGCGGGGGGGGACAGACCAGGGCGGGACGGGGGGACAGACCAGGGCGGGACGGGGACAGACCAGGGCGGGACGGGGGACAGACCAGGGCGGGACGGGGACAGACCAGGGCGGGACGGGGGACAGACCAGGGAGAAACAGATAAGGAAGGGGAAAATAAGGAGGGACAGGGAACACAAAGAGTTCAGGCGGCCAGGGGCCGGAGTGGCCAGCAGAGTTCAGGCGGCCGGAGGGGCCGGAGTGACCAGCAAAGTTCAGGCGGCCGGGGGCTGGAGTGGCCAGCAGAGTTCAGGCGGCCGGAGTGGCCAGCAGAGTTCAGGCGGCCGGGGGCCGGAGTGGCCAGCAGAGTTCAGGCGCCGGAGGCCGGAGTGGCCAGCAGAGTTCATGTGGCCGGGGCTGGAGTGGCCAGCAGAGTTCAGACGGCCGGGGGCCGGAGTGGCCAGCAGAGTTCAGGCGGGCGGGGAGCCGGAGTGGCCAGCAGAGTTCAGGCGACCGGGATGGCCAGCAGAGTTCAGGCGGGCGGGGACCTGGAGTGGCCAGCAGAGTTCAGGCGGCCGGGGGCCGGAGTGGCCAGCAGAGTTCAGGTGGCTCGGCAGAGCAGGGCGCCGTTGCGCGCGCCGGGCAGAGCAGGGCGCCGTTGCGGCGCGGGCAGAGCAGGGCGCCGTTGCGCGCTGGCAGAGCAGGGCGCCGGGTGACGCGCCAGAGCAGGGCGCCGGGCGGCGCTGGAAGAGGAGGTCGCCGTTGCACCGCTGGAAGAGCAGAGCGCCGGGCGGCACTTCCAGCACAGAGTCCGCCGGCACCGGGACCACCGGCACCCGAACTGGGACCACTGGCCCAGGGACCACCGGCACAGGGACCACCGGCACAGGGACCACCGGAATATGATCCACCGGAACAGGGACCACCGGCACTGGGACCACCGGAACAGGGACCACCGGCAGAGGGACCACCGGCACAGGGACCACCGGCACAGTCACGGAGCGCTCCTTCCCTTTCCTCCTCCGCTACGGACCACCGGTACAGGGACCACCGGTACAGGGACCACCGAACACGATCCACCGCACAGGGGCCACCGAACACGATCCACCGGGATTGGGACCACCGGAACACGATCCACCGGCACAGGGACCACCGAACACGATCCACCGCCCAGGGACCACCGAACACGACCGACCGCACAGGGACCACCGGAACACGATCCACCGGCACCGGGACCACCGAACACGATCCACCGGGACAGGAACCACCGAACACGACCCACCGGGACCGGGACCACCGGCACAGGGACCACCGGAACAGGGACCACCGCACAGGGACCACCGGCACAGGGACCACCGGTACAGGGACCACCGCACAGTCACGGAGCGCCCTTCCCTTTCCTCCTCCGCCACGGACCACCGGTACAGGGACCATCGGTACAGGGACCACCGAACCCGGACCCACGGAGCTCTCCGAATGGGGGTCCTCGGAGGAAGGAGTCCAGCTGGTCCACGAACTCCCAAAGTCCGGGTCCCCATCCTGTCGACCTCCGTGGGACTCAGAGGCATGTCCAGGCAGAGGTTGAAGACCTCTGCCTTCTCTGCCTCATTAAGGTACAGGTGATGCACCTCTCTGAGGAATTGGCAGGCAAACTCGTACACCCGCCCCTGTTGACGGATGTACCTCGAGTTTACCTGCCGCATCACCTGTACATGTCTGTTCAGCTCCATCTCCGTGAAACAAACAACAAAAACAAAAACCAAACTCCTCCTGCTGAGTCCTCAAGTTGGTCGGATCCTTCTGTCACGTTAATACAAAGGAAAAACTGGTGCGAGGACTCAAGTGCAGTGATAAGGGGAATTTATTAACAAAACAAAACATAAACTCAAAACAAAACCCACGAGGGGAAAAATACATAATCAAAAACACAAAAACACATACCGACACGGGAATTCACGGGAAACGGGAGACGAGACATTACAAGGATCCGACAAAGACTGACAAACACAAGGGCTATTTAAAGGGGAGAAATCAAACTGGGAATGAGGTGGCACAGGTGGGGCAAATGAAACCAATAATCAGATAACAAGGGGGAGGGATCAAACAATGACAGCGGCACATGGCCACACTAACAAAACCCACATGTGCACACAAGACAGGACAGGCATGTGACACACTTAGCACTTACACAGATATACACGGGAGAATTTGAAAGCCGCATCTCAGAGGATCTGTCTATGGGCAGATGTATTAGGGATCCGCTGACAGATCTAGCTTTCTACAGAATGCTCCCGTGTGTCTGTGTAAGAGCTCAGTCAAGAGCATGAATCAGTGATCAATGTACCCAATCACAGACATATCTGTTGAGCACATGAAAACAATGGCCAATCAGAGGTGGTTTAATCTGCTCAAAAGTGCACAAAATGTTCGCAGGAAATTGCTGGTATCGTAATATTTTTTTACATTTCAATCACAACTGATACCGATCCCAAAGAAAGTACCTTTGACAGAAAACTTACATGCGATGAGCCACTAACTCAATAACTCAATTTAGTAGACGGACACTGTCTGAGAGGCAGCTTTGTGCACGCATGCTTTGGGTGTATATGAATTGAAATTATGTCTTAGTGAGCACACAAGCACTATACACATGGCTTGGATGACCACACAAAAATACCAATTTCAGTTATCCCCTTCCTCTGGTCCCAGCTGTCCGTGAACAGCTCCGTGGGGTTCGAATATTCTCCAAGCTCGATCTCAGAAGTGCTTACAACCTCATCCACATCCACAGAGGAGACGAATGGAAGACCACCTTCGTGACCCCCTCGGGACTTTGAGAACTATGGTCATGCCATAAGGGCTGTCAAACTCTACAGCTGTCTTCCAGAACTATATCGAAATCTTCAGAGACTTCCTTAAGTCATCGTATATATTGACAAAATCCTGATTTACTCAAACAACCTGTCCAAACATCACCAACATGTCAGACAGGTGCCTCCAAGATCACCAACTGTACACTGTAAAAAATTGTGCTGTAAAATAACGGTAATCTACTGGCAGCAGGGTTTCCAGCAATGTACTGTTAATTTACAGCCCTCTACCATTTGTTTACTGCTCTCCTTTTTTTACAGTATGTTACCGTAATAATACCATGAAATTAACTCTCTTCATTTGGAAAACTGATCGCTTAAAACAGTTCTCATTTTAAAACAAGTATTTATATGGTGTTTGTACTGTAAACTTATTTCATTTGAATCCACTGAAAAAGAACATTCCTTAATATAAATATAAACTGCAAACATGTTATGTGTCGTAATGAGTAATGAAATACTTAAGAAATATGACTTTAACTTCAATCTTTGCAGTTCATCATAAGCAATAGCACACATGTATGAGCCAAATCAACAAACAGCTCATAACTGCATCAGCAAACACAGCCACTGTCTTTAAATAAAGCATCAGACAGCATATCATCAGTGTTTCTCTGCTCATCCTGGACTGAAGCACAGGATCTACTCTCCAGCACAATGGTGACCCGCAAAACTAATTCATTAAACTAAGATCTCTTCTATATCACCTTCTGCAACAACACATAAACACATATCATTTGAATATTTACTCTCCTTATCAGTTACTGACTTTGCACAACTTTTTTCTATTAACTTTCAGTAATATTTCAGTGAAAATATCTTGATTCATCTGGTAAAGCTGACTGTTATGTTTTACAGAATATTACTGTTTTTAACGGTAATAACTGCAGGATTACGGTACACAGCTGGAAACCCTGCTGCCAGTATTTAACCGTTAAATTACAGGGACTTTCGTAAATTAATTTACAGTTGCTTACCATTAATTTACGTTTCACCCTGGGGGGTTTTTTCATCTTATCCCTTTAACCCTTTAAACCCCACAGCAAAATCTTCGGTTTTAAATGAACACTTATATGTGTCCACACTACAGAATGTTAGAGTAATTGAAGCGGTGTTGAAGTTAATGAGATAATTAAGGGATTAATTGAGTGATAATTGAGAATTAGTGATGAACACTTTCAGAATCACTGAAGGAAAGAGAAACACAAGAACTACAACTGACTTCAGCCACAGCCTTAGATGAAATCAACTGAAGATAAAAGAAGACATTAAATCTCTGAAGATCTCAGCAGAGGAGGATTAAACAACTCCACTAACAGCTTCACACATTACTAACCACACTGACTTTATTTCTGTCACATCTTCTTTTATCTTCAGTTGATGAAATCAACTTTTTTTCTGTTCATGTTTCTCTTTCCTTCAGTGATATCAGCAGGTGTTCATCAGTGTGTGAGTTCACTCTGTCTAGTGGTCTATATCAGTAAACTAGTGTAGGGAATAGTGAATGAGGGTATAGGGTGTGATTTGGCGCACAGCCTCTGTGTGTCGACTTCGAGTGCTGTTAATTCACAGTATATTCCCGTTGGCCTTTTTCTCGAAAATGAAAATATTACCCAGATTGCATTGTTTTCTATGGTATATTACTGTTTTATTGGAAAACAGCATGTTACTGTCAAAATTTGACCGTTATTTTACAGCATTTTTTTACAGTGTACCTGAAGCTTGAAAATTTGAGTTCCACACCAACTTTGTGCACTTCTTGGGTGACATCATCAACCATCAAGGTAACCAAATGAACCAGAGGAAGGTGGACTCCATCAGCAACTGGCTACAACCCAACACCATCAAGGAGCTACAAAGGCTCCTGTGTTTTGCCAACTTCTACCACCGTTTCATCAAGAACTACAGTACAATCAGCTCATCTCTCACTTCTCTCCTGAAGGATAGGCCCAAGTCTCTCTCCTGGACACCTTGCCCAGAAGTCCTTCAAAGACCTCAAGACAGCATTTGTCTCCGCTCCAGTAGCTCCCATTTGCCATCGAGATCGACACATCCACCACTGGAGTTGGAGAAGTGTTGCCTTAGCAGCAACGTGAGTCTCTACACCTCCATTCATTGCCTTCTTTTCCAAAAAGCTGTCCCTGGCGGAGCAGAATTATGATGTCGGGAATCGTGAACTCCTCAAAATTAAGCTCGCCTTAGAGGAATTGAGACATTAGCTGGAGGGAGACTATTGAAACCTCAGATATCTAAGAGAAGCTAAATGTCTCAACCCTCGTCAAGCCCGATTGACCCTGATCTTCACAAGATTTAACTTTATAGTCACCTACTGACCCAGAAGCAAGAATTGTAAAGCAGACGCTCTCTCTCGTCTTCATAATCCTGATCCTGAACATACTTCACCTGAATCTATTCTCCCTCCGACCATGATCGTCAATCTCATCCAATAGGCCCTCAATGACCAAATCCGTCAAGCAACCTTGGCTGAACCTGCTTCGCCAGGTGGTCCTGAGGGACATAACTACGTACCAATAACCTATCGTCTGTGCATGACTCAGCTTGCATCTCCGGGCTCTGGACACCCAGGTAGCCAGCGAATCATCTCACTCGTCAGCCAATTCTACTGGTTGCCTTCTATGGTCCAGGATATCTCCCGATACATGAAGGGATGCTCATTCTGTGTCATCAGCAAACCCCCATCCCTTGGCGGAGTACGCCCAGAACTCCCTGTGTCAAGCTACAATGGGCCTTACTCCATTCCAATTTGTATTGGGTTACCAACCACGTTTCTTCCCCAGGTCCAGCGAACCATCCAAGATTCCAGCTGTCAACCACTGGTTCCAGCAGAGCAAGAGGGTGTGGGACTCACAGCCATCTCCTAGTTACTTGTTGTACTCACCTTGTCTATCCATCAGCTAAGTTGAAGATCATCCATTATCTGCCAGTTCATCACCTGTTGTGTTTACGTCTCAACTCTGTCAATAAACTTTTACTTTTATATTTATTCACAGTCTGTTCCTTTCTGTTTTGTGACAGATGAACTTTAATAATATAAAAGTGTTCTATAATGCTGCTCTGGCTAATAAAGCTTCAATTGTGCTGTAATATTTTAATATAAATGTCATCATAAGATCATTGGGTCAGTTAATATCCAGTATTTTTGTCTTAAACCCTTTTTGCACCATGATTCCTATAGTTTTCAATATCTCAGTTTGCTTCCCCGTTACTAGCATATAGTGTGTTAAATATCCCTTCCTAAATTATAAAGACACATTTTTATTACTAAGCAATTATTTTTTACTTATATAAAAATCACAATTATTTTTTTTCTTATTCAGACTTTCTTTTTTTAAGTTAGTAAAAATAAGTTGCAAGAAAAAGATGGTTGAATTTACAAAAATACATAAATAAATACCATCAAATTAATAGTTTGAACGTTAAGCTTTATTCTGAAGCGTTGTTAACACAATGTCATTTACTGTAACATGCATAGATTGAAGTATCAAACAAGTGTGAGTTTGTTGCTCCTGCAGCAGCTTGTCTGTCCACCTTCATGTGATCATCAGATCTTAATACAGAAAACTATGATAAATGCAGATTTACAGGCTTGTGGACTTTGATGTGTTTTGAATGTTTTGAATCCATTTAGATGCCAACACAAAGATCCTGTAATGATTATTATCAGATAACTGTATCCACTTTATCCAACTTCATGCACTGCAAAATAAACAATGAAAACAGACACTATTGTAAATCATGTGGTGTGGTTAGTATTGTCATTAACATGTTTTATAGTTTTATCTCAGTGTTTTACTCCATCTTTCTTTCAATTTATGTCGTTTGAACCTGGAAATGTTTGTTCTTTTCAACAATATAAATAAAGGGTTAAATTTAATCAAGGATATGGCTATTAGCTAAACTTTTTCCATTTGGACACAAAATACAGAAGTTTATCCTTGATTTCAAAGTGTTGCCTGAAAGTAAGGTTGCATTAAATAGATCAAAAGTGACAGTCAAAAGTGATTTCTAATGGCACGAAATGTTTATTTTATGATGATGTAGTTACACATGTTGCATGTTTACAGAACTGTATGTAACCAATCCTAAATCAAACCCCAAGCCTAACCTTAACCATATAGTAAGTACATGTAGTTAATTAATATTACACAGTTCTTGTGTAATTACACTGTAACCTTAAAATAAAGTGCAACCAAGATTTTCTATTTCAAATAAATGCTGTTGTTTTGAACTTTCTATTCAGTTAAGCTGTCTGTAACTTACTCTACATGAATTCAATCCTTAACAAAGAGGTTGATTATATCAGATTAATTATTAGAAGGATGTTTGGTGCTGCACAATTTTAGTTTAACTGTAAAACAAAAAATATCCATCATACTAATTAGAATTCACATTGTATGCACAAATTGTAAGATGTAATATCAGAACATACCAGCACACAGTGGATTTGGTATCCATCCATCTCGTGTACATGTGGCCTCTGCTGCCCTTTTATGATACCCATCTATGCAATGGTAACTTGTTTTTGCTCCCAATCTCCTTTGTCCTTTGAAGTCAAATTCTGGGGTAAACACATGCTGGTCATTTGGAACAAGACATACAATATCTGAAACAAGATTTACATTACAGTTAACTTGTTGCTTTGACACTAAATGCATACAGTTAACACAAATTAAAAATGATTGAACTTAGATAACACACAAGCTCATCCAAGAACAAAACAATGGATTTTTACTGTGAAATTTAAAAAATGCTTTAACATCACATTCTAAACCTAACTTATAGGCTAAAGTCAAAGTGAACAGCTGTTCATATTCTGAATTGAAACGCAAATATATGCCCTGTATTTTATTCTGTTGCTACTGAGAAACAGCTGATTGAAGTTATGCAAATAAATCACAGCTGATTCCCATTTAGGAAACACACTAAGGTGTAAGCTGTTAAATCCTATGAACAAGTGGTGCTTGAAGCTAGAAATGACAACAAGTATTGATCCAGAGTTAAAATGCATGAATACATCTGTCAAAAGATGAGAGAGCTTGGAAGACTCCTTATATGTGCTAAAGATGAAACACACCTTACATTTATAAAGAGCTCATCCATCCCAAAAACTTAATGCATGCCGTTAATGCAGTTAAAAGAACAGCTGGATACATTGAAGAGACCAATGTGTATGAAAAGCCTAGAGTTGCTGTGAAATGTGGACATAGTCTGAACAAAATCGCAATGCTTATTGAGAGTCATTCTAGCACCAATGGTGAAAAAGCAACAGAAAAACAGCAAACAACATTTTAACAGTTGTATCAGAGCAGATGATCCGAGAACACTTCTTCAACAGCCCAGCAAACAATGGAAAAAGCCAAATGGAATCCCCCAAAATTGCTCCTGTTCACGGAAGACGTTAAACATCTTAATGTGTATCTTGATGTGCAAGAGAAAATGTACTGCAAACTCTTGTCAACGCAGCCATCTCAGCATTGGTCAAAAATGGCCAAGGTTACATTAACTCAGGTTATGCTTTTTAATCGAAGACCAGAAGTGTCACAAATGCCTTTGTCCGCATACACCTCCAGCAGACATTCATCCGGATATTAGCATTGCCCTCACAGAGTTGGTGTCAATACTTCAAGCGGATAGAGATCAGAGGCAAAAGAGCCAGAAAGGTTCCTGTGCTTGTTACTCCGTCGATCAGCCTGCTAATTAAAAAAAAGTGTGGATAACTGAACGAGAACCCTTTTCTCTTTGCATGTCCACCTGCAATGTCCTTTTTTAGAGGCTCTGACTGCATCCGTGAATTTCTGTGAACACATTCTGTTTGATCATCCATTATGCCTTTCACTCAAACTTCAAAATATGTAGTCAAATTGAACAGATGGTGAAACTAAAGCACTTCTCATGCGGGCAAATGAAGACAGCGGCGCAGTGTTTAAAGATAACGGACATCACAGAATTTTGTGTAAGAGAGTGTGTGAGTAACTGAACGCTTGAATTCAAACCTCAACTAAAAGGTCTATAATATCAGATTAATTATTATCAAGATGGTAAAGATGTCCATCATCATAATTAGAATTCATATTATATGCACAAATTGTAAGATTTAACATCCGAACATACCAGCACACAGTGGATTTGGTATCCATCCGTCTCGTGTGCATGTGGCCTCTGCTGCCCTTTCATCATACCCAGCCATGCAAAGGTTTTTTTTTGCTCCCAATTTCATATCTCCTTGGAAGTAATTGTTTGGGTCAGACAAGGGCTGGTCAAGTGGAATTTCACAAGTAATATCTGAAACAAGATTTACAATATTTTAATAATGGAATAGATTTAGCACCAGTGTTTTTCTACAATCTTACCCTCACAAACAGGCTCATTATCCCACTGCCCATCATCTTGACTTGTAAATGAGTTGATGGGGTCTTTTGTATGAAAGTTCCAGTAAGTTTCATAACAGGTGATCTCCACATTATCTCCAGCTCTGAAAATAGTTTTACCCTCCGGGTTTATCTTTTTTACGCCGAATGTGGTTATCTTCAACTTGCAGGTAACTGCTGTAAAAAAACAAACAAACAAACAAAAAAAACTAATTATGTTATGTTTACATGTTGAACAAACGCACTTAGGGTTTTAAGATGTTTACATGGCTGTTTTTTGAAAAGCAACATTACCTTTTTATTCTTTCGTTTATTTACCCTTAAAATCTAAGGCCTTTTCAGGCCGTATGGCAAACCAATCTAATCTGCTGCCTATTAGACATCAAACTAATATTACTGTGGGACAATAAGGAAGACTGTAAAATTAAACATCTGCTCACTTTAAAAAAAAAAAAAAATTCTTGTCAATGACTTAATAACAACAAACAACCTAGATTTTTTGCTTCTAAATGAAACATGGCTTGAAGACAGCTGCAGTCCTCAATGAAACAGCCCCTGCTAACTTTACTTTTATGAGTGTCTGCAGAGGTGAGGTGGGTGTTACTGTTCTATTTAAAGATGTCTATCAATGTAAGCAAGTGTCATTTGGTGATTATCCGTCCTTCGAATATCTGGGTATTGTGTTAAAAGGTGCTCCACCATCCTGCTTATCATTATTTACAGGCCTCTGAAATACTCTCCAGCCTTTACTGAGGACTTTACAGAGCTGTTATCCGCAATCTCCTCAGAGTTTGATTGTTTTGCTATTGCTGGGGATTTTAACAGTCACATTGACAATGCTAAATCCAGTACAAAAACAAAACAAAAAGAGCTCATGACTGTTCTTAACACTTTTGATTGGACACAGCATGTACATGGACCCACACACAATCGTGGACACACTGTAGATTTACTTATCAGTAAGTGTCACGTTTACTACAAAGGAAAGCTGGTGCAAGGACTCAAGTGCAGAAAATAATGGTTTATTAACAAAATGAAAAACACAAAATAAAATCCCTCGAGGGGGAAAAACCATAAACTAGAAATACATAAAACTGAAACATACCAACACAGGGAACCGGGAGACGTAGACAGAACAACGATCCGACAAAGACTGACAAACATAAGGAGTACCAAGTGATGAAGTGTTTCAGGTGTAATTTTGTCCCATTCTTCCTGCAAACAAGTCTTAAGGTGGGCAACAGTAAGGGTTCTTCGTTGTCGCATTTTGCGCTTCAAAATGTGCCACACATTCTCTATTGGAGACAGGTCGGAACTGCAGGCAGGCCAGTCAAGTACCCGTACCCTCTTCCTCCGCAGCAAGGACTTTATACTGTGTGCGGAATGTGGTTTTGCATTGTCTTGTTAAAATATGCATGGACGTCCCTGGAAAAGATGCCTTCTTGAAGGCAGCATATTATGCTCCAAACTCCTATGTACTTTTCAGCATTAATGGTGCCTTCACAGAAGTGCAAGTTACCTTTGCCAAGGGACCCTGGCTTTTGGACTTGTTGCTGGTAACAGTCTGGATGATCCTTTTCTTCTTTGGTCCGGAGCACACGGCGTCCATTCCTCCCAAAAAATACCTGAAATACTGATTCATCTGACCACAGTACACGTTTCCACTGTGTGATGGTTCATCCCAGATGCTCTGAGCCCAGAGAAGTCGCTTCTGGACACTGTTAACATAGGGCTTCCTAACATAGGGCTTCCCAAACAGTACAGTTTGAACTGGCATTTGTGGATGTAACTACGTATTGTGGTACTTGACAAAGGTTTGCCAAAGTAGTCCTGCGCCCATGTGGTGATATCGCTTATAGATGAATGACAATTCTTGATGCAGTGCCGCCTGAGGGATCGGAGATCACGGTTGTTCAGCTTAGGCTTGCGCCCTTGTCCTTTACGGACATCTTTTAATTATGTTATGCACTGTTGAATGTGAAATATCCAAATCTCTTCCTATCTTTCTTTGAGGAACATTGTTTTTAAACATTTCAATCATTTTCTCACGTATTTGTTGGCAAACTGGCGAACTGTTCTGTGATTACATTGAAAAAGACACGCTTGTCATAGGCGGAAGTACCGAGTCAGTGTTTACAAATGTGTGGAAGGAGGATTCAAAATCGTCCGACATAGTTGTTTTACCTTTTAACTCCCTTTTTTGTAAACAGCGTTTGACTTAGTATGTGCACGTTCAACAACAACAACTCGGTACTTACACCTACGACAAGCGTGACCCTTTCAACGTAACAGCGTATTACGTGACGTCACGTACACATATCACAGAATGGAGCATGGCGAACATTTGTGCTTATAACAAATTTTATAACATTCTTTTTTAAATGACCGATCGTTTCGTTAGACAAGACCCTTATTCATCGTCTGGTATCATTTAAAGCCCTTCAGCTGCACTGAAACGGTCATTTGGACCTTGAACTGTTTGGGGGTTCATTATATTATAAGGAGAAAAATCCTGGAATGTTTTCATCAAAAACCTTAATTTATTTTTGACTAAAGAAAGAAAGACATGGACATCTTGGACGACATGGGGAGGAAGTAAATTATCAGAAAAAGTTTATTTAAAACCTGAAAAAATAGAAATCTGGATAACTCCATATTGAGCAACTACAGACCAATTTTAAATATCCCCTTCATAGGCAAGATCATTGATAAAGTTGTTTTCAATCAGCTGAACAAATTCTTAAGCTCAAACGTGTTGCGGCAAAATAACGTTAACTCTGTTGCATTTCTGAATAAGAGACAAACCTTAGCCAATTGAGTCTTTATAAAGATTTAATTCTTGCAAGAATGAATCCACAGTCAATACAACCAGATAATGCCTGCATCGAGTGTGAACTGACTAGAACAAAGAAAAGTCAGCTCTTATAACCCCAATGTTTAAGCAAACCCCCGTATTTTTCCACAGAGTACAGAGCAGAAACACAATATGTAAATGGTCCCTTCCCTGTAGCTAATATAATTTAAATGATCCGACACCCTTTGTCAGGAAAGCTCCCACTTTTGATGTCCCACCGTTACCCCCCTGGGCTTCAGCAGAAGCTGTGTCTGAACAGCTGAAAAAGGTGTTTCACAAACAGACATTGACTTCTGAATTAACTCAAACATAAATCTTCTTCTATGATTAAATTTTTCCTCCACAATTCCCCCTTTTATCATTCTTTGATAATTCACAAGAAAAATATTAAATGTATATATGAATGTTGTTCTTGTTATTAATGTGCGCTGCGCATTCATAGATATCAACCTGGCCAGTCAAGAAAATTGTGTCTTGAGAAGCAGACACAGTTGAACCATTCAGAATTGGGCGCCCATCCGATATTACAATTTTCCTGTGTTTCCACAATGCCCCAAAATTATGCCCAACTCCGAACTCAAAACGCAAATCTGTTCAAATTGTTACACTTTTACCTTTCATCAGCTTGGATATTTCAGTCAGGGCTACAAGCTCCAGTCTTAACCAGGCAATCTTTATCCTGATTCTTTCGTGTTTCAGTGAAAGTTAATATAAAATCTGTATTTCAAATCTGGAAGCCGGGCTAAATGAGTAAGCTCTGTTACTGCACTCCTGTCAATTTAGGGGTGTGTGATACCTTCAAAATCCAAACACACGACACCTTGTTGCTTTCAAGTGTTTTAACGACACATCACACATCCCTAGGCCAGACCCTCAGTCACTCCTCAGAGACCAAATACATGATTAGTGTAAAGGAAGAAAAACAATCATTGATTCTCTTGATAATTCCAAATCATCACAGACCCCAATGTTGTCCAACTCAAACTAAACGACAAAAAAAATAAGTAAGATAGATAAAAATCCATCTAAGCACTTTAAATCTCCATATAAACATCCTTCAGTTTGTGCTTTGGCCACAGTTCAGATGACTCCTCTGCCCATGCAGGCCGTATGTTTGACATGCACTGATTCTCTTCTGCATCTGTCATGGTTGTCATTACCCTCTCTACCTCAACTTCAAGTTTATATTCAGATCTAAATGCTCCCAGTTTCTCACTGAACATCATATTCTTGTCAAACTTCCTCCAGTTCGTTGTTTCAACACAATTCTTTTACAAACCACCCTGTTTTTGTTCAAAATTACTGTTTCCATTAACTGCAATTTCACTCATCATATCTAACCATTTATAACATAAACCTAAATTTGTTAATGTTGAAAACTTTTCATCAAAACGACATCATTATCTATTAGTATTACATTCAATCAGCTCATTCACTCATCTATCTCTTGTGACATTATGCTTAATCATATTCAATACCCAATTCTTTATCAAAATCTTTCCAATTAATTAGGATTTTAAAGTACATTTTCCTTTCAATGTCTTGAATCTTCTTTTTCCTTCTTTCCCTACCTTCATGTTCCTCCTTCACTACATCCATAAACCTCCTCTTTGGTCTTCCTCTAAACCTCCTGTCTTTTCCTCAGTGTGACTGTCTCCAAACCGCACATCATCACTGTTCTCACTACTGTTCTGCACACCTTCCCTTTCATTCTTACTGTAACCCTCACACTGTCACGGTTCATGGATGCACTGTTTCCTTCTTGTCGCGTGCTCTGTGTTGTGACTGTGGTGTGTGTGTCCAGGTCACATGGCTCATCAGCGGATCCAGCTGCCAATCATCATCTCACCACCTGCTGCTCATTTACTCACTGCATATATACTCACGCCATTCTCATCTCCCTTGTCAGATCAGTTGTTTGCTGTCCTGTGTTGTGGTTGTGTCTCTGTTCCGTCCGAGTTCCAGTGTGTTCGTCTGCTGTTCCAGTGTGGGTGTCTTCGTGTTCTCGTTCGTGTTCAAGACCTGGATTATCCTCACACCACTTCACTTCTCTTCACCACCCTTCACCAGCACCGATCACCTCAGTCCCTCGCCAGCTAAGACCTGCTATCCTTGGACTGTTCATTATTCTCTGCTTGATATACATTAAAGAGTGTTAACTTGCTATTGCTTCCTGTGATCAATCATGACAGAACGATCTGACCGTGGAACGGAAGCAGCGAGTTCTCAGCAGACTGCCTTAGAAGGATTCATCAACACCAGCATTCATCGTATGGAGACCCAGGAGAGAAACTTGAGTGAAACGGGAAGGGCTGTGCAGGTTTTAGTGGCGCAGGTGTCGAGCTCACCCAGATCCAGCTTCTTCGTGGTCCCGCTGCGCCACCCACACCGGCCGTTCCCCACCCACAACTGAGAGTGTCACCAGCCCCGAACCTCGTCTTCCGGTGCCCGAGGCCTATTCAGGTGAACCTAATTTTTGCAGAGCGTTTCTGACTCGTTGTTCTATGCATTTCGCTCTACAGCCTCGCACCTTCAGAGCAGAACAGAGTAAGGTGGCATTCGTGCTTACTCTCCTAGCAGGAGGGCTTCTCTCTGGGGGCGGTGTGGGAGAACCAAGACCCATGCTGCGCCTCGTTCCAGTCACTCGCTGTGAAATGAGAAGAGTGTTCGACCGGTCGGTCGCGGGGAGAGGCTGCCCGACAGCTGGCGGAACTACGCCAGGAAATAGGTCAGTGTCTGATTATTCCATCGAATTTCGTGACGTTAGCGGCAGAGTGTCACTGGAGCGAGGAGCGCAGTGGGACATGTTCCTGCATGGGCTGGCTGACCGTGTTCAGAAGGAAATCTCGCGCTGGACCTCCCGAAGACCCTCAACGGACTCATCGACCTCGCTCTAAGGGTGGATGCTCGACTAACCAGGGTGGAGCATCGGAGTCCAGCCCTGAGGAGCGGGAGGCGGAAGCGGTCCAGCAGAGGAGACACGGTCAGCCCCAGCCAAGATCATGAGCCCATGCAGGTGGGTCGAGCTCGACTTTCCCGGGAGGAGCGAGAGGCGGAGATCCCAAGGACTATGTATGTACTGTGGAGGAGCCGGTCATTTCGCTCACAACTGTCCGGTAAAAGGGCAAGCCCGGCAGTAAGTTTGAGGCTACTGTCGGGTGGGATCTCCGCTGGAAAGTCCTCAACCACATCCACCCTCCTCCCGGTAAGACTGAGGTGGTCTAATCACCACCGACTGTAATGCACTTCTGGATTCGGGGCCGAGGTAATTTTCTGGACAGATCGCTAGCCATCGAACTTCACATTCCCTTCAAACCACTCCCCAATAAGATTGCAGTACACGCTCTCAATGGACAAAGCCTCCCTTCCATATCGTACAGCACTGAAGACGTCACCCTCATCACCGCCGGAAACCACATTGAACAGACATCCTTTCTCATTTTTGACTCACCTCACACACCCATCGTCCTTGGTCACCCCTGGCTCACCCAACACAACCCCCGGGTAGACTGGATCCAAGATTCCATTGTGGCCTGGGTGAGAGGTGTCATAAGACTTGTCTTGTCTCTGCCTGTTCGTCAGTCTCTGTTTCTGTGTTACAGGAGGAAGCAGTGGATCTGTCTAACGTGGCCGTCAGTACCACGACCTGAAGGAGGTGTTCAGTAAGTCTAGGGCTGCTTCTCTTCCTCCGCATCGTCCCTATGACTGTGCCATAGACCTATTGCCAGGACAGTCTCCGCCTAAAGGCAAGTTGTATTCACTTTCGATTCCAGAAAGGGAGGCTATGGAGAAATATATTTCTGATTCCCTAGCAGCCGGGTTCATTCGCCCTTCCTCTTCTCCAGCGGGGGCGGGGTTCTTTTTTGTGGGTAAGAAAGATGGTTCCCTGCGACCTTGTATTGACTACCGGGGGTTGAACAACATAACGGTAAAGAATACCTATCCTTTGCCGTTAATGTCTTCAGCTTTCGAGAGGTTGCAGGGGCATCGATCTTCACAAAATTGGATTTAAGAAATGCTTATCATTTGGTCCGCATCAGGAAGGGGGACGAATGGAAGACCGCTTTTAACACCCCTAGGGGGCACTTTGAATATTTGGTCATGCCATTCGGGCTTTCCAACTCCCAGCGGTCTTCCAGGCGCTCGTCAATGGCGTGCTGAGAGACATGGTCGACCAGTTCCTATATGTCTACCTGGATGACATATTGATTTTCCTCGTCTCTCCAGGAACATGTACAGCACGCGTTAGTACTTCAGAGCTGCTAGCGAATGGGCTTTTGTCAAGGCGGAGAAATGCGTTTTTCATGCACAGTCTGTTCCTTTCCTAGGGTACATTGTGTCGACTGAGGGAGTGCGCATGGATCCTGAGAAGGTTAAGGCTGTGGTGGATTGGCCCAGATTCCCGTAAGGCCCTACAGAGGTTTCTGGGGTTCGCCAATTTTTACCGGCGGTTCATTCGCAATTTCAGCCAACTAGCCTCGCCTCTGATTGCCTTGACCTCCCCCAAAACTACGTTCAGGTGGTCAGGCGCGGCGAGGCTGCGTTTGCCAAACTGAAGGCTCGCCGTTCAGCCCCTATTCTCGTTGCCCCTGATCCATCACGGCAGTTTGTGGTGGAGTCGATGCATCAGAGGTGGGGTAGGCGCAGTGTTATCCCAGCGTTCTACCACAGGCGATAAGATGCACCCGTGCGTTTTTCCCATCGATTATCCCCTGCGAATGTAATTCGACATTGTGTCGGGAGTTGCTGGCAGTCAAGATGGCCTTGGAGGAATGGCGCCACTGGTTGGAGGGTTCAGGGTGCCTTTTATTGTATGGACCGACCATAAGAATCTAGAATATATTAGGACTGCGAAAGGTTGAACTCCAGGCAGGCTCGGTGGGCACTTTTTTGGACGTTTTGATTTTACTCTCGTACCGCCGGGTTCTAAGAACATCAAACCCGATTCTTTGTCACGTATTTTTGATCGCTCCGAGCGCCCGTCTACTCCGAGTGCATTTTACCGGAGAGATTAGTGGTCTCCACACTCACATGGGAGGTCGAATCGAGAGTCAAGTCGGCTCTAGAAGGTAACGCCTCCGCCAGTGTCCACCGAACCGCTTATTTGTGCGGAGGAATTACGGTCCATGGTCATCCAGTGGGGTCATAGTTCCAACGTAGCCTGCCATCCAGGAGTCAGTCGAACTAAGTTTTTAGTCAAGCAACGATTCTGGTGGCCTCGCATGGCTCGGGGCGTCCGCGATTTTGTGTTGGCTTGTTCAGTCTGTGCCGTTGGTAAAACTTCCAATCGTTCCCCGGATGGGTTACTTCAACCACTGTCAGTCCCTTCAAGACCCTGGTCTCACATTTCGCTAGATTTTATTACCGCCCTCCCACCCTCCCAAGGGTACACGGTCGTTTTGACTGTAGTGGACCGGTTCTCGAAGGCGGCTCATTTCATCCCCTTGCCCAAATTACCTTCAGCCAAGGAGACAGCGGTTCACGATCATTGACCACGTCTTTCGACTTCATGGCCTCCCGATAGGCGTGGTTTCTGACAGAGGTCCCCAATTTGTGTCAGATTTTGGCAAGAGTTTTGTAGATTGCTGGGGGCGACGGTTAGTTTATCCTCAGGGTTCCACCCCCAGAGCAATGGCCAGACTGAGAGAGCAAACCAGGATCTTGAGCGAACGTTGCGATGTTTAGTCTCTAAGAATCCTTCCTCCTGGAGTCAGCAACTTTCGATGGTGGAGTACGCACACAATACATTACCAGTGTCGTCACGGGCCTATCACCGTTTGAGTGTAGTGTAGGTTACCAGCCACCTATTTTCCTAGCCTGGAATCCGAAGTCGCGGTCCCCTCTGCTCACGCCTTTGTCCAGAGGTGTCACCGCACTTGGACAAGCCGAGACTCTTCTCCAAGTGAGGGGCGCACCAAGGCCAAGGCCGATCGCCACGGTCAAGGCCCCGTATCGTCGTTGGTCAAAAGTGTGGCTTTCTACCAAGAACATTCCTCTCCGATCCGTCTCTAATAAGCTCGCACCCAAATTTATTGGTCGTTTACTGTCACCAAGATCATTAGTCCGGTGGCAGTCCGCCTCAAACTTCCTCCAGCGTACAGGAGAATTCATCCCGCCTTCCACGTGTCCAAAAATTAAGCCCGTTTTTCATTCCAAGATTAATCCGCCAGTCCCGGTTCCCCACCGCGCGACTTCGTAGGCGGGAACCATCTTATTCGGTCAACCGTATTCTGGACTCAAGGCGGAGGGCGCGATTCCAGTACTTGGTGGACTGGGAAGGTTACGGTCCGGAGAGAGAAGTTGAGTTCCTGCCAGAGACATTCTGGATCACACCCTTATCGAGGATTATAATCGACAGGTAGCGAGTCAGGGAACGCCAGGAGGCGTTCCTAGGAGGAGAGTACTGTCACGGTTCATGGATGCACTGTTTCCTTCTTGTCGCGTGCTCTGTGTTGTGACTGTGGTGTGTGTGTCCAGGTCACATGGCTCATCAGCGGATCCAGCTGCCAATCATCATCTCACCACCTGCTGCTCATTTACTCACCGCATATATACTCACGCCATTCTCATCTCCCTTGTCAGATCGTTGTTTGCTGTCCTGTGTTGTGGTTGTGTCTCTGTTCCGTCCGAAGTTCCAGTGTGTTCGTCTGCTGTTCCAGTTTGGGTGTCTTCGTGTTCTCGTTCGTGTTCAAGACCTGGATTATCCTCACACCACTTCACTTCTCTTCACCACCCTTCACCAGCACCGATCACCTCAGTCCCTCGCCAGCTAAGACCTGCTATCCTTGGACTGTTCATTATTCTCTGCTTGATATACATTAAAGAGTGTTAACTTGCTATTGCTTCCTGTGATCAATCATGACACACACAACATACCTGACACTTTCTCCACCCATTCCAACCTGCCTGCACACACACACTTCTTCACCTCTTTTCCCTGGAACCTCACTTTTCCACTTGGTTCCTCTCATTCTCACACATGTATTCTGTTCTTTCTGTGACTAACTTTCATTCCTCTTTTCTCCAGAGCAAACCTTCACCTCTCTAGACTTTCGTCCACCTGCTCTCACTACAGATCACAATGTTATCCTCAAACATCATAGTCCATGTAGATTCCTGTCTGACCTCCTCTGTCAGCCTGTCCATCACCACTGCAAACAAAAAGGGGCTCAGAGCCGATCCTTGATGCAGTCTCACCTTCACCGTGAAGTCCTCTGTCTCACCTACGGCACACCTTTCCACTGTCCACTGCTCTGCAGAAATCCAAAATATTACTGTCCTCCATCTCAATCCTAGTCACACAGAAAGCCTCACAGCCTCTTGTTTTGTTTTGTTTTGTATTGTTTTTGTTCTCTTACATTAATTGTAATTCTCTAGATAAATTAATGTCCTGCCTCCATTTAATGGAGGAAATTTTCATTTTAAAGTTTATATTCCTTCGTTCGCCCTCTGGCCTTTCATAATTGTGACGGATTCTCTGGATAATTTAGATAATGACTTAAGCCAATTTGTCATTTTGTTTCTGTCCTCAAGTCTATAATTTTTACGCTTACTATTTTAGCTAATCCAGAGAGTAATTCAAATCCTCATCATAAATGACAAAAGTAGTCATCATCATTACCAGTAACAGACCAAGCTGAATATCAATCCACTTAAAGCTCGTCCATGTTCTGGATCATCTTTTATCAGAATCACTCAGAATAATACGCTTCTTTTAAAGTTTGCCGTTTGGCTTAACCCATCTGTAGTGATAAAACACTACGCTCAATCAGGGCATAAATATGAACTGCTCATTCTCAAAATTTGCTTCTACTTGGTTTCTTAATCATTTTCAAATCATGTCTGTTCACTATTAAGTTGTCTTTAGAAAAGTCAGCTGGGTTGTTTTGGTTTTGTCTACGCTTTAACATGGCCGATTACAGACACTGTGCCATACCCGCCTCCACAAGCAGCCTCTCTCTCTCTCTCTCTCTCTCTCTCTCTCTCTCTCTTACACAGATAATCTTTTCAACAGCCTCTGAGACTTTAACTCAGAACAAACTATAATCTTTAGTTTAAATACCTTTGTTATCCAGACCTTCTCTTTTGAACTTCAAAAGCGGTCCTCATCTTAAAGCCATCACCATGTTTCAGAATGATCCTATGCCATATCAAATGACCTGCAGGATTTAAGACTATGATAGAGACATATTAGTTCAATATCACACAGTTTTACTCATACCAATTAATACATTTTGTTCTGTTCTCCATAAAATTTATGACAATTCACAGCATGGTCTCAGCTGGCTCTTGAATGCCCCTTACCATCATAACTTTCCCTCAGGGTCTTCCCTGGAATTCACAAACAATATAAGCGGTTCTTGGGTGAGCGGTATAGAGGAACATCTCTGGGTCGGACTGCTGTATATCTGTCTGGACTCTCGGCCCCTACAAAAAACAAAACTGCTCCTTTATGATGCTGCTGGCCTCACAGACATCTGCTCAACTCTCATACACACCTCACATAAAAATACTCCCCTTCTTGGAGGTGCCCAAATGTCGATGAAACCCTGGCTTAGGTTGTCCTCCTGCTGGCCAAGAAAGGATCTTACCCGTCTTTGGTGAATCATCTCACGCACATTTGTCATCGCTTATTTATTTATTTATTTTTGTGACCCTCAACAGGATGATGTTTTCTGGAGTTTTGCATAGAGTGCATTCAAGAGTCATCAGAGCCATCTGGTCTGCTTACTATAGGTAAAACATGGAGACAGGTTAATTATCACAATACAACTAAATCACTAAAATCCACCACTCAGTGAATTTAGCCAGAACAACTGCCCTTTCAGTTTAATGTTCTGCTACCTTTGTGTCTCGATCCATCGGTCCTGTATATGGTGAAGGCTTAGATCAGACACAACATTTTTAGTTCTATATTTTAAAAACATCTCGTTTTGTAAAAACATCTCATTTTGTTTCATCAAAATATCTATCATTGCCCTGCATGGCAATCCTTTAACTATTAGTCAAAATGTCCTTTTATCAAATCATTGTCTCTATGATTTTCAACTGATGCCCTGTGTTTAACCATAAGTATCTCATCACTTATGACACATGCTCAGATAACAGATTTGTGCTGGGTTTGAATGAGAGAGAGAGACTCTGAGGCCTTCAGGGCTGGCACACTGCATCTTCATCTGCACTGCAACTTTTCACTCTTTACACAAGCTAGTGAGATCTGGTTAGAAATTAATATTGTTTTCAAATAAACTTCAGACATTTTCCTTTTAAACTCTATCCTTAGACTGAAATCACACTTTCAAATCACCCTCAGATTGAGTGTGTGTTACTCAAGCTAGGCCACAGCACCAGAAATGACGTGGTGGTGCCAGATTCAGATAAGCAAATCAGCATTTATTACAGCTCAGCACAAGCTTATCTTTTGAAACCAAAGCATCAACTTCTAGGGTTTCCAACATATTAACTTACCTAAAGTTATTTCAACAACCCAATATTCAGTCCAATAAGCATTATCAGAGTTTTGCAAAAGTGAGAAGAGCAAGAACATATTTATTATAACCCTATTGTTATTTCATTATTTTCTTAGACAGAGTTTAAATCTCATCTCGGTTTCTTTCTTTTTACTGGGTTTAGTGTGGTGGCCTCATTTGTCACACCTTCGACACCTTATGGGTGAGTGGACACAGCCCGCTGACCACAATTAAAACACTCTATCATTCAGCAATTCATGGTATCTTTCATCTGCTTTTTCAAAACAAAAATCACATCAGATTCCCACAGTTACTGGGATCTTTCCTTCAGGGTTTAATGTTATCAGATTCCCTTAGTTACTGGGATCTTTCCTTCAGGGTTTAATAGCATTCTACCCATTTTACAACCCATGATTATTCATTATTCATTATGCACTAACATCTAGAAATTTGAATTTCTCTTGTTCTCAATTAATTTGTAGCCAGTTAAATTGCCGTATAATTTTCTAAACATAATTAAAACATTGCTGTCCATTTTCTTAATAAGTTCTACTTATTTCTTTAAATTGCTTGCTTCAGAGCAGAGCTGCTTACAGCGTTTGCTCTCTCGTCTCAAAAACTTTATCCGGCCTGATCAAGTTACTGATCATGTCTCTCAAATTGTTAGCTCTAATTTTGTTATCACAAACTGTTATCGATAATCAAAGTTCATACTCATCAATGATCTTTAAACAGCTGTAGTTTCTGTGTGATCAGACAACATCTTCCTTTCCCTGTTATCTGCTTCTTATAACAATCTTCATTTGCATTTCTCACACACACATCCCCCACAAAAGCCCTTAGATTTGTCTCCTCTCCTCAACAGATTATTTCACCCCTCTCATCCTGTTGACTCACAGCGTTTATTTTCTTTTGGAAATCATGATATTTAATTAATTTCTCTATATCCCCCATACATCTCTGGCCATATAATTTTTTTCATTTGACAAAATACCGGTGTATCATATTCTGCTAGCTTCTTTGGGATTTTCCATAGTGGCAGTCTTTCTGTGGTCTTTTGCGTGCACGCTATTAATCTGTCGGACGTCTCCGTACAGATCTGATCCTTCACCCAGGACAGACGGGCGGACGCTTCCAGCGCCCTCTGTGATCTCAATTCTCCCAGAATATCTTGATCGCATTCCACAATCTCAACTCTCCCAGAATTTCTTAATCACCCTCTGTGTGATTTCAACTCTCACAGAATTTCTTGATCGCGTTCCACGATCTCAATTCTCCCAGAATTTCTTAATCACTCTCGATCTCAATCCTCCCAGAATTTCTTAATCACGTTCCATGATCTCAATTCTCCCAGAATTTCTTAATCGCGTTGACCACAGAACCAGACTCCCCCTTATGGTTTAACCCTTAGTTTCCCAAATCTTAATTTAACCAAATTCACATTAAAATTCCCAAAATTTTGGATTTGTCTCTTACCAGAGTGTCCCGTTGCCATCTCGGGTTCGTTTTCTCTTATTCCAGTGGTCGTACCCTTCAGAACCCCTAGAGCAGCCGGCCCTTCTCCCTTAATCAGTCGGGGTAAGGCTGTGACTCTAAAATCCAGGATGATCAGTCACCGTCCACTCCCAGGGTTCCGGAAGGCACATCCAAGGAATCCAACTTCCTGACACCAAATTGTTGCGGCAAAATAACGTTAACTCCGTTGCATTTCTGAATAAGAGACAAACCTTAGCCAATTGAGTCTTTATAAAGATTTAATTCTTGCAAGAATGAATCCACAGTCAATACAACCAGATAATGCCTGCATCGAGTGTGAACTGACTAGAACAAAGAAAAGTCAGCTCTTATAACCCCAATGTTTAAGCAACCCCCCCCAGTATTTTTCCACAGAGTACAGAGCAGAAACACAATATGTAAATGGTCCCTTCCCTGTAGCTAATATAATTTAAATGATCCGACACCCTTTGTCATGTCCCACCGTTACCCCCCTGGGCTTCAGCAGAAGCTGTGTCTGAACAGCTGAAAAAGGTGTTTCACAAACAGACATTGACTTCTGAATGAACTCAAACATAAATCTTCTTCTATGATTAAATTTTTCCTCCACAAATGGATACTTTGACAATTTTCAATCTGGTTTCCGACCACATCACAGCACAGAAACAGCGCTCAAAAAGATTATAAATGATATTTGCTTAATACAGATACAGGCAAAACATCAATTCTGGTCCTACTCGACCTCAGTACTGCATTCAACACTGTTGACCACAACATACTTGTTGACAGGCTGGAAAACTGGGTCAGGCTTTCTAGGATGGTCCTTAAATGGTTCAGGTCGTACTTAGAAGAGAGGTTATTATGTGAGTATAGGTGACCATAAGTCTGAGTGGACATCCATGACATGCGGAGTCCCTCAAGGGTCAATTCATGCACCACTCCTATTTAACCTGTACATGCTCCCACTGAACCAAATAATGAGAGAGAACCAAACTGCTTACCACAGCTATGCTAACGACACCCAGATCTACTTAGCACTATCACCTTATGACTATAGCCCCATTGACTCCCTGCGCAAATGCACTGATGAAGTTAACAACTGCATGTGCCAAAACTTTCTTCAGTTAAACTAAGACAAAACCGAACTTATGGCATTTGGAAACAAAAAATAAAATTCTCAAGGTGAACGCATACCTTGAAGCTAGGGGTAAAACAACTAAAGATCAAGTCTGGAATCTTGGTGTGTTTTTGGAGTCAGATCTGAGTTTCAGTAGTCATGTCAAAGCAATAACTAAATACTAGCATACTATCATCTCAAAAATATATCAAGAATCAGATGCTTTGTTTCCAGGCAAAACTGGTTCATGCTTTCATCACCAGCAGGGTGGACTATTGTAAAGGTCTTCTCACCGGCCTTCCCAAAAAGACCATTAGACAGTTGCAGCTCATACAGAACACTGCGGCCAGGATTCTGAGCAGAACCAGAAAATATGACCATATCACACCAGTCCTCAGGTCTTTACACTGGCTCCCAGTTACATTTAGAATAGATTTTAACGTATTATTACTGGTATATAAATCACTTAATAACCTAGGACCTCAATACATTGCAGATATGCTGATTAAATACAAACCCAACAGATCACTCAGATCATCAGGATCAAGTCAGTTAGAAATACCAAGAGTTCACTCAAAGCAAGGAGAGTCTGCTTTTAGCTATTATGCCAGCCGCAGCTGGAACCAGCTTCCAGAAGAGATCAGATGTGCTCCAACAGTAGCCACATTCAAATCCAGACTCAAAACACATCTGTTCAGCTGTGCATTTATTAAATGAGCACTGTGCCACTGGACGTCCCACTGATTGCACCTTATCTAATCTATGCATCATCTTTTTATTCTTTTTATAACTTTTACCTTTATCTTTGTTCATGGAGAGCAGTGTGCTTCGCTTCATTCTGTGGTAGTAGACAGTGCAAAGAAGCGGACTCAAGAAAGGGGAGGCCCTGCAGGGCATAGGTAATGTCCTCTACAGGAGCCTTTCCTGGACCAACTTGTAAGGTCCTGTTTTTATTTTTAATTCTTACACATAGTATTCTTATTTCTTATGTAAAGCACTTTGAATTGACATTGTGTATGAAATGTTCTATATAAATAAACCTGCCTTGCTTTGCCACCAAACCTTTCCATCCGACCCGGGGGGTCGTTGCGAGAAGAAAAATTGCGCCCCCTAGCCGATCGGCCCCTTTCGAAGCTGTTTTCTTCTTTGCACCCTCTGCTTCCCAGTTATATACCGGTCTGCCCTTTCGAAGCAGCATCCACGAGACCGCTCTAGCTCATGGGGGCCCCCGGAGCGACATACCTTAACAGTGTGGCTCTGGGGTGTAGAACATTTTGGAATGTTGCAGAGCTCCACGCATTGGGGCCCCGAGATCTAAAGTCTCAAGTTGCCGCTACCTTTCGTGACCAAATGGGGTTGAACCTGCGAAAATTTTGCAGGTAATCAGACAAATAATGGGTCCGTGGAAGGGGGGCGTGGCCATCCCGCCCACCCAAGAGTTGGACCAATGGAAAGACATGGAAATTAAACAATAGTAGGTAATCGGGCAAATATTGGGTTGGCGGGACACTGACCACACCCTGATTGACCACAATGACCAATAGTCAAACGGACAAAAAACGTGACGGGCAGCGGTCAATGGAGACGCCATTCATTTAATAGAAGATCGGACAAATAGTAGGCATTTGGAACTAAGTGTCCACTTACCATTGTTACACAGGTAAAGGGGGTAAGTAATGAGTCCAGGGACGGGGGTGGAGGGGGCACCTTTTAGCCCAGTGTTGCCCACTATGCTGCCCTACAAAGCAAAAAGGCAGTAACTACGCAGAGTGCAGAACTGAGAAAAATGACTTTAAAGTTATCCTGTCATCCAGCCTAAGTAGTTGTAGGTAGATAATTGGACATGTGGCTGTTTTGTTACTTTATACTAGCTTATTCTTTGTACATATCAATCCTCATATTTAATTTGATATTTTACCCCTATTTTGCAGTTACTGTATTCTTGCTTTGTATTACATACCAAAAACGTGGCACCATACCAAGGAAAAAGGCAGTAACTACAGATTCTCCGAAAATTATTTTGCCACAACTTGGGCTCTGGGTGTGTTAGCTACACTGTATTTGAAATAATTAGAACTATTTGCTTTCCTAAATATGGATATACCAAACCCAAACTAATTTGACCATTTTAGGTCAATATTTTCCCACCGGAAGCTGTTCTGGTGCTGAAACGGCTGCTTAAAGTCTCTCATTGCTAAGCTGTATCAAACAAGGGAAAATATCTAATTGTGATTATTCTGGTTAAAATTGCGATTTAAAATGCAATGTTTTTTTTTGTTTTTATGCAAATGAAAAAAGTGTGTGTAAATAACATTTTGTGTTTATATATTAACATGACTAATAATAATTAGGATTATTATTATTGCTAAAAATATTTAACAAAATAAGAAATTACTATTACAATTACATTTTCATTATTACAAATTTAAAATGAAGTATTTCAGAATAAATATATAACAATATAATTAATAATAATAATAATAATTATTATTATTATTTACATTTTACAACAAAAAACTGCTGGGTTACCTGTTATTATGCAGACAGTCTATGACTAAAAATCATTAGAAAGGTCTAACGCTGCTTCACACCGCGCGCTAGCAGTGCGTTGGCAGGGCAGAAGCGGTGCATATGCAGAGCGGGAGACGCGCCAGTTGTGCTTTCAGACCGGCTGCGTTTGTCTCGCGCAGCTGAACGCGGCTCGTATATTGCAAATACAGACGAATATCGTCCATTCTGTCACTTTCCCGCTGTTCTCTTCGGACCCCTGTCTGTCTCGTGCTTTGATTTATGATGAGCAGCATCTGCAGCACATGCCACCGTGTTCCCCTCTGTCCCAAACACATATGCAACATGCTGTATAAAGGTAGTTTACGTGATAAAAGTACTCTTAATGTTAAAATAAGCCTTTAGTTTTAATCATTTAAACAGGCCTTTGAAGTTTGAGCAAAAACTTCTGGCAGTGATGAGTTTTTTTTTTTCACAGCAGCGCCGGATGTCATATGGTGCTTGTGAAACACGGAACACTTCACTACATGATCTCATGGTGAAATTAGCTATTTTCATGTTAATCAGGTCAGTTTTGATCAGAACAATGCACTGTGGCTTTAATTCAGCGTGAGCAGCGCGTCAAAAAATAGACCCAGCGCCGAAGCGATCGCGGCACTGGCCTTCTGCTCTGCTCCTGCTACGCACTGCCTCTGCTGCCTGTGTGAATGCACTAATCTGTTAACATGAGCGCCGAAAAAAATACGCGCTGCTTACGCCCTGCTTACGCGTGCGGTGTGAAGCCGGCGTAAGGAGTTATTATAAAAAAATAAAAATAAATATTATATATAATAAAAATCTGTGGGGTTTTTTTATCCGTGATATCAATTTCTTAAAGTCTATGTGTTTAAAATGTAATATGAGCCTCTTGTGCATCCACTGTGTGGAGAAAAAAAACCCTCCTGGAAACTGAAGAAAAAAAGATTGTCCTATAAATTTATTTAGAGAGAAGTATTATTTTTCTTATTTGTTACCCAAAAGTTTCATTCATACTGGAAGTCAGAGGGCGCCCTTGAGCAGAAACGGCACATACGCCTTAGAGAAGTAATTGTTTTAAGGAAATCCCTAATGTGAAGAGAGCAGACTGTTAAAGATAGAAACACTTTGATTAAACATGACGACAGTAAACACGACTGCGCCAAGATATGGTGTATTTGAGTTCTTCAATCCGTCTCGGGTATTTTCATAATAATAAAGTATATTATAATGCAAAGCTGATTGACATAGACTTTATCACTGTATAGAATACTTTAAAATTAAGAAGGGTAAAATCGCAAATGTTAAAATCGCCCCGCCTATTGGACAATTGAACACATGGGCTTTTTCCAGCGAACCTGTTATTTGTACTACCTCCAGAGCGGTTGTATAGCCAATTCAAAATCTGTTGCATTATTTTCCTGTTTAACACTGTGAAGCTGCTTTGAAACAATCAGCATTGTAAAAATCCCCTCACCCCCCTTACCACCAACAATGAATGTGTTTTCTAACCCTCACTTTATGCTCTGCCACTGACCCTGGTTACAGGTGATATTTACCCTATCATGACAAAAAGACTTGACTTGGTTATTTGTTCACATGGTAGTAACTTGAGTACTGTATGTAAACTGCTGTATGAACAGGACAGAGAGTCACATCTGTTAGGTAATATGTTTGTCAATTCAAACACTGACACTCTGAATTAAGGAAATTATGTGCATATGGCACTTACCTAAAGATGGTATGGGGCTGATAGCGTCACTGGCTTCACTCACTCCCACTTTACCCACTACCCTGTAGCGTATCAAGTACTGCTTTGCAAACTCCAATCCAGTCAGATTAAAGTCTTCATTAGCTGTGTTTATGATAAGCCACTTTTCCTCAGCGCCAGAATCTGCTTTCAACTGCTGGTACTCCACTGTGTACTGCACAGTTTCTCCAATTGGGGACTTCTGCAGTTTCAGGGACACACTGGGCCCTAGGATATTCTTCACTATTGGTTTGGGAGGCTTCGACACAGGCTGAAAGTGTGTGTCTGTCAGCTTCCCTTTTTCATACAGATAGATGGAGGAGCCTGGACTGGATGCATTGGAGATAATAATAATGAAATAATGAATCGGTATCTCTTTTCATCTTTATTAGCCTCTGAAAAACTTTTGAAAAGAGATAAGTTCTCTCTCATCTTTAAGAGGACATCAGGATCATTGAACCACTTTCTTACAGATGTTACAGAATCCATGTTTTTTTCCCCATCCAGCTCTTTAAACTCTTCAGATTCCAGAATCTTCTTCAGGGTTGAAATATACGGGTCTTCATACTTCAGAGATTTGAAGGTCAAGCACACCACAACATCAATATTAGGATTAAGGAGGATGGTGGAGAGACGGTTTGAGTCTACAGTATTGATTCCCTCCAGAACATTGGTGTGAGAACTCAAGTTGTTAAGTTCATCCGCTGCATGCTCTAACCACTGGTTAAGCCTGTCAGAATTAAAGGGGGACCTGTAGTGGATCTTCAGGATGTCTTCCAGAGACTTTTCCTCCATCCCTCCTCCTCGTATAGCAGGCAAGGCCCTGCTGACTGCTTTCAGGAACATTGTCTTGTAAATGTTTAATGATGTCTTAAATGATTGCAGCCTCTCTTTAACGTCTCTGAAAACATTTACCAGTGTTTTTCTGGAGAGATTGTTGCATGTCCTCTCTGCCTCAATCAGCCCCTCTATTATATCTTCAGTGTTGGAAACCAGATTTGTGCTAATTTCTCTCTCCAACTGAGCTGCTTTTTTATCCAGTAGAGAAAGAGGATAGAGCCAGACTTTTATTGGAACTGCATTTTGTGGATTCTCCTTCAGGTGAACGGGGAGCTTCTTGTACACATCTAGGGCCTCCATGAAAGTGGTGGGGCTCTGATCAAGATGGAAGTCACCATAAAATGTGCAAACAATGCTCTCAGCCATTTTCTTATCACCCTCTGTCATATTAGTAGCTCCTTTTCCCTCAATATGAAATGCAGGGATCTTCTTGACCATGACATTCAGTTCTCCCTCAATCTTCTGTTTGTTTTCCTCTTCTGAAAATGTCCGATCAAACACCATGAAGGCCTGAGCTCCGTAAAGTACAGCCGTGACCACATGAGTTGCAGTTTTCTGGTCAAACACCTGAGGATAGGTGATCTGGCCCAGCTGAGTCATAGTGAGCTGTTCGAATCTGGATGTTTCACTGTAAGACATTGTAACTCTGGACAGTTGGTTTGAGGATTTGGTGTCACGCAGAAACTTGGCAGATCCTCCCACCTCCACCAGCCCTCCCAAGAAGCTGGCCTTCAGGGAAGCACTTACATCCAGGAGACTGGACTTACTAGAGAGTGAGTCAGAGATACTGAACTTCAAATCTGTTAGGAGCTTCTGATGAGTGTCCAAATCTTCAGTCAATGATTTCTTATCCCACAGAGTGACACCTGAAATTAGAAATTACTTATTTTTTTGTACAAGGATAATATAAAATATAATATTATGTAGGAGGAAGTTATGTACTGTTGAAGAAAAAAAAATTTTTTACACAAGGACTGGTAATTAGCGAGGCAACATTTGGTGAAGTGGGGAAATTAAACTTTTATTTATACATTTATTTTAGGTTGGTTGAGCACCTGGAATGAAGGTATCCTTGCGGCAGTCATACAGCATACCAGGAAACAGAGGTCTTCCTAGAGCTGCCACTTCAGTGGGTTGTGATGACAGGGCTGTAGTAAATAACAAATAAGGGGTCATATTCAAACTTATACATACTTATATTTATAATATGTATTTACAAAACTACATGATCATGAATACTGTTTAACGCTTTCCGGCCAGCGTTTTTGGAAATTCAGTAATCTTTTACTCACCCCCATGTCATTCCAAACCTTTATGACCAAAATAAGATATTTTAAAGAATGTTGATAACCAAATAGGTTTAGCTTCCCATTTACTTCCATTTGTTTTCTATACTGTTTTCTACGACCATCTAGGAGAGAGAGAAGTGAAAGTAACAAACCGTCAACTCTCCTGGACTTTGTTGTGTTTTTTTAATCTTATAAAGAGGTATTCTATGAGTTATTTTGACTATTATGATTTTGTACGATAAGGTTTTTGTACGATAAGGTACACCACAGGTTGGAGATGATCTTGTTGATTGTCAAACAGGTAAGTGAGGAGCACAGGCAGTTCAATTAACAGTGGAACTTAGCTTAAATGTATTTTCTTTGTTGCAGGAGGATGAGTTGTGTCCATCGACATCTGATGGTAACCCAAAGTTACAACAGCCTTACTTTCACAAGTTCACACGTACAAATAAGTAAAGTAGAATAGATGGTATGCGTATTTGGCGTGCTGTCCGAGGAGAGGTCTCCGAGCTCGGTATTTGGACCAAAACCAGAGTACTCCCCCCATATCTCTGGTTAGGATGTTAACCAGGTGCGTGTGAGGAAGACGGGGTGGTGGAGGGATGCTGCAAAACTTGTCGAGGAACATTGGTGAGTTGACTGGATTATTTATGTGATCCTCCACTTGAGCTGATTGGTTGACATGTTGATTACTGACAGCTGGTTGGGATGACATCATGACTGGGTAGATCATTTGAAAGTGTTCCTCCCGAACTTAGTTTTTTAAGAAACATCATGTGCGTTCACACTGCGGCCGGCGAGAGCATCAAACTTCGCTCTGGCCACCCTGCCATCGACGCTGTAGAAAGATTCGTGGATGCACTGCTGCTCTGACGTAGTTCGAATGCTTGGTCTTTTTTTAAACTGTATTTAAAGCGGCCGCAAAGCAAACAATCATGTTCACATTTGAACAATAGGCATTTGTGCAGACTGACCACAGTAGGGTATACCCATATAAGATAACCTCATGAAATAATTTAAATGTGAAAGTTAACTTAACAATTATAGTTGCATGTTTGCTAATGAAATAAACCATTTAAAAGCCATTTGTGTGGTGTGGCTTTTGTGTTCATGGAAGTGCTAGTCTAATTTCAACATGCAGTTTATAGGTGCTAGCCTTCGTCTTTAACATTAACATTAATTTGTGTGAAACCTACTTTACAATACAGTCCTGGTTTAAGTGCAGCATTAATGCAATTGGTCAAATCGGTGTTGTTTTGAGCAAACTAATTGCATTCCCGCTGAAAAAAGGCTTTCTAGCGCGAAAATGTTGCATATAAAAGGAACTCCAACAATTTCAGACACCTTGGTCCTCACGTCATTTTTTTTATTTGTGTCCCTGTACGTAAACAGGGACACATTGTAAATTATAGGGAAACTCGCTACCATTTTGCTTGGGAACTAATGTGGTCAGAACCAAAGTTTCCAGCACTGTGTTCTCTGGAATAATTTCAAGTGGAGCACTTCTACATTCCCATTGGTTGCCACCGGACAACGTAGCTCATTACCATAAAGTTGACCTGATTTCAACTCTCCTCGACGCCCAAATTGTCTGAGACACGCCGCTATCGCACAGTTCGCACAACTGTGAACGCACAGTTAGAGTGGGACCAGTTTGCAAGCTTTGAAGCAACTAGAATACAGGTGTTTTTGTCGAAGGGAGGCAGTTCTGTAACAATGTCTATACCCAGGTGTCTCCATTTCACTTTTCCAGAGCTAAAATCACAATTGCAGTTGTCGTAATTTTGCTCTGCTGGGGACTTTTTTTGGGAGAGGGCAGCACATGAATGAAGTTGGGTTTCTTCCCCCTGCCGCTGTAATAGCACTGCTCCCACACAGTTGGTGGACCCTCCATACAAAGAGTAGGTTGGGATTGGGGTGTTTGAGGATGGGAGATCTATAGGATAGTTCCTCACATCCGGCATTTTTCCACCTTAGAAACATTGCTAAGCTACGTAACATGCTATCTATTTCTGATGCAGAAAAGTTAGTTCATGCATTCATGACCTCGAGACTAGATTACTGTAATGCTTTATTAGCTGGCTGTCCTGAATCCTCAATAAACAAGCTACAGTTAGTCCAAAACGCAGCTGTTAGAGTTCTTACTAGGTCAAGAAAATATGATCATATAACACCAATTTTATCATCTCTACACTGGTTACCTATTAAGTTCCGTATCAATTACAAAGTATTGCTACTGACCTATAAAGCCCTAAATGGTTTAGCTCCAGTGTATTTAACGGATCTTCTATCGCCCTACAATCCATCGCGCTCTTTAAGATCACTAAACTCGAGGCTTCTGGTCGTTCCTAGGATATCTAAGTCCACTAAAGGAGGGAGGGCATTTTCACATTTAGCTCCTAAACTCTGGAATAGTCTTCTTGATATTGTTCAAGGTTCAGACTCGCTGTCCCAGTTTAAAACTAGATTAAAGATGCATCTCTTTAGCCAAGCATTCACATTATAATTACCTTTTATACTACAGTTAAATCGGATCAAAAGCATTAATATTCTGAACAGCAGCTATGCTAATTATTTCCCATCTGCTTTTCTGTGATCTCGGGACACTAGTCCCGAGGTAAATAGTTCGTCAGCTCCAGTTTGTATCCAGCCTCTCATGGAGACTTCAGATGCCCCAACACCTGTGATGAGACGACTCGACGCCTGTGAAGAGACGACTCAACGCCAGCGCTGTTATGGCCTAAATTAATACATGATTGATTAACTTTTTCTAACATTTTTCAATGTACATTTATGAAATGCACTTTCTGTAAAGCTGCTTTGAAACAATGTGTATTGTGAAAAGCACTATACAAATATATATGAATTTAATTTAATTGAAATTAGCAAACCCCAGAAAACGCTGAAGCTCCTTACTGGAAGAGGGTTGTAGCCAGTTTCTAACAGCATTTACCTTCCCCTAGTCCATACAGATGCCGCATTTGTCGATGATGTAACCCAGGAAGTGGACGGATGGGCGCTGCAACTCGCACTTCTCCAGCTTCAGATAGGCCCTGTCCCAAATGGTAAACTTCATGTGCACTTTCGGTCTTCTGGACTTACAATGGCCGCTACGTGTGCGTGTCTGTTAAGTCCACAAGACCGTAGGGTGTCCCATTAGTCATTTAAGCTTAAAGAAGGGTGCTCATGAGCGCCCCCTTTGCGCCCTCGAGGCGCACTTCAGCTGAGCCCGCAAGTTCACGAGCTGCGCAGAGGACTTTTATCCGGCAGTCAAAGCGGCATTATGTCGTGAAAGTGCGGACTCAGAGGAAGACCGTGAGGGTTTAGGGTGCCATTTGGGACAGGGCCATAGAGTTAGCAGCTTCTTAATAGAAAAAAAACTCTCAAATACATTTAAAGGAACACGCTGACTTTTTGGAACTTTGGCTTATTTACTGTATCCCCCAAAGTTAGAAAAGTCCATACATACCATTTTCATCTCTGTGTATCTCATAACTCTGTCTGATGCACCTACCGCTAGCCTAGCTTAGTGCAAAGACTGGAGGTAAATGGCTCCAGCTAGCCTATGCTCAGTAAGACACATTTTCCAATTTACATGTTGTGATGTGTATAGTCACTGCGTGTACAAATCACAAGGTTACATGAGACACCATCTTATAACGTATAAGCTATCTTATATACTGGGGACTATATTCTCAGAGGGCGCAGCACTGCTCTACTTCTGTGGTGTGATTTGCTCGCAGCACCTGAGAAGCCCCGTTGTTACTTCTGTCAACAAAACAGGACAAATCTTTTTCAAAGAATTTGCTGATTTTCTATCAAAGTTAGTACTGGCGGCAGATAAAGTACTAATTGTTAGTGATTTTAATATCCATGTAGATAATGAAGACATTCTAAACTCTTTTGGAGTTAGGCAACATCTGTCAGGACTAATATTCAATATTAGATATTACATCCCAGATAGCTTACAATGTAAAAAATCCAACTCTTAGGCCGGTTTCACACTGTAAGCAAGGCGTAAACAGCAAAAAAATTTCAGTGCCTTTGTTAATAGATTAGAGCATTCATACGCGCCGCAGCAGCGCGTCGCAGGGGCAGAAATGGCAGTGCCGCGATCGTTTCAGCGCCAAGTCTATTTTTGCCGCGATGCTCACACTGAATTAAAGCGTGAACACATCCCTGCCTGAAGTTTTTGCCCATTTTTTTAAAGGCCTGTTTAAATTATTAAAACTAGAGGCATATCTTAAAGGTGTCATGTTATTTTATACTGTTGTCTGAGGTCAACTTGTGACGTTTGCGTGGTTTTTACATTCAGAAACATCATTATGAATAAGTAATAGGCTATTTTCTACACTGGTTTTGAGGCTCTCTCCTGAATGCCTCTGTTTTGATGGGCGTGCCACACTGAAGACTTGGAAGTAAATGCCCACGGCTAGGACTGGATAAGATTTGCATATTTAATGAGCTTCTGCTCCCCTGTCAGTTCACGTGAAAGATTGTTTTAAAAAAGCGGCAACAGGAAAGATTCTCTCATAAGGTTCTCTAACCATATTTATCAAACAAACACAATGATTTATCTCTCATCCACCCGCGATTGATTTATTTTGTTATTACTTGACCCGCCCAATCGGTGGATATAAGCACGAACCGCACACTATTCAAATATCCAGTCAAGAGAGTAAACAACGCAGATCAAGAAAGTAATGTTATTTCACTATTAAAAATTCACCGGCCTGTTGACGGGCTTACGGGCTTAACCAGTGAAAATAAGTTGGTTCAACAATTTTTGGACCAACCTAGTGTAGCCGGTTTGGAGCTTGCGTGTCTCGGTCACTACGGCTCGGCTACCTCTCTCCGTTGTGTTGTGTTGTATTGTGTGTTGAATAAAGACTGGAGTAGAATTGCTGGTTCAGAGGTGATCTTTATCTGCATGAGTTGAAAATATGCAGTAAATATGTTGTATTCAATGTTGTGTAAAGTTAATCAGCCTTCTCCTCGCTCTGCTCAGACCTCCCGCGGACTGAAGCGAGTTCACAATTCACAATCTCATTTACAGTAATTGAGAATATAAAGAAAATTGGAATAATATCACACCAGGTGTATCAACAGTCAGTGAAAGAATACAATATATACACACACACACACATAAATATATATGTATGTATGTATGTATGTATGTATGTATGATATATATATATATATATATATATATATATATATATATAGTGTTGGACTCGGCATCAATTTCTCGAGTCCGCGTGTTCGTTGAATGAGGAGAGCAGGAACAAAATATAGTTTAACTGTTTTAATGATTAAGTAAGTCAGATGAAGATAGCATACAGAGCTCTGGGTCTCAACTGTCCCTGATTTACACAATCCTATGCAAGGCTTGTCCAGGCAGTCTGTGACAAACTTGCCTTTCCCTGACCAATATTTATACACAAAAATACATAAGTTGTCTTTCTTTGGGAGTCAGATGATTTTCTGGTCAGCTGTGCTTTAACATCACCCCTCCAATTTCCTGGACAAAAGACTGCTTCTTTGTTAAAACATACAAAAGCACTCTAAGAGCACAGCAAAATGCATAGCAAAACAACTTCTCATATGGATCTGTTATAAATACCAACACCCTCTGGCTGTTGCACTGGTGACTCTTATGCCTAACAGAAAGTACATATAGTCTTAATGCAAAATCATTTCATAAGCTAATATTATCTTAAATTTACTATTGTTAATTATTAATTTCTACAAGCGTTGTTAGCAGTAATGCACAAACAAAAGATTTTATTCTCAACAATAGTCTGATTCCCTTTTTGTTCCTCTGTGTAACTATTTGTTTCATATATCTCAATCTTTCGATTGTACCAATGCTTTATCTTGATTGTACTTTTCATTTTAACTCTGGGTTCCTTAACCATATAGTACAAAACTCTGGTTATCTGTATTTTTGTCATCTAACCACTTCAAAAAGTTATGCGTATCCTTTTGAACTCTGCTTCTATTTGCTTTACTCGCAGCCCACACAGTTAGATCATACCCTGAAACATTTTCTCTCTCCACTTGAACTTGAGCTAATATTATTTGCCCTGTCATTAATTCCCAAATTACCACTGACCTCACAATACTCCATAGAAAACTACTCATCCATTTCAAACCTCTCCGGTGTCTTTTGAGTCTTCGGATGCTCCGTTTAGCCTCCTCCAGCTCACCAGCCAGGCTCTCCATTAGGGTTGCCACCTTCAGTATGCCAAAATAAGGGACACCCATTTACGACCCACACCAACCCCATTTATTTCTAAAGAACTCTTTAGTAGCCTATTTGGTGCACTTTAAATGGAAAGTTCACCCAATAATTAAAATTCGGTCATCATTTTCTCGCCCTCATGATGTTTCAAACCTGTATGAGTTTCTTTGTTCTACTGAACACAAGTGAAGATATTTTGAAGAAAGTTTACCCAGGCTGCTTTAGGGGCACCATTGACTTCCATAGTAGGAGTCTTCCTATGTGTTCAACATAACAAAGAAATGTAGGCTACACATGTTTGGAACAACTTGAGGGTGAGTAAATGACAGAATTTTCATTTTTGGCTGAACTGTCCCTTTAAGCAGTCATTCTGAACCAGTAATCACTTTTTTGAATTTCAAAAATGTTTATTTTTTGTATTAATTTACTTAAATTATGACTATATTATCATGTAATTATTTGTCCCGTTTTTAT